>CM068832.1:56374036-57574036 GCA_028554795.2 Sinohyriopsis cumingii | reverse complement strand
AGACGTTACAACATACCATATACAGTTATGAAAAAAGTGTTCCCAACTATATTCTCCCTCTTCCCACTTCTTCCCACTCCAGACTAAAGATCAGCATCCCAAAAATGTTGATGACATCCACAGGCCATCCATAGTCTTGTCCCAAAATTTTAAGTCTGTATCGTGAACATAATATCATCATGCACAACATCAAACACACGTGCTTGGATGGAGAGCATCTAATTTTCATTCATTTTGATCCTAAATCTTACTAGGAAACATAGCACTATTTTTCTGAATATTCTTAGAGTTTGGATTCATGATGTAGATATGAAAAGCTAAATAACCTTGACCTATCTAAGACACATACTACTTAAAAACCTAAGTTTATACACGAAGCCAGGCATGCAAAGTAAAGTTTGGAGATTTTTTTCTCTCGTCGAAATGTGATAACACAAAGCTTAAAATAAATAAGCATGTGTGTGTGTGTGTGTGTGTGTGTGTGTGTGTTATGTATTTATGTATCATTGAACGGTATTGGTCTATTATTTACCTCTATGATGCAGCATACGTTTAAATAAAGCTGGTTAGACTTTATGCCAGTGGATAAAGCTGAAACAGCAATGTTGAAAATAAAGTTGAAGAATTCCTCAGCAGGGAGGTGTCAGAAGGGTGACAGTTATGTCAGTGAATAGTTACGGTTTTCTCGGAAATCATTTTACATATTGTGCATTACAAAATAATTTTAGTGTTGCACAAAGGATCCGAAGCGCAATGGACACTGTTCCACCAAATATAAGGGACACTGATCATTTTAGAGGGAAAACGAAAATATATCTAAATTATGTACTCTGCTGTCATATTTTCCTTGAACGCTTGCATTATTCAAATATTGATTTCCTTATGTGTTCAAGTAACTCATGAAAACCAATATCTTGTTAAAATGAAACGAGGTGCACCATGACATTTTCCATTCCGGATCTTGCTCTCTCATATAGCATTACTGTAAACTCCTCATCTAACAAGACATTGTACTAAATACCCATGGCTTTTGAATTGTTTCTCTTTCTAAAGTAATAAATCTTTAATTTTCTTTGACACAATAGGAAGGGTCAACAACTTGCCAAAATTTGGTCATCTTCTTGGGTTTCACTAGCCTCCTTCTTACAGTTTCAGTTCTATATAATATCATTGAAAAAAAAGCCTATGAGATGTTTGTGGATGATTACTCTTATCACAAGAAAATCAAAAAAGTGGGTACAAAATGTGGGCAAAAAAGAAAGACTTTTTAATAATGTCTCATCCACCTATTCATTATAGATATTTCGAAATTAAATATTCGATAATTCGATTTTAAACACCGTTTTGTCTACATTAATATCTTTTCTGCCCTCACCAATTTTTCATTGTTTCAGTACTGCTTCATTTTCCTAAATTAAATGGAATATAATAAATATTCATGTTTTGTATATGTAAAAAGCTCAAACAGAGAATTTAAGCAAAACGACAATAAACTGTACCCCTTAAATGCTGAAGCACAAATCTCAGAAAGTTTCAGATATATTAAGAATATTTTAGACAATAGTCAAGTAATCGATACAAAAATTCCGTGTGGGTATTTATTTGAATATTCAAATATTTCAGAATATACTGATAGTGTATCAAAGGCCTACATAAATATACTCCAATCACCTCTCTCAAAGGCCACATAAGATTTACGTCCCTTGGAAGTCATTTGTTGGGGAAAAAGTATGCATTCCACACAATTCAGATTCGCCAAGAAATATAGAAATTATGAATGAAGTAATTTTGGTTCATTTTCCAGATGCTTATAAAGTGTGGTTTAATAATAAAGATTATTAAGTTAAAGTAACAATGTGATTTGTTATTTTTCAAGTTTTATTTGTTAAGCTATAATTCTCGCCAAATATAAGATTCTAGCCAGATAAGAGGACAATGTGTGCCTTCAACAGAGATGAAAAGTGTGTCGTGTTATTCAATGTTTCTGCTATTGGTCATGGATTTGTAAACATAGGTGAGAACAAATGACATGTTAAACTGATGTTTGGGTCCGGGGGAAACAAGAGAACAAACAATGTTAATGCTTTTAATTGTAGATATCAAAGAAATGATGTATGAAGGTAGTAACATGGCACAATAATGGATATATGGTGCCAACTAAAGGTAGAGAAGGAATGATGATCCTGTAAATGTTCAATGGGATTAAGAGATTTGTTGTAATGGTAAATAATAATAATAATAATAATAATAATAACAATAACAATGTGGACATACATCAGGGTTTGATCATTAGAAGAATCCAGTTCATTACAGTATTAGTTACCCCATAATAACATATCTAGAGACAAGATTTTTAAAAACAAGCACCGTAAAATAAAAACCCAAAACAGGCTGAAAATAATTAAGGTAAGGAAACATTCTAAAGTCATATGTCAGTTCCTGATGTCAAAATATGTGGTGAGAAAGCTTGCCAGTAGTTTCTCGTGGGTCGGTGGTTCTTTCCGGGGTTTTCCGGGTTCTTCCTCCACCATTAATACTGGCCGCCATGTATAGCCTATCGTGCTGAAAAATGGCGTTAAACCCCACAACAACAACAACAACAACAACAAAATATGTGCATTTGTATAGCACTCTCAAGTCAGATAAGCGTGTCATTATGTCTAAGGTTAATAGGCAAGTTGTTTTACTGTTAACGGGGCCCTAGTATGCTTGCATATGTTCATGACATGTTGGTATATTGAGATAGTACTGTTGTGACTGATACCTAAGTTTTGTACTGATTGTGTGAATTTAATTGTTGGTATTTGATATAGTTAATGTTTCAGGTAATGGATGGGACTGAGAAAGTCTTTGTGGAGTGATCAAATTGGTTTCAGTTTTATCATCATTCTCTGACATTTGTTACATGTCATCTATGAAGCTGCATTGGAAATACACCTTGCCTTGAATGGTAGCTTCAACTTCAGCTGAGTGTCTCGATTTGTATATTTTGGTGTCAATAGCATACAGTTGGCGAGACAATGGATGACAATATATGACAATTAAGAGCAGCTGTGTGTACAGAATAAAGAGAATGGATTCAAGAACATAGCAATGTGGAAAACTACAACATAGATGAACTGGGAAATCTTGTACGGAGCCTCTTGTTTCAAACAAACGTCTTACAAGGTACCATGAAATGAAATATATGCGTCTGAAGGCTAAACTCAGCCTGCAAACATAATTTATATCTTGATGCATACAAATAGTGTGAAGCATGTAAACAATTAAAAGTGGAGTTGAATACAGCTTGAAGCGTTTAAGTAATATTTAACTAAACTGCTTTTGATGACGTGATAGATGCAGCTGCTGGTGAAGCCTTCTTAGTAAGATTCCATCTATCTCATCTCTTTTTGGATATTTCTTTCACTGGTCATATTCTACTCCTATTCTACTGTCATGTAATAGTCGTCCTCTTTGCCCGGAACAGTCGCTTGCATATGACGTCCTTGGAGGAAGACCAGAAAGGCTTTACGTTTGCCATGCACAGTAACATAGATACACACCCCTAGAATGACAATTGCTCCAAGAATTCCAACACTTATACCCACTATGTGTCCTGCTCCCAAAGTCATTCCCGTGTCTTCTGAAATTATTGTAAAATATGTCTGTTTAACTCACAAACATGGCAATTAAAAAATTATGGCATGCACATATTACTCCAACAATGTTAAATTTATGAATTCTTCCATGGTAAGCAAATTATCATCTAAAAGTACAAATTTTCAATTTTTGTTAGTAAAGCAGTTATTTTTAGTAAAACAGTTTTTAGGCAACAAAGTGTACTGACCATATAGGCGCTGGCAAATGAATAGAGTGATCTTCTCTTGATACAGGAGTGGTGCCAATACAACAGTTAGTGCTAGAGTGGAATGCATGTGCTCTTAGAAGAATGTAACAGCAAGGACACTACAAGGGTGCATCCAAGTTATGAGCAGGTAATTATTATGAAGAAACATCTTTTCCCTAGAGAGGTAATATTAGATGATGTCTCCCTCAATGTACTAACTGAACTCGTCTCAGGTACCACTTCAGAGCTCTCGCTCTCAACATTGAGATGAAAGGTTCATAATAGAAAGAGGTTTCACTAAATGAGAATGATTACCGATGAGTGGGAGCCTGTTCTTGACAATGAAAGCAGGGAAACTTTACATATTTCCAGTCAAACAACATGGCATGTATTTCATTTTTCCTGCCTACCATTGCTTGAGCGAGTAGGAAGCAGGTATTATACGGGAGAGAAAGAAAAATGAAGCTTTATGGAGTGGTTCCAATTGAGACTTATTCAGCCAATTAACAACTCATGATATATTCCAGTTAGGGCGTCGCACCACAACCTTTGGAAGTGTTAAATCAAACACTGACAGATGAATGGATAAGAGGCCAAATATCCTCTCTTTCATGTGATTCAGAGTGTCAGAGATCATGAAATTATATCCTTTTATCATACCTGCAACTGTTTCTTATTACAGAAATGATGGAGGATGCTAGCTATTTGAGCTATGAATAATTTCAGCAGAAAAATATGTTCACGCTCACAAAATTGGGAGAAAACTCACCACTTTCTTTAGTATGTTTTCAAAGAGGAAGGTGTTCTCATGATTCTCTCCACGACTTGTTGAGTAACTGTTTGATCTTGAGGGCTTGTTTAATTTTCTTCAGACTTGCAGGTTCAACATCTCTGTACTGGGTCAAAATGCCTGCCATTGTGGTTGCTTCGGAGAATGAGAAAAGGATTTCTCCCGCTAAAAATATTAAGTCATCTTTCTGTGATTTTTCCCACCTGAGTGTAGACATCAGGAGGAGACGACACTCTCTTTCCCTTTTTCTGTATCATCTTCAGAATTACATGTGATGGGGGTAAGCATATGCGTCCACACCATTCTAATCTATAGAAAAATAATTGACTGCCCATGCCTTCGGATCCGGGACTGATGAGACCAACGTGTGGCATTTTACATTCCACCTTGTCACAAATAGGTCTACCAGTGATACATGTTAGCATGCACATATGAAGTGAATAACAACAGAATGAATGTATTAATGGACAGCAATTAATACATTTAATCAGCCTAGAATATGAAGAACTTGCACATGCATTTGTCAGTCCTGACAATAAAAGAAAGGTCTGGGGACATGGTTTGCCCTTAAATTTTTACACTATGTACCACAGTGAACTTCGTGGACAGAATGAGAACACCCTTTCCATGTAGCGTCTGCCACCAATGAAGCTTCTTTCAGGATGGCCATTATACGTAATATAACCCAGAAATTGACACCGAGTCTGAAAGGGAGTTCCTTCAACTGGTAACTTTTGTCTTTAAAGAAAACACCAGTAAGATGATAAATTCTATGACGTGGAAAACTACCATTAACTTTTGGAACTAGGAGTGGTCATTAATATTGAAAAGATTGATTTAACAATGTGAATTATCTCTGCTGCTCTTTCTGGAGAGAGGTTGTCCATTCTTTTACTGCAGAGCATCTGACGTGAATAGGTCTTAGTGGAATTATGTAGCTGAAGGCGTCTAGACAATTGAGAAGGTGCACTATATGTGGTAATGAGGCCCTCTGAAAGCACTTGCTGGGTCCATTGATCATTGCAGCAAATACTTTCTCATTCAACAGAGAATTATAGGAGACTCCCCGCCATGAGGATATCTGACAAAGGATGTATGAAAATGGTGTCATTTGTTGTGACATTGAAAGCCTCTATGGCAAGAACAATTGCTTCTCTCTGCCTCTTAACCACTTTCAAATCCTAAGAACTGTGGCAATTTACGGAGCATAGGATTCGAAGGACTGCCTCTCTGTCTGGTATGTCATATGGGCATATTTACTATCCTTTTATTTACATCCCGTAAAAGCCCTACTTGGTCCCCGCGGCTGTGTGAGAGGGAAATTCTATGTGTGTGCCTGTTTATGTATTTCTTGTATTTCTTTGATCTGACTACTGAAGAGGAGGTTAGAAGGGAATGGTTGTCATCACAGCTGGTGGTGGTCTTTCAAAAAGGTGAAAGTGTCGAGGACTGTATCTCTTTTTGCCAACTGAAGGTGTTTCGCTGCTGTTATAGGATTGATCAGGGTGTACTGAGCAGCCATGTTTAAGATGCATGCCATCTGAGAATCAGACTTCCGTATATATCATGAGGTATTCAAGGTGGGAGATGATAAAATGTTTTCTGCTTGATGAAAGGTTGCCATCAAGTCCAACATAAATACCACCGTGTAGTATATCATTACAGTTCTTCCTGTCCAGGCATACGGAGTAGGGGTTTGACATTCCCAAAGTTGCAGTGTCTCTGCCTACTGCTGTGGTGCCCAAGTGACACACGCAAGTGGAGTCTTATAGAAGCTCATACAAAAAGTTTGAAGAAGTCATCACTGTTAAAAAATAACAGTATGTTCCCACTTGAGTCATATATCTGTGTAAGCGACCCAAAGCGTCAACAATGCTACCAGACTGTAGTTGCACTTTGAAGACCAGTTGTTCTTTTTGACCAGCAAGTAAACTGATGCTAGAAATTTATACCAGGTTGTTGACTGAGGATGATAGGTTAAAACGCCTTATACAACTTGGTCGGTGGTTCTTCCCGGGGTTTTCCCGGGTTCTTCCTCCACCATTAACTCTGGCCGCCATGCATAGCATATCGTGCGCTGAAAAATGGCGTTAAACCCCACAACAACAACAACCTTAGACAACAAGCAAAAGTCTTCTTCAATAATCAACAAGAAGGCAGAATCTTCTTTTGTCATCGTGAGATATGGAAAACATAATAGAGCTTCCGACCAAACATCAACAAATCTATGCAAATGAGGTGATGCCAACACCTACTGTTCAATCTGAGAGATAGCTGGAGAAGAGTGCCTAAAGGGGAGGCCCATGATGCTTGCATAAGTTGCTAACTGGGACACGGTCACTTCCTAAAACGATCACTAAGTAAGTGCTCCCTTTGAGAAGCAAACGCATGAGAGAGATATGAATCCACGCACTGTCTGCACTGGGCTGCATTGAGTGACTTGTGACACTGTTGTATGAATGCTGATGCAAGAGAATGCCTTTGTGGTGTAGGGAAGACATTCTCAAGGACGTTTTTTTTATTTTGGCTTAAAGGGTAAGGTCGACTGTGGTGATGACCTGCTGTGATCTGATAGAAAAATTATATTTATCTTCCATGACATTATACATTTCTTTATGTTGAGACGGACAATTGGATATATGATCCAAAGTACTACGCACTGTAAAACGTTTCCCGCAGGAAGGATCCGTGTGGAAGTATACATATGTAAAAGTACTGAAGGTTCACTATTATACTTCTGAAATAGATGCTGCAAAAATAAATTCCAATATAATTAGACTTGCAGGAGAGGCCAAAAAGACTGTCTATACAGGTAAAGTCACCGAAGCAACGCTTTTTAATCACTATGAAGTGGACACTATGCTAACAGATATATAGAAATCTTCCCACTCCCCAGTAAAATGTTCAAACGAATATTTAAAAGAGAGAAACATTAACACATTCATAACAAAAGTATGGAAAATTATCTTCTTAACTTTTTGGAAGAAAGGCCCATACTTCGTCAATTCAGTATGCAAAAGTACGATTTATATCATCAAAAAATGGAAAATGATTTTTAAAAACTTTCATTCTGGAGACCGGGGTAGCAGAAAGAGAAAAGTACGTTCATAAAAGGCATAATGTTAAGAATTTCGGAAGCAAAGTTCTATGAAATTGTTTTTCTGAATTATTTATTTCTTGCCAAGATTGTTTTGGTTTTGGTTGATTATGCGTCCTGAGGTTTCTAAATATCCACATATATTTAAGAAAGTATGGCATGGGAAGGAAAAGTGTTCTGCGACCGGGACTCTGTACAGCTTCTTTGCCATCCAATCAGATCTATGAAGTTTCATACTTTTGTGTAGCTTTTGAGTTTCTCCGACATACTGAAGGCTACAGATCTTACATGTGATGAGATAAATGACATTGTCTGTTTTGCACATTTTGTTTTAGACGATGTATGTTTAGTTTTTCTCTAGTCACTGTGCTAGAAACTGTCCTGGTCTCTATCATATGCACCTTTCTTCGCCACAGGGCCAGATTGACTGGAATGGTCTTGATTACTGATTGGAGTAAGCGTCTCCCTAACTAGGATGTCCTTGAGGTCTTTTGGTCCCCGGTAAGCTACTACAGGTTTGTTAGACAACATTAACACTTCTGTCCTGTACACACTTTCAGTGATATAACACTTATTGCAATTGCTCACAACCACAACTGGAGTCCCCAAACCAGGAAAGAAAACGAATCTTACCGGAGAGAGAGAGAGAGAGAGAGAGAGAGAGAGAGAGAGAGAGATTCTTGAATGAGATCATATAAATAATCAATTCCATCATCGTTAAACCAATTTGTATTATTCGAACGATTCTGAAAGTGCAGAGCCGCAATTTGCATAATATAAAAGCATTTATCTGACTCTTTTATCTTTCTTAAACAAAGTCGATATATGAAGATTACAAGTAACATACATGCATACATACATACATACATACATACATACATACATACATACATACATACATGCATACAATCGGACCCGATAGGACATATCCTATTAGCAGGAAGAGATTCTGGAAAGCTTGTAAAGATTTTGACAATATACTCAATCGTACAACAGTTCAACGCCTCTATCACTCCATAAAAACAGTAACGAAATATCCATATTTTCCAAATCCAACTATAACATCGGATGTAAAAAAATCCACTATTTCTTTTCTCACAGCGTGTTTTTCTCTTCTCTCTCGTGTATTATCTAGTCTTTCGTTCCGCGGAAAATCCCATGGATTGTTATAACTGTGAAATATGTTCATCTACCAAACAATGTCAAAATGAAATTCTTTTGAGTAATAGTTTAATTTTTTATATTTGCTATCGTACAGTGTGCACATACGATGATAATACGCATATGATTAAATAATATATTATAAATTCAATTATTCAGCTAATGAATATCATTTTTATTGCTCGTTTCTTAAGTACACATGGTTTATTTAGTGTGAATGTAAATTTACATATAGTTAAGAAGGACTTTAATATCTCCAGATCAGTATGTGTAGACAGAAACAATAAAACAAAAACATGAACATACTGAGACAAATATATAATTCATTTATTTACCCATATATATGAACAAATGTTGCTCATGTTTTCACGAGTATTTGCAGTTAGTACTCTATATAAAATTGATTGATTCATTAGGAACTGACATAAAAAGTAGCATACTATGCTTTCAACATAAAGTTGTAAAATATTTTTCATCTTTTAAGTGGGAAAACGCCACCATTTTCCTTATTTTAATTACTAAGAGGTAATTCAATTCAATTGACATCGGATGGAGACAAGGATGGTCTGAATGGGTAGTTCCAGGGACTGTGTCAAAAATTGATTCTTTTTACATCTTTTTACTATGGAAGGCATACAATTCTGCAGGAGCACGTGATAATAAAAAATAAAAAAATAGCCATAAATGGTTTTATGAACTTCGACTTGGTCATTGTAAAGAAGAAAACAATATTTTATTTTCTGATTGCTAATGAAACTAGCATGTTGCAAAATGGAAGAAAAAACCCCAGAGGCAATGTTAATTCTTCATGCCTTAAGAGCAAATTATATACAGTTTGGTCAAAGGTTTCCATTAACATTCAGATGAAAATAAAAATGTTTTCCTACTATTCTGTTATATAATAATAATAATATTTATTAAATACCCATTTAATATTCCATGGCTGATTTGGCAACCGAAATAGATGTTCAATCTGTGACTCCGTATCACACATCCAACCTGAAACTACTCTTACAACTTGAAATATTTAGTAATATTCCATTAATAAAATATCAGGAATGATTTACTGCTATACATTGTAAATTAAGAAAACATGTTGACACGCGTTTGTAATATTAAGAATTGTAGTCATATTTGATGAAAAGGGCTGCTATTGCCGCTGGAAGTATACGGTAACTACTGACGATGAGTTTATGGACATTTCACGGTGTCTACTGCCAAGAGATTATAACCAGTTCAGGTTGACAACAATATGTTCGATAGAATGTTTGACAATGTGTTCTCACCAAACTTGACAGAGAGGAGGACAACATGTACTTTGGAACTAAACTCTTTTATTGAAATATTTAAAAATCCAAAGTAAGAAAGACTCAGAGAGTAAATATTCAAGAAATAGTTGATCTCGTTCCTAACTGCAGCAATGATGACATATAGACGAGACATTAAACAATGTAAATCATCTAAAATATCATAATCACCCTAAAATATGGTCTGCGGAAACATGTGTAAAGGGGTAGGTTCTATAATGGCCTGGTCTGAAGAATGTCTTTGATTAATTTAATTGTTACTTACCTGATTTATTTGGAGGTTTCTTTGTAGGAATAGACGTTGGTATTATTTGGGAGGCTGAAATAATTCACATAAAATGTGGGTCAAAATAACAGTGAAAGCAATTAATTTTTGATTATTTTCAACTAGTTGCTTACATTTGTCATTATCAATCTCATTTTGTTATCATTCCACTGTTTCCTGATGCTGACTTGTACAAATATTTTGTTCATGGCCATTCTTGTGTGTGTGCGTATACATGTGTGTGAGAGAGTGAGAGCATGAGAGTAAGAGAGGAAAACGTTTTTAGACAAAGAAACTGAAGTGGAGGGAACCTTTTGTGGTTTATCATTCACATCTCCGCCATTATTCATTTCCTGGATTTTGAATGTTATATACCTGTCTTTTTTATATATTAACATTTATATATGTGCTGTATGAGTGCTTTTGAGTCTATTATTGCTGCCATTTTTTCAAATAAAATTATAAACAAAGAGTTAAATAGCAGGCCTCACCACTGGTCTAGAAATATCCTTATTCTTGAGTAAACAACATATTTTACAAAATCGTGACGGCCCTGAAATCTGTGTGTGTACACTGTGTGTGTACGTGTGTGTGTGTGTGTGTGTGTGTGTGTGTGTGTTTTAGCCGGACTCATACATGCGAGAATGTAAATAAATTTATTTTATGCATGAATTCCATATTCATGCATGCACAAAACATTTTGAAAATTTTTCACACCATATATGTTGAGACGTTTCCTGTTTAATTGATCATTTTAACATTAATAAACGTGCCATGAGTCATTCTATATTTACATAATTACAAGAAGACAAATGTCACAATGTCATCTTGAAATTCAGTTCCATACGACCTAGTTCATTAGATGTACAAGGGTTCGGGAATGCAAATCTCGTAAGGATCAAATGCTGTGGTGTATAACTGTACATTTATAATGTACCATCCTTACTATCAAAGTCATTTAATATAAAAGTTCAAACTTCCGGGGACATATGTGCAGTTACGTGGCACAATTTTATACAAAAGCTAAATCTAGAGCCGTTTCCTGGTTGTGTTAACCGCTGCATATATATAAGCTTAGGTGATAAAATACCATGTATTTCTTTTCTTAAAAATTAGATGACGCTGAGTTCTAGTTAGGCATGCACAGCAATGATGTCGGTGACGTGTAGGGTAGGCATTGTGCACTGCAACAAATACATAAGACTGAATTTGTCTTAACCTAATTTTTGATTATTCATACCATCCAGTTTGGAGACCCATTTGGTATATAATATAAACATGTGACAGTTCCCTATTCCTCTTGACAAAACATGTACAAAATAGATACCCTCGGTAGCTGCCATAATAAACATGTGTCATATATGTTGAATGAGTGCCTCACGTGCTGGACAGTTTACAGCAGTTGTACTATCTCTCTCTCTCTCTCTCTCTCTCTCACACACACACACACACATAAAAATAACAGAGATATATCAAAATTTATGATTGATTATCATCAAAAGGAATATGTTTGTTTCAACTATTATTAACATAAACTAAATGTATCCCCAAATCGATACATAATCAAAACAGCTTTCATGTATAGCAGTTTCAACGATTTATATATATATATATATATATATATATATATATATATATATATATATATATATATATATATATATATATATATATATAGTATTAACATTTGGCAATTGTTTATGAACAAAGTGTATTCACTACAATTTTTTTTAAAAAGGATCAATAAATACACATGTTGTCTTTTCTGGGGCGATCCTGGAAAGAATACAGCAAAAGTTAGTGTTAACCACATAGAGGAGTAAAGCATTTTAAATGAATTATACCTTGTTTCAAACTAAAAATGTATCGTTTCACCTATCTATCTCTCATATCTACAGTTTACAGTGTCTCTCCCTATCATTATGCAAGGAACAAACTTTTGTACTAAAATATATTTCTTTGATAATACCTACCCGTTCATGAGTCCTTATGAGTCCTAAAATTACCTATGAAATCCAGCTCTCCCAGGCTAACTTACTGCTATCTGCCCACATTGGTGACGTTCAGGATGTTATACCGCCATGATATACAGAATGGCGACAAATCCTATGAATTCAGTTATAAGTTATAACAGGAGCAGCTTTCAAGTTCTCTATACTTATATAACGGTTAAGATGCAGCGGGGGGGGGGGACTGTGAGGGTGTATCTTTATTATGATTAGGTAATTATCATCGAAGAAACATATTTTACTCTAAAACTTGATTCTTCTTAAAATATTTTACCCAAGAAAAATACAGTAGAAAATAGACGAATAGGAAGCGGTGGACGGAGTTACATCCACTTTTCTAACCTGGTGAGGCTCACTTGGGTCTCCAACGGTATGTGAGGGATCCAATAGAAAACATAGCTGGAGAATTGACCACGTATGATGTGACAGGAAAAGAGAAAATTGTCCTTCCATAAATCCAGCAGAAGTCATTGAGCTGCCTCCGTAAGAAGCTGCCACATGATCTCGCAAGGACATATACTGCACTGTAGTGATAGATACCAATCGGACTAAATGAGCCTTAAGGGATACAAAATCTCTAAGGAAGAAGCTAGAAAAAGCCAACCTTATCCTCTATGATAAAACTTGCATAATATCTGCTAAAGAACACTGTCATTTGAATGAAGTACTTGTTGTAACTACCTTAACTTAAATAAGGAGAATTGTTTAGCATTCTCTTTCTATCGTGGGTTCATACTCCTTTTACAGAATGGATAACCCATCTATCTAGGATAACATAGCCTGTACAGAGGTATCTTCATTTCCCTCTTTCAGTGGTTTGAATATATGGGATATTCCTTTTCATACTGGCTCGGTACTTCCTAGGTGCCTTTTCAAAGCTCTCGCAAGCTCCTCTGATGACCTTAAGTTGAAGGGTGCAGGCTCAACAGAGGTTTCACCATAAAAGAGAGAGCGCCTGTGAGTGGTAGCCTGCGCTTGGCAATGCAAACAGGGACCATCATGCACGATACTAACAAACCCATCAGACCTGTAAGTAGCTTGGGAAAAATGACAAATCGTGCATTTCGCTGACTCTACCTGTTGATAAGAATACAAATAGGAAACATGTGTTATATGAGAGGTGAACAAATGAAGCTCCAAACAGTGCCTTATTCAGCCAGGTCAGAACAACTAATAGATTCCACTTTGGAAATGTGAAATGAAAGGCATAAGATAGGAGAAGCGTTTGTTATATCCTGTTCCATGATGATGCAGCATGCCATATTTTGTTGATCAATTACCATTATCATCATTGGAGCTGTTTCTGTTCAAGGATCCAAATTAGTAAGTAATCGTTTTGGGGTACTGATGCCCCAAGCTTCACCCAACTCTATTATTTTTATGATACTGACAATGAATAGACTTGGATCACTTCAGTTCAATCTACTCTATCAGTGCTTGCACGTATTTGTATGATACGGGTTAGGCTTATTAGAATTTCCAAATAGCAATCTTGTTTCTGCTTTAATTCACAATCAAGTCATTCTTGTCGTGCTTGGCATACAGTGTCTGAACTAGGAAAGCTTTAAAGGGAATGTTAAAATGTAAACCCTTGTTTTCCTGGCATAGTACAAAAAATACAAGTTACCTTTCTTCTTGCAGATGTATTGCATTGTGTGGTTGCATTGAATATCATTCCACTTATATCCCATGCAAGCCATTATTGCACCACAGTCTTCTTCATTTGAATTATTGGGCTCCCCTGAAAATCAAAGCAATAGTAAACAACCTGTTTATATCAAGAAACTATGAGGACGTTGAGTGTACCTTTCTAAGCTAATTTAAAATTAAAGTAACTACAATGGTTTGCCTTTGCAAATTCTAACACTGTTAATTTTATGTGATACGTTACTTTCCCAAGCATCCACAGATAATGACTCAGGCATCATAATATAAAATTAATCATTTATATGATGCAACTCCTGATATGTACAGCATATGTGAAGTTCTGTCAAAACATTTGAAAACTTTCATTGTAATATAAATTTTTGCACACCTGACCTTTGACCCTATCTTCAGTCCATGGAGTGTGAGCCACAAACGGTAACACTCTTGCTGATGGATACAGCATGGGCAAGACGACTACGTAGTTTTGTGAATTTCCACTCACTAGTTTAAGTGATAACAGAATAAATAACGAAATGACATGTCATGGTACAATGTCCAATGATTCTCAAACCAGCATATCAATACCACAGTAATAATGGGTAAATTGTGAATAACAAAACTGATGATATACGCGAAGTTCTAGAAGCCAAATATGTGTACAATGACATAAGAGCTCTTAAAACCAATCTTGCGTCAGCAATTGCTAGTCACCTTTTGTTTACTGTGGATAAATGAGTATGCCCTTATTTTTATAATTTTTAGTGTAAACGCGTACTTTGATACAGACATAGCGGCCTGTTTTCAACCATTTTTGATTATAAACAAACTACAATTTTATCAGAGATGTATGAACGTTTATAAATGTTCAATAATTCGTGGAGATTATATATAAACTTGAAATTCTGGAAATGTAAATAAAACAAATAACCACGTCTTAAGCACACCACAACATTCAATTTCGACCACACATCGTTTGAACTAGTCCAAACCACACTCACACTGGAGCAAAGGTCAGTCCATTTTTTCTGCCAATTACCGCACTCCTCCTAGTACAAAAAAACAAGCTAGCCGACTCTCTCTTTTTTGAGACGTTTCCAAATCTCCTGGACTATGGAAATTCGATAGGTGGCAATCTGATTATTCTTGGAGATTTCAACTTTCATTTTGACTGTCATGGAAACCCAGATACATAAAAACTCATATATTCCATTAATGTTTTCAACCTCAAACAGTCATTTAACCAACCCACCCATAAACATGGTCACATTTTAGACTGGATTCTTCATAGACCTGATGATAACATTCTACGGTCCTCCCTGCTATCCCATGACCTTGCATCAGATCACCTCTGTATTATATGCCATCTTGACATATCAGTCCCTAACCCTAAACCTTCATCTACTACTAAGAGAAACATCCGTATGATAAATAGAACCAAACAAATGCAAGACATCCAAGCTAACCTAACAACTTGCTTACCTCCTACCGCAGAACAACTTGATAACTGCTTGCGTTCATTGCTTGACAAACATGCCCCAGCTACCAAGTGCAGAGTATCAATTCAAAAGTGTTCTCCATGGTATAGCAGTGTTAGGGACCAGCTTCGCACTGCTAAAAGAGACCACCGTAAAGCTGAGAGGCTTTGGCTTTCCACCCGACTCACTATTCATAAGCAAATCTATGAAGCCGCTAAGAAGCATGTCACAAATATAGTCCATGCAGCGAAATCAGCCCACTATACTACTAAGATCATGGAAAGTTCCAGCTGCAAAGAGCTCTTCGAGATTACTAACAAGCTGATGTCAAGCAACAAATCTACACCACTTCCAACTACCTTCTGTCCAGTCGACCTTCCGGACATGTTTGCAAATTTCTTTCGTGACAAAGTACAAACAATTAGAGATAACCTTGACACCACAGTTTCAATTGACTCGTCGTCACCATACAGTTGGGATACAGAATTTAAGCGGCAACCATTAGCAGCATTTGAACCTGTCTCTATGGATTTTGTACGTACAGTCGTGATGAAGAGTGCACCAAAGTCATGTGAAATTGATCCAATTCCAGCATCACTGCCGCTTGAGTGCTTAGATCCAGTATTGCCTTCACTAACTGATGTTATTAATACCTATCTCTCTCTCATCCGGGGAATTCCCATCATTTTTCAAAACTGCTATTGCAAAGCCTCTGCTGAAGAAAACAATACTAGACCATAACGATTTAAAGAACTAGCGCCCAGTTTCTAATCTCTCATTCATATCAAAATCTTATAAAATGTCGCTCTATCCCAGCTTGTATCTCATCTAAATTCAAACAATCCTTTTAGAACTGCACAATCTGCATCTCGCCCTTGCCACAGTTCTGAAAGTATTCTTCTAAAAGTAGTTAATGATATTTTCTCAGCGTTGGATAGCGGAAAGATTACAGTCCTCGCCCTCCTTGATTCATCTGCAGCATTTAACACAATAGACCATGATATATTATATCACCATCTCCAGCATGTATTTGGCATTCATGATACAGCCTTACTGTGGTTCAAGTCCTACTTGGTCAACAGGACACAAATTGTATATGTAAATGAAATACACTCCAGCCCATTTGATCTATTTTGTGGTGTTCCATAAGGGTTTGTTCTTGGACCTGTTCTCTTCATTATGTACACTCAGTCGCTCTCAAGTGTCATAGAATATCATCGAGTGTCTCACCAACTGTACGCTGATGACACCCAAATATACAAATCTAGCCACCCAACTGAAGTTAATGCTACCATCCAAGGTGTAGAGAGGAGCATTTCTGATGTGAAATCATGGATGTCATGGAACAAGCTGCAGAAGAATGATGATAAAACTGAGGCCATCTAATCACAACACAAAGACTTTCTCATTCACATCCTTTACCTCAAACAATAAATATCAGCCACACCAACATTAAATTCACACAATCAGTACGAAACCTAGGTGTTACTCTTGACAGTACTTTCATATTGCACGAACATGTCATGAACATATGCAAGGCTGCATTTCTTGAACTGAGACGCATCAGCTCAATTCGCAAATATCTTTCAGTTGATGCCACTAAAACACTTGTGTGTTCATTAGTACTTTCAAGACTGGACTATTGTAACTCAAGTATGTTTGGTTCATCTCAATATCTGCTCCAGAAACTTCAAAAAGTTCAAAACACAGCTGCTCGGATCGTGCTTAGAGTACCACGATCAGAGCACACCTCCCCGCTGCTCTGTACCCTACACTGGCTATCTATTTGATCCAGAATCAAACACAAAATTTGTTCTCTGTGCTACGTTTCACTGTCGGACTCTAGTCCAACATACGTATCCGACCTCACCCATGTGTATACACCAACAAGATACTTACGCTCCTCTTCTGACAATCGTATACTCATTATTCCCACTATAAAAACAAAGTCATATGGACAGCGATCTTTTGCATACCAGGGCCCAGCAACGTGGAATGAATTGCCCACTGAACTTAAACACAAAGACACAGTGATCACATTCAAGAGGGCTCTCAAAACTCACTTATTTCGACTGCAAGAACAAACTTAGCGACCTAATAATGTTTCCTACCTTGAATGTTCTCGGCATGTTTATTCAATGGTTTCTAATTTCATGGTGTTTGTTTTTGTAATCATATCATTATATGTTTTTTATGTTATATGTGTTGTCAAATGTTGTAAAGCGCTTAGAGCTTCTAAAGATTAGGCGCTATACAAAGTCCTCATTATTATTATTATTATTATTATTATTATTATTAAAACAGTCAGCATACAGGATAATCTCATAAAGGCTAATGAATGATATTAAGTTGTACAAACATTCAAACATACAAATTTTGGATCATATACAAGAGGAACCAAACATAATTTTCTTTTATTATAACAAAGCAAGAAATGTACATTCAAGTCAGCTAGTGGCTATATAATAAGATTTATTAGATTTAGTGTGTGTAGAAAAACAATTTCAGCCCCACCTTTATTACCGAAACGAGATACTTTTGAAGTAGCATTTGGGCATTCTTATTTCAAAATTAAACTGAACACTCATGTCTGTCTCTTATAAACATATTTATACATTTATCAATAGTTTATATTGGATGTGATTAGACCTTTGACCCATGCTGCACTGAATTATATAATTTACTTGTATTAGTACCTGTAAATGGATTTGAATGGATGTATGACAATTGTGCAGAGATCTTGTCATGTCATTATGATTTTGCATAGGTCAGCAATTCCGCTTATTCAGTTATTACCGAGAAGAATGAAGATCCGCGCCTGTGAAGACAATTTGTAGCTTAATGAACAAACTTGATATCTATCATTATTAAAACTAAGTTAGATTTTTTATTTTGATGATGCTAAAGTCACAATCAATAAATATCAGCAATTCAGAAAGACCGAACTCATCATGGAGGTGGCGCAATGGTACATGTCAGTTAATATCTTGATATGAATAACAATGCAATATCAACCATAGCTAAACTAGAAATGCTCGCATTGGAGTTAAAACCATGAAATGCTTCCATCTGTTATAGATCCATAACATCCTCTACGGAATGGTATGAAACTTCTCAATGAGTGCTGAAAGATTGCAATACAAAATGTAACAATCTAATTGTGATGGGAAATTTCAAAACTAATAAATTGAAAATAATTAACTTAAAACACGTCAGTGATACTCATAAGCTGTATCAACTAATTGCAAATTCAAATCATAAAATGAAGGATGCAGTTTAATTGATGATGTATACATGTTTAGCATATGCGTGTGTCGATTCTGGAGTTATTTCCCTTGGGATTAGTGATTGTCATATGGTGTATTAAGTTAGGAAAAGAACGAAGTTAAGGAAAGCACTGAACAAAGAATTACATTTCGCTATTTCAAGCCTCGATAATAAAAACGTTCAAGGTAGATTCAAGAAAGGCCCCTTGGGACACAGGAAAGATGTATAATGATAAATGGTGAATGGTTAGCCTTCTATAAATTGTTATTCATTATAGTTCAGCCACTTATACCATACAAAGGACACAGCGTCACTTCAAATTCAGAGGTAGATTAAAGATGACATCGTACTATCTATGCATACCAAGGATTTCTTACATAAGAAAGAATACTTATATGAAAGAATCTTTGGACTATTCATAGTACTTCTAGAAAAAAGATAATATTTGCATGATTCCATACACCGTAAGCTTTTATGAAAATAATATTTAAATACTTCGAAATTTTCGACATGCATAGTTTCTAGAAATTATGTTTTGGATACAGTCTAAGAAGACCTGCTGTATTTTATTAAAGTAAATATATCGGTGTTTTTTCCAGTAATTTAATAGAGACAAAGTTTCCTTCATTCGATCAGCAATATATATTTAATGTAACCATAAACGTTCATGAACTAATTTTATATCCTTTATATGCATTGTCATAGAAAATTCCTTGATATTTTATGTAAATTTCCAGTCACACAAGGTCTACTGTAGGACCGACGATTGCAGACTCAGTCTAATTTCATTTAAAACCACTTGCCTCAGAGACTCTCCAACATAAATACATGCAAATTGGTTACTGAATTTTTAAACCCTATAATTATATCTTTGTTAAATTGATTGTGTCAATTCTAATGAAAAATTCTGAGCATGGGAATCAATATGTGCATCACAGAGGAAACACAATGATGTCAGGATAATTTCAGAAGATATATGTTATACCACGTTGTATGATTTCCCCCTTCCAAAACTAATAAATGCAGAACTTTCAGGCAAAGAATTCGTTAAACCTTTAAAATAACATAATATTCTCCATTTCTTTATCTGATATCTGGTTTTATTTTTTACTCAAGAGGTAGGCATTATAGTGCCACTCACTCACGCAAACACTTTAAATAATTTTGCGTCATGGGCTAAACAAGCACACTACAAAGTCAAAGTTTAGAAGTTGTAAGAATATAACACATATAGTATCCTAGTTATTGTATAGCTAAAGTTCATCTACATTCCCGAAGCATGACAGGGTCTATACCTGGATGCGTGATTGCAGGATCCAAGCAAGTTGCTAGTAAACAATGTGCCCAAAGATCAGCCGAATGTGTGAAACTTAATTTACCAACTCAAACTCTATATTATTGGTAAATTACTCATATATTCAGGAAAATCGCCACCTTTTGAAACTGAGGGGAGACTTTCAGTTCTAGAATATATCCAGATCTTAATCTTCAAGGTTCTATAAATTCAAGACCAGGGTTGGAATACCAAATCAGTTGTCATTACAAAATATAAAATGTCCTTTGTATGTATGTATGTATGTATGTATGTATGTATGTATGCATGCATGTACAGGAGTGTATTGGAGGGGTACCACCACTGGTGGGGGAACAGTCGTGCCTCTTCAGGTTGTAGCTTGTATACCGTTGGTCCCCTTATGCACCCAGCTCTCACTTGCAGCTCCATCTTGTAACATGAGCTGCAGCCACACTCCTTTAAACCGCTTCAACAGGCGGGCGCAACCAGGTGAGCGTAGCAATAGGGTCTTAAACACCACTGCTGCTCCGTGCCAGTGAAGAACGACCTTATGGTCTGAGCCTCCTGTGTGCAGATTTGCGGCTACGACAGTCACTGTATCCAAACCTGACGCTTTGTCACACGTCCGACCCCACCTGACTTTGGGAAGAAGGGTGAACAAGTGACTTGAGCATTGCCTTTGTTTAAAGTGACGAAGAGTTTTGCGTCATCGACCTCACTCACTCGTCTGTCTTGGATCCAGTAGAAAGAGAATCTCAAAACGACTGGAGACGGAATCGGATGCAGTTGATGACCAGGAATACCTGTTTCTTCCGCGCAGTCAGCTTAATCCAGTCTTAAGATGGTTGGTTAGGCAAGCCCTAACTCACCAAGGGTTGAAGACCCTATTGCTACGCTCATCTGGTTGAGCCCGCCTTGGCTGACTGCGCGGAAGAAACAGATAGCTAGTTGTACGGGCAGAAAGACGATTCTCAGCAACTTGTTGTGAAGCACATAGAGTATGACGATGCATGTAGGTATTCCTGGTCATCAACTGCATACGATTCCGTCTATTGCTTCAGACCGGCGTAGAACATGAAACGCTCATAATCAACACCGTATTCCGTCCCCTTTCCCGCAAGAGTACGACATGAATGCATCCCCGATCTAGGCACTGTCATTTTATCGTATATGTTATTGTCAGAAAGAGAAACAGGCTGCATATACAAGCATATTGGAGGGACAGGCATGATATACGAGTAAAAAGGTCCATGTATGGTGCAGAATATTGGACTGACCACTGCTTTGTAGTCTCCAAGCTACACATCCATATCCTACCGAAGAGACGCTGGTAAGGCAAGATGATTCCAAACGTGCCTTATCGCTGGGACAACATTCCACAGTCGAATCTCTTTATTCACATCAAAAGTAATCCCATCCCTGAATGAGTCCATGAATCACTAAAAATGTATACTCTCTATGAGTGAGTGGCAAACATTTAATCCATCGCAGCATTAGCATTTTGTAAATCCAACCTTTCTTTAGAACTGCAATTATTGTATGAATATATATCATCTAGTCATCTTGAAATCTCAGACATCAATCAAAACAATTTTTGACAAGCCCATTGTTTTGATTAAGCAAGCTCTACTCATTGTGACGCTACTCAATGCTAGTATGAAAACAGAACAGAAAAGAAAAGATGTCACGTTTCTTTGCGAATTTCGGCAGAGTACATACTCACATTACCTCATCTGTTGCTACTGCTTATGTTTTTCACGCTTCTAAGCGCACAAAAAGAAACAAACCTCTCACTCTCGTTTCGTTAAGGCAAAGACGTATTTCTAGTCTCGTCACCAAAATAGTCTCAGAATCATAATTCGAAATCTTTTTGCTTGGTTTGCTTTTATTTTTTATTTACACAGAAATAAAACTTGTGGGTATTTGTGAGGTAGATTTGTAATGATTACTGGTTATCAGAGGGTTAAACAGTGGCTTGAAAGATTACTAATATGGTAGTTATGCCTCAAAACACCAAAAATAACCATGGCTCTCATTCGTGTATGGCTGCATTTTCTTGAATTGGCTGTGCAAAATATTTACGTATCCATATTAATAATACCTTATCCTGGTCCAAACACTTTGAAGCACTCGTTATTACAGTACCTGAGAACATAGAAATTATAAAAAGGTCTAGACGTTTTATATTACATCATCTGAGTGTCAAATCGACAAATGTAGTTGATTGATAGAAAACAACGACTTATGCATGCCAAAAGATGAGTACAACTTAATAGTAATGAATTATAGAGCGAAAACTCGTACTTATTCTTGAATACAATGGTTAATATAACTTACAGACAGGAACAAATACGGTGATTTTAAATTTCAAAGGTAAAATCACATTTGTTTCATCTCTTTTTAACATTCTTACATTGATACCAGTTAAGGATTACATTATTCTTTAGATAATTACAATGGTTTACAAATAATAAAAGTTGAGAACGATTAATGAAAGAAATGTTTTGACTTTGCCTAACATAGCTTCTTGAAAACGTTTGTGCCATGATATTTAACAAGGAGACGACGTTTCAGGTTTTAATAACCTTTACAAATATTGTAATGTGTATTCCTGGTTTTATTACATCATAACACTTGTACAATGAAATTTTCATAAATCTGTGTGACAACATTTTCATAATCTTGTATACTTTGTACTAATTTATTTCATAATTGTATTCTCTTATGCAGAAGATACTAACGTTGAAGATCCTTTATAATTACATGTGTTTTTGGTTCAATGCAGGGACAAACATGTAAACTAGCTCTTTGGCAATAACCCTACCCTGGATAAATATAGGATATTAGTTGTAGTAGTAGTAGTAGTATCAAAGCAGTAAAGTATATAAGTGTATATTTGCACGCCTGCCCACAATCGTCATCAATAAGAGCCAGATTGTATTTATGTAATTAAAATTTAGTGAAAACATCAGTAATAATTTTTCAAACATAGGTATTTCCACAGCCTGATAAATGTTTCATTCCTACCTAATATCCAGTTAAGGTAGACATATGGGTCGCCATTTGACCATCTCCAGACTTTCTCAGCTCCAAGATCATTGGCTCCTATCCAGAACTCTCGTATCATCGAGGATTTCAAGCGCCCTACAAACGAGATTTTGTCTAAATATTAGGTTATTAGCAAATGAATGAGATCGAGATGAAATGAATGAAATGGAGATTGACAAATTACGATGTGCATTTCGCTGGATAATGCGTATGAAACTGTTTCATGGATTCGGTTTATGATGATTTCAGTGAAGTAGAAAAGACACATCACGAGTAGTAACCTGCATTATACGTTTTCGATGATAATACATTATTTTGTTTATAATTGTTTAGTTTTTTATTGCTCATACTCATTAATTTGCAACTTGCTGGCTAATGATCACGGCAAAACTCGCCAATTATTCTATTCCATCCATTATTGTCTGATAGGGCAAGACTTTTATTCTGAGCAAAGTTGCTTAAATAATACATTTAAAGAGCGAATCCCCCCGATCCTTGAGGTGTGTACACTATGACACTGGGCTATAAATTGTATAAAGCATAGTTAAATACAAAGTAAGGATTTCTAACGAGAATGACGACACAATATAATAGATTATTCCGTATCTTAATATATGGTTTGTGAATTCCTGCAAGCTATGACTAAAGATTTCAGAATGAATAAATGATACAGCAACCCCTTCCCAAAGAAAATGTATAGAAAAAAGATAAAATGAGACCTGCAAGAAAATATACCCATGGAATATTTGTTCCTTAATTGGAATGTACAGTAATGCAATGATTGCAAATGAAACAGCAGTCTCAAAAGTATACGAAGTTGATAATTCAAACAGAGCCCTGATAGCTGTCTGAAACCTTAAAGTGTAGATCAACTTGAACCAAGCTTAATTTTCAAAATAACATCTATTACAGACAAACCACAGAGAACAAGTTTCAAGACACATTCATAAAGATCAAATGACTTTCAATTATATTTCACTCCTTTGACACATAATAGGACTTACCATATATATAAAACTCTATATATTTCTGTTCATTATTTGAGGTAATGCTAAGCAGATCTCCCCCATCTCGTTGGCATCTAGTGCGAGCATCTTTCCAAGTTTTTCTGACATCATTAAACTGGTAGCAGAAGTTTTCAAACAGTATGGCTGTATGCATGCTGCCACAACGTGAATCCCAGGCCATTTCTAAAAAGAGTATCATTAATCCAACCTAAAGGACTTGTCTAACAAGAGAACGTTTTTATTTCCATATATATATATATATATATATATATATATATATATATATATATATATATATATATATATATATATATATATATATATATATATATATATATATATATATTTATATATATATATATATCAACATGTAAAATATTAGCAATGGATGTTTTAAGTGTTGTGTTCTTGATTCTAAAGTATTACGACTTTAATTCCGAAACAAATTTCACGACGGCATTTTCAAATCCTGGACAACAAGGCGACATCCGATAAAAATACTATGGTCTCAACAGTCCACTGTCTAAGACGAATATATTTTTCAACATTCACCTTTGTTTAAAATTGCTACTCCTTGAAGCTCTGTATACTATCAACAATCAAAGAAGCATTTCTGATACATATTTCATTAATATTAATAGGTATTCTTCAGCACTTACAAATATGACTTTATGTCTGGTCTGAAGAATGTCTTTGATTAATTTAATTGTTACTTACCTGATTTAGTTAGAGGTTCCGTTATAGGAATAGGCGTTGATATTTTTTTGGAGGCTGAAACAATTCACGTAAAATGTGGGTAAAGGGGTATGTTCTATAGTGGCTCCTCTTGGCCCAAAACTTTGCACATTTTTCAGAACATTGTTGATTAGATAATACCAACGCAACAAATCTATCAGCACTTGAATTTTTAAAATTATTTGATATGATGCTATAGACAATTGCAAATGATGACATACTGTAAAATTGCAATTTTTTGTTCAAATTGGAACTACTATTTAAAACTTAAGGTGGTCCACATGTGGCAACCATATTCATATTTTACAGTATATTAAAGAATAATTGAATAAGCTTTTAGTAGAATACAGTTTCATTTTTTGCATGTGGACCATGTGATAAACGACACAGATTAATTGGGTCAGAGTCATTGGTAACTGCCTTTTCTAAAATGGTCAAATATTAGATATATCTAACCGTGAGATTTCGCTACAATACATGCATACAATGATTTGCACATATACCAAAATTACTATATGTCCACTGCAATACGTATACATATGGTAGTGTAAAACACTGATATCAACATTTACATATGTTCATATGTTCATCAAAAACTGCAAATTTCACCATATTTCTGGATCTTCAGAAGACCTCACAAGCTACCAGCATATCTGAGAACATGCTATATTTTTGGACAAAAGACACTCTTTAAAAACCATCTAACATATATGCAAATTTCACATGTATTCTTGATTACTTTTTAAATAAAAAGACATAAAATACAAACCGTATCATTAGCACACACCTGTTGTCCCTCGACATATGGGACATACAGGCAAATAATCACAAATGTCTTTTAATGTCATCTATTTAAAACAAATTAGCATTCACCTGTTGCATAATGTGTATTATAATTTTGTCTTATTTTTTCTGATCGTATTTTGAGACATTCTGAATATTCATCTGAGGGTAAGGTAAATATAGAAGAGTAGCATGAAGGAAATCGTTCTTCAATAATAACAACAACAAAAAGCAGCTTCCGGTGTTATTTTACAAATGGGGTCTAACGGATAATGGAAGCATGATAAAAATAATAATACAGTGTATCTTTCCTATTTGATGAATTACTTAAGTAAACAACTTCACAGTATCCCCTGCTGAGTCCCATAGATTTTGGCTCCAGCTGACAATAAAGATGATAAATGAAATAGTAGTTATCGCTGAAGTATTTCTTAAAGAAAGGTATATATTGTAGGGTAAAGAATGTACCTTCCTTATGATGCAAAGACATGTATAAAACACTTTTTTTGAAAAGGAGAACACAATATTTAGGATAAAATTGATCTTTAACAAAATAACCCCACACAGCTACAAGCTCGTTATATCTAATACTTTGCCTGCTACACGTTTAAGTTATCCAAAAGATGTAGATTCAAACTGCAGGAATAATTTCTGTAAGTGAACGGTTCGAGCCTCCATGGAAGTATAATCTTTATTTTAAATCTGAATATATATATATATATATATATATATATATATATATATATATATATATATATATATATATATATATATATAAGGTTTCTTTTATTGTCTTCTTTCAGTGAGTTAAGTTTCTTCATCTTGCACTATTTTTTTTCCTTCTGTTTTTATTTCTTGTATCATCTAACATATAACCAAAGATCTGAATTAGCTAAAAAAATAACAATGAAAGAAATTAATTTAAAATTATATCTCTACTAGTTGCGTAAGTTTGTCATTATTAATCTCATTATTGTTTATCATTCCACTCTTCACTGATGCTGACTGCTACAAATATTTTATTCGAGACCATTGTGTGTGTGTGTGTGTGTGTGTGTGTATTTGTGTGTATACTTGTGTGTATTAGAGTGAGGGCAAGAGAGTAAAAGAGAAAAGTAATAAGAATGTCCATATCGAAAAAGTTTTAAACGAGAAATGCATGAGAGGGAACCTTTCGCGGTCTATCGTTCACAGCTCCGCCATTGTTTATTTCCTAGATTTTGAAAGTTTTATACCTGTCTTTTTTATAAATTAACATTTATATGTCTGTTGTATATGTGCTCGTGAGTCTATAGATGCCATTGTTTCAAATAAAATTATAAACAAAAAGGTAAATGGCAGGCCTCACCACTGGTCTAGAAATAACCTTATTCTTGAGCTAACAAAATATTTTATCAAGTCTTGATAGTCCTGAAATATATGTGTGTACACTGTGTGTGTACTTGTGTGTGTGTGTATTTAGCCGGATACACAGATGCGAGAATGTAAATAAATTTAGTGTATGCATGAACTCCATATTGATGCACATACAAAATATTTCGACCATTTTTCACACCATAAATGTTGACGAATTTCCAGTTTAATTGGTCATTCTAACATTAATAAACGTGGCATGAGTCTTTTCAAGGCATATTCTATGTTGACATGCTTACAAGAAGACAAATGTCACGATGACAACTTCAAATTCAATGCCATTTGAACTAGTTCATTAGAAGTACAAGAGTTCGGGAATACAATCCTCATAAGGATAAAATGCTATGGTGTATAACTGTCCATTTATAATGTACCATCCTTAATTTTAAAGTCATTTAATATAAAGGTTCGACATTTTGGTGACATATGTGCAGACAGGTGGCACAATTTGCAACAAAAACTAATTCTAGAGACGTTTCCTGTGCCAGTTCCCTATTCCTCTTGACAAAACATGTACAAAACAGATACCCTCACTAGCTGCAGTAATATACCTGTGTCATATATGTTGAATGAGTGCCTCACGTGCTGGATAGTTTACAGCGGTTGTACTCTTTCTTTCTTTCTCTCTCTCTCTCTCTTATAAAAATAATAGAAATATATCAAAATTTAGGATTGATTATCATCAAAAGGAATATGTTCGTTTGAATTCGTATATTAACATAAACTAAATTTATCCCCCAATCGATACATAATCAAACAGCTTTTATGGATAGCGTTTTTAACGATTTTTATATATATATATATATATATATATATATATATATATATATATATATATATATATATATATATATACAGTATTAACATTTGGCAATTGTTTATGTACAAAGTGTATTCACTACACTTTTTGTTAAATAAAGGATCAATAAATACATAAATCGTCTTTTCTGGGGCGGTTCTGGAAAGAATACAACAAAAGGTTAGTGCTAAACACATACAGGTGTGAAGCATTTTAAATGAATTATACCTTGTTTCAAAAGAAAATTTTATCTTTTCACCTATCTATCTCTCGTATCTACAATTTACATTGTCTTTCCCTATCATTATGCATGAAACATACTTTTGTAGTAAAATATCTTTCCTTGGTATTACCTAACCGATCATAAATACTTATGAGTCCTAAAATTACCTAACAAATCCAGCTCTCCCAGTCTAAGCTATTGCTTTCTGCCCACATGGGGGACATTCAGGCTGTGATCTCCCCTTAATATACAGAATGGCGCAAAATCCCATGAATTCAGTTATAACAGGAGCAGAATTCAAGTTCTCTATGCTAATAGAACGGTTAAGATGCAGCAGCGGGGGTGGGGGCTGTGAGGGTGTATCTGTATTATGATCAAGTAAGTATCATCGAAGAAACATATTTTTAACATGTACGAAACGAATCCATTCACAAATTTGTGTGTGACAGAGATGAATAGTGCCAACAAAAAATATAATAAATCCGAATCAGTAGAACTTAGTTCATCCACCCCTTACATTCTTTTCTATTTGCAAATCTGAATGCTTTCAAAATTTTATATATGCAAAGCTCTCATGTTGGACTACCTGTGATTTTATTTGTACAAGCCAACTTCAATACTAGCCTACAACACGTGTGATGTGTTAAAAAGATATTTTGTCGCTTTCAAAACACAACGGAAAATTGTAATCGTTGATAACGATATCGTCTTATTCATTCAAAGATGTTTTGTTTTAAATGACTATATCGATCCAAACAAAGTGCAAAAAGAATGCAGAAGAATCCCAGATATGAAAGTAGTTAAAGATTCTTTTACCTTTTTTCTAACATGACTAAAGTGGATGGAAAAGGACTAAATTTCCAACATTATAGTGCTCCTTACCATCTTAAACTTTGTTCAAATGAACAAGACTGTCGTGCAAATCAGATTAAAGAAGTCCTATAATTTCTTTCACCCCGTTATAAAGTCATATATTTCAAACACATGGTATAATTGTTTCTCCGTTAATTGTTTTACTGGTATGATACAGACTAGGATACCTACTATTTTATATTAGGTAACCATGCAACAATTGTATTCACTACAATTTTGTTTTAAAAATGGATCAATAAATACATCAATTGTCTTTTCTGGAGCGATTCTGGAAAGAATACAACAAAAGGTTAGTGCTAAACACATACAGGTGTGTAGCATTTTAAATGAATTATACCTTGTTTCAAAACAAAAATTTATCTTTTCACCTATCTATCTCTCATATCTACAATTTACATTGTTTTTCCCTACCATTAGGCATGAAACGCAGTTTTGTAGTAAAATATACTTACTTGGTATTACCTAACCGATCATAAATACTTATGAGTCCTAAAATTACCTAACAAATCACTCTCTCCCATGCTAAGTTATGGCTTTCTGCCTACATGTTTGACATTCAGGCTGTGAGCTCCCCTTAATATACAGAAGAGCGCAAAAATCCCATGAATTCAGTTATAACAGGAGCATAATTCAATTTCTCATTACTTATAGAACGGTTAAGATGCAGCAGCGGTGGGGGGGGGGGAGAGGCAGTGAGGGTGTGTCTGTATTATGATCAGGTATTTTACTTTAAAGCTTTATTCTTCTGAAACTATTTTACCCAAGACGAATACAGTAGCAAATAGACAAACAGGAATAGGTGGAGGAAGTTACATCGACTTAGGCTCACTTGGGTCTCCAAAGGTATGTGAGGGATCCTCTAGATTGAGAACCTACCTGGAGAATTGACCACGTATGCTGTGACATGAAAAGAGAATATTATCGTTCCACAAATCCAACAGAAGTCACTGAGTTGCCTCCTTAAGAAGCTGCCACGTGATCTGGCGTAGACATATACTGTACTGTGGTGTCAGATACAATCAGGACTAACCGAGCCTTCAGGGATACAAAATCTCTAAGGAAGAAGCTAGAAAAAGCCAACCTTATCCTCTATGACACCACTTGCATAATTTCAGCTAAGGAAGAGTGTCACTTGAATGGAATACTTCTTGTAACTAACTTAACTTAAATAAGGAGAAATTGTTAGCAAGTTATTTCGATCCTGGGTTCATACTCTTTATGCAGAATGGATAACCCATCTATCTAGGAAAACATAGCCTTTACTGATCCATCTTCAGTTTCCTCTTTCATTGGTATGAATAGACGGGAAATTCCTTTCCACATTGGCTCTGTACTTCCTTGGTGCCTTTTCAAAGCTCTCACAAGCTCCTCAGATGATAATAAGCTGAAGGGTCCAGGCTCAACAGAGGTTTCACCATAAAAGACAGAGCGCTTGTGAGTGGGAGCCTCTGCTTGGCAATGAAAGTAGAAGCCATCATGAACGATACAAAAATATTCCATCAGACCTGTAAGTCTTTTGAGAAAACTGACAAAGCGTTTATTTCAATGATTCTTCCTGCTTATATTAATACTAGTAGAAAGCAGGTGTTATGTGAGAAGTGAACAATAGGGAGTAATTTATTTTGCGGTAATAATGCTTTAAGCTTCAACAAGCTGTATTATGTTTATGATACTGACAATGAATTGACTTGGATCACTTCAATTCAATCTACTGTATCATGCTTGCACATATTTTTTATGATTCGGGTTAGGCTTATTACAATTTCCAATTGGCAATATTGTTTCTGCTTTAAGTCATGAAGTCATTCTTGTCGTGCTTGGTATACTATTTCTGAACTAGGAAAGCTTTAAAGGGAATGTTAAAATGTAAACTTTCCTTTTCATGGCATAGTACAAAAAATACAATTTACCTTTCTTCTTGCAGATGTATTGCATTGTGTGGTTGCATTGAATATCATTCCACTTATATCCCATGCAAGCCATTATTGCACCACAGTCTTCTTCATTTGAATTATTGGGCTCCCCTGAAAATCAAAGCAATAATAAACTAACTGTTGATATCATGAAACTATGAGGACGCTGAGTGTACCTTTTTAAACTAATTTAAAATTTGAGCAACTACAATGGTCTGCCTTTGCAAATTCTCACGCTGTTAATTTTATGTCATACCTTACCTCCACAAGCACCCACAGATAATGACTCAGGCATCATAATATAAAATTAGACATTTATATGATGCATCTTCTGATATTCACAGCATATGTGAAGTTCGGTCAAAATATTTGAAACTTTCATTGTAATATAAATGTTTGCACACTGACCTTTTATCCTATCTTCAGTCCCCAGAGTGCGAGACACAAACGGCCGCACTCTTGCAGATGGATGCAGCGTAGGCAAGAATACTACGTAGTTTTGTGAATTTCTACGGAATAGTTTAAGAACTAACAGACAAAATACCAAAAAGACAGATCTTAGTACAATATCCGATGACTCTCAAGCCAGCATAGCAATAGCACAATAATAATGGGTAAATTGTGAATAACAAACCTGATGATGTACACGTAGTTCTGCAAGCCAATGACAATGTGTATAATGACATAAGAGACATACAAAAAAAGCAATCTTGCATCAGCATTTCCTAGTCACATTTTGTTTCCTGTGGGTAAATGTTTATCCCTTTTTTTTAATTTATAGTGTAAATTCATACTTTGAAGCAAACTTAGCGGTCTGTAATTAAGCGTTTTTTATTATAAACAAATAACAATTTTATCAGAGATGTATAAACTATTATAAATGTTCAAATGTTTGCGGCGGTTAGATTCTGGAAATTCAAATTAAACAAATAACCACTGATTAAAACAGTCAGTATTCAGGATAACCTCATAAAGGCTAATGACTGATACTAAGTTGTACAAACATTCAAACTTACAAATATTTTATCATGAAGAAAAGGAACCAAGCTTGATTTTATTTGTTATAACAATGCAAGAAATGTATATTCAAGTCAACTACTGGCTATATAATATGATTTCTTGTATGTGGAAAAGCAATTTCAGCCCCACCTTTAATACCGAAACAAGATACCTTAGAAATAACATTTGGGCATTCATATTTAAAAATGGAACTGAACACTCTTGCCTACTTCTTATGAACATATATTTATATATTTATCAATAGTTTGTATTGGATGTGATCAGACATTTCACCCATGCTGTACTGAGTTACATAATCTGCCTGTATTAGTACATGTAAATGGATTTGAATGGATGTATGACAATTGTGCAGAGATCTTGTCATGTCGTTGTGATTTTGCATAGGTCAGCAATTCCGCTTATTGAATTTTAACCGAGTAGAATGAAGATCTGCGCCTATGAAGACATTTTGTAGCTTAATGAACAAACTTAATATCTGTCATTATTAAAACTAAGTTAGATTTTTTATTTTCATGATGCTAAAGTCAAAATCAATAAATATCAGCAATTCAGAAAGACTGAACTCATCATGGAGGTGGTGCAACGGTACATGTCAGTTAAAATCTTGATATGAATAACAATGCAATATTATCCCTAGCCAAACTAGAAATGCTGGCATTGGAGGTAAAACCAATAAATACTTCCAGTTTGTTTATGCACAGCTGTTATACACCCGTAACCTCCTCGATGGAATGGTGTAAAACTTCTAAATAAGTGCTGAAAGAATGCAATACAAAATATAACAATCTAAATGTGATGGGAAATTTCAATACTGATAAATTCAAAACATTAAAATTAAAACACGTGACAAATACCGATGCGATGTATCAACTAATTGCAAATTCAAATCATAAAATGAAAAACACAGTTTAATTGACGATGTATATATACCCAACATACAAGTTTGTCGATTCTATAGTTATTCCCCTTGGAATTAGCGATTGCATATGGTATATTCAGTTAGCAAAAGGTCAAAGTTACAGTAAGCATTCACAGTAGAATTAAATTTCGCCATTTCAGACCTAGATAATCAAAACGTTCCAGGCAGATTCAGCGTTAGTTCAGATTCAAAGAGGTAGATTAAAGATGACATCGTACTATCTATGCATACCAAGGATATCTTTCATAAGAAAGAATACTTATATGAAAGGATGATTGGATTATTCATAATGCTACTAGAAAAAAAAAACATAATCTTTGCATGATTCCATATACTGTAATTATTTATGGAAATAATATTTCAATACTTCGTAATTTTCGACATGTATAGTTTTTAGAAATTATGTTTTGGATACATTCTAAGAAGATCTGCTGTATTTTTTTCAAGTAAATATTTCGGTGCCTTTTCCAGCAATTTAATGGAGACAACGTTTTATATATTCGATCAGCAATATATATTTAATGTAACCATAAACGTTCATGAACTAATGTTAAATCCTTTATATGCATTGTCATGAAAAATTCCTTGATATTTTGTGTATATTCAAAATCACACAAGGTCTACTGTAGGACACACGATTGCAGACTTACTCTAATTTCGTTTAAAACTCACCTAAATGCATGGAAATTGGTTACTGAATTTTAAAACCCTACAATTACATCTTTCTGAAATTTATTGTTTCAATTCTCATGAACATTTCTGAGCATGGGAATCAAATATGTGCATGCTAGTTTAAACACAATGATGTCTGCACAATTTCAGAATATATATGTTATATCACGTTGTCCGATTCCCCTTCCAAAACTGATAAATGCAGAATTTTCTGGCAAAGACTTCGTTAAACCTTTCAAGTAAGAACACAGAATTTTCCCCATTACTTTATATGATACCTAGTTTTATTATATACCCAAGAGGAAGGCATTATGGTTCCACTCACTCGCGTAAATACTTGAAGTAATTTGCAGCACAGGCTAAATAAGCAAACTACAAAGTCAACGTTTAGAAGTTGTAAGAATGTTATTACATATAGTGCCTTAGTTATTGTACAGCTATAGTTCATGTAAATTCCCAAGCATGACAAAGTCTATACCTGGATGCGTGATTGCAGGATCCATATAAGTTCCAAGTAAAAGATGTGCCCAAAAATCAGCCGAATGTGTGAAACTCATATTTTCAAGCTCAAACTCTATTTCATTGGTAAATTACTCATATATTCAGGAAAATACCACCTTTTTTAAACAGAGGAGAGAATTTTAGTTCTAGAATAATAAGAATATCAGAGAATATATCCAGATCTTAATCTTCAAAGTTCTATAAATTCAAGACCAGGGTTGGAACACCAAATCAAATGTCACTACTATGCATAAAATATATTTTGTATGTGTGTATGTATGTATGTATGTATGTATGTATGTATGTATGTATGTATGTATGTATGTATGCACGGGAGAATATTGGAGGGGTACCACCTCTGATAGGGGAACAGTCATCACTCTTCAGGTTGTAGCTTGTCCACCTTTGGTCCCCACATGCACCCAGCTCTCACTGTGGCTCCGTCTTGTAACATACGCATCAGCCACAACCAAGTAAACCACTTTAACTGGCGAGCTAAAACAGGTGAGGGTGTCAAACGGGTCTTAAACCCTCGACGAGTTAGGGCTTGAATACCCAAGCATCGTAAAACTGGATCTAGCAAACTGAGCGGAAGAAACTGATAGCTAGTTCAATGGGAAGAAAGACGATTCCCAGGAACTCGCTGTAGAGCTTATAGACTATGAAAATGCATGTAGGTTGTCCTTGTCATCCACTGCATCCGATTCCATCTCCAGCCGCCTTGACCTTGTCTTGCTACTGGATCCAAGACGGACGAGTGAGTGAGGTTAACAACGCGCAACTCTTCCTCACTTTAAACAAAGTCATTGCTCAAGTCACTTGTTCATACTTCTCCCCATTGTCCTGTAGCGACGGACGTGCGAAGAAGCGGTAGCTTTGGATACAATGACAGCCGTAGCCGCCAATCTGCACACAGGCGGCTCAGACCATATGGTTGTTCTTCACTGGCAGGGAGCAGCAGTGTTGTCTGACGGCGGGTAGAAAAGGAGCTCTAAAATATCTTGCTCCATCATTCCCTAGCCAGCTAACCGCGGATGGCAGCGACCCAACGTCAGCGTTGGAAATACTTCAACAAAAATGATAAATATCGTTCTTCACTCCCTTGGCGCATGGAACATGCTCACACTTATCGGCAGACTTCAGAGGATAAATAAAATGATTGGCAGAGAGCTAGCCATATACAAAATCGACATTGCAGCCTTGAGCGAAACTCGCCTTGCATGAGATTGCAAAGTTTGTGGAATGGGTGCTAGTTAAATCTTCTTTTGGGGCGTAAGAGGAAATAAGGAGCTTCGTGAGCCCGGACTAGGCTTGGAAGTGGATGTTAGCAAACTAGTTGAACTTCCAAAGGGTGTGAATGACCGGCTTATGACCATGAAACTCCCCTGTCGAATGGAAGAAAGCATATCACGATCGTCGGTGCCTACGCTACAATCATAGCCAATCCGATGAAGCAAAATATACATTTTATGAAGATCTCTACCCTATCATAATCTATGTTCCCAAATCTGACAAGATCGTCATCCTTGGTGAACTCATTGCAAGATGTGGCTCTGACAACATCTCATGGAAAGGGGTCATTACAAAGAATGGTGTCGGCCGCTGCATCAGCAATGGTCTTCTATTGCTTCAGACATACTCAGAACATGAACTGCTCATCAACAACACCGTCTTCCGCCTCCATACCCGTAACAGGACAACATGGATGCATCCCCAAACTAGGCACTGTCATTTCATCGACTGTGTCATTGTTAGGAAAAGGGACAGGCAGGATATACGAGTAATCAAGTCCATGTGTGGTGCATAATATTGAACTGACCACCCCCTTGTAATCTCCAAGCTAAACATCCATATCTTACCTAAGAAACACTAGTAAGGCTTGGAGCTGAACAGCACCAAGCTGATGAACTCCAACTCCAAAACCACCTTTGGCAGCACTATAGAAAACCGTCTTTAATCCATCCCTCTGGACACCCAGAGTGTGGAGGCAGCCTGATCAACAATACCGCTACAGAGATTTAAGGGCCCTCCTTCACAAAGCGCAAGGCCTGCTTTGACGACAATTGCGTTGACATCAAGCAGTTGTTGGATGCAAATTATCGCCTTCACAAAACATGCCTAAATGATCCAAAGTCCATCTCAAAGGAACATGCCATCAATAACATCAGTAGGACTGTTCCATAGAAACTCTGGCAAATGCAGGACTCTTGGATGAGTAACAAAGTTGATAAGATCCACAGATATGCTGAAAATCATGATATGAAGAGGTTTTGTTTTGCGCTGAATGAAGTCTGTGGCCCTCATCATCAGTTTCATCCCCTCTCCTCAGTGCAGATGGGAACACGCTGATCACAGAACATCCTCGAAAGGTGGGCTGAGCACTTCAACTGCGTCTTAATTCACCAAACATCCATCAATGTTGAAGCAATTGATAGTCTGCCCCAAGTGTCATTCAGTGAACCACTGGATGACTCTCCAACCATGTTGGAGAGCTATAAAGCAATGTGTCATCTCTCCAGTGACAAGGATTCTGCCTCAGACTCAATCCGAGTAGAGATATACAAGGAAGGCAGTGCAACTCTGACTCAAAAACGCCATCAGTTGTTTCAGCTCATGTGGCAAAAAGAAACGATCCCACAGGAATTCAAAGACACTACTATTATACACCTGAATAAACGCAAATTAAGTCATACGGCATGTGATAACAACCGAGGTATATCTTCACTCTCCATCTCAGGCAAGATACTCACTAGCAGTCTCCTGAACTGTCTCACACCACACCTTGCCCACAGACTCCAACCAGCAAGCAGCATTGATTTCGGAAGGAACGTGGAACCATCGATATGGTGTTTGCTGCTAGGCAGCTGCACGAGAAGAGCCAGGAGCAAAAGCATGACCTTTTATCTACCAATGTCCACTTAACCAAGGCCTTCATCACTGTCAGTTGAGAGATCCTGTGAAAGATCAAGGCCAAGTATGGAGGCCCAAATAAATGTATCACCATCGTGCAGCAATTCCACGACGGCATGGAAGCTAGAGGTCAGGAAAAGATGAGACATCATAGACATTTCCTGTCTCAAATGGAGTGAATCAAGGCTATGTACTGGCGCCAACACTTCTGAGTCTCATGTTCTCAGCCATGCTCACCAATGCCTTTGGTGATGGGGGAATCGGCATCTGATACCGATTTGGTTCTAAGCTCAGAAAGGAACAAGAAAAATATAAGGTCACAACAGGCATCGTCAGAGACTTTCCATTTGCTGATGACTGCTCCCTCAACACTGGATCTGAAGTTGACACGGAGGCAGGCCAGGAAATCCCGAGCCAGTAACCCCACGATCTGCATTGCTACCATCCCCTGTCGACAATGCCATAATACATTCAGGGCGCACGACCTACATATCCATAGACAATTTGTTCCTGCTATAACACTGGATGACTCATAATATGGTTGTTGCGATGGAAAACAAAAATAAATTAATAGCTCTCATACATGTATGGCTGCATTTTATTGGATTGGATGTGACAAATTTTTAGGTATCCATATTAATAATACTTTATTCTGGTCCAACCTCTTTGAAACACTCGTTGTAACAATATATATTAACATGGGAATTATTAAAAGGTCTTGAACGTTATGTTACATCTGTTGAGCGTAAAAGTGACCAAAGTTGGTGATTTTCCACATTTGATTGAAAACAATGATTTATGTATGCCAAAAGTTGAGTATATTTGAATAGTAGTTAACTATAGAGCATACGCCCGTACTTATTCTTGAATACAGTGGCTTACACAGCTTACAGAAATGAACAGCTATGGTGGTTTTAAATTTCAAAGGTAATTTCACATTTGCTTCATCTCTTTTTATCATTCTTAGACTGATACCAATTAAGGATTACATTATTGTTTAGAAAAGCTATTCTTATCTTCAAGATCTAAAATAATTAGCACCAATGTATTTAATGAGTTATGTTTGTAAGGAACGTTAGCAGAAACAGTTCATGGTTGAGTGAAAACAATGATTTACATATAACAAAACTTGAGACAGATTAATGTAAGAAATATTAAAGAAGGACCCAACGTTTCAGGTTTTATTAACCTTTGCAAATAATTTGATGTGCAGTCCTGGTCTTATTGCATCATAACACTTGTACATGGTAGCTTTGATATATGTGTGTGATAACATTTTCATAACCTTGTATAATTTGTAATAATTCATATAATGATTGCATTCTCTTAAGCAGTAGATACTGACGTTGTAGATTCTTTACAATTACATGTGTGTTTCGTTCAATACAGGGACATACATGTGAACTAGCTGTTTGGCAATAACCCTACCCTGGATAATTATAGGATATTAATATTATTATTATTATTATTATTATTATTATTATTATTATTATTATCAAACAGTAAATTTGAATTCCTGGATCAGAGATTGAAATAAGTCACAAATGACATCTAGGAGAAAATGGGTTGATAAATAAGATTATTATGTACAGGAAAATGTCCAACATGTAGTCTTTTCAAAGCGGGAGGTGTCTGTCAGAGTAATTTATGTTTTGCTTGTGCAGACAAGTGTACATTTGCACGCCTGCCTACAATCGTCATCAATAAGAGCCAGATTGTATTTATGCAAATAAAATATAGTGAAAACATCAGTAATAATTTCTCAAACACAGGTATTTCCACAGCCTGATAAATGTTTCATTCCTACCTGACCTCCAGTTAGTGTAGTCATATGGGTCGCCATTTGACCATCTCCAGACTTTCTCAACTCCAAGATCATTGGCTCCTATCCAGACGTTTCGTAATTGTCCTGATCTCATGGGGTCTGCAAACAAGATTCATTTTTTCCAAACATGGGGTTATTGGCAAATGAATGAAATGCAGATTTACAAATTACGATGTGCATTTTCCTAGATAATGCATATGATAATGTTTGATTGACTCAGTTTCTGATGACTTCTGTGAAGTAAAATAGACACATCATGACTAGTAACATGCTTTATACGTCTTCGATGATAATACATTATTTTGTTTACAATTATTTAGTTGGCAGTTACTCATATTTATTAATTTGCAACTTGATGGCTAATGATCACGGCAAAACTCGCCAATGTTACTGTTCCATCCATTAATGTCTGGTCGGGCAAGACGTTTATTCTGCGGAAAGTTGCTTAAATAATAACTTTAAAGTATCAGATCCCTGGTCCTTTAGGTGTGTACACTATGACACGGGGCTACAAATTGCATTAAACATATTTATGTACAAAGTACGGATTTCAAACTAGAATGACGACACAATATAATTGATTATTCTGTAAAATGTTACAATAAAAATGACCTATGTCTTAATTTATGGTTTGTGAATGGCTTCGAACTACAAGTAAAGATTTCAGGATGATTAATTAATACAGCAACCCCTTCCCAAAGAAAATGTATAGAAACAAGATACAGTGAGAGATGCAAGAAAATATACCCATGGAATATTTGTTCTTTAATTGGAATGCATAGTAATGCAATTATTACAAATGAAACAGCAGTCTCAAAGGTATAGAAAGTTCAAAATTCATATAGAGCCCTGACATATGTCTCTAACCTTAAACTAAGATCAACTTGAACCAAGCTTAATTTTCAAAATTACATCTTTTACAGACAAACCACAGTCATAAAGATCAAATGACTTTGAATTATATTAACTCTTTTGACACATAATGGCACTTACCTTCTATATATAAATCTTCATTCTCTGAGGTAATGCTAAGCAGATCTCCCCCATCTCGTTGGCATCTAGTGCGAGCATCTTGCCAAGTGGTTTGGAAATCATTAAACTGGTAGCAGAAGTCTTCAAACAGCCTGGCTTCAGACATGCTGCCACAACGTGAATCCCAGGCCATTCCTAAAAAGAGTATCATTAATCCAACCTAAAGGACTTGTCTAACAAGAGAACGTTTTCATATATATATATATATATATATATATATATATATATATATATATATATATATATATTCTGATTCGATCGAAGCAATATACAATGCATTAGAAACAAAATAAGATTACATTTTAGTTCTATTTTTGTCTGCTAGATTCAGTCGGATCTTAATCTTTCGACTGATCATGTACGAAACGAATCCATGCCAAAACTTTTGTGTGACATAGATGAAAAGTGCCAACAAAAAATATAATAAATCCGATTCAGTAGAATTTAATTTATTCAGCCCCTTCATTTTTTTCTATATGCAAATCTGTCTACTTGCAAAACTGTATCTCTGCAAAGCTCTCATGTTGGACTGCCTATGCCTTTACTTGTATAAGCCAACTTCAATACTAGCCTACAAAACTTGTGCTGTGTTAAAAAGATTTTTTGCTATCAAACATTAAGGGACAATCATAATCGTTCATAACGATATCGTCTTAGTCATTCAAATATGTTTTGTTGTAATGGCTATATCGATCCAGAGTGTTAAAAGATTGCAGAAGAACCCCAGATATGAAAGTAGTTACTGATTGTTTTATATTTTTTCTAACATTTCTTAACTGGATGGAAAAGGACTAAATTTACAACATTATAGTGGCCCTCACTATCTTAAACTTTGTTCAAATCAACCAGACTGTCATGCAAATCAGATTGAAGGATTAGTGCTATAATTCCTCTCACCCCAATATACAGTCAATGAACGGTGTCGTTTCTCGTACCAACCACAGACTTGACAGACCAAAGTGTTCGTCAGTTATCATGGCAGATAACTATCATCGCACCAAGACACGTGTTCATAGGTTTTAAAACTTAGGATCGGGTGAACAGTGGACAGACCAGAAATACGATAATGTTTGATAGGTTAGAAGTGTCTGAAGCTTCTCTGCGATTGTCTGCATGGAAAGAGGTTAATAAACCCTTGTATACGCTCAATATAATCTCACCGAGGGACAAATATAAATCGGTAGTTGAGACCAACGTAATCTACCAATACTCCTCAAGGCCAGCTTAAAATAATCGCATTTGCACGCGAAAATGCCCGGTCGCTAAATACAACGTCAGACTTGAAAACATTCAGGGACTGCTTCTACGACGATGAAGTGGAAGTGGAATTCACCGACAAATCCACTGCGATAGCATTCTTCTCAATTATATCGAACAACCAATATCAACTCGATCAACTGAAGAAAATCCCAGACTATTATTCACCAAAGACGAGACGCAATTTTCCATGTAATAGCTCTAGGTCAAAACGAAACCGAATGTTGGCGACACCAAGAAGGGCGTAATCAATGCATGAGACAAACATATTTCCCAGTGGAGAAACATAATTGATTAAGTGCATATTGCACCCGGACGCGATGCATCTGGACTAGGTGTACGTATCGAACAATTGTACTTCATAGTGACATTATTGATCGAACTGTGATGGATCCTTAAGGCTTTCGACGCGAAATACTAATGAAGCAGAACAATAGCTGCGAGATGAAATCACCAAAAAGACTGCCGTACTCGCGAACTATAAACGGACGTGTTGTCGTAAATGGCATTAGCGGAATCGCCGCCTCAACCACGGTTGGCTTTGTTGCTTGAAACACTACCACGACAACAATCATGGGAACACGTGTAGGATTTTCTGTAGAAGTTATATCGATAGCAACCAGTGTCGCCACCGGAGAAGGCAAAATAATTTTAGTATAGTTGCATTCTGTTTGGAAATACTAGCTGTCGACCTAAGCAGTCTTAGCAAAATTTTTATCTTTTTCAATCTAATTATTAGCAACAAAGAAATGATTTAAAATAGGGAAACTTCCATATATTCTGAAGTTAAGTCCACACATGTTATATAAGTCTTGAAATTTTGGGTGCATATCCACATAGAATGTAAGCTACAATTAGTGCATCCCTGAGAATTTTAAGAATAAAAGTACTTAATAAAATAAAAATATTTAATACAATTCTACTCAAAAAGTAGCATATGGCAAACAAATGGCCGGCATCATTCATGTCGAAGGCCTTTGTGAATTCTTTCAATATTATTCTATAATTTTGCTACGATTTGGGTTTTTAAAAAAATTCTGTCATAACAATAATACATTCTTGGTAAAAAGTAAATAGCTGCAATTTCCGATGGTGGCATCTCATTTTCTACCAGAAATGTTATTAATAATGTGATCAATATGAGTCATTGTCTTAAAGTGTTTGTATCTTTTTACATCACTTTTTAAATTATTATTTTCATAACAATTTTATATTAATTTTAATCATCTTTCCATTATAAGATCGTTATTATTTATCAAAATAATTGCCAAGCAAAGTTCTAGAAACCACGTATCTACATCTTTCATTTCAAAATCAATCTCTGAAAAGTCACTTTTGATTAGGTCTTTGCAAGTCATTTGCAGACGATCTTCGAAATTTCTATTGCCATTCATTAAGAGGTGCTTCTCGTAAAGTCTTGCTCGTCGCAGTTTGCCAGATTATCTGACCTGCCTAATATGTTAATAATCCCTTCGATATAGTTCCTTAAATACCAGTACATAAGTCTGAAAACTCAGCACGGTGTCTTACATTAATGAAAAAATGCAAATATCATTGCGGATAAACTCACCATACGTGACAGCAAAGTGAAGAAACAAAGCCCTGGTCACCCTCATCATGCTCCTTCGGTCTTAGGACTTCATGTAAGAAATTATGTTCACTATCAACTATGCCTGATTAATTATAGGCGGGTTTTGTCGTGACGTCATAAGTGAGTGTTTCCCTTACCAGGAAAATCTCGTTATGAATTTATGTGCGGCAAAAGAACCGATCTTCATCGATATACATGCAAAGAGGATATTTTATTGAAACGAGTAAATAACGGGCATATTTCATCGAAAGGATGAAAAACGTTGTATTTACACCAGCGGTGAAGTAGCAAAATATCCGTTATTAACTTGTAGCAGGCAAATTTTCTTTTCATTTTATGCTCAAACGTATTAGCCAGCAAGATGTGTAACATATACATAAATAAGTTGTCAGAAGTAGCCGTTTTCGTATAGGATCCCGCTTGATGTCATCGGTTTTCCATTATTTATGCTGTGTTTTAAGCTTATTATCAAAGAAAATATAAACCGTAACATAATTCATAATTCTCCCTCCCGATTTAAAGCAAAGTACCACATCAAAAGGAAAACACGCCTTGTTGGATTTGAATTCGAGTCGTCCATAGTGGGAGGCTACCATGCTTACCGCTCTTCTACGTAAGCTCTCTGGAATAACTTTGAATTTCATGATTATCGTGTTATCCGTCTCTACTGACGGCCAGTGAAAACCTGAAATTTTGTTTCTCACTCCAGCTAAATATCAAACTTTTTGTATGAGAAAATCCAGTAATTTACTGCCTAGCATAAAATAAAATGATATTTTCATACATTTTTAAAATCACAGCATTCAAGTTTGGTACTATACAGCATATCAAGAAAATGTTATTTTCTAGGTCAGTATTGTCTTAAACCCTGGTCAAATAATAATGTATTCGACGGAAAAGATCTAGCTTCGTAGTACCTATGCTCAAGGTTATTTTGAAAAAATACGTTTCCAAGGAGTAATATTAACATTAACAGGAGTCCCATTAGTAGTAAATGGGGGCACTTTACCGTCAATGGGAATTAGCATTACAGAGACCCCTGGGTCAGATTAGCGTCAAGGGAAATTTAACATGGAGAAAAATCGTGGGTCAGATTAGCGTCAAGGGAAATTAACATGGAGAAAAATCGTGGGATGGTTTAGCGTCAAAGGAATTTAAACAGGGTGGGACTTTATAGCGTCAAGGGAAATTGAACATGGGATTTTTTTTTTTTTTTTAAATTTTTTTAAAAAAGGGGTAGGCAATTGAAAGGCTATCTCTTTTCGAGAAATATGGCTGGCCCTGAAAAGGGCCTTTGGGTTTATGTTAATATTAATATTAACATAGATGGCATCTGTCACATCTTCTTCTTCTTCTTCTTAAACTCCTTCTAACTGCCGGTCCATACACAAGTACCCTCTTGAGACATCCTTGTCTTTCTATGTAAACTCTCTTCATCCATTGACTAGTATCTGTCCTATCAACAACAGTCCACTTGGACCTGACATACATGAGCATGTCCGTCCTAAACATCATGGAAGACACAAGGGTGGATGACTCAACTGTGGTCCACATCTTGAAGCGACGAGAATAGGTGAATCAATGCAGTGAACTGCGCTTATTTATAGGTACAGGAAGGATTGAAACGGATTGAATTCATTCACCAATCCGAACACGCGTTACAAAATTCAGTCAGCTCGCATCCAATCCGAAGAGAGCAGTCTGTGACGTCACGTGGTCTATATAGATTCGTTAGCGCTTGTGTGCAGTCAGTCTATGCGACAGTGATTCAACATGACGGAAACTCAGAAAACGATCCATTGGGGTGCACCAGCAGGGGAGACTGCCCAAGGGAACCCGGACTTACTTTCAGAAGAGGTACATTGGGATTTTGTGGATTTTCTTACCTCGCAAGAATTTGTTCCGGAACCTTCGTTACCTTCTTCATTACCGCAAGTGGAGAATTTTAGACAGAGACAGAAAGAAGAATTGGAGAAATTTATGCAACGACAAAAGGAAGCGGAACAAGCTTTTCTCCTACAGCAACAGCAACAGCAACAAGAAGAGGTAAGAAAAAAACAACAGCAACAACAGCAAGAAGAAGTAGCAGCAAAGAAACAAGAGGGTGAAAATCAAACGGCTACGGTACTGTTGGACATTTTAGCTGAGTTAAGAAGTCTGAAACAAATGTATCAGACTTCTTTATCACGACAGAAGAGAATACGACCTTCCCGAGCTAAACACGCCAACCCTGTGACTAAGCCTGTCCTACCACCCTTAGTGATTTCAACCCAATCATCAGAAGTAGTCCTTGGCCGTGGCAAAGGCTTAAGGCAGTTAAAGTTGATTGGTTAAACTCACTCCTACACCATAAAGAAAAAAGGCCCTTTTCAGGGCCACCCACATTTCTCGAAAAGAAATACAATTTCAATTTGCCAATAACTCAAAAATAAACCCCACCCATTTTACCCTTATAGTACGTGTCTGTGTATGAGTGCTTGAGTGTAGCTTCTTATTTTAAAATCAAAACTCAAAGACACTTACCTTATATCATTCATGTATTCTTTTATCCATTTTTTACAATCCAATTCACAATTCACCACAGAACACTTTAAAAAGTTCGTACACTTCTTCTTTCTCATTATTTAGTCTCTCTGTTTTTTGAATTTCTTCACCGTTTTTTCCTCATTTTCTTCCCTTCTTCTTTTCTTCTCCTGTTTCTTTGCCTCTTTTAAATAGAATTGTCTTCTTTCTTCCTCTTCTTCCTCTGAAGAATCCCTCTCTTCTTTCGAAGAATCCCTCTCTTCTTCTGAAGAATCCTTCTTTTCTTCTGACTCCTCTTGTTTCTTTTTTGGGCAATCTGGAGACCAATGTCCTTTTTCTTTACAATAATAACAGGTATCTTGACTTTTGTCTTTTTTAGCCCCTGTTTTTTTTTTCTTTTTTGACGGTCTGGACACTCTGAAGACCAATGCCCTTTCTTCTGACAGATATAGCAAGTATCTTGACTTTTATCTCGAAAGGAAGGAGAGTAGTCCGTCGGCTCGTCTGAAGAGAATTTTCTAATGACCCCTCGCAAAGCTCTGACGAAACGCTCCATCTGGGTAGTCTCTTCCATCGTTGTGCTCGGCTTGAGAGTGAAATGAATAGTGAAAGGACAAGACACACACCCTTTTTATATACGCTGGTTTGCCAAGACTATAAATTAGTCTATGGTGTTTAAACTTGAGTCATTTGACGTTTTGCACTCAAGATGAAACGATCCTATTCATTCGAGAAGAAAGAAGAAGACGAAGAAAGTAAGAGGCAGAAACGTGATCTATCGCCTCGTATCAGGGCTGAAATCTTGGCACAAATTCATGCCAGTGATTTTGAAGAGGACATGAGTGAACCAGAATCCGAACCCTCTAAACCAAGTTCACCACCCTTAGTCAACCCTGAAAAGTACTATTCCATTCGAGAGACGGAAAAGCGCTCCTCTAGAAAATTTAGAACCACGGCTTACACCTACACGGTGAAGTTTAAAGATTTCAAGGCCGACGTACCCTTGGAGAAAGCAGAAGGGTTTATCACCGAGATGTGGGATTCTTTGCTCACCGCACTCAAGCGACAATGTCAAGCCAAAGAAGACGATCGCTTGACACTATCCATAGATCACGACGGTTTGAAATCCCCTGTTTGGATCGAGTTTAGCAGACCCGCAGAACTGACCCCTTCCAAAGTCATGGACAAGATACAACACGTACAACAATCTAATGACCAGTTTGACATCACCGATGGTAAAGCCACACTGAAAATGGCCCACGTCTCTCCTCCTCAAGGGACAGGACGCAAAAAGATGTTATTGGTGGACGACCTTCGCAACACCAAAAAGAGTCTCGTCCGAATTAACAACCCTCAAGACCAGATGTGTTTAGCCCGTGCCATCGTGGTGGGACGAACCTATGCCAACAAGAACGACACGGTAGAATGGAAAAGAACCTGGAACACTATTCAACAATCCGACCGAGCCAAACAACGAAATGAAGCAGAACTCCTGTTACAACAAGCCGGACTGTCCAAAGACACACCCTGTGGCATTCCTGAGATGCAAAAATTGCAAGATGCCCTAGCTCCACGCTACACCTTGAAAGTGCACCCTCAAGAAATGCGTGGAACTCTGTTGTTTCGAGGCCAAGATTTTAAGGACGGAAAATACATTCATGTCTATCATCACGATGACCATTTCGATACCATTACCAGTATCACTGGATTCCTGGGATACATTTATTATTGTGAGAAATGTGACTATGGCTATAACAATCGAGAGCAACACAAGCATTGTGGAATGAAATGCCCAGGATGTTTGTCCTCTCCACCCTGTCTGAGCGAAGGACCAGTGCCTTGTTCGACTTGTTTGCGTACGTTTGTCAGTCCTACCTGTTACCAACAACATCTGAAGACGCAAGGTTCACAGCAGAAATGTGCTTGTCAACTCTTGAGATTGTGCCCTACGTGTAGACAAGGCCTACGTACCAATAGTACCAAGGCACACGTATGTTCAGGAAAAAAAATGTCACATTTGTCACCGCATCGTGGACTTGGAACACCAATGCTACGTGCAAAAATACCAACCCCCACTAGAGAAAGAGGACGGTCACAAGAAGAAAGGCAATTTCATCTTTTTCGATTTCGAATGCATGCAAGAGACCGGCATTCACATTCCTAATTTCTGCGTGGCTCATCGAGCGTGCGAGAAGTGCATTCAAGAACCTATCTTCAGTCATTGCCCTCACTGCAGCAAGATTCCCGGAGGGCGTGAAAAAATCTTTCGGGGACCAAACACGTTAGCCGATTTTGCCCAATGGGTCTTAGACCCCATCGACAAGACGTGGAGCCAAGAGGACATCGAACGTTACGGAGATTGTCATCGTCATGCCACGGTGATGGCTCACAATTTCTCCGGATACGATGGACAGTTTCTTCTCAGATACTATACGGAACAAGGCACCGAACGTCCTAAAGTGACTTTGAACGGAGCCAAAATCATTTTCATGCAAGTGGGACAAGTACAGTTTAAAGATTCGATGAGTTACTTGGCCATGCCTTTGAGTCGAATGCCTAAAACGTTTGGAATGACAGAAATGGCTAAAGGGTAATTTCCACACTTTTTCAATACGGAAGCCAATCAACATGCCGTTCTACCCCATTTGCCTGAGGCTCACTATTACGACCCCGACAACATGCGTACCGAACAACGAGAAGCTTTCTACGCTTGGTACCAGGCTCACGCCTCTGACCCCTTCGACTTTCAGGAAGAAATGCTAAAGTATTGTCGTTCCGACGTGGACATTTTACGACGTTGCTGTGGAAAATTTCGAGAACTGTTCATGGAACACGGAGGGGTCGATCCTTTGAAAGAAGCTTGCACCATTGCCAAAGCGTGTTCCTTAGTGTACCGCCAACGATTCATGCCTGAAAACACCGTGGCTGTCATCAGTCCTCAAACGACCCACTATGTCAAGCGTCAATACTCGGTCAAAGCCCTACGTTGGTTACATTACTTGTGCGACAAGGAAGACAAATGGATTCAGCATGCCCGCAACGGAGGAGGCGAAAAGACCATCGGAACGTATTCAGTAGATGGCTGGGACTTGGAAAACCCCAAGATCGTGTACGAGTTTAACGGTTGCTTATTTCACGGATGTCCCGTCTGTTACCCTGACCGTGACACTAAAAATCAGTTTTTGCAACGAACCATGGAAGACTTTTACCAGGACACTTGTCAGCGACGCCTAAAGTTAGAACAGCAAGGATACCAAGTGGTGGAAATGTGGGAACACGAGTACGATCACCGTTTGAAAACCGATCCCGAGTTTAAACGCCTCGTGGAAAGTTACCAGTTCATGGACCCGCTGAACCCGAGGGATAGTTTGTACGGAGGAAGGACCAATGCCACCTGTTTGCTGTACGAAGCCGACGAAGAGAAAGGAGAAGAAATCAAATACTTGGACGTGTGTTCGCTGTATCCTTACGTGTGCAAATATTGTCGCTTTCCTGTAGGGCACCCGCAATTGTTGACGGAACACATCGACCTGAAAAACATTCGACAATACGAAGGCTTGATCAAGTGTAAAGTTTTGCCTCCCACGAACCTATACCATCCCGTCTTACCTCACCATTGTCAAGGCAAACTGATGTTTCCCTTGTGCCGTACTTGTGCCGAAACGTGCAACCAGGACCAACCTTGCCATCACAGCCAGGAAGAACGTGCCTTGACGGGAACCTGGGTCAGCGTGGAATTGTTCAAAGCTCTGGACATGGGATACCAACTGTTAGAAGTGTACGAAATTTGCCACTTTCCCAAGACACAACAGTACCACAAGGGTGACCCCACGCAGAAAGGCATTTTCGCCGACTACGTGGATTCCTTTTTGAAACTGAAACAAGAAGCCAGCGGCTATCCTTCCTGGTGTCACACTCCCGAAGACCAAATACAATTCAAAGAGAAATACTATGCACAAGAAGGCATCTCTTTAGACCACATCGAAAAAAACGAAGGCAGGCGATCGTTTGCCAAAGTGATGTTAAATTGCTTGTGGGGTAAAATGGCACAACGACCGTGTTTACCCAAGACGGAATATTTGACAGAACCTTCTCGCTACTTCCAGATGATTCACGACAAAACCAAATACATGAAACACGTGGACGTCGTTCGAGAGGATTTGATCTTGGTCAATTACGAAGAAGATCTGGACTTTGTACAAGACGACCCCTTTGGAAATGTCATCATTGCGGCTTACGTGACAGCTCATGGTCGCTTAAAATTGTACGAAGCTTTAGAACTGTTAGAAGAACGCGTCCTGTACTTTGATACGGACAGTTGCATTTACATCCATCACCCGATTCAACAGCACCCTGACATCGAAGGAGACCGTTTAGGAGCCAGGACAGACGAGCATCCCGACGACAAGATTCTAAGTTTCGTCAGTGGTGGTCCCAAAAATTACGGCTACGAATACCGGGACAAACAAGGAGAAGTGCACACGACGTGCAAAGTGATAGGACTGACTCTGAATCATCGTACCAGTCGAGTGGTCAACTTTGGGGTATTGAAAGAAGCCTTGCAATCGGGAGAGGATGGAAACTTTCAAGTGACCACCTATCAACCGAACAAGATTGTACGTTTACCCACTCACCACATCGTCAGTCGACCCTTGGAAAAAGTCTATCAAATTGTATACCAGAAGCGAGTGCGACTTCCCAATCACTTCACCTTACCGTACGGTCACGTCGGTATTGGTCTGTATATAAAAAGGAACCCTAGGCAAGATCGATAGTTCATTGTTCATTGAAGTAACTTACCATGTCGTTGACGAAGAAGAAACCAGATTGGTTAGGAGTCAAATGTTGGACATCACCGAGACCAGGGTTTTGAGGCTTGGACACAAGAGGTGGCCCAGTATGCACGAGAGTTATTCAAGGAAAAAAGTTACTTTTCAACCTGTGTTAGTGACGGTGCCAGAAGAACCCGTCACCCAGGACAGGACTGTCGTGGACAGGCCTGAAAGACCCTTTCGGGAGGACACTTGTGTGACCTTACCCCCTACTATAGAACTGGTTAGAACTTTACCCAAAACATGTTGTACAGACACTTGTGTTTATTCCACGTTCATGGTTATCATGTGCCTTTTATTCTTGTACTTAAGCCTTTGGCTTTTATGTATTTTTGTCTTTCGTATTCATGTTTGAAACATTCAATAAAAGTGTTCTGGAAAAGTATATAAACTCTTGTCTTGTTTGTTTTTCGTGTCACAAGTGACATTTCTCACACCATGGCTACCTCTGCTGTCTCTGCTCCCTCTTCCTCTACTGTCAAAGTCATCGACGAACAGTTAGATCGTGCCAGTTGGGAGGCTTTGTATCTTCGCCATCCCTTTAACATGCTCATTGCTGGACCTAGCGGTTCAGGCAAAACCGAATTCGTCAAACGTTTGATCGAACATAAACATCATTTGATCGATCGACCACCTCAACGAATCGTGTGGTGTTACAAAGAGTGGCAATCGGCGTACAGCCTCTTGCGAGAAAGTCAAGGCGATTCCATCGTGTTTGTGGAAGGCATTCCTGAAGAAGACGATGGCATCGTCTCTGACTCCCGTCTAACCCATTTGGTCATTTTCGACGACATGTTAGGAGAAGACGAAGAAGAAATTAAACTGTGGTTCACGCGCAAAGGGCATCACCGTAATGCCAGTGTCGTTTACATCACCCAAAATTTGTTTCAACAAAGTAAAGCCCATCGCACCATCAGTCTCAATGCGCATTACGTGGTCTTGTTTAAAAGCCCTCGAGATAAATCGCAAGTGCAAGTCTTAGCCAAACAGTTAGGAACGCCTTGGCTGACTCAGGCGTACGACGATGCCACTCAAACTCCACACGCCTATTTACTCGTCGATTTGAAACCTACGATCCCCGAGGATTTGCGATTTCATACCCACTTGTTTCACCACTGGTGCCAAGACGGAGGGCCTGTCCTGTACACGTCTCCGTCCTCGACTTCATTTCACTCCCCATAAAAAAAATCTATAAAAACCTCAGACCCTTTTTCGTCTGTCTCACTCCAGTGCGAACATGACGTCCCTTCAGCCGCATCTTCCCGTCAAATTGATTCGTGCCTTGTATGGCATCAGTCGAGAAAAAGATCCACAAACACGAGCTCGTGTCTTAGAAGCTAGTCTCAAAGAAGTCTTACGATGGTTCACGGTGACGGCACGTTAATTACTCCAAGGAATCATTCAGATTCCTCATCAAACCAAACGCTTTTTCGATCGAAACAAAGTCGCTTTGGTCCAACTGGCCGATCCCCGCATCGACACTCAAACCAAAAAACAAATCATTTTGAAACCTGGAGGGAGCGGTACTCTAGGATGGGTCATCATTCGCTCACTCTTAAGATGGGATCCTAATGCCCCCAAAGTTATACCCAAGACAAAAGTCCAACGAAGCCCCAAGAAGAAAAAGACCAGGTCCCCAAGGAGAACTTCTCCAGTGGCAGGACCCTCCTCTGACCAGACACCACCACCACCACCCCGGAAAAAGAAAAGAAGCCCCCAGAAAAAGAAAAGTCCACAGAAAACTAGTCGCAAGAGAGGCACTTCGGCCAGGACGCAACCTTACACTCGCAAACCACGACCTGCCACGGCGGTGACTGCGTCTCCGGCAGCCTCACGTTTGTCCACTTCTCCGTTAATGACAACCAGAACTGAAGAGTACTTGGAGACGTTGATCACACCAAGAACTTCTCCGTTGATGACCCCAAAAAGAACTTCCCCAGTGGCAGGACCTTCCAATTTAGTGGCAGTGGCTGCTGCTCACAAAGTACCTTCTCCCAAAATCAAAGTTCAAGAAAGATCGGGCATGTTACAAAGTTTACTGGATTTGTCCAAGCAAGAACTGGCTCGATTTAGTCCGTTACGTACCCCTGCACGACGTGTCATGCCTGTCCTCAAACTAATACGACGTAAAGACAATCAGTGGCGACGCGTTCCAGTATAAAAAAGGCCTGTGACCAAGTCGGGTATCAGTGTTTTTGGTGCTCCTGAAGACTCAAATATGTCACCCTCCAGAAAACCCCAAGGAAAGAAAAGGAAAGGACTGCCACCACGTTTAGCCAAACATGGGGACATGTTATCTGTCCTGTCCAAAGCTTCTCCACCTCTACGAAAAAAACTCATTCAAACAGCCTCCAAAGAGGTCATCGATACCGTGTGCGAATGTTGTTTGAACGTTTTGAAAGGCACGATCCCTTTGTCCAAACACCAGAAACAATGCTTAGGCAAACATCGTCACGTTCTTCGCCAAATGGTTCAAAAGAAAATTCCCATTCGTCAAAAAAAGAAGATGTTAGTGCAACGTGGAGGTATTTTACCTCTCTTGTTAGGCCCCATACTGAAAGGAGTTTTGGGAACCATGTTGGGAGGACTGGTGGGAGCAAGATAAAAAGGCCTCGGAAGTTCCAAGATCTCAGAATCGACCCCTGACAACCCCATGGAAGGACGAAAACTAGCTTTAGTACCTTACAAACGATGGATGGAATACCATCGGTGGCAAGAACAACACACCCCGCATTTACCTCCCAATCCCCATTTGAGCGAGATGTCCCAGTTACAACACGAATTGCAGTCCTTGATGGATCGCCAAGATTTGTCCGAAACAGAAAAATCGCAAAAGTACGGTCAACTCTTGCAACGACTGCAACTCTTTCACCAGAAAGCTTTAGACGAAACAGCTCTACCCACTCTGAAAGATTTTAAGACCTTGATCAAAAGTCCAGCACCATCACCAGTACCAGTACCAGTACCAGTACCACCAGTACCCGTGACCAAGACAGAAAAAGGAGAAGAAGAGGAAGGGTTTCAAACTCCACCAGAAAAAGTACGCAAGTTAACAACACCACCTACCTCCAGAATTGGATGGATTAAAAAGATGATGGCCACCCCTTCTTCATCACAAGAGAAAAAGAAAGTGAAGACAGAAGTGAAGACAGAAGTGAAACAAGAACCGATATCCCCCGCTCAGACATCCTTCTCCTCTTCGACACCTATTGCTGGCCGCACACGCAAAGCATTGCAATCCAAGAAAATACCCCAAGAGAAAAAGAGTAGCATCCTCCAAGAGTGGGTGTCTTATTAACACACCAACCAACACAAAAAAATGGAAAAAGTCTTAGCCAGCATTTACTACGATCCCTCCCATCCTGCAGGTTACGCAGGAGTTCAAAAATTGTATCGTGCTGCCAAAACGCGACTGAAAAGTCTCCGTTTACCTCAAGTGCAACGATGGTTACAAGAACAAGCTACCTACACTTTACACAAACCCATTCGACGCAAGTTTGCCAGAAGTCGCACCCGAGTGGAAGGCATCGATCATCAATGGCAAGCTGATTTAGCCGATGTCTCTCATTTGGCCAGCTACAATCGTGGCTACAAATATTTGTTTTGTGTCATCGACGTCTTTTCCAAATTTGCCTGGGTCGTGCCCTTGACTTCCAAATCGAGCAGCGAGTTAGTGCGAGCCCTGCAACGGGTGTTGAATCAAAGCGGTCGTCACCCTCTTCGATGGCAAACGGACAAAGGCACCGAATTTCTGAACCAAGCTTTCCAAAAAGAATTAAAGAAACGTGACATTCATTTTTTTACCACCGAGAATCCCGAAACCAAAGCCAGCATCGTGGAACGTTTTCAACGCACTTTGAAAGAACGCATGTGGAAATATTTTACGCATCACCACACTCTGAAGTACATCGACATCTTACCGCACCTGGTGCAAGCGTACAACCAATCTTACCATCGAAGCATTGGACGTGCCCCGCAAGACGTGACTCCCGACAACGAAGTGTTGGTGTTTGAGCGTCTGTTTGGTACGTCCCGGACGAGGGCTGTCCCCAAGAAAAGTGGAGTGTTGGCCGTAGGAGATTGGGTGCGCATTGGCAAAACCAAACGCACTTTCGACAAAGGTTACTTACCTAACTGGACGACCGAATTGTTTCGCGTCACTGGACGAGTGCATGGCCGTCATCCTGCCGTCTATAAATTGGAAGACATGAACGGAGAAGTGCTCAAAGGAACGTTTTATTTGCCCGAGTTACAACGTGTGACCAAAAAAGAAGACGATGTGTACGACATCGAAAGCATTCTCGAACGCAGAACCCGTAAAGTGGGCAAACGACGTGTCAAAGAAGTCAAAGTACGTTGGAAAGGATATCCACCCAGTTTTGATTCTTGGATCTACGCTTCGCAAGTCATCGACTATAAAAAGAGGTGACCATCATGCCTTTTCACACAGACGCAGCTACGTCGACCACTCCTCCTTCACCTAGTTCTTCTGTGCAAGATTTACAAAAACAACCCTTGTGGGTGTGATGTGGAGAACGTGTGCCTAAAACGCAAATCGTCTTTTTCTGCCAAATCTTCGTGGTGTACTGTGTCATCGGGGCAGCCATTGCCAATTTGAGTTTGCAACAAGGAGACAAACAATTGTGGACCATTTTATTGAGCAGTTGCATCGGTTACCTGCTTCCTAATCCCTCCCTGAAATTCACCTCCAACGGGAACCACGGGAACCTTGTGTCCAGTGCCAGTGCCAGTCACCACTCCAACCACAACCACAACCAGAACCCCATTTTGGGCGGAGACACGCCTCTTACATCCAGTAACCCCTCAGACAGCCACAGAACTCTGGAATTATGAGTCACCAAAACCAATTTTACTTAACCTTACCCAGTGACAGTTCCATGGAGGTGTTTCCCAAGAACACGTTGTGCTGTTACACGGCCAAATTACCTCAAGCCATGCCCTTAGATCACGAAGCCCATTGGGAAGTGGCTTTAGTAGAAATGATTCACCCGACCCAAGTCCTCAATGTCCTTCCCAATCAAAATTTTTTTGATGTGGGAGTTCATGACGAACAATTGCAACAGTGGATGGATAGCAATGTCAAATATGACAAGAAAACCCGTACACAAAAGTACACCACCTATCACTTGTTCATTTCCCCAGGCTATTATTTTAGTGGTCAACATTTGGTCAGCACCATAGCCTCCAGGTTTAATGCCGTGTTTCTGAAAGCTTTGGAGCATGTTAACAAAAGTGTCACCATGGAGTACCACAAAACAGCTCGTCGCTTCTTGATGAAATTTGAACGGAGTGAAATCCTGTCCATTTTATTTTGTCCTGAATTGTATGACATGTTGGGCGGAGACATGAACCTGAGAATAAGCATGATGAAGAAAAGCGAATTACCCATCGTTTACGACAACGAGTCTTTTAGCAAGTTATTTCGTGCCCCGGTAGAACTGAACCAAGGACTGAATTTGATGTTTGTGTACTCCGATGTGGTGGAGTATAACGTGGTGGGACACACCTCCGTACCGTTACTGCGTGTCATTCCTTTCAAAGTGGATTCTGCCACGAACACTGACGAGGAAGGTGGAAACACTTACCACATCCACCGCGAATTTGTACATCCTCACTATTTGCCTGTCAGTAAGTCGTATTTGGACACGGTCAACATTACTATAAAAGGAGATTTGGGACAAAATATTCCATTCACCAAAGGAAAAGTCACGGTGAAACTCCATTTTCGAAACGGTTTTCTCACGATTCGTAAGTCATGTATCCAGTGTACCGAGGGGTTGCTCGACAGCGAGGACACGGTTTAGGAGATATGTTAAAATCGGCCTTTCGTTCGGTGGCCCCGGTGTTGAAACCGATGGTGACACGCGGATTGCACGCCTTGAAAGATGTGGCACTGACGCAAGGCAAAGAATTTCTCCAAAATGTCATCATCGACAAATAAAACCCTAAAGAAGCCTTCATGAGGGCAGGCAAAAATGTCTTGCTGCAAACGGGCAAAGACATTTTGGGTCACCGAGAAACACCTATAAATGCCCTGCACGCTACCGAGTCAGGCATTCAGCAAGGACAAGGCAGAAAGAGACGACGAAGAAAACACCCTTTCACCAGACTTCAAGCTAGAAAGGCCAAGAAAAGAAGAACCGTTCGAGACTTAGACGTTTTCGATTATTGAGAAAAGAGACAAAAAAATGATGCACCGAGAATCTTGCGCTTGTTCCAAGACGGAACTGGATCTGTTTGCCATGCCCCCCACGATGATGACGATGCAAGAATCCCAGTGGGGGGAATTTCACCCCGTCTCCTCACTGACCGATTCCGCTCCCATCGAGTTTGAAATCAAAGGACAGCCCGAAGATTACATCGATCTGAATAGCAGTTACTTGTATCTGAAAGTCAAAATTCTAGATAAGACTGGAGGTGCTATAGACGACGAAGCAGTAGCTCCCGTCAACAATTTCATGCATTCCTTCTTCAGTGGAGTGGACTTGTACTTGAATAACAAACTGGTCAGTAGCAGCATGGATACTTACCCTTATCGTGCCTACCTGGAAAATCTCTTGACGTACGGAATAGATGCCAAGAACACTCATCTCAATGCCTGTGTGGTATGGGAAGCTGACGAACCTACCAAGTTTGAAATATTGGAAACTGATGAAAAGAAAGACAACAATGATGGATTTGTAGAACGAAGAAAGAGAATCACGGGAGCCGACACAAGTTTAGAACTGATGGATCGTTTGCATTTGGACATGTGGTTGCAAGAAAAGTATTTGCTGAACGGGGTGGATGTCCGCCTGAGACTGAATCGTAGCAGTGCCGCTTTCCATTTGATGGCTGATAGTGACGGTTACAAAACCAAAATCCTAGAAGCCAGACTCTACGTACGCCGTGTGGAAGTGTTACCTAAAGTGGGAAACGACATCAGTCAGACGTTGAGCAGAACGACCGCCAAGTATCCCATACGACGCGTGGAAGTGAAAACCTTCACCATTCCCAAGGGACAGCGATCCATGATCGAAGATCATCTGTTCCAAGGACAGTTACCCAAACGTTTGATCGTTGGTATCGTCGAGAATACAGCCTTCAACGGAGCTGCCGAAAAAAATCCTTTCTACTTTCAACACTTTGGCGTGTCCAAAATCGAAGTCAGTCGCGATGGCAAGACCTTGTGTACCCGACCTTTCGAACCTGACTTTACCAAGAAGAATTACTTGAGATCGTACTTGTCCCTGTACGAAGCCACCGGACAGTTAGGAACCAATACCAGTCACGGTATTACGTACGAGGATTATGCAGGAGGCTACGCTTTGTGGGCTTTCGATTTCACTCCAGACCAAGGCAGCGACGAGGGACATTTCCACCCTATAAAATCCGGCCAGATTCGTGTGGAAATTCAGTTTAAAGACCGAGACCCTGATGAAACGGTGAACGTCATCCTGTATGCAGAATTCGATAATACCATAGAAATCAACAGTTTGAGAGAAGTCATCCTAGATTACTAGAAACCATGGAAGACTGTTATCCCTCTTTACCTAGTGGAGAAACTTTTAGTGTTGGATTATTGTTAAAAAATGTTAGAGTTGTTGTTGTTTAGTGTTAAGTGATTTTTGAATAAAAAATGTTGTGTTTTGAAAAAATTGTTTGATGTTATATTGTTGGATTATTGTTAAAAATGTTAGAGTTGTTGTTTAGTGTTAAGTGATTTTTGAATAAAAAATGTTGTGTTTTGAAAAAAATGCCTTTGTCTTTTGTTTAGCTATAAGAATGTTGGATTGATGCTTTTTCATTTCTTACTATCCCTCTCATGACACTCACTAAACGTTGCGACTCAAAAACCGTGTGGGGGATGTTTTCCTTCACGTCCGCGCTTTGACTTTAAGAACCGGGTTGTTTCCAGTCTAACCATCCATTGTCGACTCATCCTCCTAAGAAGATGTGCTCCAAACTAGCTAAACTCAACGAAGCCTACGTGAATTTGCATAGGGTCAGACACAGTCTGATACCGAAGCCAGAAGAAATAGAGAATGTGAGAATGTTAAAAATCACTGAAGACCTGATAGAAGAGCTCTTCAGAGAAGAAATGAACAGGGAAAAAGAAGAATGGACAGAGAAGTACAGACTTCAGAGACAGCAGCAACAACAACAACAAGAGCAGCAGCAGCAACCTGAAGCTGACAGAGGCTTTGTCGATTGTCGTATCGACACCAAAGAGTTCTTCTTCTCTTTCCGAAGAAGCAGACCTATCGCCAGAAAGTCTATCCTCAGAGGACATCGCATTCTTAGAAACTAAAAAGAATGCCATAGCAAACCAAAAAAAAAACAGCCCTTTTCAGGGCTACCCAATACTCTAGAAAAGAAATAACAATCGATTTGCCAATGTGTGTAGGTAGAGTAGTGTGAAAATAAACACTAACTCTTTTTTAAAAAAATGTGAGGGTATGTGTTTGTGTGTTTGTGTTTGTAAGTGGTTAAGTAAGTTGGTATGGATAGTAGATTAAAATGATGTCTTTTTTGGTGTTTGAGGTGTATATTTGGAGTTAGATTGGATTGCTTTGCGTATGTGGATAGTCTATTGAAGTGATTTATAAAAAATTTTAAAATAGTGATGGGTAGCATAAAAAAGTGAGTGAGTGTTTCTTTTAGTTCGGCGCGTTGTTTTATGGTCATGATCTAGGTAAGATCAATTTTATGTTTTTAGGGGATGTTTTCGTTCACGTCCGGGCTTTCACTATAAATTGAAACTCGTTCGGCAGTCCAGCTACCCTTGTTGATTGATCAACACCAAAAATGAACACGAGACTGGAGAAACTGTTGGAACTTCATGTGCATCTGGAATATGCCAGGCGCATATTAAATGAACTGGCCGCGGAAGCCATTGTGGAGGAGGGAAGGATAAGAGAGGAGGAGGAAAGAAGAAACAAAGAAGAGGAGGAGAGAAGATATAAAGAAGAGGAAAGAAGATACAAAGAGGAGGAGAGAAGATACAAAGAAGAGGAGGAGGAGGAAAAGGAGAGAAGAAGAAGAAATTTCAGAATCCCAGAGAGCGAAAATTGGGATTCTGAAGCGACATATCCTGCCTCTGCTCTCTCCCCCAAAAGGTAAAATGTAATTGGGGGATAAGATGTGTATGCGGCGCCAGGCCTGGAAGGTGCCACCATTAACCAGGTGTCCATGAAGTTCCAAACAAAAAAACAGCCCTTTTCAGGGCTACCCAATACTCTAGAAAAGAAATAACCATCAATTTGCCAATGTGTAGGTAGAGTAGTGTGAATATAAACACTAACTCTTTTTTAAGATAGTGTGAGGGTATGTGTTTGTGTGTTGGTGCTTGTAAGAGCTAAGGTATGTTTGTGTGAATAGTAGATTATGGGTTTCTTTATTGTTTCTTAGCGTAGGTGAAGAGTATAGTTAGGGTTCTGTAAGCGCTCACGTACGATTGTGTGGATAGTAGATTATGGATTTTGTTTATTGTTTCTTAGCGTATGTGAAGAGTATAGTTAGGGTTCTGTAAGCGCTCACGTACGATTGTGTGGATATTAGATTATGGATTTTGTTTATTGTTTCTTAGCGTATGTGTTTGTGTGTTTGTGTTTGTACCCGCTCACGTACGATTGTGTAGATAGTAGATTATGGGTTTGTTTATTGTTTCTTAGCGCATGTGGAGAGTATAGTTTGGGTTTTGTAACCGCTCACGTACGATTGTGTGGATAGTAGATTATGGATTTTGTTTATTGTTTCTTAGCGTATGTGTTTGTGTGTTTGTGTTTGTGTGTTTGTGTTTGTGTGTTTGTGTTTGTACCCGCTCATTGAGTCATCCACCCTTGTGTCTTCCATGATGTTTAGGACGGACATGCTCATGTATGTCAGGTCCAAGTGGACTGTTGTTGATAGGACAGATACTAGTCAATGGATGAGGAGAGTTTACATAGAAAGACAAGGATGTCTCAAGAGGGTACTTGTGTATGGACCGGCAGTTAGAAGGAGTTCAAGAAGAAGAAGAAGAATATGTGACAGATGCCATCTATGTTAATATTAATATTAACATAAACCCAAAGGCTCTTTTCAGGGCCAGCCATATTTCTCGAAAAGAGATAGCCTTTCCATTGCCTACCCCTTTTTTAAAAAAATTTAAAAAAAAAAAAAATCCCATGTTCAATTTCCCTTGACGCTATAAAGTCACACCCTGTTTAAATTCCTTTGACGCTAAACCGTCCCACGATTTTTCTCCATGTTAATTTCCCTTGACGCTAATCTGACCCACGATTTTTCTCCATGTTAAATTTCCCTTGACGCTAATCTGACCCAGGGGTCTCTGTAATGCTAATTCCCATTGACGGTAAAGTGCCCCATTTACTACTCCCATTATTTCATTTTCATATTTTCCTCCATAAACCCTAACATATTACGTCAGGAGCTGGCCAAAAACTTGAAATCTAAAAGTAACAACTTTCGGACATTTGGAGATCAGTAGTTTGTATCTTGTACGATATAGTACTTATTTTGCAGGATGAGTTTATGCTCCATCTCTGCCTGGTCTGGTTGGTGTGCCTCTGTGTGTAGGCTACTTCCCTTGGAGTTGTCACATTCCATATCTCTGCTTGGGGTAATTTCCCCTTCCTCGTTTCATTCCTCCCCTACTCCAACACACACTGCGCAAGTATTTCGTGTATCTTCTCCACATGTGGTGTCTGAAACTATGTGCCCTATTCTTTATTCCTTCATTGTCTTCATTTACCACATTTACTGAGCTTATCTCGCTCTGTGATTTATTTAATGTGTCTTCCCCCTTCCAGGGCATTAATCCCTATTTGTACCTCTCTCCGATCATTTTTTTTCATCATTGGTTTTCCCGCATGAGAGTTATCTATCACTTTTTGGCCTTCGTCTGTGTATACATTCAAAAAATCTTTGGATGGAGCATTTTCAGGGCCGTAGAGAGCGATCACGGGTCCTAGGGTAAGAAACACCCGGGCCTCTCCTAATTCTTGTTAAAACGAAATTTTTATTTTATGAAATTAAAAAGTTTTGCTCGGCCCGGGCTCCTTTACGGGCCCGGGCCCCTGGGATACATCCCTGGTTGCCTCCCACACTTTGTTGACCCTGGGGATTTTTACAATCTATTGGCACATGTCCAGTTTCTTTGCAACTTGAGCACCTCCTATCTTGTTTAAAACCACTGTACCATGTTTTGAGTATAACGCCAATCACAGACAAAGGTGGTAATTTTTGGAGCGCCCTCCTTAAGGACAGTGATTATCCTTACTCCGGATTTTGTACTCTGGAAACCCCATATGGTGGCAAAACGTTGCTATCTTAATTGTGTCTTGAATTTCATTTCTGTCTTTTCTGCTATTTCTTCAATAGCTACTTCCATAGGAAGTCCTGATACATGGATTCCAATTTGTCTTTGCCTCCACTTCCCTTATTATGGCCGGGGGAGGGCATCAACTAATTTTGCTAAGTGGCCTTTATTGTCAATGAACAGTATAGGAAAATGGGGATTCTGGGCCACCTTTATCACTACGTCGTACAAGAATGGCCAGACAAAAACCCATGGAACTATACTACTGAGTGAGTGGTTGGGGTTCTAATCCACTGGGCAATACCTGGCTCTTTCTTTTTTGTTCCTGGGAGGTTCACTGTGTTAGATATATACTTTTCTAATAGATTATCTCTACCGTGTTATCCCCGGAGTGTAGACAAGTTGGGATTGAGTGAGTAGAGCAATGATACAGTGTTTAAATTAAGTGAGGAGGAGTCTCAGGAATGATTGAAGCGTGTGAAGGAGTTGATAGCGTATGCGAATAATAATGTGAGGTATGTGCCTGAGATGATTTGTTGTGAGGAGAGTGAAGAAAAGGAGAACGAGGAATGGGTGAAACGTCAACATAGTCATCACCGTTCGACGCAGCGGTACAGCAAGCAATACTACATCAAGAATAAGCTGAAGCGTTTTCAAATGTCAGAGTCTCAGCGAAATGAGTTTTATTAATGACTGATTTAGGTAACTCTTGTTCAGCTGGCAGCTCGTGCAAAATTTATATCTGATATGTGTTTAAGCGCACATTTGAGAACATGGGTCTTCACGAGCATGCATCGAAATGTAAATCTGTCTAATGAAAAAGCCTAGGTGAGTTGTATGATAATATTATTTTAGAAGCGTTGACTGATACACACTAGTCAAACGGACTGTGGCATTCCACGAGTTGAATCATTCAGGATAACCAAACCACTTGACGAACGCACTTTTTCCTTTTGGTAGAGAGGACTTTTTCGACTATGAAGACATCCTGATTTGTTTTTTGCAATTCCGGCTCGTAAAAAGAACCTTGGATGGGTTCTACTGAGGAATCTTTGAGCGTATATATGACTGGAATGGTTTTTTGAATGTTATCGTCCACGAAAACGTATTCAGTCTAGTTAGGGGTGTATACCTTTTCGAACGTGATTTTATGTCTCCTGATTCTAACGTGGTTACCTTCTTTGGATGTAAAAATATAAGGCGTCTGTGACCTGTTATTTTTTTTAGCCGAAGAGGCTTCCATGGATGTCATTTTAATGCCACGATTCCAGGTGTGATTGTATTGGTCAACGATTTCTGATAAAAAATATAAGTATCGGCTGGTGTTATAGCTGGTAAATCTCTTCCAAGTGAGTGCTGTTAAACCGCTCTACGACTTCCACTTTGATTTGATTACGCGTGCTGCACAAGATAATATTATCTTTGGAAGCCAATCTGAGACGGTTTTGTTATAAAATTCACTACCATGATCTGCCCACAATTTATTGGTCATTCTTGCACGCACAATGCTATCAAACGTTTCAACGATAGAATTACCTGTTTTGTTTTTCAGAGGAACTATTCATGCATATTTGCTGAATACATCGATGATCGTCATGAGGTATTTGAAATGATCATTGTATGCGCTGTAATCTCCCATGTCGACGAGATCTGCCGACCATGTATCGTCTGCTTGCGCGTGGGTTTATGCACTTTGTCTGAGAGAACTTTCAGTTCCAAAAGATCTTCTGCTGACTTTATCATTTTACCTGGCATATCTATGCCTAACTTATGTTTGGTGCCAATGATGTACCGCACAAGAGCTCAGTCATAACGTTCTCTGAAAAATTTTTCCTTTGGTGGTTTAAGTTCCGCAGCATGACTCGATCGCATCCCGCTTTGTCGTAGGGATGATCTCGGTAACAGATATCGCGCTGCATGGCATCAACGCCGTTATAAGGATCCCGACCTGGCAGTGGTTGATCTTGTTCATTTAGTTGTTGTTCTAAGGGATTCCACGGTCCGGTGTACTTATGACCTGGTAACGTTCATCCTCCCCGAGGTCTACGAAATTTTCCAATCAGAACATCAACATCCATGGCTCCCTCAAGAATTTGCCATTGTCCACAGCCTTTACAGTCTGCCAGGCATGGTGTTCTTTCTACTCGAAGGTATTTGCAGCTCGTGTCGATCTCGCCATATCTGCAATGATTGATTTTGTATAAAAGGTCAAGACATTAAGCTTTATCGGTGGCAATGTGTGCTTTTTTAGAACCACGCACATTTCGACTTGATCATATGTCAACGAATTTTGGTGACCATCTCGACTTGGTCGACACTCTCCATTTTGGCTTTACATTTGAAGCACCACGAGATCATGATGATTATATGAGGAGTGGATTTTTTTAATGTTGTAAAACAACTTCAGCTGGAGATTGTCCATCTTGTATTTTTTGGATGTAATCGATGCATTACCAGTCACAGATGCCATCGTCGACGTTTTAAGTTGTAACAAGTTGTACACATCTCCTTTATGCGCTGTTTTGAGATATCGCACGACTTCATTGGGAGAAGGTGAACCAAACGAATCGAAATATTCCACATCATCCAAATGAAGATTGTTGACGATGGCGACCCAGTGAGTGACACGTTCATCGTAATAATTTTGCAGGTTAATGACGTCGGAAGTGATATGAAAAGACACCTCTGAAATGGGAACACTGGATCCTAAGAGGTTCTCCAGAGCGAAATTGCTCAACACCTTTTTTTCTCATCCTTTACCAAGCGTGGATTCTGACAGCTCGTGTCCTTTTCCTAGCCCGAGTAATCCTGGCAGTAAAGGTCAAGCGATTCCTGCTGATGTCCGATAAATCCTCCTTGTTTGTACAGCTGAGATGCAGACAAATTCAGAACGATACCTTTCCGAGCTGTCTTATGTTTAGCGAAAGAAATAGCTTGATGCGTCAAAATGATCCGATGAGTGCAGACGCTTTCAGTCGGATTGACGCAGGTCTTTAATGTGTGACTGCTACAGCTTTCCTTTTTCTGCTGTGGTGACAACGTTACTTCGACTGGAACGTACGAAATGGCTATATATGAAATACTAATATTATTATTTTTTAGCATTGGATAAGGTGGCCCGTTTGCCCATCACCGCTTTTGAGTAGCTCCGGTAATGGCTTCCGTGACTGCAGCCAATCATAAATGTGCAAGAACAGAAGCCAATAACTTAGAAGACATGGTCTTGACGAAAGGAATGATGGCATCCACTATTCCTTGACCGTCACATCCGTGCTTAGATGACTTTTTCTGGGCATGGTTGTCTATACAATGATATTCATTTTTCCGTTGAGCACATACAAGGTCATGAATAGGCCTGATGTCACTATCGCATAACAGACGTAACTAGGATCACCAGACTCATTATTGATAGTCAATCGGATCTCGATGTCGGCAGGAGAGTCTTTGAGACGCTCGGAATGTTTTGAGATATCAAAGTGGAAGATGGGATACAAGTTAACGAAATCGTCCAGCCAGACTTGTGTGCCTGTATCCACGTCTTTATACTTTTGCATGGCTTCCGTCAGCATCATGTATGTGCGAGAATAATTTCGGGTAGAAACGGCAAAATTTCACTCAAGTTCTCGCTCTTCATATTGTCTGGAGTTAATTCGGACGTGAACGCGAGTAAGTCGAATATTTTTAAACACGTGTTTGTTGTTTGGTTTGGTCATCGCGTTGATCTGCCCCATGGAATGTGACGACGACTTGTCTGGTAGTTTCGCTGTCAGGATTCGTGGAGACTCTCCACGACGTGGTCTTATGGGTACCCTTGAACTGTGGAATGTAGAGGCCGTGTTGTTTGAAGTATAGTTTCTATGTAAACCTGGCTAGCGTCGATTCCAGTTTTAGCATGTGAGTCGTGCAGGGAGTGATTTGAGCATCCACAGTGACTAATACTTCATGTTGAATTGTCCATCAACGACCTCCGCTGCTTTGTACACGTATTGCTGCATTACACCTCTCAACATGGTACGAATATCTCGACACAACATCAAATCCTACAGCATTATTTGTCATATCAGCTAAAAGATATCATCTGCTCCTGCAGCATGTGGTCTGTATACGATAGCGTAGGCTGCTTCTGTCTCCGTCAGGGCAACGGCAATGACTAAGGTTGCATCCATGCGAAATTCGTTTCAGACCACCGCTCCCTTCTTGGTATCTCTAAACCACCACGTTTGTAGCACACGATCGCATGTAGTCATTACTGTACATTATTAAGTTCATGGTGGTGCTGGCTTGTAAAAGGTCATTGATTTCTTCTACGGTCTGATTATTCTGCTGGTATTGAGCCGATCTGAATAACAACCATCCATTATTTTTCAGCGTGATCTGCGCACTGGCTGCATAGTCCGTTGGTGGGGTGGCGTTAATTTGCATTTGCTTATCAGAAAGGCCCTATGGGGAAGCAGGTATGCATCTTCGTCACGCGTCTCTATTTTTCAATTGGTGCTCCGTTCAGATTGGTGATGTTTGTGTTCTGAACCACCACGCATTCGTACTCGGTGGTGGAATCATCCACAGGAGTATCATCATTGAGACGAAGATAATAGAAAATGAATCTCGAATACATCATGCAATTCTACAACAGAGTAATATAAATTACCATAAACGTTTTCATCCATATCTGGATGTGATGGCACTTACAGGGGGTGTACTTGGTTTGATGACCTTTCTTTACAGGTCTTGTACAATTCTTTCGGATCGATCGCAGAGGACCTTTGCCGTTTTTGAGGAGCCTATTTAGCCTCCCTGGACAATTGTGCAGGCAACAGAGAGGGTGTAGCCACGGACGTGATTTTGCATGATACTTTTTGTACTACATCCATCTCGTGGCAAAGGCTGCTCCCATAGCACCCACTTTGTCTGCCTTGACGGAAATCGGTACGGAAGTTCTACCTGTTCTTTATAAAATATCTTTCTTTTTTCCTCGATCCACTTTTCACGTTGCTTTTCCTCCGGATCTTCAACAACTTTAGACATAACAGATTCGTCCATGGGTTGTCTCGTGAGTGGCGGAAGATGTGACATCTCTACAACTCTTCGATAAACTTTTTCTCTGAGTTTACTTTCCTCATGCATGGTATCATTTTATTCTCTTCACTGAACCCCAAGCTTTAACATGCGTTCTCTTTCAGCCTCGTCCATTTTCGCTCAGGCTGAGGTACCAAAACAATGACTGACGCAGTTTATTATTTTGTAAGCTGCAAGATCGTTGAAGTAATCGTTAGCGTAAGACCACGTAAATTTGACGAGGACCTGAATGATGGGAAAATCGACATACACAAATTTTTCTAGCCACGCGATATTGGGTTTGTCAAGCCTAAACTTAAGAGAGCTGGACATAGGGGAATACGCCTCATCAATCACCTTAATTTCACGTTTTCATTCTTCACCTCTGGATAGGTGTCATATCATTTCCTTTTTCTCCGTTCTTCTGCTTTTTTTTTTTGCCGGGGCTAACATCTTGGGGAGGCCATCTTCAGGTGCTGCCCTGGCTGATGTTGCTGACTCGTTTTGAGCGTGTCCAATAAGTCCAATAAGTGATCTTGATTGACATCGTACGTTGTTTTTGGCCTCGTCGAGTTTAGTCAGAATGGGCATGAACAATTATTCAGCCACGTCGCTCTGAAAGAATTGTTGGCCTATTTTGTCTTAGAGAACGCGCTGACGTAAATCCGCCAGTTGGTCGATAAACGTTTTAAGAACATCCTCGCGCTGACGACGACTGGTGATCTTTTCGAATGACATAGCGGAAGACGTTATTGTTCCTATACTAATCAGGCAGGTAAAACTCGTCAAAGGCTTCTAGATAGCGTTCCGGACAGCGTCCGCATCACAAAGGCCAAAGTCCACGAAATCGTGCATATTACTCGACGTCGCTGCAGCATAGCAGTCTTTGAATTGGGAGACAAAGATGTCACGGCGTTGGTCTCTCGCGATGCATCGATGTCTCCGTTATCCAGTTCTGGAAACACCACGAAGCATCCCGGCATCGATGTCTCCGTTATCCAGTTCTGGAAACACCACGAAGCATCCCGTGTTTTGTCGTATGTACATGGATACATCATAGTTCGACCGAGTGAGATAAAGGCTGTTACAAGGCTTATGTTGCAATAACGAAATATAATCGCAGATCTTATTCATGTCTTCTCTATCGATTTTGATGTCATCAAACATGATGACATTGTACTTATCCGAATCGATTACTTCTTCGGGCTGGATCTCGTCAGGATCGGCTAGGGTGAAGACGTCATCGTCTCCTGCAATGGTATTTTCAATCACGTGCAGTGTTTGGTATTAGTCTTAATGAAGTTTAAAAGCATAAATCATGACACGATCGTATTTCAGCATGTTAATGAGCAGGAGATTCATGAGTAGATTGGCTTTACCCCGACGGGTTGGACGCACAATTATGTAATATCAACCCGGCATCAAAAAATGATGATAATGCTCTTTTGTTTTTCCTTCGTGTCGAAGTTAATGATATTCATGTTCTATCTAATTCACCATGTCGTACACGTCTTTTGGTGCTCGTAAGTAATTATTCTGTGGATGAATTGGACAAGAAAGTCAACAGCTCTGGAGATTCCATGCAGGGTCATCTCAACATGAGTGATCACAGTCTCAACAATCTCGAAGATGCGGGTTATCCACCTCCGGACGAAAATGTCGCAGGCTGGTTTCACGTTTGCCTACTCACGCAAACCAAATTATTGATGACGGGTGAAACCGTGACGGGAAATCTCAACATGGGTAGAATGAGCTTGTAAGGACTTCCTCCAGCATCAGCGCGTTCTTTTCTACCCGTGAGAGCTGCCGCTATCGAGGCAACCATGGCTCTAAAATACGTTGAAATAGGGTGGATCCATTTCTGGAAATGTGCACGTGGCTGTAACGTTTGCAGGTCAGGTTCGATTTCTGTAACCGCGTCTCAAAATTCCAGTGATGGTCTATCACTTTGGAACTTCAGATCGTTCCCTCTACTTTGATAGAGAGGTGGGTGGATATTACTCTCTTATCACGGTTAGAACCGTAGGAGGATTTTTCGCGACAAAAACTCGAGTTACTACTCGTTGCTGAAGATCAGTGATACCTAAATTAGTCTACGGAACGACGTCTGTGCAAACTAAAAGTTGTATGGACTTCCTGCCACGTGGTTGATCACGGATAACACTTAAGCGATTTCGTAGTTCCACCTCAACTTGTTTGGAAAAACTAAATTATCAACGACGGTTGGAACACTCACAGAAACTCTCAACTCAGCAACAGAAGCTAAAATAGTAGTGACAGATTATCTACTCGCAGCCAACAATGTAGTAGCTACAAAAATGTACGTGGACCCGCACCGCGTCAGAAACAATGCGGGATATGTTGCAACTCTCTGGAAACACGAATAATTGCTGATACATTGTCGTTTCAGCGTCTTCCAAATGATTGTCGTCGTTTAAGGCCTATCATGTATTTTTTATCTGATCTTGTGACAGCTCCTGGAATTGGAAAGGAGTAGGCGTTTTACAGAGTCACTTCTAAATTTTGGATGCAGATACAGTTTACCGAAGCAGTGGTGGTTTGGAAATTTAGGGTCCGAGGACGAAATGGTGGCAGCGAAAGAATTCTCACGTGGTGACTCGACGGTGTCAAACCTCATAATACCTAGGATGCCTTATGTATCGGTAAAGCCACGATAGGATTTACAATATTCGAATTTGTCATTGCTGCCTCAAGTACGTACATGTAATATTCTACGTTTAAATTCACGGTACTCAGAACAGAAGCCCATAACCCCGGCTTGAGTTATTTTCAGATATTTATTCTGGATCATTTTATCTAGATCACCTTCAGTCTTGTATAGATCATGGCAGAAATTGTGTGCATAGCTACTGAGTTGTACCAGTTGCTGTTGGACGATACTTATAGACAGGATGTGTCATACTCTGACAACGACCAGCACGTGCTTAAGCAGGCCACAGCAGTGCATGCGGAGTTGAACGAGGTGAGAAACGCACGTGAATCATCCTTGGGAGAAGCTCACGAGAGATGGAAACATCAAGTCGTGACACGGTCTCATCTGTCTGTGGGCCATATGCGATGCGACAACATTAGCTCTAAAAGGCCATCGATCGATACTGGACCGTCTTTAGGTTTTGCAACGATCGAGAGTCAGCACGGTTAGTCTCAACCATCGAAGGCATCGTGCACGACATCATTCACGAATTGCATCCAGACCTCGTGGAAGACATCGTGAGAACAGGCTAAGTCAAACGACGAGGGTTTGATAGAAAGGAAGACGATGAAGCCCACAAAAAGATCACGACTGCATGGACAAAGTGGTATCAGAAAAGCACTTTCGCGGCAATCGAAAATATCGAGACTATATCGACAAGCTAAAACATTTCAGCACGTCGGGGTAGAGACGAGGACGTGGATACGATCATGTCGGTGATGGCACTCTACGGACGCCCTGGCAGAGTTGATGAACTCAGCAGTGATGAGGCTCCATTATTTTAAAACAACAAGACTATGGAAGCGCTTTTTAACGTGATCATGTTTAGCAGACATGAAAAGTTCGAACCAGATGTGGCAGCTGCATCCTACACGTAACTGGGAAATTTTCATACAGAGAAAATTGAGAAAAAGCTGAATAGCGTATTCACAAAAGGAAGTGCTATTCCTCGAGGACACTTTGTCAATGTTTCGAAGGCATCTAAGGAACTTTTAAATAAAATAAACGATTGAGAAATTTATCGAACTAGAGTCAGTGGGTTTTAATGAACAGAGATTTTATATTCCTAGCGAGAAATGAATTTCAAAAAAGTATAATCGAAAAATTCCTCATTTGCACGGCTGAGATGTTACGCGTCATAGAATCATAGCAATATCTGGACCATGTTGAAATGGAAGAGTCTCCTGAAATACTCTCTGATCTTGTGACGAAAATCACAAAAGGCTTAAACATATATCCTTTGTGGCTCGTTGGAGAAAAGGTGTCTGAGATTGACGACGATAAAGATAACATGCACATAAAATTCTTGAAGAAAAGCTTTTCACAACTTGAACTGCTGTGGAAGAGTTTAGTCGACTCAAAATGAAAACCCTCCGTGACTTTAACCAAATCGATCGGAATTTGTCGGTAGCTCAGCGTCACGAGCTAGATACGTATTACCACTATTGCCGTCGGAGAGTCTACGTATACAAGCCTGCGTACCGACTTTACAAATGCATATTGAGAGTAATTTCGATGATCCCTCTTGTCGTGACGGTCACCGGAGTGATTTCCACGGGTGTACAAGCCAAATCGATGATGTTGAGTTTGTCCTGATCTGGATGGCCATGCAGACTCTGATGAAACGCCTGTAGCCAAGCCTGAAGGCTATTAAATATCACCAAGCAGTCCATGCTAACCTATCAGAAAATGCTCAGGAACATCAGATCGTATCTGCGCGAAGGTTCCTTTGACATGTCATGGCTCATACATGAGATGAAGACTGTCTACCACCTCATCGTGGAAATTGTAGGAAACCAGTCTGGGCTGACGCAGCTAAGCGGAATCGAAAGGCATTATGACCAAAAATATGAAACCCAATTCTATAGAAGATGTCTGACGATGACGAGGTCTTTGTGACTGACGTGATTTTCATCACCCCGAATCTCTCCATGAAGCAATCGTGACAGTGTTACGAAATAATGTAACACTGACCAAAACACAAGGATCAGCGCATGGATGGGCATTACTCACGCGACATTAACGTGCGGAGAAATTCCGAGGCAGCTACGTGAAGATCTTCTACGATAAACATCTAATCAGGCAGAACTGGATGTAATATATGATTGAAAAAAAACGCTTAAAAATATATTACAATTATCTTAGCATTGATGGAGGACGTAGAAATGACTGATGGCGTGGTAGATGAGACGCGATATCTCACGGATGTCCTAGTGGAAAATCAAAAATATCTCGAGGATGCTATCATGAATGCGTTCCATCTCAACATAGACATCAACATGTCTCTCTCAATCACCAAAGTAGTGGGAATAGGAAACGATCTCGTATTGCTCACGGCACAGTAGAAGGATCTCTAAAACAATGGCACGCTAATCATCGTCAACGATAAAGAACTAGTTTCTTGCATGCATCCAAAAGAACTACTTAAGATGATGTACAGATTTACCAAGGAATAAAAAAAATTGTGAAAACATAGTTTTCTAAATATTTCGGTTTGCTATCCGTCAGGTCTTATCTCTAAGTCGCACATCCGATTATCCGATTTCTTTCCGTTGAGATGAATGACGGAATATCCTATGGGAACCAATCCCCGATCAGAATCAACACACAAAACGATGACGGTACGTGCACCGTAGCCCTCATTCCAAGGACAAACACATGAACGTTGGAGTAACCAGTAGTGCTAAACTTCACCACATGCATAATGTTAGTGCGTATGCTACGTACTTCTCCCTCCGTGTTAGCTTCATAACGAATGACCACGGGATGCACTTTCCACAACACTGTTTACTCAGCCATGCGTCTCTGTGTAGTTCTTGATTTTTCTAGTAATATGCAATCGTTCTGATCTTTCGTCCACATGGAGTTGACCTCGAACAACTTCCTGGCAACCGGGTTTCATTCATGGTCTTCCACGGTTGATAAGAGCATAATGCTGGGCGCATTACTCTCTCGTGCATGATATTTCTGTTCTGCCATGAGGTAATCAAACACACGTATGCGTCCCACGCAGAGGCCTTGTGCTATGTAATAGATTAGTTTTTTCTCCACATAACAAACAGTTGAAGAAATGAAAAATGAATATGCAATTAAAGAAATGAAATACTGGACTATATTGTATAGCATCTCTAACATCACAAGGAAAGACTAGATTATTGCTCAGCATCGGCGTATAACAGATACAGGGAAAGATTTTATCCTGCTGCGTGGTATTGATCGTCTACTCAGGAGCATCGCTCGATAGTTACAGGGTGTCCCCGAAGATGGAATGCCGCTCTGCATGAGTTAATCTATCAAGTCTGATGAGACCTCAAGGCGATGAAGATAAAAAACAACATCCTGCGCGTTGCAAGCTCGCCAACGAGTATAAACAACTGACGACACGAGAAATCCTCACCAAGCAGCATTGCATGAAGCAATAGCAAAACAAATACTAAGCGTTCACGGGAAAACCGCTAAGCCTTCCAAACCCCTTCGACTTCAGCATGAAATCATGAACAAATCGTAAGGAGCAGATATGGAGAAAAAACTACCCAAAATCGGTCCGCAGGCCTTCAACGGCAACGCGATAAGACAATACGTCTTCCACCACCCCGACGCACTGAAAAAGCATAAAGAGTTGCCGACAAAGTATTTATTTACGATCATTCCCATGTCCTTCGGCCCCAAGTCCATCCAAAACTCATGTGCACACACACATCCATCAAACTTGGAGTAGCTCTGAATATTCATCTAGTCAAGGACTACAAGAGCATCGACTATTGGATCAGAGCCAAATCGCTCATCGTGTATAGCAGCGACGATTTCAGTCACATGTCGATGTCGCCTGGTCTTTTATCCGGTGTCGCATTGACGTTTATCAAGGGTCAGGATCTGCATTGGTCTTTGCCGGAGTCAATTCTATCTTGTTTAAAACTTCCAAATATACACCGCTACGTGGAAGTAAGTACGTACCACTGCCCAAGCAAATCCTAGTTACCAAAGCGTGCATCAACGTCCAAAACAACGATGACTTCAGTCTCGTCTGGGCGATCCTCTCCGCATTAAACCCCGCTGTAGATCATGGTTCTCGCGTCTCCCACTACAAGCCCTATTTTGGTACACTTGATGCCACTGGAATCACCTTTCCAGTATCGGTCAAACACGTTCCTTAACTGGAAGCTCTCAACCAGGGACTCTCCATCACAATGTGTGGACTCCATGACAAGAATGTGGGCGATAAGCGGTTTGTAGTCTATGCCATGCTGGTCTGCAAATCAGCCTCACAACGCATCCTCATTTTTACTTTATTACCCAAATGTTTTCGTGTATATCAAAGACTTCAGCCGGTTATGCCGATCTCAGTACACGCAACATAACATTCATGGCTATTTCTGCTATCACTGCTTAAAGTGCTTTCCTCAATAGCAACGACTACACGATCACGTCTCATCGGGATACTGTCAGAAATTACAAACCTTACAGATGCCATGCGAAGGAACGATGTAGTCTGCACACCACTACAAAAATACCCACAACCCTTTCATATCGACTTCGACACGGAAGCCATCCTGGAAAAAGTAAAAGGACCCTCTCCTGGTCGAGACCATTCTTTTACACAAGCGGAACCCAAACACATTCCATGCGCGAATGGCTATAATATATGCTGTTCTGTCGATGAGCATTTGTCCTCACCCTGTTGCCAACATCGTGTTGAGGATTGAGTTCCACGGTTCATTGAGAAACTCGTCGATGAACGTATCCAAGCCATACGAAAACATCCAGCTTCGTTGATTCCAATCACATCACCACAGCTAAGACTGTATAAATCAGCACAGCGATGCCCGATATACGAAGAGTATTTTCAATCTCATGATAAAAACGTCAGAGATCATTGCCATGTTACTGGACGCTATCGAGATGACGTTCATAATCACTTTAATCTACGCTTCAAAGATACAGACTTCCTTCCAGTCATCATGCATATTTATCGACGATACGTTGGATATTTTGTCGTGGCAGCACTCAGACCTCAGACATCCACGTACCAAACCACTTCTCGCCGAAGTGGAAACTCAAATGTATCCTGAATAATTTTGAAATGTATGTGTCGTTCACGATTGGTCCTTTCATCGATTCGTTTCAGTTCATGTCGGCATCGCTAGAAGAACTTGATAAAGACTGTCCTCAGTTTACTCACCTTGATAAAGAAAGTGGTGACAAAGAGGACTTCCTAAAGCAAAAAGGTATATATCCCTACGAGTACATCGATGTGTGGTCGCGATTCGATGAAACTTCGTTGTCGCCTCAAGAAACTTTTTATTCCCATCTGCATTTCTCAGGCTTCACCGACAACAAATACCAGTAATCCTGCAAGATATGGAAAGAGCTGGATTGTCACACTCTCGTAGATGATCATGACCTGTACCTGAAAACTGACGTACTCCTACTCACAGACCCACATGCTTAGACCATTACCAACTCAATCCACTCTGGTATTTATCCTCACCAGCACTATCCTGAGATGCCCTCCTCAAAACGTTTGTAATGATCCCAGACGTGTTCATGTTCACAGGGCAGATGCTGCAAAGAGACATCTCCATCATCAGCAAAAAAGACGCCGTCGTCAACCACAAACAAATGTCCAACTACGATCCCACTCAACCTTCCACCTACATCCTCTATCTTTTCACTAACAATCTGTATGACGGGGCCATGTCACAACAGCTTCCTATACGAGATTTTTGCTGGATCACTGGTGAATAGTTTCTTAAAGAAAGACAAGCGGGATACCACGATGACAGTGGCTATTTGTCAAAATCGATTATTAGTATCCACAATATCTACTCAACGCTCATAGTGCTTAAAAGACATATCCGGTGGCCTAAGTGGTTATAGCGTCCGTCTCAGATGAGGGAGGTCGATGATTCGAACCCCAGCAGGTTCATACCAAATGCTTATAAAAATGATACTAACAGCTGTCTCGCTTGGCGCTCAGCATTAAGAGGTTAGTGTTAGTGCTGGTTCGTCTTATCACAGGATAATGTGACTGGGTGGGACACAATCCTACATGTCTGCGGCATGATGCCCCAGTGCTAGACATCACTATAAACTTCCACACTGCCGACATCGTAGCTATATGACTGAAAAATTCTTAAAGCTGCCTTAAAAGTCCATTTCACACACACGCTAACTTCAAACTTACACTATGTATGGCTAGGCCATGTCACAATGGCTTCTCATAGGAGATTTTCACTAGATCACCGGAGAACAGTTTCTTGAGGAAAGACAAGCGGTATACCATGATAACTGGGGCTATTTGTCGAAGTCGATCTTGAGTTTACCAATATCTATACGACACCCATAACGATTATCGCTTCTGCGCTGAATCCATTCTTGTCACCCACTCGATGCTCTCTCCAGCACAATTTCAACATAAACACCAATTCGGAGTCAGAGATGCCAAGGTAAAACAAAACTGATGCCTAATCTCAACTAAAATACCCACTACAAAATGTATCATCGACTGTTCGAACAAACTCTCCAACACGGACTCGTTCTTGGCCAAGTTTAAACAATCACCGTGGATGAAATGCTACATCGACTTCAACTCGACATGATGAGCTAGAGCCGCCACTACCTTCAACAAAGACTTATTGAAACTCATGAACAATAGCGTCTTCAAAAAAAAACCATGGAAAACATTAGACATCGCAAGAATATCAAAATCGTCAATAACGTTTGGTGACGTTCGATAACGAGATAAATTCGTGGACAACGATGCCTTTCTCCACATGAAAATCTTCGACGAAGAACTCGTCGTCATCGAATCTAGAAAAACTAATCTCAATCTAAACAAACTCATCTGCGTCGAAACATCTCTTCTCGAGCTCTCCGAATCGATTGTGCTCGAGTTTCATTACGACTTCACCAAACATACCTACGGAGACAAAGTCAACCTACTCATAACCGATACAGACTCACTCGTCTATGAAATTAACACAAACGACGTCTACGAGGATCTGTATCAACAAAGACATATTAGATCTTAGCGATTATCCTAAACAAAGTCACTTCCAGTGAGACGACAATAAAAAGTATTCGGAAAATTCAAAGAAGAAACTCAGGGCATACCCATCAAGGAATTCATTGGACTTCGATCTAAAATGTATTGCATCACTCTTGACGATGGCGCTGTCACGACAAAAGCCTATGGAATAAAAAGAGTAGTCCCAGCTAAAATAGCCACACACCAACATTACACACAAGCACGACACGGACATTTCCAATACCACGACATGAGAACTTTCCGATCACAAAAGCACAAAATATATATCGTACTCATTCACACAAAAATGACTATACCCCTTTGATGACAAACGTTGCTCCACTAGATGGCATTCACACACTCGCTCATAGACACAGAGAAACACGAGACTAAAAGAGCCAGGAAATAAAGATAGTGACAAAACAGAAAGAGCCAGTTGCTCAGAACCCCCATCACTCAGTAGTATAGATCTATGGGGGACTATTCTGGGCACTTTATTATCACGGTTAATAAAGGTGGCTCAGAAAACCCATTTGAATACTACTTCTATTTTCCCATTTGATAGTCGATGTTTCCTCTCTTTCGGATATCGAAAGAATCGCCCCTATCTCCATTTCGAAGTGCATGTATTCCTTCTAGTTGTATGCCATTTGTTTCTAATGTTGTGAGGATATCAGCTTGCCTGGGGCAATTGGGAGTGTATCCGAAGTCTATCAATTGGCGTCCAAGGGCATATTATGGCACTTATCTTTGTTACCCCTCTCCCACCACCTTCTGATCTTGCCTCAAAATATGTTCTGAGTTGGTGCCTATGTTCTAAACTATCAAAACTGAAATGTAAGGTTACTTGAGTATTACTCACTAACTGAATTACAAAATGTTGAAGATGTTGCTTTCAATTTGAAAATGTCTTAGAGTACATTTTTCATGAATGAATTCACACAGGCTTTACCGTAAATTAAATTTAGGTGATTCATGCATGAAAAGAAATATTCAGAATAAATTATACAAGTTGAAGGCACAAGTAATTTATGGAAAATCCGAAATTCTTCCTGAGCCAAAAGTGGAAGGAGATCCTTGATTCCAAATTGCTTCAACGGGGAAAGGAAGCATAAATCGCTGTACTAATGCAATAAAAAAGTGCAAACTATGCAAAATGCAATGTTGCTAATAAGAGTAAGAAAATAGAAAGAAACAAATGTTCGCAAGTGCTGAGATGTGTGAGAAAATGTTTAATCACCAAAGTTTGGTAACCATCTGCTTTCTGGAAGCCTTTCTGAAAATTTGCTTAGCACGAGCATACGAAGATAAATAATGCGAGACTTTCTTTCTCAAGAATGAGTGTCCATTGTTCTACGCGCGTCTCTCTTTGTCTTTATGTGCGTTATGTTTGATAATTCAAGCTGTGTGTCATTATGTAATATATAGCTTATATTTTACAGATAAAAGTATAAAGAAAACATGGTATGCAAGAGTATTAATTAACTCACTAGTGCAATCCTAATGAGGTCAAAGATTATTCTTAATGCACCATATTATTTAAGATATCGGGTTAACAAGTTACACAATCAAAATCCTAAACAGTCAATTCAATAGAAAAGACATTAAAGAAAGTATGTCATTTTTCTCAACTTGGTCAATCAGAGACAAAATTCATTACATCTAAGTAAATTGGAAGTTAAAGGCATTATCGATTGAACCAGAAGGAAAACAGGAAAAGGAAATTAAAGAAAGAGGATGAATTTATCGGAGATGACTATCTTGATATCTTAGTATGAGAGGACTTTCTATCTATCTAAAAGTTCCAAAAGTTCCTTTGGAACAAGACGGACCACACTCTTTCTTAAATTTAATTTCCCTCTCCCCTTCCTGTTTTAATTGACAATTTAAAAATTCATGTATGCAGTTTGATAACTTTATATCATAAACTAAATATCATATTTAGCAGGTACTGTTTAAATCCAATTTCTTTAAATATATCGTAAATCAAATCATTAGATGATTTTTTTAAATTACCCCAGATACCTCACAATCGAAAGAATGTGGGCCTTGGACTCACCGTCAACAATTTAACTGTTCATAATAGTGCATCCTAAATACCAGATCAAACTATAGCTAGTATAGCTGTGTCAGAGGTTTTAGGAGGACCGTGGGAGGTGGGGGTGTGATTTGGATTTTTAACGGGTATATGAATATATTACATATAGTTATATTATTAAAAATTTTATGAATTTTCTCATCCATATATATATATATATATATATATATATATATATATATATATATATATATATATATATATATATATATATATATATATATACATATATATATATATATATATATATATATATATATATATATATATATATATATATATATATATATATATATATATATATATATATATATATATATATATATATATATATATATATATATATTCTCTGCATAACATCAACAATAGTAGAAGCAATCGCAGCAGAGATGGTGATGAGAAGAATAGTGGTGGTGACGATGTCAGTTGCGTAACTAGCCCTATGTTTTTCATTCTTTTAAAGGGGGTGGATATTCTGATAACCCCTGCCTGTCCGTTATCTCACCTTGTCCTAATTTGTGAGGGAGGGAGTGCATTTCATGAAAATTTGTAGTTATGTTACCCCTGCGGTAAATATCTGCAAAAGAGGTGTCATCCTTAGTTATCATTCCGGAGGTCCAAGGAAGTGTCAAATGTCAAATATAACAAATAATTGCAATTGCAGTAATATTTTTTAAAACCATTTTTCAATTCAAATTTTAAATGCGAAACCATTGTAGAAATACACATCTTATATTGAATGGCTTTTGCATTATGTATAAATGTAAGAGGGTAGTGGTTGAGTACGGGGTGAGGGTGTGGGAGTAGTTGTTTTGATTATAAAGTGGGAAGAGTGGTGCGGATTTGTCTTGGAGAGTCATTACATTTGCTCGAGTGTGTGGGAGTTGAATTATATTTACGCTGCTCTTACAATGAACGAAGTGAAAAATGCTCCACTTAGAAAATGCATATAAGTAGTATGTAAAAATGCTGGTTCTAGCCCAGCACAAGACACATTAACATCAACAGGTTCATTTTCATAATGTAAAAATGCTGGTTCTAGCCCAACACAAGACACATTAACATAAACAGGTTAGTTTTCATAATGTAAAAATGCTGGTTCTAGCCCAGCACAAGACACATTAACATCAACAGGTTCATTTTCATAATGTAAAAATGCTGGTTCTAGCCCAGCACAAGACACATTAACATAAACAGGTTCATTTTCATAATGTAAAAATGCTGGTTCTAGCCCAACACCAGACACATTAACATCAACAGGATCATTTTGATGATGTAAAAATGCTGGTTCTAGCCCAGCACAAGACACATTAACATAAACAGGTTCACTTTCATAATGTAAAAATGCTGGTTCTAGCCCAACACAAGACCCATTAACATAAACAGGTTCATTTTCATAATGTAAAAATGCTGGTTCTAGCCCAGCACAAGACACATTAACATAAACAGGTTCATTTTCATAATGTAAAAATGCTGGTTCTAGCCCAACACAAGACACATTAACATCAACAGATTCATTTTCATAATGTAAAAATGCTGGTTCTAGCCCAGCACAAGACACATTAACATCAACAGGTTCATTTTCATAATGTAAAAATGCTGGTTCTAGCCCAACACAAGACACATTAACATAAACAGGTTCATTTTCATAATGTGAAAATGCTGGTTCTAGCCCAACACAAGACACATTAACATCAACAGGTTCATTTTCATAATGTAAAAATGCTGGTTCTAGCCCAGCACAAGACACATTAACATAAACAGGTTCATTTTCATAATGTAAAAATGCTGGTTCTAGCCCAACACAAGACACATTAACATCAACAGGTTCATTTTCATAATGTAAAAATGCTGGTTCTAGCCCAACACAAGACACATTAACATCAACAGGTCCATTTTGATAAGGAACTACCATGTTATGGTGTGCCACAACCGGCATCCCTCTTTTTTTTTAGACTACCGCTGAGGGCTCCCCACAGTATATACAAATGCCTGGTCTAGCATGGCACACGATAACAGGATCATTTTCGTAATGTAAAAATGAAGGTTCTAGCCAGCACATGATAACAGATTCATTTTGATAAGGATCACCCTTGTGCTAGAACGCGCATTTCTCCTTTAGGACTACCGCTGCCGTCCCCGTTGACGTCCATGTGGTGGCCTGTATGGACCAAAAAACGATCGATGCAGATTTCATAATTTCCACTGCCCAGATTCAACGTGTACATACTGCCGGCAACGCCGCCGCACTCAGAAAAAAATGATACAGCTGTTATTTTGTTTTCCACATTTGGGAATGTTGCCGATCTGCACCTGGAATTATATTTCGGTGTAATTGCGCATGTTTTCGTAGGGTTTGTAATGATTTATCCGGTCAGGATTTCTTTCCGCGGAATAAGGTGTGATTAATACTGCCCACATGAAACATTTGTTCTCATTGTTTTTAAATTTACACAGCATTTTGTGTTTTGCACGTAATTTGGTAGCGGTAAACGCGAGCTTGTCTTGATCGGATTGTATTTACCCGTGTTGACGATGAGCTCCGTTATTCCGACAATGACCCACTCCAAACCGAGCTGTTAGAACTTTTCTATGTTCTCCGCTACTTTGTCGTAAATCGATTTCACATCGACATCTACTGCAGTAAAATAAAAAAGAGCTCGTTGCCGCGTGATACATATGGATTCGATCTCGTGCTCGTGGTAGGTTCCGGGCATCAATCTGAAGAAAAAAAACACTTGCACGATGACGTTAAATTTAATGCTGCGATGTTCTGAGACGCTAAAAAACCCAGCGAATTCCCACCTCTGACATAGCCGTCATGCTATCAAGTGGTACAGGGTCTTCAAAAATAACGTTAAAGCTCTTATCGAAGCCTGCAAAAGGCTGGAAGCGTTAACGAAAGTGCGCTGTACTTTCCAACTCCATTGCTTATTCTAGTGTTTGTTAACTTAAACAGCTTCGGTAATGATATAATGGACGCAGCAAAGTTTGATCCTCGTAATCTTTCAGATGTGGAAATGGTGGCTGAACTCGTCGATAAGCATCTCCTGCATACATGTACGAAATAATAGCATTGACGAATAACAATCTGAATTACATACCCGAGCTGATTTTTTCCGATGAGCCCGATCCCGAGCCGGAACGTCCTGTTTACGCTGAGTATCAGCGGCAGGTGCAGCGATATAAGCAGCAATACAAATCTAAAATAAATTCAAAGAGTTTAATCTGATCGCACCACAACTAGAGCAATTTTACGTGTTGCTCAACTGCATCACACGCACTCCACTCGCCGAATGAAATTTATTAAATTTGTTTTCGTTTTTAAACGTATTTTTGACGTGATGCGATTATCCGAATGCACTGAGAAATGCTGGGCAGTATCAGGCAAAAAATTTTCAGCGGCTTACAATAAAATAATTTCTGCTGCTCTTGCGTCTCTGATGTGTTCTCACGCCAATGTTACGTCAGCGTTCATGACCAGTAAATCTTTACAGATTTATAAAGACCAGATTACTTAGCATGAAGAGGTTTTAAAATATAGGCAGTAGAGCCAGAACTCTATCACCTGGCTGAAAACTCCTTTCCTTTCTTTCTTTGTCATACCTTAATATCGCTGATTTCACTAATTTTGACTGAGTAGAATGAAGATTAGTTCTTCTCATTTCATCAGCCTTTGACAACTTACATTTGAAACAAGAAATATAGTCCAGAAAATTAATTTCTGAATCTTTGGTTAAAAGTGGTTTCTCACTTAATAACTTAAACTGTCCACACACAGTATGTCAAAAATTAGTTCAAACAGAGTAAAACGCAATGATTCTTGAACTGATTCCCTAACAGCAAACAACACTAAATGAACACCTTCGTGCCAGTTTTTTTCCTGTATTAAAGCAATTTGACCGAATCATATTCTTCAAAGTTTGATGAAGTCTTTCTAAAGCAGCTTGACTTCCAGGGTGATAGGCAGAATACTTAAGCTATTCGATGTCTAATTCAGGGATGGCTTGTTGGACAATTCTAGACATAAATTTGAACCTTCATCAAATTGAACATATTTGGGAAGGCCAAAAACTGTTTTAAAACAATTATCAATGTTTTACTATGGTTTTAGCTTTAATATTACTCAAATGAGTTGCCTCTTTAAATCTTGCGAACGCACACTTCATGGTCGACAAGTATTGGCTGCCTGACTTGGTCACAGGCAGGGGACCAACACAGTCTACCTTTATTCTGCAGGAATAGGTTGCAGATGAGCCTTGCGTTTCTTCCTATTGCATTTTTCTACCATTTGACAACTCCATTTGGCGTTCCAAAACCAGAAAAGAAAAGGAATCTTACTGGATACGTCGCCTTAGAACATTGAAACTAAGCGGTTTAAACCAAGAAGACTAGAAAAAGACAGCCATTCACAAATCAAATTACCTTTTTGCAGCCGTCATGTTCTCATTTCAGTGATTCTCTAAATTTGCTTATTAGTCACCCAATAACATATAATTGCAACTATAACAATGAAAAATACGGGTTAACATTTTCGCGTACATAAATGTACATAAAATAACAGATGATGTAATGGCTCATCGATTTCTAGGTCAATATGAAATATCTTCAGCGTCCGCAACATGTCATAGTCATGTGAAGTTTTACAAAGACAACGGTTTGTCTGTTCTATTTGTTTATCTTGTCTATGTTTTGTATTTGCCTTTGAAAAAGACCCACTAAGAGTCGAAAGCGCTTGTTCTAGCTAGATACTAGTTTGGCACTGTTCGTAGTCATATACATATATACAAGGATGCATTCTCTCGCCGATCCTCTTCTCACTGGCCATTGACTGGATCATGCTCCGCACCACAGAGGGCAGGAGGCAAGAAATACAGTGGACGCTGACCTCAATGCTGGATGACCTGGATTATGCCGACTACATCGGGTTGCTGACAAGCAGACACCAGGATATCCAACAGAAGACACAACAGTTGGTACAGACAGCAAGCACCATAGGTCTTCGAGTCAACATAGGGAAGACACAAGTCTTGAGGAAGAACACTAGAGTGGGCGACCCAATCACCATCAACGACCAGCCTCTGCAAGAAGTAGACGAATTAACATACCTGGGCAGCAAGATCGACACGGATGGAGATTGCACAAGGGAAGTCACCACAAAAATCACCAAGGCCAACCTGGCCTTCGCAATGCTGAAGCCCATCTGGAGGACAACAAACCCTAGCGCCCACACGAAGATTCTTATCTTCAAGAGCAATGTGCTGAGCGTCCTTTTGAACGGTCAGAGTGTTGGAAGACCACTGCTAACATAGAACGCAAGCTCGAAGTCTTCCAGACGAAGTGCCTGCGACGGATCATGAGGATCTTCTGGCCAAACATGATCTCGAACGAGGGGCTCCGGCACAGAACGGGTGCAAGCACCATCGCTAATACCATTGCAACTCGTCGATGGAGATGGCTCAGCAAAGGTCTGCAGAATGCCCCCTGACTCACTACCAAGGGTGGCACTGAGACGGACTCCACAGGGGAAAAGCAGCCGTGGCAGACCCAAAGACACCTGGCGCCGAACCCTGGAGCGAGAACACTCAAGACCAGAGGCCTCACCCTGCAGACCGCCCCCATAACAGCAGCCGACAGACCAAAATGGTGCTCCCTTGCTATCGCCTCAAGCACCAGACGGGGCAGAGAGAGTTGATTGATGTGTGTGTGTGTGTGTGTGTGTGTGTGTGTGTGTGTGTGTGTGTGTGTGTGTGTGTGTGTGTGTGTTATAAAAGTGTGTGTGTGTGTGTGTGTGTTATAAAGGTGTGTTTGTGTGTGTCCTATAAAGGTTTATTCTGAAACTAAATGTTCTTTTTGGTTTATTATTATTAGTAAAATTCATTGAAGAGAAAAATATTTTCAACTCAAGGCTCTCTTGTCAGGCAAGAAATCGAGCTGAAACTGGGTTAACGGGCAGCCGATTGAACACTAACACCAATAACTGCAGGTGGTCACTTGAGTCGCGGAACCAGAACAACCTTTGCAGATGGGGTTTAAGATTTTAAATAAAATGTTCACAGCAAGACTTCAAATTAATACAATAATGAAAGAAGTGTCATAAGAAAACTTACGTCGTGGATCCGTGGATGTACACTTCTAAGTTCATAGTGTCCTCTTGCCAGAGTAACATCACACAAAACGTTGTTAGTTTTATTTCCCCAGCTGTAATAGAATAAGTCAAATATTGAAGTTATTTCAGCAACGTATAACGGAATCATGTGGCATGGATCTATTTTTAGTTTTAACGCTAAACTGCAGGCAACCAAACTGCATTAGTTCCAGCATTCCAATCTGTTTTTTAGCAGTAATTGTCACGGAATTGTATAAATCAATCGTTTTCTTTATATTAAATACAAGTACTCGGGTTTTATTTTTGTGTACAGCGTTACTCGAGGGTGTTTTATTTATATCGCATATTTTTTCGAAACAGTGAGATCGGTTCATTCGATGCTGCACGAACGAAGTGCTTACAAGGGGAAAACCGATATTCCTCAAGCGTACAGACGATGTAGGGCTACATAGTCGGTGTATAAATTACCTCACCGTAGAGCATATTGATACAAAACTTGAAGTCTTGTCAGTGAGCAGTCTACTTTAACGACTCGCGATCTTCATCTGTTGAGGTATGTGAATTGTATATTAGTTTCCTATTTTATGTTACGTGTTTGGGCTCTAATAAACAGTAACTAAGAAAGAGGGAAAACAACAACCTTTGAAAAATCTAACAAATACCTTATTTCCCTGGAAGAACAATGTAAAAATGAACAAATAAGAACTTACGGTTTTAAGAAAACAAATCCAGAAATAATCCAAGAATAATCAACGAATTAAAATTTAGAAGTCCTAGCAATGACATGTTATAATAAATTCAAGTTCGATTCCTGACAAACATTCCAAAATGGAAGGCGATGACGTATATTGTACCTAGTATTGTGCTGTTGTATCTACAGTTATATGTTGATTCACAAACACTATTCCGGTGATTGAATTTCCGAACAAACTTTCAATAAATGTCTTTGTCCAAGAATTCTGTATAAGCACTCAAATATTTCCAGGAAAAGAAACAAACATCTTGTACAATCCAAATAATATGAATAGAAATTAAAAATGTAACTCGAAACTGGTCACAAACAAACACTTTCCAGTGTAAAGGCCCAACTAACCTTTTTCTATAAACAAAGATTATACAGCCAAATAAGGGGCAAAACAGATACCCTTATGAGAGTCACGTGATCACATTCCAAAACAGTTCATAATCTATTTACATGTCTAAGGTCACGTATTCCAGTACAGACGCGATCTAACTCTATGCATTACACAATAAAAAAAAAATTAAAATGAAGTTGTTTACTTGACTCACATTCAAGGCCAGAAACTAGGTCAGCAAAAAGACACAAAGTTCTATTTTTTTAGGTGTCTTCGACTAAGCAGTCAGGTCAAATAAATTTCTGGAAAATATCAAAATTCCTAGCAAACAAACTTGCATTACTTTCACATGTAATGAAATTAGAAATAAAAAGATTTTAAAACTTACAAACAATTACATCAAATCAAATATACGTAACACCCATTTGTATTGTAGGATATAATTATTGTACTACCACGTTGATTTTGTGTTTTTGGTAAATCCAACTTGTTTTGTATACTTCAGTGTTATAGTCTATTTCCTAATTTACCTGTATGTGCTGTAGGAGAACGATTTATGTTTGCAATAACGTTGCATTTATTAACGGACGGTAAGTACTGTAGGATTCGTATTGGACACAGGTTCACTTCTGACCTGTTTATCACTTTGCATAGTTGTCCCGATAATATGAGTATAAAAGAATTAACTTAATTAAGTTTACATTTCATAACGTCATTACGTGTTATATTATACATGCTGTTGTAATTTGTAGTACACGGATTTGGATATATTTTCAGCTGACTGACTGGTTGATTGACTGGTGGAATGTTTGACTACTGTTTGACTGGTGGGTTGACTGACCAGTGATTGACTCTTGGTTGATTGGCTGGAAGCCAAGTGTTTTGCTGGGAGAGTTGTTGTTGTTGTCATAGGCTTTAACGCCATTTTTCAGCACAAGATAGGCTATATATGGCGGCCAGTATATATAGTGGAAGAAGAACCCGGGAAAATCCCAGAAAGAAACACCGACCCACAAGAAGCTACTGGCAAGCTTTCTCACGTACCCACATTGAGAGTGACGGAGTGATATGTTGCATCTCCATATATGCACCGCATTGTAGGTGTCGTTTAGCCGTGGGCTAATTTGGATTATGTTATACCCAGTGCGCTGCTGTCGGAGAGGACGTTGGCCGGAAGAAGATTGACGTTGTGTATTGGTGAAGAACCATAGTTTCTAGACCAACGGGAGTAGTGAAAGGGGTGAGATTAGCATCAATGGAAATTAGCATTACAAACACCCCCTGGGCGAGATTAGCGTCAATGGAAATTTAACATGGGCAAAAACCCCTGGGTAAGATTAGCGTCAATGGAATTTAACATTGGAGAAAGGAAAAAAAGGAAATATTGAGATTAGCGTCAAAGGCATTCGAACAATGGAAAAAAAAATATCGATTCTAGGGACAAAGGCAATTGAACATGGGGAATAGAGTTTGGGTCTGTCTAGGGACAAGGGGAATTGAACATGGGAATAGAGTTTGGGTTTGTCTAGGGACAAAGGGGAATTGAACATGTTAGAAAAAAAAAACTACTTTAGGGACAAGGGGAATTGAACATGGGATTTTTTTTTTTTAAATTTTAATAAAGGGGTAGGCAATCGAAAGGCTATCTCTTTTCGAGAAATGTGTGTGGCCCTGAAAAGGGCCTTTGGGTTTATGTTAATATTAATATTAACATAGACGGCATCTGTCACATCTTCTTCTTCTTCTTAAACTCCTTCTAACTGCAGGTCCATACACAAGTACCCTCTTGAGGCATCCTTGTCTTTCTATGTAAACTCTTCTCATCCATAGACTAGTATCTGTCCTATCAACAACAGTCCACTTGGACCGGACATACATGAGCATGTCCGTCCTAAACATCATGGAAGACACAAGGGTGGATGATTCAACTGTGGTCCACATCGTGAGGCGACGAGAACAGGTGAATCAATGCAGTGAACTGCGCTTATTTATAGGTAGAGGAAGGATTGAAACGGATTGAGTCCATTCACCAATCCGAACACGCGTTACAAAATTCAGTTAGTCCGCATCCAATCCGAAGAGAGCAGTCTGTGACGTCATGTGGTCTATGTAGATTCGCTAGCGCATGTGTGCTGTCAATCTATGCGACAGTGATTCAACATGACGGAAACTCAGAAAACGATCCATTGGGGTGCACCAGCAGTGGAGACCACCCAAGGGAACCCGGACTTACTTTCAGAAGAGGTACATTGGGATTTTGTGGATTTTCTTACCTCGCAAGAATTTGTTCCGGAACCTTCGTCTCATTCTTCATTACCGCAAGTGGAGAATTTTAGACAGAGACAGAAAGAAGAATTGGAGAAATTTATGCAACGACAAACGGAAGCGGAACAAGCTTTTCTCCTACAGCAACAGCAACAGCAACAAGAAGAGGTAAGAAAAAAACAACAACAACAAGAAGTAGCAGCAAAGAAACAAGAGGGTGAAAATCAAACGGCTACGGTACTGTTGGACATTTTAGCTGAGTTAAGAAGTCTGAAACAAATGTATCAGACTTCTTTATCACGACCGAAGAGAATACGACCTTCCCGAGCTAAACATGCCAACCCTGTGACTAAGCTTATCGTACCACCCTTAGTGATTTCAACCCAATCATCAGAAGTAGGCCTCGGCCGTGGCAAAGGCTTAAGGCAGTTAAAGTTGATTGCTTAAACTCACCCCCTACACCAAAATAAAAAGGCCCTTTTCAGGGCCACCCACTTCTCTCGAAAAGAGATGGCCTTTCAATTTGCCAATAACTCAAAAATCAACAACAAAAAAAAAAACATTTTACCCTTATAGTACATGTCTGTGTATGAGTGCGTGAGTGTAGCTTCTTATTTTAAAATCAAAACTCAAAGACACTTACCTTATATAATTAATGTATTCTTTTCTCCATAGTTACAATCCAATTCACAATTCACAACAGAACACTTTATAAATTGCATTCACTTCTTCTGTTTTTTTTTTTTACTCTCTCTTTTTTTTCAATTTCTTCACCGTCACAGTCTTTTCCTCCTCCTCCTCCTCCTCACTTTCTTCCCTTCTTCTTTTCTTCTCCTGTTTCTTTTTCTTCACCTGGCTGCTTTCTTACTCTGAAGAATCTCTCTCTTCTTCTGAAGAATCCCTCTTTTCTTCCGACTCCTCTTGTTTCTTTTTTGGGCAATCTTGAGACCAATGTCCTTTTTCTTGACAATAATAACAGGTATCTTGACTTTTGTCTTTTCTAGCCCCTTTTTTCTTTTTTGACGGTCTGGACACTCTGAAGACCAATGCCCTTTCTTCTGACAGATATAGCAAGTATCTTGACTTTCATCTCGAAAGGAAGGAGAGTAGTCCGTCGGCTCGTCTGAAGAGAATTTTCTAATGACCCCTCGCAAAGCTCTGATGAAACGTTCCGTCTGGGTAGTCTCTTCCATCGTTGTGCTCGGTTTGAGAGTGAAACGAATAGTGAAAGGACAAGACACACATCCTTTTTATATACGCTGGTTTGTCATGACTATAAATTAGTCTATGGTGTTTAAACTTGAGTCATTTGACGTTTTGCACTCAAGATGAAACGATCCTATTCATTCGAGAAGAAAGAAGAAGAAGAAAGTAAGAGGCAGAAACGTGATCTATCGCCTCGTACCAGAGCTGAAGTCTTGGCACAAATTCATGCCAGTGATTTTGAAGAGGACATGAGTGAACCAGAATCCGAACCCTCTAAACAAAGTTCACCACCCTTAGTTAACCCTGAAAAGTACTATTCCATTCGAGAGACGGAAAAGCGCTCCTCTAGAAAATTTAGAATCCCCGGCTTACACCTACACGGTGAAGTTTAAAGATTTCAAGTCCGACGTACCATTGGAGAAAGCAGAAGGGTTTATCACCGAGATGTGGGATTCTTTGCTCACCGCACTCAAGCGACAATGCCAAGCCAAAGAAGACGATCGCTTGACACTATCCATAGATCACGATAGCTTGAAATCCCTTGTTTGGATCGAGTTTAGCAGACCCGCAGAACTAACCCCTTCCAAAGTCATGGACAAGATTCAACACGTACAACAATCTAATGACCAGTTTGACATCACCGATGGTAAAGCCACACTGAAAATGGCCCACGTCTCTCCTCCTCAAGGGACCGGACAACTCAGTAAGGTGTTATTGGTGAACGACCTTCGCAGCACCAAAAAGAGTCTCGTCCAAATTAACAACCCTCAAGACCAGATGTGCTTAGCCCGAGCCATCGTGGTAGGACGAAACTATGCCAACAAGAACGACACGGCAGAATGGAAAAGAACCTGGAAAACTATTCAACAATCGGACCGAGCCAAACAACGAAACGAAGCAGAACTCCTGTTGAAACAAGCTGGCCTGTCCAAAGACACACCCTGTGGCATTCCTGAAATGCAAAAATTGCAAGATGTCCTAGCTCCACGCTACACCTTGAAAGTGCACCCTCAAGAAGTGCGTGGGCCTCTGTTGTTTCGAGGGAAAGACTTTAAGGACGGAAAATACATTCATGTCTATTATCACGATGACCATTTCGATACCATTACCACTATCACTGGATTCCTGGGATACAGTTATTACTGTGAGAAATGTGACTATGGCTATAACAATCGAGAGCAACACAAACATTGCGGATGGAAATGCCCAGGATGTTTGGCCTCACCACCCTGTCTGAGCGAAGGACAAGAAAGAGTACATTGTCCTGCTTGTCTGCGCACGTTTGTCAGCCCTACCTGTTACCAACAACATCTGAAGACACAAGGTTCACAGCAGAAATGTGCTTGTCAACTGCTGAGACTGTGCCCTACGTGTCGACAAGGCCTACGTACCAATAATGCCAAGGCACAGGAAAGAAAAAATGTCACATTTGTCACCACATCGTGGACTTGAAACACGAATGCTACGTGCAAAAATACCAACCCCCACCAGAGAAAGAGGACGGTCACAGGAAGAAAGGCAATTTCATCTTTTTCGATTTCGAATGCATGCAAGAGACTGGCATTCACATTCCTAATTTCTGCGTGGCTCATCGAGCGTGCGAGAAGTGCATTCAAGAACCTATCTTCAGTCATTGCCCTCACTGCAGCAAGATTCCCGGAGGGCGTGAAAAAATCTTTCGAGGACCGAACACGTTAGCCGATTTTGCCCAATGGGTCTTAGATCCCATCGACAAGACGTGGAGCCAAGAGGACATCGAACGTTACGGAGATTGTCATCGTCATGCCACGGTGATGGCTCACAATTTCTCCGGATACGATGGACAGTTTCTTCTCAGATACTATACGGAACAAGGCACCGAACGTCCTAAAGTGACTTTGAACGGAGCCAAAATCATTTTCATGCAAGTGGGACAAGTGCAGTTTAAAGATTCGATGAGCTATTTGGCCATGCCTTTGAGTCGAATGCCTATAACGTTTGGAATGACAGAAATGGCTAAAGGGTACTTTCCACACTTTTTCAATACGGAAGCCAATCAACACGCCGTTCTACCCCATTTGCCTGAGGCTCACTATTACGACCCCGACAACATGCGTACCGAACAACGAGAAGCTTTCTACGCTTGGTACCAGACTCACGGCTCCGACCCTTTCGACTTTCAGGAAGAAATGCTAAAGTATTGTCGTTCCGACGTGGACATTTTACGGCGTTGCTGTGGAAAATTTCGAGAACTGTTCATGGAACACGGAGGGGTCGATCCTTTGAAAGAAGCTTGCACCATTGTCAAAGCGTGTTCCTTAGTGTATCGACAACGATTCATGCCTGAAAACACCGTGGCTGTCATCAGTCCTCAAACGACCCACTATGTCAAACGTCAATACTCGGTCAAAGCCCTACGTTGGTTACATTACTTGTGCGACAAGGAAGACAAATGGATTCAGCATGCCCGCAACGGAGGAGGCGAAAAGACCATCGGAACGTATTCGGTCGATGGCTGAGACTTAGAAAACCCCAAGATCGTGTACGAGTTTAACGGTTGCTTATTTCACGGATGTCCCGTCTGTTACCCTGATCGTAGCACTAAAAATCAATTTTTACAACGAACCATGGAAGACTTGTACCAGGGCACTTGTCAGCGACGCCTAAAGTTAGAACAGCAAGGATACCAAGTGGTGGAAATGTGGGAACACGAGTACGATCACCGTTTGAAAACCGATCCCGAGTTTAAACGCCTCGTGGAAAGTTACCAGTTCATGGACCCGCTGAACCCGAGGGATAGTTTGTACGGAGGAAGGACCAATGCCACCTGTTTGCTGTACCAAGCCGACGAAGAGAAAGGAGAAGAAATCAAATACTTGGACGTGTGTTCGCTGTATCCTTACGTGTGCAAATATTGTCGCTTTCCTGTAGGGCACCCGCAATTGTTGACGGAACACATCGACCTGAAAAACATTCGACAATACGAAGGCTTGATCAAGTGTAAAGTTTTGCCTCCCACGAACCTATACCATCCCGTCTTACCTCACCATTGTCAAGGCAAACTGATGTTTCCATTGTGTCGTACTTGTGCCGAAACGTGCAACCAAGACCAACCTTGTCAGCACACCCAGGAAGAACGGGCCTTGACGGGAACCTGGGTCAGCGTAGAATTGTTCAAAGCTCTGGACATGGGATACCAACTGTTAGAAGTGTACGAAATTTGCCACTTTCCCAAGACACAACAATACCACAAGGGTGACCCCAGTCAGAAAGGCATTTTCGCCGACTACGTGGATGCCTTTTTGAAACTGAAGCAAGAAGCCAGCGGCTATCCTTCCTGGTGTCACACTTCCGAAGACGAAAAGACATTCAAAGAGAAATACTATGAACAAGAAGGCATCTCTTTAGACCACATCGAGAAAAACGAAGGCAGGCGGTCGTTTGCCAAAGTGATGTTAAATTGCTTGTGGAGTAGAATGGCACAACGACCGTGTTTACCCAAGACGGAATATTTGACAGAACCTTCCCGCTACTTTCAGATGATTCACGACAAAACCAAATACATGAAACACGTGGACGTCGTTCGCGAGGATTTTATCTTGGTCAATTACGAAGAAGATCTGGACTTTGTACAAGACGACCCCTTTGGAAATGTCATCATTGCGGCTTACGTGACAGCTCATGCTCGCTTAAAATTGTACGAAGCTTTAGAACTGTTAGGGGAACGTGTCCTGTACTTTGACACGGACAGTTGTATTTACATCCATCACCCGAGTCAACAGCACCCTGACATCGAAGGAGACCATTTAGGAGCCTGGACAGACGAACATCCCGACGACAAGATTCTAAGTTTCGTCAGTAGTGGTCCCAAAAATTACGGCTACGAATACCGGGACCCACAAGGAGAATTGCACACGACGTGTAAAGTGAAAGGATTGACTCTGAATTATCGTACCAGTCGTGTGGTGAACTTTGGGGTATTGAAAGAAGCCTTGCAATCGGGAGAGGATGCAAATTTTAAAGTGACCACCTATCAACCGAACAAAATTGTACGTTTACCCACTCACCACATCGTCAGTCGACCCTTGGAAAAAGTATATCAAATCGTGTACCAGAAGCGAGTGCGACTTCCCAATCATTTCACCTTACCGTATGGACACGTCGGTATTGGTCTGTATATAAAAAGGAACCCTAGGCAAGATCGATAGTTCATTGTGACTACCAAGACCGAGCGAACAAGATGAATACTTTCAGAGAGACACAAAACAAGTTTAGACAGGCACAATTCAAGTGTGGGGCTTCTGAAGTGGAATGCGATTGTGAGCCTTGCGACTTTTCAACCTGTGTTAGTGACGGTGCCAGAAGAACCCGTCACTCAGGACGGGACTGTCGTGGACAGCCCTGAAAGACCCTTTCGGGAGGACACTTGTGTGACCTTACCCCCTACTATAGAACTGGTTAGAACTTTACCCAAAACATGTTGTACAGACACTTGTGTTTATTTCACGTTGATGGTTATCATGTGCCTTTTATCCTTATACTTAAGCCTTTGACTTTTATGTATTTTTGTCTTTCGTATTCATGTTTGAAACATTCAATAAACGTGTTCTGAAAAAAAGTATATAAACTCTTGTCTTGTTTGTTTTCGTGTCACAAGTGACATTTCTCACACCATGGCTACCTCTGCTGTCTCTGCTCCCTCTTCCTCCACTGTCAAAGTCATCGACAAACACTTAGATCGTGCCAGTTGGGAGGCTTTGTATCTTCGCCATCCCTTTAACATGCTCATTACTGGACCTAGCGGTTCAGGTAAAACCGAATTTGTCAAACGTTTGATCGAACATAAACATCATTTGATCGATCGACCACCTCAACGAATCGTGTGGTGTTACAAAGAGTGGCAATCGGCGTACAGCCTCTTGCGAGAAAGTCAAGGCGATTCCATCGTGTTTGTGGAAGGCATTCCTAAAGAAGACGACGGCATCGTCTCTGACTCCCGTCAAACCCATTTGGTCATTTTCGACGACATGTTAGGAGAAGACGAAGAAGAAATTAAACTGTGGTTCACGCGCAAAGAGCATCACCGTAATGCCAGTATCGTTTACATCACCCAAAATTTGTTTCAACAAAGTAAAGCCCATCGCACCATCAGTCTCAATGCGCATTACGTGGTCTTGTTTAAAAGCCCTCGAGATAAATCGCAAGTGCAAGTCTTACCCAAACAGTTAGGAACGCCTTGGCTGACTCAGGCGTACGACGATGCCACTCAAACTCCACATGCCTATTTACTCGTCGATTTGAAACCTACGACCCCCGAGGATTTGCGATTTCGTACCCACTTGTTTCACCACTGGTGCCAAGACGGAGGGCCTGTCCTGTACACGTCTCCGTCCTCGACTTCATTTCAGTCCACATAAAAAAATCTATAAAAACCTCAGACTCTTTTTCGTCTGTCTCACTCACAGTGCGAACATGACGTCCCTTCAGTCGCATCTTCCCGTCAAATTGATTCGTGCCTTGTATGGCATCAAACGAGAAAAAAATCCACAACTACGAGCTCGTGTCTTAGAAGCTAGTCTCAAAGAAGTCTTACGATGGTTCACGGTCACGGCACGTCAAATACTCCAAGGAATCATTCAGATTCCTCATCAAACCAAATGCTTTTTCGATCGAAACAAAGTCGCTTTGGTCCAACAGGCCGATCCCCGCATCGACACTCAAACCAAAAAACAAATCATTTTGAAACCTGGAGGGAGTGGTACTCTAGGAGGGGTCATCATTCGCTCACTCTTAAGATGGGATCCTAATGCCCCCAAAGTTATCCCCAAGAAAAAAGTCCAACGAAGCCCCAAGAAGAAAGAGAAAAAGACCAGGTCCCCAAGAAGAACTTCTCCAGTGGCGGGACCCTCCTCTTACCAGACACCACCCCGGGAAAAGAAAAGAAGCCCCCAGAAAAAGAAAAGTCCACAGAAGAAAACTAGTCGCAAGAGAGGCACTTCGGCCAGGACGCAACCTTACACCCGCAAACCACGACCTGCCACGGCGGTGACCGCATCTCCGGCAGCCTCACGTTCATCCACTTCTCCGTTGATGACACCAAGAACTAAAGAGTACTTGGAGACGTTGATCACACCAAGAACTTCTCCGTTGATGACCCCAAAAAGAACTTCCCCAGTGGCAGGACCCTCCAATTTAGTGGCAGTGGCTGCTGCTCACAAAGTACCTTCTCCCAAAATCAAAGTCCATGAAAGATCGGGTATGTTACAAATTTTACTGGATTTGTCCAAGCAAGAACTGGCTCGATTTAGTCCGTTGCGTACCCCTCCACGACGTGTCATGCTTGTCCTCAAACTGATACGCCGTAAAGACAATCAGTGGAGACGCGTTCCAGTATAAAAAAGACCTGTGACCAAGTCGGGGGTATCAGTGTTTTTTTGGTGCTCCTGAAGACTCAAAGATGTCACCCTCCAGAAAACCCCAAGGAAAGAAAAGAAAAGGACTACCACCACGTTTAGTCAAACATGGGGACATGTTATCTGTCCTGTCCAAAGCTTCTTCACCTCTACGAAACAAACTCATTCAATCGGCCTCCAATGAGGTCATCGATACCGTGTGCGAATGTTGTTTGAACGTTTTGAAAGGCACGATCCCTTTGTCCAAACACCAGAAACAATGCTTAAGCAAACATCGTCACGTTCTTCGCCAAATGGTTCAAAAGAAAATTCCCATTCGTCAAAAAAAGAAGATGTTGGTCCAACGTGGAGGCATTTTACCCCTCTTGTTAGGTCCCATACTGAAAGGAGTCTTGGGAACCATGTTGGGAGGACTGGTGGGAGCAAGATAAAAAGGCCCTCGGAAGTTCCAAGATCTCAGAATCGACCCCTGACAACCCATGGAAGGACGAAAACTGGCTTTAGTGCCTTACAAACGATGGATGGAATACCATCGGTGGCAAGAACAACGCACCCCGCATTTACCTCCCAATCCCCATTTGAGCGAGATGTCCCAGTTACAACACGAATTGCAGTCCTTAATGGATCGCCAAGATTTGTCCGAAACAGAAAAATCGCAAAAGCACGGTCAACTCTTGCAACGACTGCAACTCTTTCACCAGAAAGCTTTAGACGAAACAGCTCTACCCACTCTGAAAGATTTTAAGACCTTGATGAAAAGTCCAGCACCATCACCAGTACCAGTACCAGTACCACCACTACCAGTGACCAAGACAGAAAAAGGAGAAGAAGAAGAAGAAGGGTTTCAAACTCCACCAGAAAAAGTACGCAAGTTAACAACACCACCTACCTCCAGAATTGGATGGATTAAAAAGATGATGGCCACCCCTTCTTCATCACAAGAGAAAAAGAAAGTGAAGACAGAAGTGAAGACAGAAGTGAAACAAGAACCGATATCCCCCGCTCAGATATCCTCCTCTTCAACACCTATTGCTGGTCGCACACGCAAAGCATTGCAATCCAAGAAAGTACCCCAAGAGAAAAAGAGTAGCATCTTCCAAGAGTGGGTGCCTTATTAACACACCAACCAACACAAAAAATGGAAAAAGTCTTAGCCAGCATTTACTACGATTACTCGCATCCTGCAGGTTACGCAGGAGTTCCAAAATTGTATCGTGCTGCCAAAACGCGACTGAAAAGTCTCCGTTTACCTCAAGTGCAACGATGATTACAAGAACAAGCTACCTACACTTTACACAAACCCATTCGACGCAAGTTTGCCAGAAGTCGCACCCGAGTGGAAGGCATCGATCATCAATGGCAAGCCGATTTAGCCGACGTCTCTCATTTGGCCAGCTACAATCGTGGCTACAAATATTTGTTTTGTGTCATCGACGTCTTTTCCAAATTTGCCTGGGTCGTGCCCTTGACTTCCAAATCGAGCAGGGAGTTAGTGCGAGCCCTGCAACGGGTGTTGAAACAAAGCGGTCGTCACCCTCTTCGATGGCAAACGGACAAAGGCACCGAATTTCTGAACCAAGCTTTCCAAAAAGAATTAAAGAAACGTGACATTCATTTTTTTACCACCGAGAATCCCGAAACCAAAGCCAGCATCGTGGAACGTTTTCAACGCACTTTGAAAGAACGCATGTGGAAATATTTTACGCATCACCACACTCTGAAGTACATCGACATCTTACCGCACCTGGTACAAGCGTGCAACCAATCTTACCATCGAAGCATCGGACGTGCCCCGCAAGACGTGACTCCCGACAACGAAGTGTTGGTGTTTGAGCGTCTGTTCGGTACGTCCCCGACGAGGGCTGTCCCCAAGAAAAGTGGAGAGTTGGCCGTAGGAGATTGGGTGCGCATTGGCAAAACCAAACGCACTTTCGACAAAGGTTACTTACCTAACTGGACGACCGAATTGTTTCGCGTCACTGGACGAGTGCATGGCCGTCATCCTGCCGTCTATAAATTGGAAGACATGAACGGAGAAGTGCTCAAAGGAACGTTTTATTTGCCCGAGTTACAACGTATGACCAAGAAAGAAGACGACGTGTACGACATCGAAAGCATTCTCGAACGCAGAACCCGTAAAGTGGGCAAACGACGTGTCAAAGAAGTCAAAGTACGTTGGAAAGGATATCCACCCAGTTTTGATTCTTGGATCGACGCTTCACAAGTCATCGACTATAAAAAGAAGTGACCATCATGCCCTTTCACACAAACGCAGCTACGTCGACCACTCCTCCTTCACCTAGTTCTTCTGTGCAAGATTTACAAAAACAACCCATGTGGGTGTGGTGTGGAGAACGTATGCCTAAAACGCAAATCGTCTTTTTCTGCCAAATCTTCGTGGTGTATTGTGTCATCGGGGCAGCCATTGCCAATTTGAGTTTGCAACAAGGAGACAAACAATTGTGGACCATTTTATTGAGCAGTTGCATCGGTTACCTGCTTCCCAATCCCTCCCTGAAATTCTCCTCGAACGGGAATCACGGGAACCTTGTGTCCAGTGCCAGTGCCAGTCACCACTCCAACAACAACCACAACCAGAACCCCATTTTGGGCGGAGACACGCCTCTGACATCCATTAACCCCTCGGACAGCCACAGAACTCTGGAATTATGAGTCACGAAAACCAATTTTACTTAACCTTACCCAGTGACAGTTCCATGGAGGTGTTTCCCCACAACACGTTGTGCTGTTACACGGCTAAATTACCTCAAGCCATCCAGTTAGATCACGAAGCCCATTGGGAAGTGGCTTTAGTAGAAATGATTCACCCAACACAAATCCAAAACATCACCGAAAAGCAAAACACGTTTGAGGTCGAAATCATGAACCGACAATTACAAGAAGCCATGAATGACATCGGGTTTTCAGGGGACACAAGACCATCCAACAATTCACCCTTCAATATCTACACCTTGAAAATTCCGGCAGGGTTTTATTTTAGTGGCCAACATTTGGTGGACACCATTACTTCCAGGTTCGAGTTCGCCTTTGGCAAAGCCCTGAACAGAGTCAAAAAAAGTGTCACCCTGGAGTACCATAAAGTGGCTCGTCGTTTACTGATGAAATTTCAGGATACCCAAACGATGTCCATCAGTTTTAATCGTGACTTGTTTGATATTTTAGGTGGAGACACAAAAATGGCTCCAAATTTTAAACCGAAGATCAACAGCAATACGGAATTTTACAAGTTTTTTCGATTCCCTGTAGAACTGAACCAAGGACTGAATTTGATGTTCGTGTACTCCGATGTGGTGGAGTATAACGTGGTGGGACACACCTCTGTACCGTTACTGCGTGTCATTCCTTTCAAAGTGGATAGTACCACGACCAGTGACCAGGAAGGTGGAAACACCTATCACGTCCACCGGGAATTTGTGCATCCTCATTATTTGCCTGTCAGCAAGTCGTATTTGGACACGGTCAACATTGCTATAAAAGGAGATTTGGGACAAAATATTCCATTCACCAAAGGAAAAGTCACGGTGAAACTCCAGTTTCGAAAACGGTTCTCTCACGACTCGTAAGTCATGTATCCAGTGTATCGAGGGGTTGCAAGACAGCGAGGACACGGTTTAGGAGATATGTTAAAATCGGCCTTTAGTTCGGTGGCCCCGGTGTTGAAACCGATGGTGACACGCGGATTGCACGCCTTGAAAGATGCGGCACTGACACAAGGCAAAGAATTTCTCCAAAATGTCATCATCGACAAACAAAACCCTAAAGAAGCCTTCATGAGGGCAGGCAAAAATGTCTTGCTGCAAACGGGTAAAGACCTTTTGGGCCGACAAGACACACCTATAAATGCCCTGCACGCTACCGAGTCAAGCATCCAGCAAGGACAAGGCAGAAAGAGACGACGAAGAAAACACCCTTTCACCAGACTTCAAGCTAGAAAGGCCAAGAAAAGAAGAACCGTTCGAGACTTAGACGTTTTCGATTATTGAGACACTGCAACAAAAAAATGATGCACCGAGAGTCTTGCGCCTGTTCCAAGACGGAACTGGATCTGTTTGCCATGCCCCCCACCATGATGACCATGCAAGAATCCCAATGGGTGGAATTTCATCCCGTCTCCTCATTGACCGATTCCGCTCCCATCGAGTTTGAAATCAAGGGACAGCCCGATGATTACATCGATCTGAATAGCAGTTACTTGTACCTGAAAGTCAAAGTTCTAGATAAGGATGGAAATGCTATAGACACTGAGCCAGTTGCTCCCGTCAACAATTTCATGCATTCCTTGTTCAGCTCAGTGGACTTGTACTTGAACAACAAACTGGTTAGCAGCATGGATACTTACCCTTACCGTGCCTACCTGGAAAATCTCTTGACGTACGGAATAGACGCCAAGAACACTCATCTCAATGCCTGCGTGCTATGGGAACCTGACGAAGCGGGCGAATTTGATAAAACAGGTCTTGAAACTGACCCCAAATCAAAAACAACCACCAATGAGGGATTTGTAGAACGAAGAAAGAGAATCATAGGACCCAACCAAAGTTTAGAACTGATGGATCGTTTGCATTTGGACATGTGGTTGCAAGAAAAATATTTGCTGAACGGTGTGGATGTCCGCCTGAGACTGAATCGGAGCAGTACCGCTTTCCATTTATTGGCTGATGCTGCCGAGTACAAAACCAAAATCCAAGAAGCGAGACTCTACGTACGTCGTGTGGAAGTGTTACCTAAAGTAGGTAACGACATCAGTCAGACGTTGAGCAGAACGACCGCCAAGTATCCGATCCGACGCGTACAAGTGAAAACTTTCACCATTCCTAGGGGACAGCGATCCATGATCGAAGATCATCTGTTCCAAGGACAGCTACCCAAACGTTTGATCCTTGGTATGGTCTCGAATGAAGCCTTCAACGGAGCTATCACTAAAAATCCTTTCAACTTTCATCACTTCAACGTGTCCAAGATTGAAGTCAGTCGCGATGGCAAGACCTTGTGTACCCGACCTTTCGAACCTGACTTTGAGAAGAAGAATTACTTGAGATCGTACTTGTCCTTGTACGAAGCCACGGGACAGTTAGGAACCAACACCATTCACGGCATTACGTACGACGATTATGACGGAGGCTATGCTTTGTGGGCTTTTGATTTCACTCCAGACCAAGGCAGCGACGAGGGACATTTCCACCCTATAAAATCCGGCCAGATTCGTGTGGAAATTCAGTTCGGAAACAGAATCGGTGATGATGATGTAACGTTGAACGTCATCCTGTATGCAGAATTCGATAATACCATAGAAATCAACAGTTTGAGAGAAGTCATTCTAGATTACTAGAAGCCATGGAAGACTGTTATCCCTCTTTACCAAGTGGAGAAGCTTTGAAGATGGAATGTGATTAGACCGTGGAAGGAGAATCCCAACACAAAGACGAAAAGGACATCGTGATCAAGTCGAGATGGCCAGAACAAGAACAGCAATTGGTCTCCTACTGTGCTACATACCTGGCAGACACAATTACGACATGGATGAAGCATGATTACTATGGATGTCAAAACATCAGTCAATAAGAAAAATTCAAGGAATATCTGGACGAAGCTTGGAGTCTGTTTAAAAAAGACGTGTTACGTTGGTGGTATAAAGACTTGCGTGAACATTTCTGTCCTCCATTAACGACTCGAGACATCCATTACATCAAAACCCTCTTTGACAAATTTAAAGAGAAAGTCGAGATCGAAATTGATCACTTATTATCAGCAAAAGAACATTTAGTGACTTATTTTGATCGTGATTTTTCTAGAAACGATGAGAAAGTAAATCGTTGATTTTTTGACTAGTATGCTTATTTTGTTGTCTTAAGCTAGGAAACGTAGTGTCCATCCATGACTCAATGACTTGCAACAGTGGAAATCACAATTTCATTCACAACTTTGCCAACCCTGTTTAAAGTAGAGTGTAAATTGAAAAAAAATGTTTGATGTTATATTGTTGGATTATTGTTAAAAAATGTTAGAGTTGTTGGTTAGTGTTAAGTGATTTTTGAATAAAAAATGATGTGTTTTGAAAAAAATGCCTTTGTGATTTGTTTGGCTATAAGAATGTTTGATTCATGCTCTTTGACTTCTTACTATCCCTCTCATGACACTCATTGAACATTGCGGCTCGAAAACCGTGGAGGGATGTTTTCCTTCACGTCCGCGCTTTGACTTTAAGAACCGGGTTGTTTCCAGTCTAACCATCCATTGTCGACTCATCCTCCTACGAAGATGTACTCCAAACTAGCTAAGCTAAACGAAGCCTACGTGAATTTGCATAGGGTCAGACACAGTCTGATACCGAAGCCTGAAGAGATAGAGAATGTGAGAATGCTAAAAGTCACTGAAGACTTGATAGAAGAACTCTTCAGAGAAGAAGTGAACAGGGAGAAAGAAGAATGGACAGAGAAGTACAGACTTCAGAGACAGCAGCAACAACAACAGCAGCAGCAGCAACAGCAGCAGGAACCTGAACCTGAGAGAGGCTTTGTCGATTGTCGTATCGACACCAAAGAGTTCTTCTTCTCTTTCCGAAGAAGCAGACCTATCGCCAGAAAGCTATCCTCAGAGGACATCGCATTCTTAGAAACTAAAAGATTGCCATAGCAAACAAAAAAAAACAGCCCTTTTCAGGGCCACCCCAATACTCTAGAAAAGAAATAACAATCAATTTGCCAATGTGTGTAGGTAGAGTAGTGTGAATATAAACACTAACTCTTTTTTATAGTGTGAGAGTATGTGTTTGTGTGTTTGTGTTTGTAACATCTCACGTACGTTGGTGTGGATAGTAGATTAAGATCATGTTTTTTTGGCTGTTTGAGGTGTGGGGAGAGTAGATTTGGGGGGTTTGATTGAATTGCTTTGCGTATGTGAATAGTATATTGGAGTGATTAATGAAAAAAAATTTTAGAATAGGAATGGGTAGTATAAAAAAGTGAGTGAGTGTTTCTTTTAGGTCCGCGCGTTGTTTTTTGGTCATGATCTAGGTAAGATCAATTTTATGTTTTTTAGGGGGATGTTTTCCTTCACGTCCGCAGTTTTAGTATAAATTGAAACTCGTTCGGCAGTCCAGCTACCCTTGTTGATTGATCAACACTAGAATGAACACGAGACTGGCGAAACTGTTGGAACTTCATGTTCATCTGGAATATGCCAGGCGCCTGTTGAACGAACTGGCCGCGGAGGCCATTGTGGAAGAAGGAAGGATGAGAGAGGAGGAGGAAAGAAGAAATAAAGAAGAGGAGGAGAGAAAATACAAAGAAGAGGAGGAAAGAAGATACAAAGAAGAGGAGAGAAGATACAAAGAAGAGGAGGAGAGAAGATACAAAGAAGAGGAGGAGGAAAAGGAGAAAAGAAGAAGAAATTTCAGAATCCCAGAAACCGAAAATTGGGATTCTGAAGCCACATATCCTGCCTCTGCTCTCTCCCCCAAAAAAGTAAAAAGCAACTGGGGAACAAGATGTGTATGTGGCGCCAGGCCTGGAAGGTGCCACCATTAACCAGGTGTCCATGAAGTTCCAAAAAAAACAGCCCTTTTCAGGGCTACCCAATACTCTAGAAAAGAAATAACCATCAATTTGCCAATGTGTGTGTGTGTGTGTGTAGGTAGAGTAGTGTGAATATAAACACTAACTCTTTTTTCATAGTGCGAGTGTATGTGTTTGTGTGTTTGTGTTTGTAACTGCTCACGTAAGTTTGTGCGAATGGTAGATTATGGGTTTCTTTATTGTTTCTTAGCGTATGTGAAGAGTATAGTTTGGGTTTTGTAACCGCTCACGTACGATTGTGTGGATAGTAGATTATGGATTTTGTTTTAATGATTTGCGTGTGTAAATAGTAGATTTGGGGTTTGTTTATTGTTGCTTCACTTATGTAGATAGTATATTATATGAAATGAGAAAAGTAGGGGATGTTTTCTTTCAGGTCCGCACGATGTTAGGTCATGATCTAGGTAATATCAATTTATGTTTTAGGGGGATGTTTTCCTTCACGTCCACGCTTTTCGTATAAGAACCCATAGTATTCGTCGTTCAAACCATTCTACAGAGAAGATGGCTTCGAACCACCTCGATAAATTTCAAACACTGCAAGACGTCCTTGACAATTTGGGCATGATAGAACAAATGCTAGTACGACTCAATGAAGTCCACTATTCTTATAGTCCGCATAGAGTAAAAATGGAGATTAACAACTTAAGAAAAGCAAAGGACATGATAAGTGGTGTGATGAAGGAAATAAAGGAGGAGAAGGAGGATGAAGAGGAAAGGATAAGAATACGAAAATGGAATGAAAAAATTGAAAAAGAAGAAGAAAATGAGAAGAGGAAGAAAGAAGAGGAGGAGGAAGAGAAGAAAGAAGAGGAGGAGAAAAAAAAGAAGAAAAAGAGTGTAGGTGAGAAAATAAGAAGTTGGTGGAGAAAAAGAAGAAATTAGAAGCAGAAGAAGAAGAAGAAGAAGAAGAAACCAAAGGCCCTTTTCAGGGCCAGCCATATTTCTCGAAAAGAGAATGACTTTTCAATTGCCTACCCCTTTATAAATTTTTTTTAAAAAAAAAATCCCATGTTCAATTCCCCTTGTCCCTAAAGTAGTTTTTTTTTTCTAACATGTTCAATTCCCCTTTGTCCCTAGACAAACCCACACTTTATTCCCATGTTCAATTCCCCTTGTCCCTAGACAGACCCAAACTCTATTCCCCCATGTTCAATTGCCTTTGTCCCTAGAATCGATATTTTTTTTCCATTGTTCGAATGCCTTTGACGCTAATCTCAATATTTCCTTTTTTTTTCCTTTCTCCAATGTTAAATTCCATTGACGCTAATCTTACCCAGGGTTTTTTGCCCATGTTAAATTTCCATTGACGCTAATCTCGCCCAGGGTGGTTAATGTTAAATTTCCATTGACGCTAATCTCGCCCAGGGGGTGTTCGTAATGCTAATTCCCATTGACGCTAATCTCACCCCTTTCACTACTAACGGGTTTGCAGAGAACAAGATTTTGCGGATCTTTAGGCAGTCCAGGAGGGGTGGACAATTGACGGTGGCTCCTCAACCTCCCGTCATAACGTTGGGGCTGATGTCGCATTTCATTAGTTGAACCAAAAACTCATTAATTTCACTGAGTGAAACGTAACAATTTACTATTTGAGTAAAGCATATCATATTTCATTGATCCATGTCATTTATTATTATTTGTGTAAAAATTGTCAAAGTCTACGTGAATCGTTTGATTTCACCGTGTAAAATCATTTTCAATCGTAAATCTCTGTACTATTTAAATTTCTTTTCTTACGTATCAATTCAAATTTCATTTGCATTGCATTACATTATCAGGTTCGTGCATATTATGTTAATTTTCCAATATTTGGATCTTGTATGCACAAGAATTGAAGTCAATTTTTCCATTGAATCATTCATAAGTAAAAATTGTAATTTCGTGAACATCGTTATAATTTGACCCCAACCCGGTTATCTTGTTACAGTAATAAATACCACCATGTCGGGTAAATCTGCGTGTCGGGTAATTCTGCTCAACGATACGTCATTTTTGTAACCATTGGATCGCGTGTTATTTTTGGTCGAAAAACCGATTTGTATCAAGAACGGTGGTCCTTATATAAAGGAAAGTGATTTTCATAGTGTACCAAAATGCCCCATAGTTCTACTCTAAATGCGTATAAAAATGTGATCTCCAGATATCAGCATGAAGAACCACTCCATGACGTTTCTTCCCCTTATAAGCGAGACGTTGAAAACACAATACATCCTATTCATTGTTGTTTATTTCACATAATATTTTATTTTTTATATGTTTTATTAAACTTTTACTAATTTTTAACAAGGTCGGCTTAGTTTGCTTAATATTTCTCGCCATTTATTGGCATTGTTACGTCGAATTTTGTAAAACCAGCTTTAAACCTGATCCAATTACTCGACTTAAATGCATTCAGAAACAGTCCAAAGTAATGTATTTCATTTCCATCGCCCGATGGATTAATATTACATCTTTTCTAAACTGTGCGTAGAATAATAGGCCGACATATCTCGAGTCGTGAAAACACAGGGGTGGTCATTAATATTATTTTGAACAGAATATTGTGGTGACATTCGGCTCTTTTCAAATGGTAAGCATTGCAATATTTATTTTCGTCAATCGGTCGAATTCGGTATGCGTTTTCCGCCAATATTGGTGACGGAAATTTTGGATGCGCAGAAATGCCCGACCGCGGTGTACATTTTGACTATTCTTTTCCCAACGAATTTAACTTGAAGCGTCCGCTTCGGATGCGGAAGGTCGCGGGTTCCAACACAGGCCGAGTCATACCAAAGACATACAAATGGCGCTCAGCATTAAGAGATTAGGGTCAGGACTGGTAAGCCAGGTGTCGGAATAATGTTACTGGGTGGGACATGATGCCCCAGTACGAGACGTAACTTGAAACTGCCACACTGCAGACACTGCCGATATGTTTTTTATTATTTCCTTTAAAGTTACGTTAGAAATCAAAATCACACACACACACACACACACACACACACACAGACACACAGCTTTTCACTGATCGGGATACGTGCGCGGTGGTGTCATAACAAAAATTGGTAAATAATGCGCGTTACTATAAAAGTGTTTAAAATATCAATGAAATAGTAATATATAAAAAAAAGCAAAGTACGCATATTTACAGAGTATTCTTTATTTCCCTAATTTAGGTCATGTTATCTTAACAAAACTAATTAGTCTTTCAATTTTCATAATAGTTTACCTTAAAGTCAAGGCCCTGAATGGAAAATCACATTGATCTGGACTTATTTTGGGGCTCAATTATTCGCCCCATTCACAATCAGAACTTGTGGGTGGAAAAAAAATCAACGTCCAATTCTATATTGACTTTGGGACAGAAATTATAATAATGATGGTAGCAATTGATATAAATAGTTCAAATAACCTAAGTTAATACCAACCCCCACTCAAAGTACAAAAAATAGCCTAGCAAAAACATAAAATGAGCGTGAAGCAACTGGAAAGTTTCCTTCAGTAAATACTGTCTCGTAATAACCAAATACTATCTCATATTAACGCCATTTACTTTCCTAATAATGCAATGTTATCTCGTAATAGTGCAATGTTATCTCGTAATACCGCAACGTTTTCTCGTCATAACGCAATGTTTTATTGTAATAACATAATGATATGTCAGTAATGATATATCGTTATAACTCAGTACTATTTTGTAATAACAATGTTTTCTGGTAATAACACAATACTATATGGTAATAACACAATACTATATGGTAATAACACAATACTATATGGTAATAACACAATACTATATGGTAATAATGCAATACTGTCTCGTGAATAATCTAATTTTATTTTCCCCACCCGGCATTAACGGGCTTCCGTTCGTATCGCTTAAATTAGAATGTCGGTGCTTTTACCGACTAAGAACGCAGGATATATACGTTTGGAAAGATTGGAGCATGTTGACAATAATTACATTACACGAATCTGCCGCGGTTATCAATCTGGGAAATGTTATCAATAGAGCAATGATTGAACGTAAAAACAAGGTGTGTGTGTGTGTGTGTGTGTGATGTGCAAGTGTGTATATGTATGCATGAATGTGGATGAGTGTATGTACATGCAATTATTATATGCTATTTTTTCTCAATTATCTTTATATTGTCAGAATCGTTTCGTATTTTTCCATATTTTTTTCATGCTACACGTCACGTGTGCCTAAAAATAGTATAATGTATTAGAAACTACTTTGTAAGCAATTAATGTGCCCTCATTTAGTACACGCTTTAACTTTTGGCTTATTCGATTTGTTTGCGGATGAACTAAACAAGCTATTTCGTCCATTTGAAAGTAGGGATGATAAAGTTAACGATGTGGACGAGTTTACAGAGTCACAAATGAAATTATCAAAAAGCAAACAAATGAACGTGATATTCGCAATATCAACAGCAAACGTGATAGACGCAATAATTGAATTGCTGATCATTTAAACAGTTTCTTAGGAGAAATATTCGTAGCTTGTGGCAAATAGAATTGTCAGACTATGACCAGTGCTCTCTATGGTGTATACAAATAGCACAGAAAAGCATTTTGAGGCCAAGGGTCATTGCATATCTATCAGATTAGTACCATTTTACAAATCAGTCAAAACACTAAATTCGAGGGGTAAAAGTGCAACTGAAGGTTTTGGTAGAAAACTAAGAGCCTCAGAGCCAATAAGTCAAGACGAAGTAAAACAAAATTATTTTCGCTAGCCAAATGGTCTGTCATACAACAAGTGCTTCGCAATTTTCCCCGTTTAACTATTGTGATACAGTGTTAGGCAAGTGATAGAAGACATACACTGAAAGATGCACGTCAAATCTGGATTCCTCCAACAGCGAGCACGCAAATGACATGGCATAAACATGTATTCGTTAGCTAGTAATAAGAATTGTAATATGCTTATATTTATGCATTTTAAATTTTCTCAAAATGTAATTCCTTAGTTCTGCAATCCGAATGACATAAACCATGTCGATGAAAACCTGATACACACCGAAATTATTCTGTAATTTCGACTAGATTTCCACTGAAATCACCTTACTCTTACTGCACTGAACTGACCCAATAAATCCTGTGTTTCACAAGCAGAGAATCAGAATTGAGTCAGATCAACATAAAAATAAAATCTATCCATTCCAGACCAGATGAAAAGGTTTTCTTTCAATGCGCATTCATTCACAATATATGACTTTAAATTTCAAGTTTAAGTTGCCCAAAACGAGAACTTTTTTAACTGTCGAGCGCGCGCCAAAGTTTAAATGTCCCTGGGCGGTACTGTGTATGCAGTAATATTGTTACTGCATATTGATGAATCTAAGGTTGTGTATTTATTTTGAAATACAGCATAAATTCAATTACTTTGTTTCCTATAGTGTATTTTTTATAATTAAGCCTTAAGAAGAACAACAAAAGTATATATCTGTAGTATTGATTAAAATATTTGCACATGCGATATAATTGTTTTACTGCGTTTATCAAACTGCATTTCCAACAGCAAGATGGTTTTCAAATCGTCTGCTCATCAATGAATCTTTGAAAACATGATTGAGCCAAAAATCGCTTGGAGCTAAATCTGGGAAGTTTAGATACTGTACTCTTTCAAGAAGTTTGTCACAATGGCAGGTTTATGTGCCACTGCATCATTACTGAACCACTGAATGCCTCGGGTACTGGTGCATGGATTGAGGTGGGGTGGGGGTGCGTCATAGTGTACCACTACTTCTGGTAACACTTTGGAATCGTACAAATGTTCAATGTCACTATCAGTCAGGCACAAATACATGGACGACTGGGACTTTGGCATATAAAAAATCTTGACCGTCAGACCACACTGACCGATTTTTAGTCTCTGCTCATTTACTCTGATACGAGCTTTATTATTTTCTTTCGAGAATATAAATCCATATTTATCAACTGTGACAATTTTATTCAAACGCATCGGGTCACATTTTTCATATCGGGTGAGTAGCTGTTTGTTCATTTCAACCCAAGTCTGTTTTCGGTCAGCCATCAACAAATGTGGACCCTCCATTGCTGCACACACCTTTCCGAGTTCACCGTGTAACGATCATCTTCATTAATTGCCCCCTCACAGTGGTCACTTCCCATTCAACAGTTGCAGACAACGATCGTCCAGAACGAAACAACTTCTACTGATTTGCAACCATCTTTGAAATGATGAAACCACCCGACGTGTGAGAAATTACTGAGAACAGAACTCTGTAAACTTTATCCCAAGAGCACCCTGTATTTAAAGTATGCTCTATGCTGAGCAGTAAAATTGTTCTCTTGCTCCTACATTTTTAGGTCACGGTCATTTCCCAATGTTACACCACTCACAGGCATAGATCTGCAGTTGTCCAGCATGTTGCACAATTCATTTTACAACATGTTACTTTGTGAATTGGTAATAAAATTATGGACAGATTCATAGAAAAAATTATAACTAAATATTCAAAATTGTTAAGACACCAGCCGTACATACATAAAAGCATGCACAGTATGATCTGTCTGGTAATCAAATCATCTGGCGTTTGCATTCTCTGACTGTGCCTTATAAAAAATATCCTGAACCAGTCTTCGTTCCCTCTCAGAAATATTACTGTGCAATGGTACATTACAGTGAATTTGAAATTCAATGAATTTAAGACTAACTTCATTCTGAAACATGAAACTTGACAACTTATAACTGATTTTGATTGGAAAAAAGTATGGTAGTTTGGTATTTATTTAGCCTGACAACTGGATTCTTTCACCCATGCATATAGTTCTTCTTTATAACAAAATCCATTGTACATATGGATTTTAGAGGTTAATTTAATTTTACTGTTTCTGAGTTTTAAAATTCCAATTATTCACTTTAAATTTGGTCTCAACATGAAAATATGAAAAGGAAACATAAATATCAGTAGCTATATAAAAGAAGTTCCTTGCCAGCGTTGACTCTGATCTATGTGTAAAATACAAAAAGAAAAATTAAAAAGTACCTAATTCTATCAATATTGAAAGGTAAAAGAAAAGAAAAAGGGCAAGTCAACATGTTACCAATGAAAGAATAATTGCATTTTAAATGTTAGATATTTATTAGAATTAGCAAAAAATGTGCATGAGAACAACCACAATTTTATACCAGTAATTTAACTGCACAAAGTCTGCACTCAACTGTGAGCATCATAGATTTAGATACGACACAGCATAATTTGCCAACAGATCATGTCTAGCTGTTTGCTTGAAATCAAAGATAGATCAATCACATTTGCTTTAGATTTACTATGATTTGTGACAGCAAATTTGAAACTATGCTACTTGCAGATTAGCGTGCACTAAACTCCAGAAAATGCAGTCATTACAAGTAATTAATTTCAAAGCTTACAAATTAATCAACAATAATGGAAGAACTGCAGTACTCTGTAAAATAAAGATAACTTTTTCATTCTGTTTACTAGAACTGTGATATCATTCCAGCAACCTGCATTTTTACTTATTTTTATATAAAAAAAACAACAACTCAATGACACAAAAACACAGTCCAAGTTTATGTACCTTATGTACGTATTTATGTGTCAGATCTAATGGCAAAGAGTACAGATCCAAATGTACCTTATGTATGTATTTATGTGTCAGATCTAATGGCAAACAGTACAGATCCAAATGTACCTTATGTACGTATTTATGTGTCAGATCTAATGGCAAACAGTACAGATCCAAATGTACCTTATGTACGTATTTATGTGTCAGATCTAATGGCAAACAGTACAGATCCAAATGTACCTTATGTACGTATTTATGTGTCAGATCTAATGGCAAACAGTACAGATCCAAATGTACCTTATGTACGTATTTATGTGTCAGATCTAATGGCAAACAGTACAGATCCAAATGTACCTTATGTACATATTTATGTGTCAGATCTAATGGCAAACAGTACAGATCCAAATGTACCTTATGTACGTATTTATGTGTCAGATCTAATGGCAAACAGTACAGATCCAAATGTACCTTATGTACGTATTTATGTGTCAGATCTAATGGCAAACAGTACAGATCCAAATGTACCTTATGTACGTATTTATGTGTCAGATCTAATGGCAAACAGTACAGATCCAAATGTGCCTTATGTACGTATTTATGTGTCAGATCTAATGGCAAACAGTACAGATCCAAATGTGCCTTATGTACGTATTTATGTGTCAGATCTAATGGCAAACAGTACAGATCCAAATGTGCCTTATGTACGTATTTATGTGTCAGATCTAATGGCAAACAGTACAGATCCAAATGTGCCTTATGTACGTATTTATGTGTCAGATCTAATGGCAAACAGTACAGATCCAAATGTGCCTTATGTACGTATTTATGTGTCAGATCTAATGGCAAACAGTACAGATCCAAATGTACCTTATGTACGTATTTATGTGTCAGATCTAATGGCAAACAGTACAGATCCAAATGTACCTTATGTACGTATTTATGTGTCAGATCTAATGGCAAACAGTACAGATCCAAATGTGCCGGAGGATCAATTGCTGTCAGATCTGAACCTATTTAGTTTATCAATAATCAGTTAAAAAACAATATAGACTTTGACCTGCTAGCATATCAGCTGTGGTAATGTAGATCATGATCTGTTTGGCACATTGTATGAAGTCAGAGTGTATCTATCTTGTTTGCTAATGGAGGCAAGTTACGCACAAACCAGTACTGTACCAGATTCCACTTAACTTTCACTACATTACAGGTAAAGAAACATTTTTTTCAGATTGATGTATCTACCAAAGAAAAGAAAATAGTTAGCTATATGATGTCCTTACAGTCAAGTCATAAAGTAAAATTTCCAAAATATTTTTCTTTGAATCAATTACAGGTAAAATTTCCAATGTTATTTCTTCACATCCCTAGGACCCTGACTGTTTTAATTCTTTTCTCATTTTTTTCTTACAGATAGAAGGTGTAAAAAAACGTGTTAATATAATCAGGAACCAGTCATGCTGAATTGTAGTTTAGATCCTTTGTGCATTTGGAATTTTTGTCTATCCAGCAATATTTCAGATAATGTACTTGACAATTCAGGTCTGTTTTAAAAGAAATATAATTATCTGACTTTCCATTTCTAGAACACTTTGACATAATTTAAATTAAAAAAAAAGCAACACTTCCATGAGAGGCAAGATCAAACATACTTAAAGTATTCCCTAACTTTTTTTTAAGGAAATAGGTCTTTTATGTGTTTACTTGCTGAAACTGACCTTTGAAAAAACATCTCTGGCCCAAACAGAACATATTCAAAATTTGATTACAGAAAATACACATTTCAAAAATCAAATACTGCTTCTATCTTGAGACTTTCCTACAACATCAAAGTTCAAACCTGAATTTAACATCTGATAACATACTAAAACGCCGGATACATAACTGGACATGTTAAGTATAGCTGTATTGAAGTGCATAAAAATGCATAAACATTTATTTCAGACAAATGTGCAACCTTTTAAAGATCTGCTTAACTGCATTCATTCTGGAATGAAACAATGATTAAAAAAATGAACAACTGAGTTCTTTTTCTCAACTTTTAATTCTTAAGAAATTAAAACAATCAGTCACAAATTAAGACAACAACATGAGCAATCAGGTCATTCCATTTAGAAAGAAAACTGCCCATATTTACTTGGCTGATCATACATGAAATTTGTTTAAACACTTGTACTATGGTCCATCATATTCTAATAAAAGAGGTCTCTATAAAGGTAATAAAAGAGGACTCCATAAAGGTAATAAAAGAGGACTTTATAAAGGTAATAAAAGAGGACTTCATAAACATTAAAAGCCATAATCAGATGTATGGACTTCTCGTCTTATTTAAACAACAATATGTGAATGTGGAGCTAAACATTTAGAGAAAGAGAGGAAGAGAATACAATATAACTACTACAAGTTTGGCCAGTTTGTACTTGTCAGCTCACTTAATCAAGCTGATAGCTTCAGTTAGACTCAAAGTGTTCTAGATTTTTGTTTCATTATCAAATACCATACACACTCACTTTATAAGTCAAGTCAAACTGCAAACAACAAAGACTGGTCTGTCAAAGCAAAATACATCTGCAGATGAGTCTTTGTTCTTCTGATTATTCCTAGAGAACTGCACAGACCCAGATCTGCTGGCGCATTATGCAAGCTGGGTCAGTGCAGTTTGCAGTTGGACTTGTCTGGTAAGCAAGTATACATAGTATTCCAGCTAGCTTCAGCTAACAAAGTTGGTATAATATGTGGGTTTTATGCCATTATAGATTACACATGGCGGCCAGTAAAAGTGGTGGTGGAAAATCCCAGGAAAAGCTAGTAAGAACCATTGACCAATGGGAAGCTACCAGCAAACTTTCTTACACATTCACTTAGGCAGAGCCTGAAACTCAAACCCTTGTGGACAGAGGTGAGATAGAAGTAATCGGTAAAATCAAGTTCTTAGACCAGTGGTCACTTGAGGCTTCTCTTTCTGCATTAAACTTGATGCTTTAATGATAAATCCAATCCTGAACTTCTCTTGTGGCAAACATGGTGTAGAACATATAAAAAGCTGAATCCAAAAATAGAAACAGCACTGTCTCAGCAGAAAACACTGCTTCAAACTGGGCGTCATCCAAGAAGCAATAATAGCAAAAGACCTTGACAAAAAGTTCAGCAGCAACTCTAAGCTTCATTTTCTCTTCATAAATAATAAAAAGTTTAAAATTGCTAAGAAATAGTGACTTTTCATTACAGACTTTACATAACTGTTTAGCAATTTAAAATATGGTTTGAAACTTTCCATACTGACTGTTACAAGTACCAGAATTTTCTTTACTGCCAGTTTATGCATTAGACATTACCCACTTTATTTTGAATTATTTTAGTAATAGTGCTAAAAATAATCATTAGACAAGTAAATTAAAGAACATTAAAATTAATAATTTAGTGGAACTGACAAGGTGCCAACAGAGATTTGCATATGCTTAAGACACCCAAGTGTCTGTTTTACATCACCTGACTGAAGAGTTGTTCAGCATCTGAATAATTTAATTCTATCAAACACATGATTAGTTAAACTGCAATTTTTAACTCATTTTTTTGAGCAAATGATCTCTATTAAAACTGTCAGTTGAAAATTCTGGGTTTTGTTGATTTTCCCTGAAATTATTGCATTTTTTGGAGTTGGGAAAAATGCTATTCTTGTTCCCAACTTTTTCAACTTTTTCCAGCAGCATGGGAACTGTTTAGTGTTGGAAACAATATTGGATAACAAACTGCTGTATGAGAATGGGAATAGTGCTGAATGATCCTTTTCATATGCTGGAAAAGATTTTACACATTGTAATATATTTGCAACACAATAAATATTTTATAAACAATACAACTAAATCACAGTGGGTAAAGTATAGAAAATATCATGCAAAAATAACATCGACTTAAAATGACAATTATGTAGTAATTGGACGGACTGATGAAAATGGAATTATTTAAAGTACTTTAAATAACAAAGTATATTTATACAACAAAGTTAAAGTTAATAACAAAAAAAGTAAACTAAAATATCAAGTACTCTATACAGGACTAAAGGACTTATGGCTGATTTTCATATATAATTCCATTTATATTTTGAAATCAAAATGTATGACTCAGCTAATTTATATATCGGCTGAAAAAGCATATTTGTGCATTGGCTACATTATTATTGCAAATACATCACATTTTAAAGAAATAAAGTTATATTAAAACTATGAAATGGTATGAGAAAAGGTATGTGTAAAGTTTATAAAAAGCAGATCCAGAATTTTTCTGATCCAAGTTAATTTAAAGGGTGTAGTTTGCTTTGTATAAAAATGTACTAATCTGACAGGAAACGGGGGTTCAATTAAGCCCCAAAACTTCAAAAGCTTACCATTATCTATAAAGAATAAATTTAGATTACCACAATTTAATCTGACCATTGATTAAAACCATTGATTAAAACTGGCAGATTAACAAGCTCAATCTACCTGCTACCAACTGTGAGTCACCTGTTAAGTCTTTCAAATTCCAACAAACCACCAGCAAGTCATAATCTAGGCTATGTATGAATAATTATGTTACCATACCTGGAGTACAAAGCTATTATAACTTGGCAACAAAGTGGTTCTCAGAAGGCCAGGCATGTGGGAAAGTTATTCTACATAATATATACAAATTCGAACTGCTGTAACTTCAGTCTTATTTGTAAATTATTTTTTTTAAAGTCTGCACCAAAAAAAAGAAAATGACTAATATCATAATTTTAAAAAAATAATTAATTCATTAATGCTCATTGTCAAAACTGGCCTAATTTTCAAACTCCCTTGATATCCCAATTACAATATCAAAGATGAAATTGACAAAATAATGTAATCAAAGTGGTCAGCAGCAGTTTGCACAAATATATCTCAGCTCATAGAGCAATAAGTAATAAATAGGTAACTTACGGTGAATACAGACTTTATTTATTATAAACTCGACAGAAATTTAAACATGAACAAAAACAAAAATGGACGGCCATACTGTAATACCAATTCATTAAAAAATTGGAATCACTATAAAAGTGGACCATTATATCATACAATATAATATTTCTTGTAAGATACTGCATTTAGGGTAAGAGAACTATCTATTAATTTGTGTAACATACCCTCTTACTTATTTGGTGATAAATCCATGCCCTACTGATAAGCCACCCCCACCCCCATGCAAATATCTGCCACCCCATATTTTGTGAAAAATTCATTAGACTGGGCCCCTGGTCTTATCATGGGAGATATACTATTAGAATATGATATTCTGAATGATTGAAGTGACTTTGGGATCAGACTGGGACTGTGTTGGTTTTGTTCTAGACCTCCAATCATGAACTGAAGGAGGAAATTTTTAACTTGGACTGGTTACCAGCACCAATAAAGAAATAGCAATGTAATAACAGCAGTTAATTTATTATGGTTATTAATTTATATTTTATGTTAGAAAACTGCCATGTCCTAATATTTAAATACATACATTTGTTTTTTTATCAAGTAGGGAAGGCTGAATATCATAAACTCTATATAATATTGTGTCTACTAAAATTAGGGAGACGTGTGCATTTTCATATTTCTGCAGCAATAATTTTGCTCGCATGGATAAATTAAATGGAACTGTACTTGTAAAGTCTACTGTTCACTTGGACATATAAAATTGTAACAGCTTTACTGTTCAAGAAATAAGCATGCATGCAAATTATGATGATTTTTCAGTACATTTCATAAATATTACCACTGGTACATTGCTTCAAAGCTAGAAATGTGTCCTACAACATGGAAAGCATCACCAATACAGTGCAGTTTAAGAAAGCTCAGTTCAATATTCCCATATGCATGACAAAATTTAAGTTAATCAGAGGAAATTGCTCTGTCAAAATTTGCCATAAAATGTTACAAATCAAGCTTGATCTTTCAAAGTTTTTCAATGGAAGTTAAATTGCTTTTGACAGGAAAGGACAGTCAACATATGTAATAATGTCTGCCCCTCCATTAAAATATCAGAACAGCTTTTTCTGTGGGCATTTGTAGGGAGGAAAGGTTGCTAAGATGATGATAAACCAATTAGAAAAATTGTGTAAATTATAATCTGCACAAGTCACAGGCTTGTTATAATGCAATACAAATCTTTACTTCTGAAAATATCAAAACCTGAACTTGAAGAAATGTTAAAAAATTTGACAGAAAAGATTGATCCCAGTTGTCCCAATTACTGCATTTTGTATTGATAGTAACGATATTAATCATATAACATACACTTTTATAGTTCAATTAATATATAAAACTAAAACAAAATCCTTATTCTAACTGCATTTTCATGAATAGAATTATTATGTAAGGTGCTGTCTTTAAATGTAAAAGGATTTAGCTTCCAATAAACACCTTTTGCTAAACTCAGGAACATCTGATAATATATTGTGTCATAACTCTACCTGAAAATATAAATATAACTGACTTTAATAGAACAAAATATACATATTTCTCTTCCTGATAACGGAGAACATCTACCTCTCTTTTTAAAGGATTATGGATGTTCTCATTGTCGAGCCTGGTGTGTGTATGACTATGGTGGCCTGCACTGTAAACCAATCAAAAATGACCTTTCAAAAGTAACATCATGTATGATTGGTCAAAACAAAATTTTAATGTTCTCATTCTCAAAATGAAATAAAACTCAAAGATTTTACATCTGATTGGCTAAAAGCAAAACACATGATTGGTCAAAACAAAATTTCAAGCTCAATCTTGACATTTTTATGATCTCCGGGTCTGGACCCAAGTTTTTGATAATGTTCTCATTCTCAGACTTGAAATAAAACTCAGAGAGTTTACATCTGATTGGCTAAAAGCAAAACACAGAACATATAATCTTTCTGGCTAACAGCAAATCACAGACCAATAAGAATTTGGCACTTTGTCTTAGGATAAATACATTTTCAAATTTGGTCATGATTCATTCTGTGCCAAGAAAATTTTGATAAATTTAGCAAGGGGTAAAAAAAAGATTAATTCTTTTTTGTTGTGATCAAATGTAATAAGGTAATACCTAGGACTGGAGAATACATAAAAAGGTTTATTCCTGGTTTTCATAATTTCTGGATGAGAAACTGTATCTTGCCTGATCTGTCATTGTTACTCATACATGCAATATTTAGGAATGTCATCAAAATGATAAACAATTAAAAAAACATTAAAGAGATATATAAAAACTTTACAAAATTTGGTAACAATACTACTGATGAATAATGATAGTTAATATTTACAGAAAGAGGTAACTCACAAAATGAAATATTTAACATACAATGTATGACATATCACAGTTATTGTGTTTGGTCACATGTGCACATAACTCCACTTACAAGACATGGTATATTTGAAGAAAGGTACATATCTTTGATTGGAATCTATGTGCATCAGTAAAAAAAAATGTGAGCACTTGCTTTCTTTCTGTATGCACATGATACTTTTTACACTTTTAACATAGGATCATGTGATGTTCATCTTTTGTAGAATGAAAACGCTGATAAAACTGAATTGGTTACATTAGAAAGGCATAACAAGTTTAAAAAATAGATCTGTATATGTAAAATTAATTTTATTTTCTTAAAGCTAGGTCAATAAAACAAGAAAAAACAGTGGTATTAAACTCAAGCACCCTGAATATTGATAAAGTGCTTCAAGTTAACAATATAATTAATATTTTCTAAGGAGGATTATTAAACAGTGCCACCTTCTATAAGTAGCTATTTTGGGGATTAGTAAAAGTTCAACTGTTTACAGAAGATGGCAGCAAACAGGAGATAAAATTTCTGAGGAAAATATTTTGCTAGGTCATAACCAGGTTGTATTTTGATAAAGCATAGTGGCCATTTTGCAGACTACTTTGCATGTTACAAAATATCTATCATTAATTTGGAATCACTGAGATCTAAACGCTAGAACATATCATAATCCAGTTTAATTAACCTCACTGTGTAGGTCATGTTTTATCATGTACTAAGCTTTCACTCTGTTACATAAACCTTATGACAGTTGTATGTTTCAGTGACAGTTGTATGCTTCAATGACAGTTGTATGCTTCAGTGACAGTTGTATACTTCACTGACAGTTGTATACTTCACTGACAGTTGTATACTTCAATGACAGTTGTATGCTTCAATGACAGTTGTATGCTTCAATGACAGTTGTATACTTCAATGACAGTTGTATAATTCAATGACAGTTGTATACTTCAATGACAGCTGTATGCTTCAATGACAGTTGTATACTTCAATGACAGTTGTATACTTCAATGACAGTTGTATGCTTCACTGACAGTTGTATACTTCAATGACAGTTGTATGTTTCAATGACAGTTGTATGCTTCAGTGACAGGTGTATGCTTCAATGACAGTTGTATGTTTTAATGACAGTTTTATACTTCACTGACAGTTGTATGCTTCATTGAGAGCTTCACATTTTTCATAAAGCAACATCAATAAACCTTAGCAGTTCAATCAAACAAAAAATGTGGATCATAATGGCCACAGGTTCAAAAGCATCATACTGGACACCAAGTCTGACATTGAAAAGAGTTTTTTTTTAATCATGTGAACAGTCAAGGAAAATAAAACAAAAGATTTATGTGGCAAGTTTTATAAACCTCACTTTACAATGTGTATGAGATCTAAACTTTTGCTCACAGGAAATGATAATTATCCCTTTTCCCAAATAGTCACATTAAAACAATCTTCTAATTTGGGTATATGTCAAAATTTAAGAAATATACTCCTTACACAAAATGAACATAGTTATACATGACAAAAAACATGCATAACCTTTCTGAAAGTGTCATAAACTCTACAGAAAACTGGAATGTTCAAAGGTATCAGTAAAGTTTTCATAATCTATGTTAATATACACAGTAATGTAAATTGGCACAAAGTACTGTCATAATATTTTTTAAAATAACACTAACATATATAGTATTGGAATTAAGCATAAATAGATATATGAAATTCTAATGTAATAGTAATATAAATAAAAATTTTAATAAATTTGTAATATTATTAATGCTATAATGTAATATTTCATGTCCAGTGACAATTATCAACCTAATAATAATCAAGATACATATTTACAAAACAAATACTTTCTCATATCTTACAAGGTATCAACAAATGGAGAGAAATAACTCTAATTTATCAAAATATAACATATTGTGATCAAGTTAGGAAACATGGTTGCTGATACTAACAACTACAAGAAAATAGATGATTTATTTACAGATAATATGTCCATTTTCCTTCTTCTGGTTTTACAATTTTATATTACTATTTATTAAGACTGATTCAAACCTGATTCATCTTCACTACTTTGCCAAATGTAAGATGTTCAACAAGGGCTAAATACACTGAGTGAAAGAAATGTTTGAGTGTTTGTCGGGGAGGGGCAATTTGAGAGGGCAAATAAAACATTCTGTCTTACTGAAAATATATAGAACTTAATGTCACAGTGACGTTCTCAGAACTATGACTGTTAAATAAACTAGAATTTCCCATGTTGTTGCCAAATTTTACCCTAAAAACATGAACACGTTCAATTATCAATTGTATCAGCTCTGTGAATGAACTGTAGAATAATCGTTCCAGATATGGTTTCCATTCATATTTTGGCATTGTTGATCTTGTGCAGACTAATTAATTCTCTTAAATTAGGCCGTCTTGTCTCTAAAGCACAGAATAATACTTTCAGTGGAATACAAACCCTGTCTTTAGCTCAACCCTCAGACATGTATGTCACTGCAAACAAAAAGTAGGTCAAAAAAGTAGGTCAAGGACTATTCCAGAACGACATCCATCTTGAAAAACCTTTCAGTTGAGCTTTCTTTCCACAAGGTACATGGCTCAATAAAAATACTCAGTTTCAACTACTCATCAAACAGAAAAAAATGTGTTTTTTCTCCACATTTTGCTGTTTCATTAATGCAAGTAAGTCTGATATCTCTACATTTTGATATCAACTGTTCAGTTTTTCCAGTCATATTTAGGTATTTCAAGTGCCAAATGTCATTTTCATTGGACGATATATCGACTGAGTAAAGACTTACAAGCCACTGATGTTTATTTCACAATATATGAACTCCACTTCTGAAACAAAAATCTGAAAGAACATTACCATAGTAGTTTATACAAAGTTCTATCCTATAAAGTGAAATCATTCTGAAGATTTTAAAACCACGTCGTCTTTGCACGTTTCCTGAAACTATCTGAAACAATGTTGCCTTTGCAGCTCACCATGTATTAGAATTGTTAAAAGTAATAAAATCCGCTACAAAACAAACTGACATTGTTAGTTTGAACCAATTTCAACAACATTAATTCTACTGACTCTAACTTAAAGTCGACATCAATTAGCTCTTTTTTCCTTTAATTTCAAGTAGCTTTCTCTGCCCAGTTTTGCCTGCGCCTCCAGTTCACCTTTTGCTTGCTGATGTAGTTGGGGCAACTTCTCCTTAGGAATACTGTTCATATCTCCACCACAGAGAATCCAGGAGTGGCATAAAACATCAGTTGCTGTGTACCTTTTCTTTTTGTCAACAACCAACAGATGTTCTATTAAGTCCTTGGCAGCTGTAGAAGATGTTGAAAAAATGTCATTATAGAGAGAATATTTGAATGAAAGACAAAATGGGAGTTACCATCAGATATGGTATGTGTGTGTGTGTCATCTGGATTTTTACCATAGCTTTGAAAGGTTTTCAGTCATATCACTATGATGTCTGCAGTGTGGCAGTTTATAGTGATGTCTTTCACTGAAGCATCATGCCGCATACATGTAGCATAATGTCCCACCCAGTGACATTATCCTGACACCAGGCCAACCAGTCCTAACACTAACCTCTTAACGCTGAGCGTCTAGTGGGGCAGCTGTTAGTACCATTTTATAAATCTTGAGTATGATTTGGCCCGTGGTTCGAACCTGTGACCTCCCACATTCAAGGTGGACGCTCTAACAAACTTTCAGATATAAATTATTACATTAAATGACTATACAGTAACTTATATAAAGAATATGACAGTAAATCAGTCTATGCAATCAGATAACAAGATATGTTTTAGTACAAGTTTTTAAGCCCTCCTGAACCCATGACATAAAGATTTTCTGCATGCAATGGCTAGTGTCCTGCATATGCACCTCTCCCTCGATAACTCACGCACAACGGGGTCCACAAACAGAGACAGCACTATAAGCAAGGAGCAAGTTACTAAGGACCTCCCAAAAATTGAGAGAAAAATCCCTTTGACATCAAGGAAAACCATGGGGGGGAGCGGCGTCAGGGAACTGGACTGTTTATTGACTGAATCCTCATTTTACAATCATGTCGATAAGAATTTGTAATAACACGCTTTTTCTAATGAAGTTGTTTGTCATTCTGTTTAAATAACATTTATTTTCAAAATGTCCAACATATGAAAGATTGTTCCAACTGGTTTCAACAACCAACACATGTAAGTGAAAAAATCTGTGTATTATGTCGGTGCTTTTTATTTTCTTAATGAGTCTAATTACAAGAGGACACATTGCATTTATGATGATTACACTTAAAAATTAGAACTAGCACACAAATTTCAATTGATAAAAATTTATTTTAATTTGTATTTATTTATTAAAGTACTGCCTCCACTTGGCATAAGTGACAGTTTCATTGATAAAAATTTCCTTATATATCGGTAATTCCGGTGTACTAGAAATGTCATCTGGAAAGAAAATGTAAAACATTGTATGACCTATTTTTAAATTTGATATTTCAAAGTGCTGATTGAAATATCCAGGTCCTATCTACCGTTTTTGACAATAAAACGAGTGAGACATCAAAGTTTCCATTACCAATTTTGATCGTGATTCTCTTCAAGTTCAAAAAATAGGGATCAAATTTTAGGGTATTTTCTGGTTTAAAAAATGGGAGCCACACCTGACCCCACATTATAAGCGGGTTCAGGAGTTATCAGGGTGCGAGTTATCGAGGAAGTGGTATACTGTGCAGTGGGCCTTGTAAGTTCCAGAACTGTCAATAGACTTGACTGGCTCAATCATATATTTGCCAGTTCCACTGACAAATGCACTGCCTGAATTTCCAACCTACACCAATAGGAATATTGTTTGCAACAACTGCAAAGCATTTTTTTATGAGTTAATGAATTAAAAGCCATGTATTACTATGAACTCAACATGGCTGAAAATTTCCTATTCTCAAATGCAATATTGGACAAGAAAGTGACTCCTTTTTATAATCAATTAAAAATTAATGAATCATCACTGTTATTTTTTTAGTTCATATAAAGAACATGCTTTAATTCCATAAAGTGCCTTTCATTCATTTGATTTGATTGACTCCCTAGATTAAAGTCATAGGGTGAGTAATTCCTGAGGAGCTGGTTTAAGTAAATACAATACAATGAGACCAATTAAAACACTGCTAATTAAACATTCTGGCTTCATTTTGTTCCACGTGGCTTTCATTAGCCAATAATTTGGTTATTTAGCTCAATATGCAATCAAGCAGTAACAGAACATGCACACACACCACAGTTATCAATGAATACCATCAGGTGTGTTACAGGATGTAAATAAATACTTGGAAATGGTAGAATCAAGCATTCAGTATGCCTAGTAAGTATAAATGACCAGATAACGGTAGATCATGTGATTATGGCATGAAAATCAGTGCTCGCCTGACTTTTTTTAAAATAGGAAAAAAGCACTTGTCTTAGAGGAACATTATATTTGCTCAAAAACAAATAGCCTGGGGTGTTGGGCTATGGCATCTACTCAAAAGTAAATAGCCTGGGGTGTTGGGCTATGGGATTTGCTATAAACAAATAGCCTGGGGTGTTGGGCTATGGGATTTGCTCAAAAACAAATAGCCTGAGGTGTTGGGCTATGGGATTTGCTCAGCTCTGATATCTAAGGATCAAATTATATTTTCCTAGGAGTCTGAGACAAAAACAAGGATTTCTTAAGATTTCTTAAGATTACAAGTTTGGATTAGCTTGGAATACCTTCTGGGTATTGACTGTTAATGACATAAGATTACCTGAGGCTAGATATCATCCACAGCCAATACAAAAACTGTTTTCCTAGCATTAGAATCCCATGAATTTAAATTAACCCAAATGCTAAGATATTGTGTAACAGAAGCTGTGGGCTGAGAATTATCCACTGCCAGTTTGGCTTCAAAATCCAGTACATAATAGCATACTAGGAGCTGCCGATTCTGATAATGCTTTCACCCCTAAATTCCCCATATGACTATATTCAACTTTCTGCAAAACTGTAAAACCCGGGTGAATACAATAAGTCAATTTCATGAAATACGTAAATACCTAAGGAGATATTGTCCCAGTATGGGCTCAGAAATTCGTATTCTCCTGCCTTGATGAATTCAAAAAGTTCTGTCTGATTCCTATCGGGACTGCGAAATGGAGGAAAACCACACAAAAGAATATAACTGATCACTCCAACAGCCCACATGTCCACCTCTAGTCCATAACCTGAAGAAGAAAATAATTAATAATTTCAATAAATCCTTTCAACCTATTTGGATCTCTATCAGTTCCGCTATGACAGGCTAAGAATTAATTCCTAAAAATGTATTTTGTACTGCCTGCACATACCTTAATAAATGTATTAACATCCTTTTTGGTCCAGATTTGAAGAAAAAAATTCATTGCCTCACATGTACCTATCTAAATCCATACATACTTTGTGGGTGAGAACAGGATAGCTAATGCCTACCTAGAACATTATTTATTCGAACTTACTATCATGAATGACAAGTGCCTCATTACCAACATATTGGGAGAAAAAACAAATCTTCTTTGTGGAGTGCTCTCAAACATATGTAATGGGAGATAATTTCTTAAATGTATATACATTACATAAGGGGAGATAATTTCTTAAACGTCTATACATGTAGTTTTTAACTTTATTGGGTGTGTGTGATTTGGATTTTTAACGAAGCTTTAACAATGTTTCAGTCATATCGCTATGATTTCTGCAATGTGCAGTTTATAGTGATGTCTAGCACTGGGCCATCATGCCACAGACATGTAGCATGATGTCCCACACAGTCAAATTATCCTGACACCAGGCTGGCCAGTCCTAACACTAACCTCTTAATGCTGAATGCCAAGCGAGGCAGCTGTTAGCACCATTTTTCTAAGTCTTTGGTACGACTCAGCTGGGGATCGAACCCATGACCTCCCACACTAGGCCACCGGAGCAGTATACTTTATTGGTGTGCCCCCATTACCATGAGCTTTAACCTAATAAGTCATACCCAAATAATAATTTTTGAAGCCAAAATTTACCTGCAGTACTTATAAAGTGAAAGAATTAATTCATATAAATGAAACTTTGCAGTTATTTAATTCATATATATAACATCACATTTTCCTAATGTAAAGCACTAATATTATGCTGGTAGTTATTAAACCAATGCATTATTTAAAATCATTCATGATTCAAATCATTATGTATTTGTTCTTAATATCTCTTTAATATAATTGCATTCAATTTTGCAGTAAACAATGGATAAAATACAGTGGAACCCCACTATAATGCGATAACTGGGGTCCAAAAAATTGGATTGTGTTAATATCAAGGCCGTGTTAATGCGGGGTTTTACAGTAATTTACTTTTTTCAGAGAACAACTCATTGGCACATATACGTTTATTCATGTCTAATGTATATGATGAATAGGGTATCAACACCGTTTACTATCATGCCATCGTGGCATTCAGTTCATCTATAATGCATGTAATTCCAATGAAAAATTGCATACAGATTTACAATATTCAATATTTTGTTCCCAGATCATTATATCTGAATTCAACGTCTAATATATAGCATGAACAGACTATCAACACTGTTTACTTGCCATCTGATATCGTAGTGTCGGGGCTTGAAATTAATCCACAAAATATGTAATTCCATTGCAAAAATTGCATACATATTTAAACTATTCAATAATTTTGTCACACATCATTATGTGTCTGAATTCAATGGGAAAAATTAACAGCAAAATTAGGTTAAGAAAGACGAAGCACGTGTACAGTTCATTACGTTCCAGCGTCTATGTACGGTGTCTGCACAAATTTCATAATGCTAAAATTTTCTCATATGCGTTTCTGTGTACGTTTATCCATTGCAAATTTCCAATAATTAATGCTTGTATGCCTATTCGTTTGAACGACTACAACAAGAATAATTACCAACCAACACATGCTTTCAGCGTGCATATAACTTTTACTTCAGATTTTGTGAATATTGAAAGAAATGTGTGAAAACTACTATACTAATCATGACGCAAAGTGCAGAGAATAAATTGCGTTTGTGAACTTGCTTTTCCATAACGGTAAAATATTTTTTTTTAAAAATAAGAAATTAATAACAAGTTCATAAACAAACACCATACCCATGTAAAACCCAAGAACTAAGTGCAGTAGGCCTGCAATGGTCATGAGTCAGTTTTTAAATTTTTTTTTAAAAGCTGAATATCCAATCCTTGGGGTATAATTTCATACCCTTTCAATTTCCAGCTAATAAAGCGGACATTATTTACTGGTCAACTGATTGCGTCTAATAACACCACCAAGCCCAGCAAACATGTTGGCAGCTTTTGTCTTTTGATGTTTATTAAATTGTGAGAATCTTTTATCAACCACCGCATTGTCTGCTGCTTGTTTGTTTATGCACTTAAAGAAGAAACACATGTTGGCTATTGTTTGAGCAACGATTGTATACAGAATTAATTGAAGACAATCACAAAGACGACTTACTGGCTTTACTCATGGATCAGTAATAAGTAACATTTCCAATATTGTTTATTTTGGCAAAACACTTCAAGAACCTGGTGATTTTGTTATATTTTAGAAGCTACGCCACGATCGTATTATATTAAAATTCTTACGCGAACTCCTCCCCAAAATGATAATAAATGTTTTACACACTATTTCTCATACTTAAAAGAAAATAATTTTTTTCCCAGTATGAGAAATATACACATAAATGTATTTAAAATTTCAGGAACCATGTCACAATCATGTTAAATTCGAATTCATACGCAATCTCTTCCCCATAATGATAATAAATTTTTTATTCACTATTTCATGTACTTTGAACAAAAAATATTTTTTCATGTGTGAATGAATATACGAAATATCGGGAGCCATGCCACGACCACATTATATACGAATTCGCGTTATAGAGGGGCACATTATGGCAGGGTTGCACTGTATGTACACCTTAACATCATTTTTGAATAGTGCTCATACTTGACCCCCAAAAATGAACCATGAAAAAACAATTGCTAGTTTTGGAAGAACTAGCTGTTACCTATTTCAGAGAGTATTTCTGGAGCCACATAAGTTGGGGTGCCACATACAGTATAAATGGGTTCCTTCACCTCCATAGCCAGTCCAAAGTCTGCCAGTTTTAAGGTGATCGTCATATCCTTGTTTCTGTGCACCTAAATATGAAAAGTTTCCAAACGTTTAGAATACATAAGAAAGTAGATTTGATGCATCTTGCAGACAACATCACCCAGATTAAAGCTAACAGTAGTGACACTTAACTTTTATGGACTGTGAGCTAACAGAAGTGACACTTGTCTTATATGGATTCTAGGCTAACAGTAGTGACACCTGTTTTTTATGGACTCTAAGCTAACAGTTGTGACTTGTTTTTCATTGACTCTAAGCTAACAGCAATGACACCTGTCTTTTATGGACTCTCAAGAGACCACAAAACCTTTGCATTTCTGGACAACAGATGAAATTTATAAGTTAATATAAAAAAGGGTGTTTATTGTGTCTATTACAAATGAGTCCACATACTTTGTACACAGGTGGAATCTATGACTTAATTAAGTAAGGAGGGTGTTCACTGTGTCTTTTAAATGAGTTATGTACTTTGTACACAGGTGAAATCTCTGACTTAATGTAGGAAAGGGTGTTCACTGTGTCTTTTAAATGAGTCAATGTACCTTGTACACAGGTGAAATCTATGAATTTATGTGTGAAAAGGTATAATTAAAAAATATCTTTAATAAACCCCTGTCCATAATATACAGGTGAAATTTATAATTTAATTTAATAAATGGTGGTTATAAATTCTGCAGTCTTATCCCCCCATCCTTTGCCTGTGCAACATACTCTTGGTCACTCAGACACAGATATCTGTGAACCAAATTACTAATGTTGGAGTTTTCTCCCCTTGTCAGGTAATACTATTAAAATGCCTAACACATCTGGGTGAAATAAGAGTAAAAATCCCAGACAATGAGCTAAACCAAACAAATCCACATGGACAAAAGACTATCCAATCTATCTAAGATACACACACACACACACACACACACACACACACACACACACACACACTTTTAACTTTTTTCTTTCTATCCACTTTATTTGATTTGACACAAAAATTAATGTGCTAATACAAAGCAGGTCTACTTTTAATTGATTGTAAAATTACAACAATACAACAAACACTTACATGCAAATCAGAGCTCAAACATAGCCAGCACATAATTAGGTTCTCAGTGAAACAATTGTTGACATAATGGTGACTGCAGATCGACACTTTTTATATTTGAATACATATCGTATTTATCATAATAACACTGAAACCGAATAAAAACTAAATCATGAATTTCACTTGACGAAACTTATTTAATTGGCATTCGTCTTTTAAAGTGCTGCCACCAGAAAGATTTATTTTCATTTTTAATGGATGATTTTTTAAAAAATTTTGTTATTGATAGTGTAAAGAAAAATGAAGCAAAATATGACTTCTTATTAAAAGTTGCAAATTTCATGATGTTAATTAAAGTTCTGGCACTAACTAAATTTAGAGTTATCTGAAAGGTACATCTTGTTTTGTCCATCCCAAATCACAACCATATTCCATCATATTGGCCGTCATGGCCGTCAGGAGTAGTTAACAAGTTAATTAAACTTGTTATTATATACTGTACATAACAGATCAATTTCTTAAATATTAAATTGTTATACTCACCAGCAGATTTTCTGGCTTTAGATCTCTGTGAACAATAATGCGGGAGTGGAGGTAAAACAGGGCATTACACAAGTCTTTCACCATGTGAGCAGAATCCACTTCTCCGAATTTCACACTCTGTGTGATGGCATCAAACAAGTCCCCACCCTAAAAGGGAAATAAAAATGTAATAAATGTGGCACACTGTAACTAATACAGAAACTAAAACTAATATAGACAATTTCAGTGAATTTTTTCTCCTATAATCTGAATGGGCTCTAAATTAGTGAGTGGCATTGGATGTAAGACAAAATGACAAAATACTTAAAATACGGAACTGCATCCTTGACCCTGAAGATATGCCCTGACCTACACCATTTGTTATACAACACCTTCTAGTGATGATGTACACCAAGTTTCATCCCTTGATCTACAATGATTCGGAAGTTATAGAGCAGATTTTATTTACTGGTCAAATCCAGTGAATTTCACTCAGCACTGTGATAGATCTGTACAACCCACTAAAACTATACATTTTGGGGAGAACCAATGTTATCAACTTCCTATAGTGACTTTTGAAAACCATGGCTCATACCTCTGACTGATGGCTGCAGCTTCAGCATCATATTTGGAGGCAAAAAAACAACAAAGTCCCTCACACTGTACTTACTGCAGATGACTAACAACCAAGTCCCTCACACTGTACTTACTGCAGATGTACAACCAAATCCCTCACACTGTACTTACTGCAGATGACTAACAACAGAATCCCTCACACTGTACTTACTGCAGATGACTAACTACCAAGTCCCTCACACTGTACTTATGCAGATGACTAACAACCAAATCCTACACACTGTACTTACTGCAGGTGACGGGGCCCCGAGTGGTCTAAAGCGCTCTCCGTTACAAATCATTGCCATCTCACCTCTAGCTGCGTGGGTTCGAGTCTCCGATTTGGCCAATGTGGGTATGTGAGTAAGCTTGCCAGTAGCTTCCCGTGGGTCGGTGGTTCTTTCTGGGGTTTTTCCGGGTTCATCCTCCACCATTAATACTGGCCGCCATGAATAGCCTATCGTATGCTGAAAAATGGCGTTAAACCCTACAACAACAACAACTACTGCAGGTGACTAACAACCAAATCCTACACACTGTACTTACTGCAGATGACTAACAACCAAATCCTACACACTGTACTTACTGCAGATGACTAACAACAGAATCCCTCACACTGTACTTACTGCAGAAGTCTAACAACCAAATCCTACACACTGTACTTACTGCAGATGACTAACAACAGAATCCCTCACACTGTACTTACTGCAGATGACTAACAACCAAATCCTACACACTGTACTTACTGCAGATGACTATCAACAGAATCCCTCACACTGTACTTACTGCAGATGACTAACAACCAAATCCTACACACTGTAGTTACTGCAGATGACTAACAACAGAATCCCTCACACGGTACTTACTGCAGATGACTAACAACCACGTCCCTCACACTGTACTAAATATTGCAGATGACAAACAACCAATTCCCTCACACTGTACTAAATATTGCAGATGACTAACATATGAATCCCTGAGTCACACTGTACTAAATATTGCAGATGACTAACAAATGAATCCCTCACACTGTACTTAATGCAGATGACTAACAACCAAATCCCTCACACTGTATTTACTGCAAATGACTAACAACCAAGTCCCTCACACTGTATTTACTGCATATGACTAACAACCAAGTCCCTCACACTGTATTTACTGCATGTGACTAACAACCAAGTCCCTCACACTGTACTAAATATTGCAGATGACAAACAACCAAATCCCTCACACTGTACTAAATATTGCAGATGAATAACAACCAAATCCCTCACACTGTATTGAGGATTACTAACAACCAAATCCCTCACACTGTACTAAATATTGCAGATGACTAACAAATGAATCCCTGAGTCACACTGTACTAAATATTGCAGATGACTAACAAATGAATCCCTCACTCTGTACTTACTGCAGATGGCTAACAACCAAATCACTTACATTGTACTTGTAGCAGATGCAATAACTGCCGCAACTACATGCACTTGTTTTTGTCAGAGAAACAGTTGACAACTCCTACTCTCATTTTTACAATTAACAAAAGGTGATTAATTCTATATATAAAAAAAAAAATTGCTGATTCCATGCTAAATTTTTTTTATCTCGCTGGCTAAGTTCAGTCAATGATAGCATTCACATAGTGGAAATATTCCAAACTTGTTCCCCACATATGATTTAAATACATTTCTAATCATTTAATAAACTCTTTTATATGCAGTTTCCATCTCGTTTTGTATCTATATGGTTCAGGTATGGATGCCTGCACTTCTAATGTGTCACACAGTGAATAAGCTGCATTAGGTCTGATTGGTGGTTATTACTGAGCCTGTGCTGGAACAAATAATAACAACCAATTGGTTGTTGTTGTTGTTCTAAGGTTTAACGCCCTTTTTCAGCACAACATAGGCTATACATGGCGGCCAGTATAACTGGTGGAGGAAGAACCCTGGAAAACCCAGGGAGGAACCACCGACCCATGAGAAGCTACTGGCAGGCTTTCCCACGTACCCACACTAGCTGAGCCTTGGACTCAAACCCACGCAGACAGAGGTGAGATGGCAGTGATCCGGAACAGTGAGCGCTTTAGACCACTCGGCCAATCAGGGCCCCCACAACCAGTTGGAACTGAATGTACAATATTTTACTGGAAGTGAAGGCATCCAAAGTCAATCATTGTAGACATCAAAAGCAACTGAGAAACTCTGAATAAATTATCTTTAAAGTACTTAAATAATACGTGTGTGTGTGTGTGTGTGTGTGTGTGTGATTTGGATTTTTATTGTGGCTTTTAAAAAATTTCAGTATGGCATTTATAGTGATATCTAACATTGAACCATCATGCCAGAGACAAATATGCATAATGTCCCAACCAGTCACCTTACCCTGACAATAGACCAACCAGTCCTAACACTAACCTCTTAATGCTGAGCGCCTAGTAAGGCAGCAGTTGGCACCATTTTTAGAAGCCTTTGGTATGACCTGGATGGGGTTAGAACCCATGATCTAAAGCATCCATAAATCATGCATAGAGAACCTATTTGGAATGTCCCACTTACAAAGAGACATGATATCAGTGGCTGAATGAGCCTATATGGCAAAATAAGATTAGCACTGAATCAGTGAAGAGATGGATTTTGAACCATGCAAGTTAGTCATCATTGTGTTGATTTATTGAAGGAGACTGAGATGTCACAAATTTTTCTCATTAACTGAGAGACACAAATGCCTGTGGACTTGACTCTGTGTATGTTTGTCGAAATTTGGAATTGTAACATAGTTTTTACAATTTGTCGGTCATAATGATATGATGTCTGCAGTGGCAGTTTATAGTGATGTCTAGCACTGGGGCATCATGCCGCAAACATGTAGCATGATGTTCCCACCCAGTCACATTATCCTGACACCAGGCCGACCAGTCCTAACACTAACCTCTTAAGGCTGAGTGCCTAACAAGGCAGCTTTTAGTACCATTTTTATTAGCATTTGGTATGACATGGCCAGGGTGAAAAGCGCAACCTCCTGCATCCAAGACAGAAACTATAACCACTAGGCCAACGGAGCAGTCCCATATCTATGACAGCTCACTTAGATGAATTCTCAATTTAAAGAATAAAATGGCAAGTGACTAATAGTTATTCACGTCTGCTGAGTTTAAAGTAACTTATATATGGTAAGTATAGTAGTATAATAATTCATCATTTTTTGCAGTAATTGCTATGGGTCTCAACATCGCAAACTTATAATCATTCCACCCCAAAACATTATACTCTACTGTAACAGGTTTTCAACAGCCATGAATCAAGTGAAATAAATTAAACAGTCCTAATAAGATCCAGTAACCCACATTATAGCTGGGGAAGCAATCTACAAATTGGCTTTACAAAGAGAGAAAACTGTAATGTGATGTTTATGTACACAAATGTAAGATAAAAGATGGAAGAAAATTACCAAAGTTCCATCCCGAAATGACGATGAAAACAAGGAACGGACAGTAAAAATGCAATTGCAAAATTTATATGGTTATCTTTTCTTAAATGTTCTTATAATCAACACATAGTGAAAGGAAAAAATTCTAAACAATACTGGTTCAATTCCAAGCAATCCTAAAAGTACACAACTAGTATGAAAGAAGAAAGTTTGTAATTCCCGTGATGTATGTAATATCATAGTCAGTTTTTGTCATTGTGCAAGTCACCAATATGTTTACTTTAAAAAGAAAGTCACTACATATAAAGTAAGTAAAATACATTTATCATCCAGTTGGTAGAACACTGGACTCATAATCCTCAGGATGTGGGTTAAATACACACCATTGCCCACCAGGGTTGGCTTCCTTGATGCATTCCCCATAAAGGGACTTAACTCCCATTTCCTTGGCAAGATATAGTCAATAAAATGTTAGAAGTGTCACTTAAACCAACAGAAACAAAAGGCTCTCATCAACTTACTGTGTCTAAGAATAAAGACATGAAATCAGTGATTCAATAGTGGCATTTTATATCCTGTTACATAATCGGGAAAATGGTAAAGCTGAGTATAGAACCAAAGTATTAACCAGTACACATGTCTGTGTATAAAGTACGTTGCCACCATTTAATTCAAACTTTATGAAATCTGATAAATAGATTACAGTCACTAAGACTAAAAACATGAAATCAATTACTCAATAGTGGAACTTAATCTCTTGTAAACATTTATGCGTGCTAACATCACAATTTTTGCCCTGCTGAAGTCATGAATAAGAGATTATTGAATAAGTGCATGCAATCACAAAGATTTCAAAATCTGAATAAATAAGTTCAGGTATTATGAACCCCTCTAAAATTCTGCCAGATTTATTCCCAAACAGAAAAGCCTGGGTGGAATTTTACCCCTACATTTGAAAATAATAGAAGCAATTTTTGGAATAAGGAAGGAATTGAGTGAAGAAATATATAGGGATTTAAAATATTATGTGTAATTGTCACACAGTTGATTTTTCAGTAAGATTTTTTAGAATTGTCCTGAATCCTGCTATTTAACATATCTTAGGATGGACCCTGTCTTTGTCCCTGAAATATACATTTATGGTACATGTATATTATTCTTTCAACAACAAAAAACATTGAAAACTGACAAATAGAGAGAAACACAGCTGTTTCACAGACACAGTGATTTTCTGCTTTACTTGGAAATGAATCAACTGTTTATTTTAATGAGATGACATTACTGTCTCATAAAAAGGATAGGACTTGAATACATAGTATCAACAACATTAACGTCTCCAAAATAAGATGGGATTTGAATAGTCTAAACACCATTAATGTCTCATTAGAAAGGTAAAACTTGAATAGTATCAACAATGTTAATGTCTCATCAAACAGATGGGACTTGAATAGTATTAACAACATTAATGTCTCATCACTACGATGGGACTTGAATAGTATCAACAACATTAATGTCTCATAAAAATGATGGGACTTGAATAGCATCAACAACATTAATGTCTCATCACTAGGATGGGTTTTGAATAGTATTAACAAAATTAATATCTCATCAAAAAAGAAGGGACTTGAATAGTATCAACAACATTAATGTCTCATAAAAATGATGGGACTTGAATAGTATCAACAACATTAATGTCTCATCACTAGGATGGGTTTTGAATAGTATCAACAACATTAATGTCTCATCACTAGGATGGGTTTTGAATAGTATCAACAACATTAATGTCTCATAAAAAGATGGGACTTGAATAGTGTCAACAACATTAAAGTCTCATAAAACAGACGAGACTTCAATAGTATCAACAACATTAATGTCTCATCAGTAAGACAGGACTTAAATAGTATTAACAACATTAATGTCTCATAAAAAAGATAGGACTTGAATAGTATCAACAACATTAATGTCTCATAAAAAGATGGGACTTCAACAGTGTCAACAAAATTAATGTCTCATAAAACAGATAGGACTTGAATAGTATCAACAACATTAATGTCTTACAAAAAGATAGGACTTGTATCAAAAACAAAAATGTCTTATAAAAAAGATACTATTCAAGTCCCATCAACAGTGCATGGTCATCAAGTCCCATCAACAGTGAATAGTATCAACAACATTAATGTCTCATCAGTAAGATAGGACTTGAATAGTATTAACAACATTAACGTCTCATAAAACAGACAGGACTTGAATAGTTAGTACACTGTATCAGGAACATTAATGTCTCATAAAAAAGATAGGACTTGAATAGCATTAACAACATTAACGTCTCATAAAAAAGATAGGACTTGAATAGTATCAACAACATTAATGTCTCATCAGTAAGATAGGACTTGAATAGTATCAACAACATTAATGTCTCATCAGTAAGATAGGACTTGAATAGTATTAACAACATTAATGTCTCATAAAAAAGATAGGACTTGAATAGTATCAACAACATTAATATCTCACAAAAAAGATAGGACTTGAATAGTGTCAACAACATTAATGTCTCATAAAACAGACAAGACTTAAATAGTATCAACAACATTAATGTCTCATCAGTAAGATAGGACTTGAATAGTATTAACAACATTAATGTCTCATAAAAAAGATAGGACTTGAATAGTATCAACAACATTAATGTCTCATAAAAAAGATAGGACTTGAATAGTATCAACAACATTAATGTCTCATAAAAAAGATAGGACTTGAATAGTATTAACAACATTAATGTCTCATAGAACAGACAGGACTTGAATAGTATTAACAACATTAATGTCTCATAAAAAAGATAGGACTTGAATAGTATCAACAACATTAATATCTCATAAAACAGACAGGACTTGAATAGTATTAACAACATTAATGTCTCATAAAAAAGATAGGACTTGAATAGTATTAACAACATTAATGTCTCATAAAACAGACAGGACTTGAATAGTTAGTATCAGGAACATTAATGTCTCATAGAAAAGATAGGACTTGAATAGTATTAACAACATTAATGTCTCATAAAAAAGATAGGACTTGAATAGTATTAACAACATTAATGTCTCATAAAAAAGATAGGACTTGAATAGTATCAACATTAATGTCTCATCAGTAAGATAGGACTTGAATAGTATTAACAACATTAATGTCTCATCAGTAAGATAGGACTTGAATAGTATTAACAACATTAATGTCTCATAAAAAAGATAGGACTTGAATAGTATCAACAACATTAACGTCTCACAAAACAGACAGGACTTGAATAGTATTAACAGCATTAATGTCTCATAAAACAGACAGGACTTGAATAGTATTAACAACATTAATGTCTCATAAAAAAGATAGGACTTGAATAGTATCAACAACATTAATGTCTCATAAAACAGACAGGACTTGAATAGTATTAACAACATTAATGTCTCATAAAAAAGATAGGACTTGAATAGTATTAACAACATTAATGTCTCATAAAAAAGATAGGACTTGAATAGTATCAACAACATTAATATCTCATAAAACAGACAGGACTTGAATAGTATTAACAACATTAATGTCTCATAAAACAGACAGGACTTGAATAGTATTAACAACATTAATGTCTCATAAAAAAGACAGGACTTGAATAGTATTAACAACATTAATGTCTCATAAAAAAGACAGGACTTGAATAGTATTAACAACATTAATGTCTCATAACACAGACAGGACTTGAATAGTTAGTATCAGGAACATTAATGTCTCATAAAAAAGATAGGACTTGAATAGTATCAACAACATTAATGTCTCATAAAAAAGATAGGACTTGAATAGTATTAACAACATTAATGTCTCATAAAAAAGAAAGGACTTGAATAGTATCAACAACATTAATGTCTCATCAGTAAGATAGGACTTGAATAGTATTAACAGCATTAATGTCTCATAAAACAGACAGGACTTGAATAGTATTAACAACATTAATGTCTCATAAAAAAGATAGGACTTGAATAGTATCAACAACATTAATGTCTCATAAAACAGACAGGGCTTGAATAGTATTAACAACATTAATGTCTCATAAAACAGACAGGACTTGAATAGTATCAACAACGTTAAATAATTTCCAGATTTATCAGATGACAGCTGAATTGATTCACCGATTTATCTAGCTTAATTCAGCTGTGTAGCTCAAGTGGTTTTTATTTAACTGTGCTAAATAGGTTTTTGCCAAAAAGGTCCAGGTAAAAGAAAGTGTAAAAACAAATCAGAACTGATGTTATGGCCTGAAAATCTAATCATGTCATTAACTCTTGATGAAGATAAGTGTATAGAATTTCATGACTCCAGGTCCAAAAGAAACAAAGTCAACTGTACTCATGTAATACAAGAAAATCCATCATATTGTGCAAGAATCTAATTCACATTTAACATTTAGATTTTATGATCAAAAGTAACTTTGTTCTTACAAGTTTAACAGTTTATGCACTGTAGTTACAAGTGACACTTTCTTTACATCAAGACCTCGAGTATACATTTTTAAAAACCCTAATGATACTATGAAAATGTTCAGTCTAAGCCATTATAGAATACTGACCTCAATGGATAGTTTACAAACTAAATATGGCAATCATTCCTGGTACAAACTTTGTTACTCCTTAACTCTGAATTACATTTTCATGCAATAGATTTACAAATGACACAAAAGTCACAAAACTTGGCACTTTGTCATGAAAAAGTATCACCAGATGACCTATCTTATGCATGTGCTCTCTAGCAATCAGTTTAAAGAAAATAACGTTACACGGCTGATTAAGGCAGCTGCACAAAGGTGTATATTTTGGAGTATATACTGTTTAAAATTATATACCTTGCCCCTTCAATTAACTCATGCACAATGAGGTCAAAAAGCATAGACTGCATTCTAAGTGAAGGCACATGATATCAAAGGGACATTTGAAAAATAAAGACGGGAGTGCCATCCCAGCTAGACATCAACAAGGCCATGGAAGGAGGGTGTACCATAACTGTTTTATGGTTGAATTCTAGTCTTGTAATCACATTGGGAATAAATGTCAAAAAACAGCTTTTCCTAACGAAATTGTTCACTCCTTGGTATAAATTACCTTTAATTTCAAGATGACCAATCTCTGAAAGATGATGAAAAGCATAACTCCAGATGAACGTCATGTTGTTGTTGCTGTTGGGTTTAACGCCATTTTTCAGCACACAATAGGCTATGCATGGCGGCCAGTATTAATGGTGGAGGAAGAATCCTTGAAAACCCCGGGAAGAACCACCGACCCATGAAAAGCTACTGGCAAGCTTTCTCACATACCCACATTGTCCGAATCCTAGACTCGAACCCATGCAGACAGAGGTGAGATGGCAGTGATCCGTAACGGGGAGCGCTTTAGACCACTTGGCCACTTGGGGCCCCACATGAACATCATGTACATGCATGCTTCGTTGTGAACTTTAAAAACATTTAGCATAATATCAATGCCCTTTGCACAACAAAAAGATTTCTTTTGTTAAAAAAGTACAGACATTTGTTTCATGGAAAAGCCGTTGACATTGAAATTAGATTTCTTAAAATGGTTTTATTACTGAAATATTGATGCGGCCTTGGTTTCAATGCAAGTAATAGTGACAGTTCTGCTGATCCTTGAGCAAATTTTCAAGTGTCGATAATGGAATTATACAGGGTATTGTTTACCTGTTTTAATTGAGAATTTCTGAACACCCAACAAATTAGCGTAAATTCTTTTGCAAATTGTACTTTAAAATAAATGGGATATCCTTGCCTGCCCCCTCATTGTGAGTGGGTTCACACATTATCAAGGAAGCAGTGTATTCCTACATGAATGAAAAGATGGAAAACAATATCTATATTAGCAAAAAATGTAAGAATATGAAAATCTCACTAATGATCTTTATTACAGGCATTTATTACTATGAAAGTTATTAGTATATTTCTTTGTATTCCAGACTTAAATGATAGAAGGACCACTAGGCCCCATCATACATACAGAAGACAGACATATAGTATCACAGAGGTAGGTAGGTTGACAAACAGACAGAGAGAAAGACAGATAGATAGATAGACAGACAGACAGATAGACAGACAGACAGACATACAAACAGACAGATAGATAAACACACAGACAGACAGATAGACATACAGATAGGTATAACAACACAGAAATATATTTTCTTTATTAATGGCCTCTGAGAATAAGTCATTTGATGCATTGTCTATTTGGAAGAAATGGTGACCATATGTGGATTTAGCATCATGAATCTCAAGTAATAGTAATAGTATTTAAGCCAGTATACTATGTAAAACTTTTAAGCCAGTATACTATGTAAAACTTTTAAGCCAGTATACTATGTAAAACTTTTAAGCCAGCATACTATGTAAAACTTTTAATCCAGTATACTATGTAAAACTTTTAATCCAGTATACTATGTAAAACTTTGTCAAATGCTGTACAGTTTTTTAGAAGGTTATTTTTTTTTTAATAATGGTGGTTGTAACTGACATCGGATCAGCACCATTTGTGCAAAATTTTAAAGCCTTTCACACTAGGATGCTTTTTGTCAAATTTTGTCAAATTCTGTTCAGTTGGCTTTTTTTATAGATATTGTTTGAAATTTCTTTTTGTTCACTAATTGTGGCCATAATGAACTTCAAAAATTTTATTTATGCAAGAATGCTTCTGGTAAAATCTGGTCAAATTCTGTTCATTGGTTTTTAAGAAGGTGATCAAATGTTTATCTATTTTTAGCAATGGCAGCCATATTTAATGATATCGGCATAATATGCAACTAAACAGATTTATTGGGGTGCTCTCTACCAAGTTAAGTGAAAATTGGTCTTGTTGTTTTTTGTCAAAAGAAGTTAAAAATAGAAACTGTTGACTGATGATACATAAAGCAGAATGTTAATGCATCATGCACATAGGACCAATATGTAAGCTCACTTAGCCATACAGCATTAGGATGAGCAAACAAAATATTGAATTTCAACTGATCAAGGAAGACGAACTGTGCCTATTTACATGATAAAATGTGTAAATTATACCCCTTTGTTCATACATATGATGAAGCCATTTTAAATACAAGATGTATTTTTTACATGCATTGCTGTTGATGTCAATGCATGCTGTGCTGTGTACATTACTGAGATGACATCAATACAAAGGCAGTTGTAAATTTACCCCAGTAAACCTATCAAGTAATGTTTTCTCAAACACTGTAAATTTAAAGTTCAGTATCGATAGCTATTTACAACTGTCAAAAGTACAACAGGCTTTAATTCAGGAAGAAGACTTATGGCACAAAAGTATGCCTCAGTGATGGCTGGGCTTGGATTGTCTCAAGTGCTTTGGAATATCTCATGTTTTAAACTTCCATTTACACCTGTTGACGTACTAACAGATCTTTAAAAAAAAATGTTTGCTTCCTTCTGATGGTTCAACAAGTTTGATAGCAATCTTGTATTCCAAATGATAATAATAATGTCACTTTAAGTTTTTCGACTGGGACAATACACATCTGTGTTTAGTTATAAGTAGCACTAAAATACTGTTTGCAAATGGCTGGACCCTATCCCTTTGAAGCCACTCTAAAGAACAATTTAGTATACTGGGTACTTTACTCCCTGGTTTTAAAACAAAACTGGATTTTTATAAATTCAATCCATTTTTTATGCAGAACTCTTAAGATGCAAACTTGTGCTACAGACTAAATCATAATCATCAAGATGATAAATCTTATATATTTAAATGTATCCAATGGCCCAGTGACTAAGATTAATCCTGTCTATTTAAATGTATCCAATAGCCCAGTGACTAAGATTAATCCTGTCTATTTAAATGTATCCAATGGCCCAGTGACTAAGATTAATCCTGTCTATTTAAATGTATCCAATAGCCCAGTGACTAAGATGAATTCAGGGTGTATTTGATTATATGGTTATGGTTAAGCAAGTGTCTTCACAGTGGGCACGTTTTATCATTTTAAACATGCATGGAACATCTGGAATCTGAATCGATATCATAGTTTACATTGATTAAATGCACCATCATATAACATGAACTGTTATCATGGCAGGTAAAACAAACTGACAACTTTAGACTAAATACTTATAATCTTTTAATTTAAACATATTAAAAAACTTCTTTATATGTTTTTGGTTGATTTGTCTGTGTAAAACATGCAAATATGCTGCTTATGTAAAGTTCTGGCTACCCACTATCAAAGATATCAATATTCTGGCCACCCACTATCAAAGATATCAAAGTTCTAGCCACCCACTATCAAAGATATCAAACTTCTGGCCACCCACTATCAAAGATTTCAAAGTTCTGGCCACCCACTATCAAAGACATCAAACTTCTGACCACCCACTATCAAAGATATCAAAGTTCTGACCACCCACTATCAAAGATATCAAAGTTCTGACCACCCACTATCAAAGATATCAAAGTTCTGACCATCCACTATCAAAGATATCAAAGTTCTGACCACCCACTATCAAAGATATCAAACTTCTGGCCACCCACTATCAAAGATTTCAAAGTTCTGGCCACCCACTATCAAAGACATCAAACTTCTGACCACCCACTATCAAAGATATCAAACTTCTGACCACCCACTATCAAAGATATCAAAGTTCTGACCACCCACTATCAAAGATATCAAAGTTCTGACCATCCACTATCAAAGATATCAAAGTTCTGACCACCCACTATCAAAGATATCAAACTTCTGGCCACCCATTATCAAAGATTTCGAAGTTCTGACCGCCCACTATCAAAGACGTCAAAGATCTAGCCACCCACTATCAAAGGTATCAAAGTTCTGACCATCCACTATCAAAGATATCAAAGTTCTGACCATCCACTATCAAAGATATCAAAGTTCTGACCACCCACTATCAAAGATATCAAACTTCTGGCCAGCCACTATCAAAGATTTCGAAGTTCTGACCGCCCACTATCAAAGACGTCAAAGATCTAGCCACCCACTATCAAAGGTATCAAAGTTCTGACCATCCACTATCAAAGATATCAAACTTCTGACCACCCACTATCAAAGATATCAAACTTCTGACAATGCACTACTAAAGATATCAAACTTCTGGCCTCCCACTATCAAAGATTTCAAAGTTCTGGCCACCCACTATCTAAGACATCAAAGATCTGGCCACCCACTATCAAAGATATCAAACTTCTGACAACACACTATCAAAGATATCAAACTTCTGGCCACCCACTATCAAAGATTTCAAAGTTCTGGCCACCCACTATCAAAGACATCAAACTTCTGGCCACCCACTATCAAAGTTATCAAACTTCTGGCCACCCACTATCAAAGATATCAAAGTTCTAGGCACCCACTATCAAATTTATCATAGTTCTGGCCACCCACTATCAAAGTTATGAAAGTTCTGAACACACCTTTAGAGCTATCAAAGCTTTTGCCACTCACTCTCAAATCGTTCAAAGTTCTGGCCAACTACTGTCAAGATTATCAAATGTTTGGCCACTCACTATCAAAGTTACCAAAGTTCTGGCCACCTGATTGCAAAGTTTTGGAAATCCACTGTCAAAGATATATAAGTTCTGGCCACCCACTATCAAAATTATGCACCTTAAAGATCAACATTCTGGCCACCCACTATCAAGGTTACACACCTTAATGATGAACATATATATATATATATTCAAACTTGTCACAGACTGCAGAAACTGAGTTAGTAAAAAGACAATAATGTAACAGCAATTAATGAAATAAAAATACTTTACAAGGCATCAATTCAGAATATGCTTGTTGGATTATCTCCCTTTAGATTCATACCAATCCCTCCTCAAATGTTAAAAAATCCCTAAACTCTGTTTTTCTACCATAAAAAATAATCTACTGATGTTTTGCATCAAAAAGCCATGACAAATGCAATCAAGGTATTATTTTAAAGAGAAATGAAGATCATCAACGTTTTACACAAGAGAAAAAGGACAGCCACTCATATACAGTCAAAATATATTCCAAAATTTAATCTACAACTCAGTTTCCACATGTTTCTGCAATAGAAGCGCCCCCTTGTACATACACTGTATGACAAAAAATTATGTATTCTTGATACCGTTGTATATAAAATTGGGTAATACATAGACATAGGATGTTTAAGTGACCAATATGTCCAGCTTCCACCACGCTGGGTCTGGATACATGCAATGGACAGACAAACACACGGATATCAAAGTAAAAATGTGTCCAGCTTCAACAAAAATGGGAAAGGGCAGATGCATGGATGGAAAAAACACACATGGATATAAAAGTGGCTGATATGTTGATTTCTACCAAGGTGGGTCTAGATGGATGGATGGAAAGATGGACAGATACATGAATGCAAAAGTGACTGATATGTTATTTTCCACCAAAGTGAGTCTGAACAAATGGGTTGACAGATGAACATACAAACAGATACCAAAGTGACAGCTAGATTGATTTATCACGAAGGTGAGTCTGAACAAACAGATGAACAGATGGACATAAAAATGGATACCTAAGTGACAGGTATGTTGATCTTCCACCAAGTTGGGTCTGGACAGACATGAGAGATGGACAGACAGACAGACAGATGGATGGATGGATGGATGGACGAACGGATGGATGGATGGAAGGACATGCACGTGAAGACTAAAGTGACCAATATTTAGAGCTTCAACCATTTAGGTGAACTCAACAAAAATGAACCCCATGGCAAATGATGCAAAATTGCAAAGCACTACGAGATTCCGGGGAAATACAGAAAAAATCACAACAATAATGATTCATTTGGAAAGATGTCTCAGCTCAACACCACAAAATGTGGAAACATTCTGTACAGCAAGTATTTTTTCACAGAAATAAACTTTTTAATTCTGTTAAAAAAGAAATATATATTTTAAATTTGGGCTTCTTATATTTTAGCTACTGATGATGTAGTTTGATTGGATTTGTTTTCACAATCTCATTCTAAGGTTATTGACCAGAAATGATGTCTCCATATGGCATTGCAAAAAAATACCCATTATATGGTATTTCCTCCTCATTCTTCAAAGCAATCTGCTGACATGCATGCTTTATTATGTAGGAAAACTGGGAGCACATGAAGTTTCCAAGTTAACATGATCATAGCATATGAATTATTTCCCTTCAGATAAATTTATATACTACTGATCTGAAAATGTAAAATTTGTACATACCTTTACAAGTTCCATAACGAGGTAGATTTTGTCCACAGTCTCATATTCTTCATACAACTTGACGATGTTTGGATGGTTGCAATCCTTCATTATTTCTATTTCATTTTCAACCATGTGTTCCTTACCCTTTAGTTTCGATTTGTCTATGACTTTCATGGCATATTCTGTGCCAATATTTTTTAATTTACTGTACCTCACAACAGCGAAATTGCCATCACCCAAAGTCCGACCAAGCTCATATTTGTTATATACATAATCATCACTGGATATTTGTCTTTCAAGTTTGGTTTTCCTAACAATCTTTTGTTTTTGCTTCTTTTTCTTCTTTTCAACTTTCTCTGTGCCATCATTTTTATTATTCTTATCATTTTGAAATTCACCATCCTTTTCTTTTTCAGAATCTTTTGCTTTCCCTTCTTTCTCCTTTTCACCTTTCTCTTTATCTTTCTCAGCTTGCTCTTTATCTTTTTCTATTTTTTCTGACTTCGCTTTTTCAACTTTCATTTCAGTAGCTTTTGCCTCTGTAGCTTGAACATCTGGAGCTTTCAAAGCCTTCTCTGCTTTTTCCTTTTCTTTTTCCTTCTCCTTCTCTTTCTTGATTCTCTCCTTTTCTTTTTCCTTCTCTTTTTCAGCTTTTTCTCTCTCAAGTCTTTCCTTTTCAGCTTTCTCCACTGCTGCTGCTTGTCTTTCCCTTGCAGCAATTTCAGCCTTTTCTCTTTCTTGCCTTTCCTTCTCTTTTTGTCTTTCATCTTCTTCTTGATGACGTTTCTCTTCTTCTCTCTTTCTCCTTGCTTCTTCCCTTTCTCTCACCTTCTGCTCTCTAGTGGCTTTTTTGAAAGGATCTTCAACTTGTTTACCTGGCACTAAATTTTTCTTCCGATTCTCATCTTCAACAATTCTTCTCTCTGTTTCCATAACTTTCATACGTCTCCTTTTTGCTCTATCGCGTTCATCTCTATCAGCTTTCTCTTTTTCTTGTTCTAGTCTCAATCCAACCTCCATATCACGTGGATAATCATTTTTATGGCGTCCTTTTTCCTGTGGTCGAGTTTTATGAATCACATAATCTTGCTCCTGCTCACGATTAATTCCATCACTACCTTCCCCAAAACCACTATCTCGTTTATCTGCCTCATGCTGATGTGCTGCAGCCAATTTCTTCTTCTTCTGCTTTTCAAAATCTTTCATTAAATTCTTTGCATAGGGGCTGTCAGGGAATAATTCTTCAATAATATCTTGTATGTCTGATTCTGTCAACTGATCACTGCCCACACCAATGAAAATATCATCATCACGGAAAAAGTCAGATATGCCCTGTACTTCATGACCCTTCGTTGTAAACAATTTACGAACCTTATTATTCTTCCATTTTGGCCCAAAGGCCTCTGTAATGTCCCCCATAAGCTGCTCAAATGACTGAACACTACGTCTGTTGAGCAAAATTTTGACATTATTTCGCGGCCTAGCCCCATTTCGAACTATAGTCACAACTTTTGGTTTCAAAGGAACATTATCCGCCTGTTGCATAAGATACGTGTTTCGATTTGCAGGGCCAAAAGCCCCTGGAAATCGTCGATGCCCTTGGTAATAGCGTGCAGGATGGAAGGCATTAGACCCGGCAAACCCCCGCCCTCTGTAGCTGCCTTGTGTGTAATTCTGGTTCTCATCATGGAGTTCATTGTGTGCATGTGCTCGTGCTGAAAATAAAAAGTGAAATATAAAATTCTGATAATGGCAACAAATTATACCTTTAGATTCATACAGTTAATGGGTGTAGAAACAGAGGCAACAACAAAGGCAATACTCTAACACAATACAAACATGACAACTGTCCAACAACTTTTTGTAATTATAAAGTTAAATGTTAATGACTATTGCACTCAGTGACTGATATACAAATTCTCCTGTTGCCCAAAACAATTATGCATGTAAGTAATTGCTTGAAAGTGCTTGCAGTGGTACCAAGTGTCTCATTATAGTTTTTGATCACAATTTTATGATGCATGAACACTGCAAGTCTGGATACATTATCATGATAAACAGTAGAACCTGTTTTGAATGACCACCCCTTCTGCCAAAAAATTATGGTCTCTCAAAACAGGTGGTCTCCCATAACAGGTCATAAGACTATGTAATCAGTAAATCTGTGCATTAAGAATAAATTCTCTCAAGACAGGTGGTCTCATACAAAAGTGGTCTTTCAAGACAGGTTTTACTGCACTCTCAATACATTTATTTTCTTTGGTACAAATGTTTGCTATTTCCTTAAAACAACATTTTGACACAACCACTGACAGGTCAAGGAATTCTATTTGTCTTCACATTTGGATTGTTGAGTCTCAAATTTTATGGTTACTAGCAACGACAAGGTCTTTAAAAAATGGCATAGTCAGTTTTAGATATCCATTAACTGAGCAAAAAATTCAGATTTTACCAAATTTAGAATGTTCAGACAATTATGGGCCCAACTCAGTTTTTAGTTGTTGTTGGTACTACTACTACTACTACATCTTCTAAAGCATTTGTTAAGGTCTTGTTAAATATTTTGCCATCAGTTTAGAAACAAGCTCTTTGGAAGAATTATGACAAAGCAGGGAGACCTGGGTGACCAAGTGATCTAAGGCACTTGCCTTTAAAGGTCACCCTCACACATCTCATCTCTATCTGCATGACTCAGTCTGGGCTCAACCAATGTGTGTATGTGAGAAAGCTTGTCTGTAGTTCCCATGGGTCTATGGTTCTTCCCCACCAAATATACTGCCTTCCGTGTCATGAACATGCAGATGAACATGCACAGCCTATGATGTACTGAACAATGGCATTAAACACCACAAAACCCAAAACAAACCACACAGGTATTAAAAAGTTGATGACTACCACCTGAACTGACATAGGACTGTAGTACTAGCCATAGGCCACCACCTGAACTGTCATGGGACTGTAGTGTTAGCCATAGCCCACCAGCTGAACTGTCATGGGACTGTAGTGCTAGCCATAGGCCACCACCTGAACTGTCATGGGACTGAAGCACTTGCCATAGGCAACCACCTAAACTGTCATAAGACTGTAGTACTAGCCATAGGCCACCACCTAAACTGTCATAAGACTGTAGTACTAGCCATAGGCCACCACCTAAACTGTCATGGGACTGAAGCACTAGCCATAGGCAACCACCTCAACTGTCACTGGACTGTAGCGCTTTAAAGCCATAAGCCCCACCTGAACTGCCATGGAACTGTAGTGCTAACCATAGGCCACCACCTAAACTGTCATGGGACTGTAGCGTTAGCAACAGGCAACCACCTGAACTGTCATGGGCTGGTAATAGTAACCACTGGCTGCCACCTGAACTGTCATGAGAATGTAGCACTAGCCATAGGCCACCGACTAAACTGTCATGGGACTGCAGTCTAGCCACAACCATTGCACCAATTCACATGGAAAACAAATGGTTACTATTGGGTAATACTGGCTGTTGGTTCCATAAGGGTAACTAACTGTATTAGATGCATACAAAAATGATGATAACAAAGAACACAGTTTTTAATTTTAACTTTTAAACATTTAAAATATATACAAGACATAGTTCACGCTTCTATTTTAACTCAAGCTAAACCTATTTCAGATCTGTCCCATAATTTTCACATTTTTTCAATTTTATGAGCAGTCAAGGTGTATCAAACACTTCTTCTGTATATCCCACAAAAATCTGCACTAGTCTAACAGTAAGACTAACGCTGCATGTAAGAACAAAGTAGATGGATGGACACTTAGGTTCTACTGTTTCCATATATAAATGGCTTTGTTTAGGTTACATGAATTTGGTTATAAGTGATCTAAGACCACTGTACATGTAGTTGGAATAACTACCTGCACAGGCGAACCCCACCAAAACGCTGCAGTTGGAGTCAATTATAACTGCCTGTACAGGGGAACAACATCAAAACACTACATGGAGTCAATTATAATTGACTTCACACACACACACACACACACACAGAGCAGGATCATGTTCATTTAAATTTTCAGTTTATTATGTCCATATATAAATATAGATTATCAATGCATTTGTGTGTGTGTGTGTGTGTGTGTTTGTGTTTGTGTGTGCCTATTTACATGTACTTTGTAAATATGAATATAACAGATGACCACAGGGAGGATTAGTTCCACGCAGCTAACTCTGTCAACCTCTTTAAATAAAGTCATTGTTACTATTATTATAAATATTATTAGTATTAGTATTAGTGTTAGTATTATTATTACAACATCAAGTACCTAACCATGTCATAAAGAGACTGATCAAAACTGTAATGAATGTGTACTGTACTGAGTGGGGGGGATCTAATATATGAAGCACTTTAATTACAACTGATTGAGAAATCCACTTTTAATTTAGACCATATAGCAATTATTGTACCCAATTACAAATCAATGCTCAATCATACATACATACATACATACATACATACATACATACATACATACATACATGTATACCTACCTATCTACCTACATGTATTTATAGGTTACTGCCTTTGTATGGGTAAATATGAACAAGTTTTTCAGATGATATACTGCACGACCCTGGGAGTGCAAAATATCCATCCAACAAAACAATTTCATATTTTCCCACACAAATGCAGTAACCTTTTTATTTTATGCTCATTTTCTTATTCTACCTAAGGCTTAATTATATAAACAAAAATACACTACAAGAAACAAAGTAACTGAATGTATGCTGTATTCCAAACTAAATACACGAGCACTGATTTATCATTACACAACAATATTATTAATGTGTACATAACTCCACCCAGATAAATTTGAACTTAGTCGCACGCTAGACATAACTTTTGAAAGGAAATGACATTTTGGTCTATTTATAATTGAAATTTGGAGTCATAATGTGAATGAATGCGCATTGCAACAACTTTTCCATTTGATCTGGAATGAATAATGGTATTTTTGTTGATTCTACAAAATTTCATGATTATGGACTGGATTAATCTGTGCCAATTCTACATAAAGTACATCAGATTTCAACAGGGTGTTGACATCTGCAAGTGTGTTTCTGTTCTGTCGCTGAATGTTTGAAATCATGATGTGGGGGAAAATATGAAGTCTTTTAATTGCAATTATCTAAAAGATGCTATGGAATTAAATGCTTATTTCATTTTGAGTGCAGAAAGGAGGATGTAATTGCACTTGGAAAATAGTCAAAATTACAGTACAATTTCAAAATGTGTAATCAAGCTTGAGAACCCATGACACAGCTCATGTGGTCTGGATTTGGAGAACACAGAAAGTACATTTTGAGGAAATTCAGGATGTAAAACTGTTAGTATACTTTTTACCATTCTTATTACCAGCTAAAGAAGACAGTTTATGCCTTGTCACTTGCATGTTATTTGTAAGGAGCCTCTGTGGTGTCTAGTCTAAATCCGAAAAATTGTATCAAAAAAGTTAATGTGGAATATGGCAAAGCAGCTTGTATGTGGCAGTCCACAAAACATCTGCTTTAGTTCATTCAGACAAATAAAATGAATCAAAAGTGCTGGCATCTGTGCCCATTGTTTGTTTACAATAGAATGAAGTTCCTTTCAATATGAATTGCATGCGAGTTCAATATCATAAAATACTGTATGATTTTGAAAATGTAAAGTTAACAGAGGAAAAAATGAGCATATAATAAACATACATACATGTATACATACATACATACATACGCATGCACGTACATACATACATACATACATACATACATAAGTTTGTATGTACATATGTAAGTACATATGTAAGTACAAACAGACAGCACTACTTTATCCAACTAAACCAACTGGCAATCAGCAATACAATGTCCTCTCCAACACGTATCAAATACACAAAGGGTGCCGTGCTTTCTAAATTGCTTCAGTATGAAACCATTATCAAAATTACATCAATCTCCTGCAGAAAGACTGTATGGACAATTTACAGCAGCTTCTAAACCACAGATGATTTCAAATGGTCTCTTATACTTCAACTTGACTCGATAATTTTTCTTATAATGGACTTTATTGCAATTATTAAAATTGTTCTATATAAGAGTCAGAGGTATCAACTTTTATTTCATTTTATTTCCAATCTCTCCCAAAGTGACCTGATATACCTTAGCAAAAATTGACATCATATTGTTAACAACATTTAGGTAAACATAGATTTTATTACAGCAAACTACCTTAATGTAAAGTTTTATGCCAGCTTGAGTTTGCTTTCTCAAGTGTCTCCTTGAAAAAGGCACTTTCCTCCTATCTCTTTGGCACAGTATACTGAACAATGTGTTGAAAGTGTTATTAAAATCAAAACTAAAACAAACCGAAAAATAAAAAAAAATCTGACCACATCTTTCAACCATTTCAAGGTAGACTATGTAAATTATGTGCCTGAAAATTTATAATAATATTAATTGCAAACCTAGAAACATAATTATTACTATTCAAATAAAATTTTCCAGAAATATATACAAGACAAAAATATAACATAAAGGCATCATAAATCTGTCCAATCAAAACCAATAGTTCATTGTGTGATTAATCTGTTTTATATTTACCCAAAGAGTTACTCTTACATAGTTCATTGTGTGGTCAGTCTGTTTTCTATTAACCCAAAGAGTTACTCTTACATAGTTCATTGTGTGGTCAGTCTGTTTTCTATTAACCCAAAGAGTTACTCTTACATAGTTCATTGTGTGGTCAGTCTGTGGGTTTTTTAATCCAAATAGTTACACTTACATGTACGTGACATGAAAATTGTAGCCTAACACCAAGTAGGATTATTTCAAGAAAGGATTTTCATTTGGTCCCAGGGACCAAAAACTGACTCCTGTCCAAATAAACATTACTTCATAATTATGCATAATTCCAAATTTTAGCAAATTTCTTTAAAAAAAACTATTTATCAGTTGGTCAATATTTACCTAAATAAATGGGCTCAGGCCCAAACTCATCCACCCTAGAAAATCCCTTTAAAGAGATAGGAAACCAAAACGACTGTGAAACAAACAAAAGCAAACAACAACTGTGAAAGAATACTAGTTTCATGACCAAAAAAAGGAAATGTTACTCAACCTACCAGCTATCTCATATCCACCACTATACTTCGAAGTTCCAGACAAAATCCGCACAGCCATCTTTAAACACTCAAAGTTTATATGTCTACAATGTTGTATGTTGTTGGATAATGTAAGATTTAAAGATCTGACAATACTGAAGCTTTTATAACTTCAACACAATACGCACTGAAATGACTCTAGGTACCTGATCACAGTCCAATATAAAGCAAACAATTCCAAGTCTCGAATGCTTATCACAGTACGACAATGTGCATAAATTACACCTTTTGTAAACAATCAGTAGTCATACAGTAATACAAAATTCTGTTGATGAGTATAAGATTAGACAGAACCTGCATGCCAGAAAATAATTTCAAAACCATCAGCCAGTTAGCCGGAACGAAATATGATAAAATAATAAAGAGATAATGTAACCATTCTGAAATTTAATACAATTACATTTTTAAATCAATTATCCTCTCAAAACATGGGTAACAACAAAGAGCCCAATCCTTAGAATTGTTGCTATTCATGTAAACAATTTTGGGATATTTGTCTAAATTAGTGACTTTCAATAAAGCATTCAGACTAGAAATGTGCTCATGGAACTTGGATGCCCCTCCACAGTGCCTGAAATGGCCCAAATGCAGAACTTAATTCAAAACTTAACCAAGGTGCAACAGGATGATGTTTTGATAGATGGATGGACAGGGCTTACACAGGAAATTATAGACCAACTACACATCATAAGAAGAATATTAGTGAAAGGACAATAATGAGAAGTCGTCATAATAAGACATTTTATATTAGAAGTCATATTGTGGCAGTCATATTGGAGATCAGATCAGAACTATTTTCATTTAACAGCAACTAGACATCAAAAGAAGTCTGCTTGTGAAAAAACCACATGTCGATCTGAGAAATATCAATAACAAGATTTTCAAGATGGCTGTTGTGGTGGCCATATTGGAAGTCAGATCAGCACCATTTTCATTTATGTCCAACTAAACATTATACGAAGTCTTTTAAACAAAACATCATAATGATTGACCATCCATTCAAGAAACGTAATGATATGATTTTCAAGCTGGCTACTGTGGAGGCCATATTAGACAGTTTTATTTATAATTCTCTGGTGAAAACCTCATGTAACTATGGCTTTCTATTCATGAGGTTTAGCAATAACAAGATTTTCAAGACTGCATGGCAGCCATATTTAAAATCAAATCAACATCAACTTTATTTAGAACCAACTAAAGACTTAGTGAAAACCCCTATGTTGAATAAGTTATTATACTCCAACAAATCATGCTTTAGCATCATTAAATTTTGCAAATTTGCTACATTCTGAGCTGCTACGGTGGCCTAGTGGTTAGAGCATCTGCCTCAGATGCAGCAGGTCTTGGGTTCAAATCCCAGTCAAGTCATACCAAAGACTTATAAAAATGGTACAAACAGTGCCTCACTAGGCAATAAGCATTAAGAGGTTAGAGTTAGAACTGGTCACCTTGGTGTCAGGATAATCTGACTGGACATGATGTTACATGTTACATGTGTGCGGCATGATGCCCACTGATAGATGTCATGATAAACTGCCACAATGCAGATATCATGGTGATATGACTGCAAAATTGTTAAAGCTATGTTAAAAATCCAAAACACACACACATACACTTACTACACACTTGTTGCTAAACATTTCACAAATTTCTGGACTTGCTTTATTCACAAAATTTTAATTTTAATTTTAAAACATTTATACACATGTATCTGAGTCCTAATACATCATAAATTAGGAGAAAATACATGACTTCCTTCTCCTATAGTTAAACTTTTCTTGCTGTTATGCTGTGTTTATCTAATAAATTTTGTTCCTGTTTTATCATTACTAAATTTATCTGACTTATCTATTGTCTCAAGATTTTAAAAGAAAATCAGAAGTCTTGCAAGCCTGATCTGCCATATGTACTTGCTTATAAATCAAATCCAGCTGCAAACAGTACTAAACCCTGACCTGCCAATGCATAATGTGGTGCCACCCGGTCATGGTCCATTTTGCTTGTTCTATTAATTAATCACAAATCTGCAAGTACATTATAAAATGGCTGATCTAGGTCTATGAAGCCTGGACTTCACTTATAAGTAAGCATACATGCTGTGCTTAATAGATTTTGATGTGTGCATGACAAATGCAATAATGGGAACTTTTTCCAAAAGGTATCCCTGACATTTTGTCATGGGAAGAGTTTTCACTGAATTCAAACAGCAGACTGTTATCTGAAGGAATTCAAATGAAATACAGCCAAACTTGCCTTAAAGAACAATTGTATTAAACAATCAACTGTCTTTAACAGCCACTTTTTGAAAATTATGTGAGCTAAATGACTGTAATAATAAACATTTGGTCAGGCATGGCCCTAGGGTAAGGCGAACAAGGCAACTGTCTTGGGCCCTGTGCTTTCAGGAAATCAACTCTGCAATGCAATTTTTTGCTTGGGGGCCCTGATCATCGCTTACTGCCTTGGGCCCCACACATACTTGGGCCAGGCCTGCCTTTGGTAAGCAATCACCTGTTTTCCATATTAACTAAACCCAAGAGTACTTGGAGCTTACTAATTCAATCTGAAATCCTAACATTAAGGAACTTACTAACTCACTCTGAAATCTCATCCATGATATACATAAGGTCCCTATAATGGAAACAGAAACCATGGCTAGTGGAGATACCAATCTTCTGGATTCACCCTTCAGAGATGGATGTATATGACAAATTTTACAATTTTATTCATTCAAGTTTGATTAACATACATAGAGAAGTCCCTCACCATAAAGACCTTCAGTTTAACACAGTGTTATAAGGCAGGTAAAGTCAGAGATCCCATTTCAATATTCAAAACAAAGGCCTTCATCATAACACAGTTACTGCTATAAGGCAGGTATTATATAGTCATAGATCCCATTTCATTATTCAAAGGAAAGGCCTTCACTATAACACAGATTCTGTTATAAGGCAGATACAGGTGTGGTCATAGATCTTATTATTTAAAATAAGGCCCTTCATTATAACACAGTTACTGTTATTAGGCAGGTACTGGTATGGTCATAGATCTCATTATTTAAAATAAGGCCCTTCATTATAACACAGTTACTGTTATAAGGCAGGTACTGGTATGGTCATAGATCTCATTATTTAAAATAAGGCTTTCATTATAACACAGTTACTGTTATAAGGCAGATACAGGTATGGTCATAGATCTGATTATTCAAAATAAAGCCCATCATTATAACACAGTTACTGTTATTAGGCTGGTACTGGTATGGTCAAAGATCCCAAATCATATTTTAGCAGTAGAATTATATGTGTACAGCTCACCCTTGTTATACTGTGCTTTGTTATAATATGAGCCTGGATAAACACTGTACAACCTTGGGACCTCATGACCAAAATTAAACCATCATACCAAAATTGGAGTATCAAATGTATAACAAAATGGGCCAAAACAAAATACCATGAAGTATTATTTAACAAAATTAAATGCACAAATACTGTCAAATGATAAAAATCAGATTTTACTTACAGAATCTCAAAGTATTACTATACATTTGACTAATATTTTGTTTATTCTTTCTCGTCCCCCCCCCCTCCCCTTCTGAGAATGCCTTAGTGTCATTCTTATTGCAGTTCACATGTAGGAATCCTAACTACCACATTAAAATGAGGAACAGCTTAATGTACTTCTAACTACCACATTAAAAATGAGGAACAGCTTAATGTACTTCTAACTACCACATTAAAATGAGGAACAGCTTAATGTACTTCATTATAAGACAGTTCCACTATAGTATAATTGATGACTCCCATAAGCAGTTTTATAATGAGGGAGTGATGTATATGTCTTGATGAAATTTGCATGCACGTGCAAAGTTTAAAAAAATAATTGTAAACTTACTCTTTCTAACCCAAATGTATTTTCAATACAGAATTGGTGGGTCTGATCCAGTATCAATGACTGTAACCTTCTGTCTCTCATAATCCATATCAAAACATGATAGTCCTCCTGAGTAACTTTCACCCAATTTTTACCACTGGAAGAAGGCTTGTATTTGTAATAGTGATGATATTCCCTGTCCAAGTAATAGTCCAACATTTTACTAAATATCATCATTACATTAACAGTCATAAAAACAGTCACAATGTTTCCAACTTAGATGAGAATCACTTTCAAATTGATATAAAATGTGTATCACATGACATGTTCACAGACTGGTTTTTCTGTTTGATTAATTGGAACAGACAACAAATTATATGACAGTTACAATGATTTTAGCCACTTTGATGTAAGACACAATCAACTCATGTATATAAATTGTTTTGAACTGAAAAAATATATAAACATAATTTATCTGCAGTAACTATCAAACTCCAATTTCAAATATTTGGAGCTATCAATTAAATGCAAGTTTCAACTTCACAGAATCATATTTATTTTTCAATCTTCGAATTTTATTATTTCATACAGTTTTTCTCACAACTTTATATTACATTAACAAACCTCACTGTTAAATTAGTAAAAATCAGTAAAAATCATCAGTAAACCAGTCCAGACATCAGGAAAATTAGGTTGTCTTTAGACCAAAACTAATAAATCACAAAATATTTCAAATATACATCCTTGATATTCCTAAATGATAAACTACAGTGCTCATTATACATTCCAAAACAGGTTATTTATAAACTCTAAAGTCCTTGTTCAACACAGCTCTATATGTCTAGAAAACTCAGCCCTACTTTTTCCTGTCTCATTTCTCTACCAATCACAATCACCTACCTTGACATGTGATTCAGGTAATCTCAAGTAATTAAACAGACAAATTCTCATACAAAAAGGTTTTTAAACTGTATGTAATGGGAAATGATAGGTAAAACTATGTAAAACATTCATTGAAAGCTCTACCTGATACCCTTGGCAATAATGAAAATAAAAAAGTTCCAACTGTACCATACCTCTTAGTAAAGATGAGACTCCAAGATTGTGTCATTGGATCAAATGCAATGAAGGTCTTGGGAGGGGGGGCAGAAGGGCAGTGGGAAGAAACTGGTTAGGGTTTTCTTATTTATCTTTTCTTGCATGGTTGACCCAAATTAGTTTACAGGATAGTTTCATTTTCAAAAGGAAGTACTTTGTTGCCAATAATGTGCCAACTTTCTCTGATTTTCACAGAAAAGTCTCATATTTTAATGGGAAAATGGGAGGGCAAAGGAGTATGTTGACCCCTGATTGATCATTCCACTAAATTCTTTATTTCCAATCTCTAATCACACAAATGTAAACAGCCAAGCTTATCTAAAAATACCATATGACCCGTTTAACAAATAGCACTTGCCTTGAGAGACAAACAAATAGCACTTGCTTTGAAAGCCAAAGAAATAGCACTTACCTTGAGATACCACAAACAGCACTTGCCTTGAGACACCACAAATAGCACTTGCCTTGAGACCACAAACAGCACTTGCCTTGTGACCACAAATGGCTCTTGCCTTGAGAGACAAATGGTACTTACTTGAAAGACAAACAAATAGCACTTGCCTTGAGAGACACACAAAGCACTTGCCTTGAGAAACCAAAAATAGCACTTGCCTTGAGAGACCATAAATAGTACTTGCCTTCAGAGACCACAAACAGTACTTGCATTCATAGTCAAACAAATAGCACTTGCCTTCAGAGACAAACAAACAGCACTTGCCTTAAGACACTACAAATAGCACTTGCTTTAAGACACCACAAATAGCACTTGTCTTGAGACACCACAATAGCACTTGCCTTGAAAGACAAAAAGCACTTGCCTTGAGAGACTGCAAATAACACTTGCCTTGAGACAACAAATAGAACTTGCCTTGGGATACCACAAATAGCACTTGCCTTGAAAGACAAATAGCACTTGCCTTGAGGGATTGCAAATAGCACTTGCCTTGAGACACCACAAATAGCACTTGCCTTGAGACCACAAACAGCACTTGCCTTGAGACCACAAATGGCTCTTGCATTGAGAGACAAATAGCACTTGCTTGAAAGACAAACAAATAGCACTTGCCTTGAGAAACCACAAATTGTACTTGCTTTGAAAGACCATAAATAGTACTTGCCTTGAGAGACCACAAACAGTACTTGCCTTCAGAGACGAACAAATAGCACTTGCCTTGAAAGACAAACAAAGAGCACTTGCCTTGAGACACAAACAAATAGCACTTGCTTTGAGAGACAAACAAATAGCACTTGCCTTGAGATACTACGAATAGCACTTGTCTTGAGACACCACAAATAGCTCTTGCCTTGAAAGACAAATAGCACTTGCCTTGCGAGACTATAAATAGCACTTGCCTTGAGACAACAAACAGAACCTGCCTTGAGAGATAACAAATAGTACTTGCCTTGAGAAACCACAAATAGAACTTGCCTTGAGAGACCACAAATAGCTCTTGCCTTGAGAAACCACAAATTGCAGTTGCCTTGAGAGACCACAAGTTGCACTTGCCTTGAGAGACCACAAAATTGCACTTGCCTTGAGAGCTCACAAATAGCACTAGCTTTGAAAGACCACAAATAGCTCTTGCCTTGAGAGACCAGTTTCAAAATCTTTATATTGGATACTTCCATCCTATGCAGAAAAACATTCTTTGAGAACCAAGTGTTCTTACATGAGGAGAGCATCTCATGGGAGGAACAAAATGACACATGTAATTAGATGTTATCTGATAACATAGATACCCCACTACAGTGCGCAATACAAAACTTTAATACAAAACCTAACCAAGGTGCATCAGATGAACAGATGGATGGATGGACAGGTGGACGAAGATAAGATTGTTAAGTATGGCATAACAGTGTCAAAGTTAGAAGAAGAATACTTAAATGCAGTATAATGTGGCCTGCCTTCAGGAGTTATCCTCTCCTGAAAACTGGGGAGGTGGGGTGAGCTTGAAAGATAGGGAATCCATTGCATACTATTTGTCAGAGGTCTGCTAGCCTTTTTGCAAATATGTCCCAGAGTACATGTGCTAAATATAATGCATCTAGACTCCCCAGGTTTACATCATAATGCAAGGAATATCAATGTAACAGTTTTTATAGGTTTTTGCAAAATTTTGGTAAAAAATAAACTTGCCTGTCACAAAATTAATAATGAAAATTTTGAAACTATAATCTCTACTTGAATTTTGACAGCTCCTCTATTTCCACATAAAACAGGATAATGGACATTGACTTATCCATTAGTTCATGCCATAACTGTTTAAATATGTCTGGCTCCTGACTTTCAAAATTCTTCAGAAACTGTCGTTTTTAATTGACAACAATCAAGAACCAGTCTAATACTGGAGGTTACACTCTAAATAAACACCAGATACATGTAACTTTTACAATGAGCTGTAAATATCAGAACAAAATTTGCTTTCTGTACGCAAAAAATGAATGAAATACTTTAAAATAATTTTTTGCATTATTCATTTTTAAATTCTTACACATAACTTGCCAAATAGCTGCATCTATGTCTGATGTATATTGGACGAATGAAAGACTTGATCTTTTTCCATCCACGTTGATTGTTTTACATCCATGACACAAAATTTTCATTTTTAAACACAAACTCTGCATTTTTACACTGTAAAAACTAGATTCACAGATCACTAAGAAAACTATTTTTGGTTCCCATAGATGGCTCCCTATTTCCATATGTAAGAAAGGTTACACTCTATCATAAACCATTATAACTTCACCTATGAAATTAAATATTTACAAATACTTGATTCAAAAGTTGGCCAGGAACCACAGTGGCTCATTGGTGACTGTGGTGTATTGCGCAAGACGTATTACCCTCCTTGGCATGATACAAACTTCAATGCTGCCGTACCATAAACCACCAAACCAAACAATTCAGTGGTTAACCACTAAAGGAATATATACAACAAACAATTCAGTGGTTAACCACTAAAGGGATATATACAACAAACAATTCAGTGGTTAACCACTAAAGCGATATATACAACAAGCAATTCAGTGGTTAACCACTAAAGGGATATATACAACAAACATATCAGCGGTTAACCACTAAAGGGATATATACAACAAATAATTCAGTGGTTAACCACTAAAGGGATATATACAACAAGCAATTCAGTGGTTAACCACTAAAGGGATATATACAACAAACATATCAGTGGTTAACCACTAAAGGGATATATACAACAAACAATTCAGTGGTTAACCACTAAAGGGATATATACAACAAACAATTCAGTGGTTAACCACTAAAGGGATATATTCAACAAACATATCAGTGGTTAACCACTAAAGGGATATATACAACAAACAATTCAGTGGTTAACCACTAAAGGGATATATACAACAAACAACACGATTTTGGTGCTTATATTGACATACACAAACACTGCAGTAAAAAAATCTTTAACTTGTACAAACATATTTATGCCAGTGATTGACTAAACATAGAAAATGAATATATCATTCAAAAAATATACCAATTTATGACAACCCAATAAAAACTGATTCATTACTGAGCAAACCATTGGTCTATTGTGAACTATGTTAGAAGCTCATGATTTGACTTTTAATAAGAATTCTTGGGGATTCCTAATTTTGTTATTATAAAGCAGTATTGTTATAGTTTGTGATTACTAACTCCTTTTCTATTGAACAGCTTGAATTTGAAGGAGTATCAAAATGAATCACTACTGAAAAATGTCAAAAATAAATTACAGCGTCAAACCTCTACTGATACAAGGGTAGCAACCTGATCTATTTATATATCTCATTTTGTAATTTATCTTGGGGACATAGTCGAAAGACAGACAGAAAGTCATGATGATGGACAGGCAGATAAACAGAAGTTTCCTTGGATCCATAAAAACTCTCCACTTCAATGTGACTCTTTTTTTAATATATAATTTCAATCTATATCTACTTTATGTGTTTTTCCTCCCCTGGGCTGTACCTTTCCAATCATCAGATCAAATTTATGATGCACAATTGTGGGATTAGCACCAAAATTAACAGAATGTGAGTGAAAAAAATACATTTCTGTGACATGGAAAATCTGATAATAATATTCCAGACAGGTTCATGCACAACTTTCAATCACATGTGACACCCCATCTGCATGTCTAGCCAACCTTTTTATTTATCGATTTATTAATTTTTATTATTTATTATTTATTTATTTGTTGGTTCATTCATTCATTCATTCATTCATTCATTCATTCATTCATTTATTTATTTGATTGACTTATTCCTTGTTTCTTAGTTTGTTTCAGTTTGCCTGTATTCTGCATGCATCTATTTGCTTCATAGTTTGTAAATATATTTGTTTGGTTTTATAATGAGTTAAACCATCCTTACAGGACACAAACTTTGTTATCTGTTTATTTCTTATATCACTGCTCCAGTGGCCTAGTGGTTAAAGTGTCTGCCCCAGATGAGGAAAGTCGTGGGTTTAAACTCCAGCTGAGTCATACCGAAGACTTCTAAAAGTGGTACTAACAGCTGCCTTACTACATTAAGAAGTTAGTGTTAGGACTGGTCGGCCTGGTGTCAGGATAATGGGACTGCCCCAGTGCTAGACATCACTTTAAACTGCCAAAGGGCAGACATCACTTTAAACTGCCAAAGTGCAGACATTGTAGCGTTAAAGCTACATTAAAATTCTGAATCACACACACACATATTTCTGATATCAGTCATTTCTGGTTAGAGACATAATCCTAAATATATTCATTGCAGCCATAAAATGTAGCATCCAATCATACATACGACACAATTTTTATTTTTGTTTGTTTTAACGACACTTTTAACACATTACTGACTATATCATGCCAAGGAAATGGGAGTTAAGTGCCTTTCCCATGGACACAGAAGCATGAGGACTGAATCTGCCACCCTTCACATATATTACATATGACATGACTCCTGGACGTTTACAACCTCCTCCAATTTTTCCCAACTAATTTTTTTAATTATAACAAAGTTTCAGTTCCCAAGTGAATAAGTTTTATTTCTTTATCTTGTGACAATTGTTGTATACTTTAACAACAAAGTCTTGAAACAGTCTTTCATTAAACCAATTAAAATGTTTAAAAGTTCTTTTAAATTGTAAATGAATATTTCAAATACATGTATGTTAATAATCAGTCAATGAACTCTGTTGTTAGCTTGTTATTTTAGGAAGACGTCAGATCTTAAAAAAGCTGATTAGGTAAACTGTAATCAACAACAATGCAAATAATTCTTCTTTGTGTTTGTCTTTAATGTACTGTGTACCACTGTTATTCAATCCAGGGCAAACAACAGCCCACAAGTGCATGCCCAATCAACTAATACACCAACCCATGCACCAAATGACATTTTGTTAGATAAGTTAATCTTCCAAATTAATAAAAATTGATTAAGTTACCTTATTCAGTAACTGCAAATTATGAAAGTTAATATCACAGCAAAAGACTATTCCAACTGTCAAGTGAAACTTTATAAAAGAATCTCAAAATGAGAGTCACCAATCTGGTTGGCTGTTTTGACAGCCCATCATCATGTAATCAGCATAATTGACTATTATTTCTTTGGAAAAGAATAAAATCTAATGCTGATACCTATCTGTAAACAAGTGGTATGACATATTTTGTTGTTGTTTTGTTGTTGTTATAGTAGATTTTAACGCCATTTCTCAGCACACGATAGGCTATACATAGCGGCCAGTATTAATGGTGGAGGAAGAACCCGAGAAAACCCCAGAAAGAACCACCGACCCACGAGAAGCTACTGGCAAGCTTTCTCACATACCCACATTGGCTGAATCCGAGACTCGAACCCACGCAGACAGAGGTGAGATGGCAGTGATCCGTAACAGACAGCGTGTTAGACCACTCGGCCAGACATATTTTGTGTATGTATATAATGTTATATATGTTTATATCAATGAAGTATTCAGATTTGAATGGAATCAAGCAGATAAAATTCTAGAGAACTGAAGTATATACAGACACTTCTGAATGACCTTGACCCAAATACACATGAAATTTATAGACATTGCTAAATGGCCTTGATACACATACATATGAAATATATACAGACATTGCTTAATGAGTGACACACATACACATTTATACAGACAATGTTTAATGACCTTGATACAACAGATACAATTTATACATTGTTTAATGAACTTGACACACGTACATGTGAAATTTATAGACATTATTTAATGACCTTGAAACACGTGCACTTGAAATTTATAGACAGTGCTTAATGATCTTGATACATACAGATACAATTTATACATTGTTTAATGAACATGACACATTTTCGTACATTAAATTTATAGACATTGCTTAATGATATTATGTTACGTATATTGGATTTAATTTATATTTCATTTAATTGAAGTTTTAAGGTTGTTTTTTGGGGGTTTTTTTTACATGTCAATGTAATGTAATTTTGTTTACTAGGAATTCGATATTTTTCAGAAAATAGTTTGACCTTTGCTCTTCAGTTGTAAACACCTAAAGTTGACCTAGTTCCCAAACTTTCTTTAGAAATCAGTGAGATAAGCAAACAACTTTTTATTTTTATCCCATTCTAAGAGTAAAATGATTGGTTTTAGTCAAGGTCATACTGGGACTAAGTGCTTTTATATGTAAATACTTCTCGAAGGTTCTGGAAAGTTGACCCTCATCCGGGAATTTGTTTTGTGTTTTGAGTTACTATATAATCATTGTTTATAGAGATTTTTCTCAGTCGGGCTTAAAAACACTGGGAAATAAAGGTGTTCTTTTGTTGTGTCAGTTTGGAGTTGTTTTAATGTTTATTCGAATTATTTCTTAAAACGATTAATGCTTTTTCCTGGAAATATATGAGTGCTCATACAGAATTCTTGGACAAAGACATTTCATTAATTCAAAAACAGGATTATTGTTTTGTGAATAACATACAACTGTAGATCTTACAACACCACAAAGGACACAGTATACATCATCACCTTCCATCTTAGATTCTTCGTCATTAATCAAACTTGGATTAGTTAGAACATTTCATTATTAGAACTTCTAAAATTGAATTAGTGGATTATTCTTAGATCATTTTTGGATTTGATTCTTAAAACCGTAAGTTCTAATTTTTTAAATTTTTTACAGTATTTTTCAAGGGAAATAAATTATTTGTTAAATTTTTCAAAGCTTGTTGTTTTGACTCTTTCTTGTGATAGTGTTTATTCGACCCTAAACACATAAGATTTGACACACATACACATGAAATATATACAGACACTCCTTAGAGACAATGACAGACAAACACATGCATACTTAACTGTAATTATGTCCCATTTTTTTATATATAATTATTAGATACATTTTTGCACTGAATTCAGACACATCACGATATATGTTGGGATAACCAAAGAATAGGCTTCCTTGTATAAATTTACAAAAGGATTAACATGGATTCACTGTTATGGATGGAATGAGGTCAGTTGATGACAACAAATGTACTTGACTTATGAAATTTAGTTGCCAATTTACTTATATATATATACACACACACCAACCCATGCTTTTCTGCTGAAAATTAAATATTTAATTGGTCATCACTGTGTTTTCCCTACTGTAAATATTTTCTTAAAAGTCGAGTCCAAATGCAAATTGCACAGACCCTGATCTGCTGCCATTGCATAATGTGCAGGCAGATCTGGGTCAATGAATTTTGTTAGGAGTAATCAGTAGATCTGGGAGTAATCAGTAGATCTGAGTCAATGAATTTTGTTAGGAGTAATCAGTAGACCTGGGTCAATGAATTTTGTTAGGAGTAATCAGCAGATCTGAGTCAATGAATTTTGTTAGGAGTAATCAGTAGACCTGGGAGTAATCAGTAGATCTGAGTCAATGAATTTTGTTAGGAGTAATCAGTAGACCTGGGTCAATGAATTTTGTTAGGAGTAATCAGTAGATCTGAGTCAATGAATTTTGTTAGGAGTAATCAGTAGACCTGGGTCAATGAATTTTGTTAGGAGTAATCAGTAGACCTGGGTCAGTGAATTTTGTTAGGAGTAATCAGCAGATCTGGGTCAATGATTTTTGTTAGGAGTAATCAGTAGATCTGGGTCAGTGAATTTTGTTAGGAGTAATCAGTAGATCTGGGTCAGTGAATTTTGTTAGGAGTAATCAGTAGACCTGGGAGTAATCAGCAGATCTGAGTCAATGAATTTTGTTAGGAGTAATCAGTAGATCTGGGTCAATGATTTTTTTGTTAGGAGTAATCAGCAGATCTGGGTCAATGAATTTTGTTAGGAGTAATCAGTAGACCTGGGTCAATGAATTTTGTTAGGAGTAATCAGCAGATCTGGGTCAGTGAATTTTGTTAGGAGTAATCAGTAGACCTGGGAGTAATCAGTAGATCTGGGTCAATGAATTTTGTTAGGAGTAATCAGTAGATCTGGGTCAATGATTTTTTTGTTAGGAGTAATCAGCAGATCTGGGTCAATGAATTTTGCTAGGAGTAATCAACAGATCTGGGTCAATGAATTTTGTTACGAGTAATGAGTAGATCTGGGTCAGTGAATTTTGTTAGGAGTAATCAGTAGACCTGGGTCAATGAATTTTGTTAGGAGTAATCAGCAGATCTGGGTCAGTGAATTTTGTTAGGAGTAATCAGTAGACCTGGGAGTAATCAGTAGATCTGGGTCAATGAATTTTGTTAGGAGTAATCAGTAGATCTGGGTCAATGATTTTTTTGTTAGGAGTAATCAGCAGATCTGGGTCAATGAATTTTGCTAGGAGTAATCAACAGATCTGGGTCAATGAATTTTGTTACGAGTAATGAGTAGATCTGGGTCAGTGAATTTTGTTAGGAGTAATCAGTAGACCTGGGAGTAATCAGTAGATCTGGGTCAATGAATTTTGTTAGGAGTAATCAGCAGAACTGGGTCAGTGAATTTTGTTAGGAGTAATCAGCAGATCTGGGTCAATGAATTTTGTGAGGAGTAATCAGTAGACCTGGGTCAATGAATTTTGTTAGGAGTAATCAGTAGATCTGGGTCAATGATTTTTTTGTTAGGAGTAATCAGCAGATCTGGGTCAATGAATTGTGTTAGGAGTAATCAGTAGATCTGGGAGTAATCAGTAGATCTGGGAGTAATCAGTAGATCTGGGTCAATGAATTTTATTAGGAGTAATCAGCAGACCTGGGTCAATGAATTTTGTTAGGAGTAATCAGTAGATCTGGGTCAGTGAATTTTGTTAGGAGTAATCAGTAGATCTGGGTCAGTGAATTTTGTTAGGAGTAATCAGTAGACCTGGGAGTAATCAGTAGATCTGGGTCAATGAATTTTGTTAGGAGTAATCAGCAGATCTGGGTCAGTGAATTTTGTTAGGAGTAATCAGCAGATCTGGGTCAATGAATTTTGTGAGGAGTAATCAGTAGACCTGGGTCAATGAATTTTGTTAGGAGTAATCAGTAGATCTGGGTCAATGATTTTTTTTGTTAGGAGTAATCAGCAGATCTGGGTCAATGAATTTTGTTAGGAGTAATCAGTAGATCTGGAAGTAATCAGTAGATCTGGGTCAATGAATTTTGTTAGGAGTAATCAGTAGATCTGGGTCAATGATTTTTTTGTTAGGAGTAATCAGCAGATCTGGGTCAATGAATTTTGTTAGGAGTAATCAGCAGATCTGGGTCAATGAATTTTGTTAGGAGTAATCAACAGATCTGGGTCAATGAATTTTGTTAGGAGTAATCAGTAGATCTGGGTCAATGAATTTTGTTAGGAGTAATCAGTAGATCTGGGTCAATGAATTTTGTTAGGAGTAATCAGTAGATCTGGGTCAATGAATTTTGTTAGGAGTAATCAGCAGATCTGGGTCAATGAATTTTGTTAGGAGTAATCAGCAGAACAAATAAAATAGACTGGCCTGTCAGCACAGCTGGACTCCACTTATAAGCAAGTACACATGATATTTCTCATTGTGTATTCAACAATTTATGCTGGATGTGTGTGTGTGTGTGTGATTTAGATTTTTAATGTAGCTTTAACAATTTTTCAGTCATATGGCTATGATGTCTGCAGTGTGGCAGTTTATAGTGATGTCTAGCACTGGGGCATCATGCAGCAGACATGTAGCATGATGTCCCACTCAGTCACATTATCCATATAGCATTTAGCCTGATGTCCACCCAGTCATATTATCCAGTTCTAACACTAACCTCTTAATGCTGAGTGCCAACGAGGCAACTGTTAGGACCATCTTTATGAGTCTTTGGTATGACATGGATGGGGATCAAACCCACGACCTCCCCATCTGAGGCAGATGCTCTAACCACTAAGCCACCAGAGCAGTTGCTGAATATGTGTCAATGAAACTCCTTGTTTTGTGCCTACCCCTAGCAAAATTTACTACAGTCAAATAACTTCCCTCGATATTGCACAATATGTTGCCCAACATAATATCATTCTGTTGACTCCAACCATCTTGTTGTAGCAGGCTGTATATTTATATTTACTGATACACACCTCTAGTTAACTTCCTTCAGTTTAGAAAAGTTCCATGTGAAAAATATAATATCGGTTCCTTTCCATGGACTAAAAAAAGGCATTAATCATACTAGGTAATCAACTGTTATAAAGTACAACAAAGCGTATAACAAAAATCGACCCACCCTGGGAAACAGTCCATGGAATGTCAATAAAAATCAATATAACCTCAGGAACAAAATAATTTTGAACCAGTCAACTTATCTCCAAGCAGAAACATCTTCATCCTTTAGATGGCTTATATCTTTAACTCCTAATGGCATAGAAGGTGTGGGGAATTCACATGCTTGGACACAAAGTTTACTCTGTCATTTATGAGCATGATGACATGTTCATATTGTATTTAATCTTCTAATGTCTGTGACAACTTTAATCACATTAACATTAACTATGCTTTCTGAGGGGAAAAACAGCTGAGTTTGCACATAAATCGTTATAGACTCATAGTTGCAGTGTGATATGTTAAAGTCCTGTGTTCATAAAAATATCCCCTTGAAGACTTCAGGGTATGTCAACTATGAAGGATGAATTCTCATGCACACTAAAAGAAGCAATTAACAGAGGTAGGCACTGCCACCATGGTTCAGTGGTGTGGATGCTGGAATTGTGACCAAATGGGTGCAGGTTCAAATCCTACCATTGGATCAGTCCAGTTGACCTCCACTGTATCATTGGGAAAGGCATCTGACCCCATCTGCCTCAGCACTAAATAGCTACTTGTGTCTGTGCTGTAAAACACCATACCAAACCAACCAAAAATATCCTACTAATATTTCACATTCCCATAACTGTGTCTGTCAAAATTATAAAATTTCTCATATTTGGAAAAAGGAGAAATATGCTGAAGTAATGTTGCACAACACATTGCCTATTTCAGTTCTGTATTAAGGATTTGCTAAAGGAAAACATGACAGATGACACGTAAAACATGACAGACGACACGTAAAACATGACAGACGACACTCCAAGGGCGCTATCTTCATGTCTCTTGACACATAAACATAGCCTACATTAATCTTGAATGCAATATAAACTTAAGGTAACTGCTCTGTATGGGCAGTCATGGTATCTCAGTTGGTACAGTGTCAGACTCATAATCCAAGTGTCACCAGTTTAATAACTCCAGGCCAGCCAATGTTGGCCACCTCAATGTTCATAATCCAAGTGTCACCAGTTTAATAAATCCAGGCCAGCCAATGTTGGCTGCCTCAATGTTCATAATCCAAGTGTCACGGGTTTAATAACTCCAGACCAGACAATGTTGGCCACCTCAATGTTCATAATCCAAGTGTCACCAGTTTAATAACTCCAAGCCAGCCAATGTTGGCTGCCTCAATGTTCATTTGGGCATGGCTCTTAGCTCGCATTTCCTGATAGAATCAATAATGTGTAAAAAGTGCTATTAAACACCTTCCATCATAAATTTTGACTTTGTCTTCTTTGTTCTGTGGACCGCTCCAGTGGCCTAGTGGTTAGAGCATCCACCTCGGATGCGGGAGGTTGTGGGTTCAATCCCCCATCCAAGTCATACCAAAGACTTACAAAAATGGTACTAACAGCTGCCTTGCAGGCATTCAGCATTAAGAAGTTATAGTGTTAGGACTGGTTGGCCTGGTATAATGAAATTAATAATAATGACCTTATTTAAAGAGGGTAACACAATTAGCTAAGAACTAATCTACCTTAAGGCCCTCACACAAAGGAATTTATTTATTTTAGCTGCATCTCTGAAGCCATTGGATATACTGGGTATGGAAGAAGGAAATAGTGGGCATTTCTAATCTCAACTGGAATACTATTCCAGAGCAGAGTTCCAGAGTATTGGAAACTTTTTTAAATAACTCCTTATTTGGTTTGGGAATTTTATACTGTTTGGTAGACATGGATCGCAGGTGGAGAGTATTACCAGGTAGCCTATACTGGAAAAGTGGTTGTAAATATTCAGGAGCACTATGGGATATCCTGTACATTAATTTGGCTTTTCTCAAACAGATTCAGTCTTTAACAGGTAATATTTTTAACTTAAGGATAATGTGACTAGGTGGGATATCATACTACATGTCTGTGGCATGATGCCCCACTGCTAGACATCACTATAAACTGCCACATTACAGACGTTATAATGATATGACTGAAAAATTGTTAAAGCTACTTTAAAAATCCAAATCACATCACATCACACTTTGTTCTGTGTCTAAGGGAAGGAACTCAATCATAATATCAGGTATGGTACATGTATCACTATTTACTTCTCCTTAAAAAGTCCTACAGTAGCAGGGGACAGTTTTGTAAATTGGCCTGTCAAATTTCTTAACTTAAGGCTATGGTGTGACTTTTTAAGCAATTATTGTGTAATAATTAAAGATATGGATATATTTGTGAATATGGTCTTTCCAGCTTGTGTTGATCTTGAAACTGATATGAGGCATGTACACCTTGCGCAGTCATGGCACAGTATGTAGCCAGTGAAATACTAATAGTCAGCTAGGAAGCAGAACTTAGCCACTTATAACAGTTGACACATTGGTACAAGGCAAGTACAATATCTGAAAAACTGCCTGGATGACAACTATTCTGAATTGCATCAAGCTATTAAGTACACAATGTTTGTGTTTGCACTGTGATCATCAGGTATTCTCAAAAACAGCCTTCAGACATGAAAAATGCATGTATAAATTTGGGGGTGGGGTGCATCATTGTTTTATACTATGAATTTCCACTGACTTGTCAGGTAAAGTGAATGATATTCTTATGTTTTGCTTTATTATACCTGTCCAAAAATATGAACCTTTTTGACCTCACTCTTGTATTTTATTTCTGTATGAATGTTTTTTTTAGGCGAGTGTATGCAACATTAAATTTGTCCATAAAACTGTCCCATGCACCCTAACAACCACATCTGTTTTTTCTTTGTCAAAGGGAAGAAACTCAACCATAATATCAGGCCTGAGATCACTATTTACTTCCCTTTAAAAAGTCCTAACAACCACGTCTGTTTTTTTGTTTCCTAACAACCACGTCTTTTTCTTGTTTCCAAAGGAAGGAACTCAATCATATTATCAAGCCCTAGATCACATTTATTTCCCATTAGTAAGTCCTAACAACCACATCGATTACATTGATATATTAATTGAAAGCTCATCCTTCATTCAAGAAACAATATTCTTGTCAACCCTTCAATTTTCAACTTTTTCAAAACTGAATTTCAGTACTGTGTTTAGTAATCAGGTTTAAAATTAGAAAATTAGTGTTAATTATGCAATATAAATAAAGTACAATCTATACAAAATAACTAAAGAGAGAGGTTTGATTTGGTATTTTATAGTACAGAAACACAAATAGGTTATTTATTGCTGAGGCAAATGGAGTAAAATGCCTTGCCCATGGAATCACCATGGTAACTGACACAGGTTGATCCAATGGTAGAATTTAAACCTATACCTTTTGGTCATGAGTCCAGTCAAGAGTACAGAATGACAATCACTGAGTCAACATGATGTTTATCACCATTAGTTCCATCGTACAAGATGCAGGCGAGTACAAGCATATTCTATGTCCCTGAGCATGAACCACATTTACTACCATATGTGTCTAGTAATAAAGTCATGAATCTAGAAAAATACTGGAATTAAAATCAATTTTTTCCCCCAGAATTTTACTATGTTTGGATCAGAACTAAGAACCAGGAATTATTGCTTTGAAATCATGTAGCATAATTATCATTTTTTTCTGATTTCTCAGAAAAGGTGATTAATTAACTGAAACTGTTTCACGGTTTCTTATTTACACAAACATTTTTTTCATTACTGTTCATGCTTTTCAATAAACTAGCCCAACTAACAGACTTTTTTAAAGACACATACCTCCCACCCCACCACTACTAAATTCAAGGAACAGTATTCAAAATACCTCATTACTAAGACCACCTTGGTAATAAGATCAATTGTTTCAAGTTCCATAAGAAGTCTTACTAGTAAGAATTGACAATATATAGATTAGAAAACTGAAATTTCATAAATCTGGACTCAAAAGATCACAACAACCTTACTCATGCCCATGTTAGAAACCCAACTGCTTAAGAACATTCAAATTTGTGAACTTTTCCTGCAACTTAGCTATCCTTAGTCTGATTCCTTGCCCCTACATAGCTACCACCCATATGTGTAATTACAAAAGGAGACCAGTCCAAGCTATCCTTAGACTGATTCCTTGCCCCTACATAGCTACCACCCATATGTGTAATTACAAAAGGAGACCAGTCCAAGCTATCCTGAGCTAAACCAATTTCCATTACCAAATTGAAATATAACAAATGCATATTGCAAAGAAAAGAATTTCAGGTTTATAAATAATGCTGAAAAAAATCTGAAAATATGCCACATGAGAAAATACTTGAGACTTGCTACTTGCTTAGGTCAATTAAATATAGTGCTTATATGCCTGTAAAACTGCTTTCTGAATGATATTTACCCATTTTCAGTATCTTTCCATATCACTTGTAGCAAACTGTACCCTACATACAGATACATAATGTGCATGTGATAACATCCAAACAGCAAATATTTCATGGTCTCTGTGCAGCCAAGTGGTCTACAAAGCTCAGCTTTACCAATTACTGCCATCCCACCTGTCCCTGTAGGTTCGAGTCTTAGGCTCAGCCAATGTGTGAAAAAGCTGCCAGTAGCTTCCCATGGGTTGGTGGTTCTTTCCAGGGTTTGCCTTAATTGGTTCTTCTTTCACCAATTATACTGGCCGCTATGCATAGCCTATCTTGCGCTGAAAAATGGTATTAAACCCAAAACAACAACAACAACAACAAATGTTTCAGACATTTTGACCGCTCCGGTGGCCTAGTGGTTAGAGTGCCTGCCTCAGATGCGGGAAGTCATGGGTTCGATCCATGGCTGAGTCATACCAAAGACTTACAAAAATGGTACTAACAGCTGCCTTGCTTGGCACTCAGCATTATGAGGTTAGTGTTAGGACTGGTCGGCCTGGTGTCAGGATAATGTGACTGGGTGGGACATCATGCTACATGTCTGCAGCATGATGCCCCAGTGCTAGACATCACTATAAACTGCCACACTGCAGATATCATAGCGATATGACTGAACAATTGTTAAAGCTACGTTAAAAATCCAAATCACATCACATCACATCACTTCAGACATTTTAATACAGCAATACCTGCAACTATACAATTCTATACAAAGATTACAAACTTGCTTAAAAATGTTCAAGAATTTCAAATGTGGTCATGATTTTGGCAATAATTTTCTGTATATAACTTAATACATTGGACATGGATTTTGCAACAAATATATCCTTATTAAAGATTAAAGACAAATATGTGAAGAAATCTTATACTTAGATTTCACCCTATAGTGAGACTGTCTGATAATGAAATTCAAGATACGTATAGTTTTACTATTACATAATAAAACTGTATCCATGACAACTCAAAACACAAAGGTGTTATAATGAAGGGCCTTCTAATGAGTGAGGGATGTGGTTTAATAATTCTATAAATAAAGTCAGAATACAGATCTACTAGCTATCTTGCAATGGTTTTTCTTTCTATGGGGTCACAGGTGGAATGGGGGGAGAGAGATATTCAAATGTAATCTCAACAGTAATGAGTCAATATTTTACAGTATAAAATGCCATAATAATGCATGGTTCCAAATTGCAGGAATATATACTTCCAAATAGATTATACTCAGTTTGAATCCAGTTAAGTCACAAAATAATACCAAAAGCCCAATTAGTACATAACTCACTCTCTACTAACCCCATATCACAATATGAAACACTTAACAATCATGCTGCAGGTTTCCAATTGTAGCATTTATACTTTAAAACAAATTAATGCCTATTTTTAATCTACCTTTGATCCCAGGCCCAATATTTTCTATCATAATTAAAAATATCTGCCTGATCCTTGCTCTATTCATGTGGGCCCTGATTTTTTCTTCTTTTTAAATAGCAACAGCTTTATAACTTGCATTCATTTGAATTCCATTATCAAGACACTGTTGCCAATTCAGTGGTACTACTAGAAAAAGATCAAACCCACGTTCCAAGCACCTTACATTTATTCATGACAGATAAATGCTTTTTTGTATACCCAATGAATATATGTATGTCAACTGTAGTATAAATCAACAGTGTGCAGTGTGTTATATAGATCATCAATTTGGCTGAGATTGTCAGGTTTTTTTAAAAAATTCAATGCTTACAATCCTATTACCTTACAAGAGAAACCCTGAATAGACATGTTTTACCTAAATTTTACAACAAATAAAAAAAATATCCAAAAAAAAGAAGAGATTGAAGTCCCTCTACTAACACAATGAACAAAGTTTTCTATCTATCTCTAACAGCACATAAATTACCACAAACTACTCTGACAAAATGACCTGTACAATACTACCTTTTGATCCATATAAATTAGGCCCTCACTTGAAAGTATCTCATCTGAACAAGAGTCCTAATATAACACATGCATGACAATGGATCCAGTATACAGGCTGAGTTATATTTTCCATATAATATACCCTATTAGGCCAAAGAAAAGAGATATGCATGTTTCCTATAGCACTGGTTTTAAAAATTGGGGTAGGTAGGTAGTTTGTTTTAATAACATTATATATATATATATATATATATATATATATATATATATATATATATATATATATATATATATATATATATATATATATATATATATATATATATAGATTGATTGATTGATAGATAGTGATTAGTTTTTATAATGTACTAAGCACTTCCAGTACTGTGCAAAACTGGTTCAATTAGATGCACATATTAATTTCAGAATTTGTATTTAAAAAATTATTCTAGAGTCAAAGGGCTAGGGAAGGCAACAAAAAAGTATTGTTCATCTGTCCGCAATAAAAGCTTAAATAGATGATTCATAACAAATTCAATATTAAAATGCCTGCATGCAATAATCAAGTAAAATATTAGAAATTCCTTTAAAATCTCTACAAGGCCTTTTCAAGGGTTGTTCAACTTTCTGAGTGACTTGTCACATTACTGACATACTCATCAAACACTGCATTTACTCATGAATTCCAATCCCCTTGCCAGTGGAATCAAATCTGGAGTAGGTGATTTGTTTTTGCTGGTTTTATTATGGTATATGTAACACATTATTAGCTATGTAAAGCTGAGATAATGGGAACCAAGTACCTTGCCCAACAACACATGGAGTCGGCCAACACAGGCTAGCATGGGCAAGTAATGAACCCCAGCCCTTAGATTAGGAGTCTGATGCTCTACCAACTTAACTACTGCAATTCCACTGTATATAGGCTGGTATGAAGAAATGATGCAGAGGAAATGGGCACCCATAGCATAGCCAAGGGATATGCTGGCAAGACAAATGGGTGCCCTCAGAGCACAGGCAAGGGAAATGCTGGCAAGACAAATGGGTGCCCAGAGCATAGACAAGGGATATGCTGGCAAGACAGCTGATTCAGGCTGATCTGGACAGGATTTGAACCTGTTACTCTGGCTGTAATCACTGCTCATGACATAGAGGAAAGAATTATTTATCATAAGTACAAAACTTGTGTGGATTCTGTGGTTGCTCCAAAGCACAAACTTACGAAATCAGTAATTCTTCTTTTGAAAAATCACCAAGATATCTGTCCCAAACAAAGTAAAGAACCCATAAAAATGTAATTTTTGGTAAGACCATGGAAACTGACACCCATAAAAATGTATTTTTGGCAAGACCATGGAAACTGATACCCACAAAAATACATTAATGCAGATTATTCACTCAAGAATCTAAATGGATGCAGGTTCGAATCCTACCAGTGGATCAGACAGGGTTGGCTACTGCGCTGTACCCTTAGGCAGAGCACTATACTCCAGATGTAACAGGGCTAAAGATAGAGTGTATATAAACTATAAAGGACTGCCTGTTGCACCAAATTTAGGACATGTGTATCCAATGTGGCAGATACAACTCAGCCTCAAGTACTCATCCTATAGCTTTATTTGAAGCCATGTCTGAAAGCATGCTACTCACTCACAACCCATTGTCTAACAGTTCTGAAAATTTAAGTACAAAATATAGAAAATTTCTACATAAAAAAATGCAAACTTTCGTCAAATATTTATAATACACACTATAAAAACTGCATGTCAATTAGTGATATCATAATTAAAAGATTCTTATCTTCCAAAATTTTCATCCAACCAATCAGAAGGAAGTATTTCAATCAGTACTTATCAATCTGATCAGCCAATGTGACCACGACCAATGGCTGCTTCAAGTTTAATACCTGAGTTAATAATCAGTACAGTCTTTATTTGGCTAGTATATTATTTAGTAGTATAGCTTGTAAATCAGTCCACCAAAAGTAGATCTTGTAAGAGTGTTCTCCCTTGTGTTACAAAAATGATACTCTAACATATACATGACATTCAAAAAATAGTATGAGCCAAAGATGTTGTGATAAGTCAAACTGAACATAAATAAGAAAAAATGCAAGTAACACATGTCCCTGATTAATAGATATTTTCACAGTTGAGTTTGGACTCAAGTACTCAAGTAGCACTATATAAAACAAACAGATGCAAATACAAACAACACTCAAAAAAAACATTTAAATCAGGTCAGTGATTTAGTTTTATATAGTTTAGTTTGCCCCACTTAGATGCATATACTGATAAGTAGAAACTTTTATGAGAGTAGGTAAAAAAGTTAAAAGATACTGAAAAGTAACAAAAGAATAAGTGAAAATCAGTCAAGCCTACAAATTAAGTTACAGTTACCTAGTTTTGGTATGGTCTCTTGTGAGATGCATCCATAAACTAAGTGACATGAGTATATGTGAAATTACTGAAGGTGCAACAAATAGCTGAAATTATTCAAGAATGCAATTCAGGTCACAGTGACATATCTCTGGTAAGGTTGAATTTTTTTCCTGAGATGCATCTACATGCCAATTTTCATCAGTTTAACTGAAATAAGGTCCAAGATATGATGGTGTAATGAACAAAATGTTTAAAACAGGGGTGCACAACCTTTCTTGGCCAAGGGCCAGATTGCATTTTCTAAGACCACTCAAGGGCTGCAGAAACTCATTTCTTTAATATAATTACTGTTGACAGGCCAGATTTCTGTGTTGTTTTAATTTGCCCTGAGAGCCAGACAGAACACATTCACGGGCCAGATCCGTGGGCTGGGGGTTGTGCACCCTGGTTTAAAATAATGTCACTTTAGTGAAATCTGGTGAAACAATATATAAAACAATGTGAAATCTGGTGAAACAATATATAAAACAATGAAGGTTTAACAAACAAAAATCTGAAAATAAAAAAGTCACTCAAGTATGGACATTAGGTAACATCAGGTCACTGTGAATTAGTTTTGATATGACAGAGATGTGCTTCCTGTGATGTATTTACATATCAGTTTTCATGAAAATAGGTGAAATAGGGAAACAAATGCACACAGGAATGAACAACTTCATTGGTTTTTAAATAATTACAGATGGTGTAAAACAAGCAGAAAAGGGAATATTGGTTACCAATTATGGTTATTGTGTTACTATAACTTGTGCATAACATACTGCATCCAATAGTGATTACAGTCAGGTGCTTATTAATCACAGGTCTGTATGACTTGCCCTAACAGCTGGTTAAAAGTGTCTGTTTTGCAGTCTGTCACCAATTAGTTTCATGAACAGCCACCTCTTTTCAAAATCAGTGAATCATAATTATCTGCTGGTAAAATTGAAAGGTCTAGAAGAACCCTACTAATCTTAATCACAGTCAGGAATTACCAAAAAGCCTTAATAATTAATACAATTTTGTTTTCTTTAATATCTGTGATATGCAGAAATACAGCATCAATGATTCATACTTTCCTTCATTCAAACCATTCTCATGCTTCCTGATGTAATCAATTAATCAAAATTCTATGATACACATGTATCTCAAAACAAATTATAATAATTATTTATCAATCTTTTCATGAAATATAAAATATATAGATATTTTTCAAAAGAAAGAAGAATGAATTAATGTGCATGTATTAATGATGTGTGGTAACTCATGTTGGTTATAACAGGGGTTCACATGGTTACAGGATCATTCATCTGGCTGACATTTGCCTTTCTGGCAAATGAAATTTAGACAAGCTGGTCAGTAACTCGGGATTAGTAGGGTATTTACAAATTCTACAGAAACATTTTTTTTGAATGCTATTGATTGTGTATTTTATTAAGACAGTCATTTTCAAGGCTTTTCTCATTTTATATTCATCTATATTTCAAGGCATATCAAAATCAATCGTCCAGTTTTGAAAGAACTTTCCAACAGATGAGTTCTATCAAATTGGTTCAAGTCTGTTAATCAGGTTTTTTTTTGGGTAAATCATTTTCTACTTTAGCAATGACACTTGTATTTGATGCTAAATTACCGTTAGTGTCAGTCTATAAAAGTGCAAAACCTTCAAGCAAAGATGCTTTCTCTCAAAGCTGGTCCAATCCTGTTGAGTGGTTTTTAATTAAAAAAATTCCAAGATTTTTCCGTCACTAGTAATGGTAGCCATATTTGAACAAATTTAAATGACTCCTTCATGCCAGGATGCCTTCTGTTTAATTTAGTTCTGTTTCAGTTTTTGAGAAGATGTCAAGAGGGCAAAGCTTTTCAATGACTTCTTAAAATTTGTTACCATGTGTACTCCCATATGCTGATTCCAACCGTAAAAACAACATCAACCCTGCTCATCCACTGCATAATACCCCATCAGATCAAGGTCTATGTTGTTTGTTCTACTGATTGCTCCTAACTAACTACAGTATAGATCCAGGTCTGCTGACAAATAATGTGTTCCTATATCTGGGTCTTGGCAGTTTGCAGTTGGACTCAACTTATGTGTAAGTAAATATGTAGGCAGTTTTTAAGAAGTTGCTGAAAAGCTTTACTCTTTGAAAGACACTAGCCAATTGACAATGTTTGCATAAACATCAAAGGTCTTGGTACAAGTATGTCTTTTCATAAATTTGGTCCAAATCACTCTCATGGTTTTGAAAAGTTGAAACAGCAAATTTTAACAAACACTTGACCAGTGATGCTTCGGTGTGGGCCATACCGTAAGTGCTGTGCTTGACCTTAAGTACAGGTAACTTATTCATGTTAATATTTAAAAACATCAAAAACAACAACAATTGTTAGCAAATGTTATATTTCACTCAAGCAATAAAAAGTCTAAGGAAGCAAATAATTAAAAATATTTAAATAGCATTAGTATTTCCTACCTGAACATGAAACAAAACAAAATACTTTCACAGTGCAAATGTGCATGCTGCTTTGATAAAAAGTACAATTAGTTAGTATTTAGTATCTTTTCAACTAACGGCAAAGAAAGACTTTTGAAGATTTTCTAATTACCGTTAGCTCGGAGAGGACCCTCAATGGGTGCAGCTGCAAAGAGATAAATATTGAAAGTACAACTCTTAAAACAGAACCTTGCCTGGCCCCTGTTATTCTGAAAATGATGGAGCTGCAAGAAAACAGATGTTTGAACCTAATAATGCAGAAAACTAATGTCCAAGGTTTCAACATGTTTCTTTGACATAATCTAGTTGCACTCAAACTTAAGAGTGAATGATAAAGTTTCAAAATTTAAAATTCAGCTTTGAAAAAAGGTACATGCAACACAATGAAACATATTTGCAAGAAACATCAGTAATATTTTAACTTGCTGAATATTGCATACAATTATTTTAAACAAGTGCTTTAGAAGCTAGCAGTCATTTTAAGATGCAAAACTTAAAGTTTAGGTTGTCAAACATTCTGTTTCTAAATGACCTAAAACAATGAAAGGTCAAAGTATTTATGTAACTACTGAAGTTCAAAATACAAATAATGTACTTAAGTTTCTGCTTGAAATAGTTTAACTTTAAAAATAAACAACTGATATCCCAACTTAACCACATGGGCCTCATAAAAAAATCAGTAAAATTTCATCCTTTGCCAGGGTCTATTCAAATTTTCTATATTAGGATGCATGATGCCAGATTCTAGCTTATTTCTAACACAATTACACAATTTTGTTCCCCATCTAGTCCCTGATATATTCTGAAACCTTTTTTCAAATAGATGGGGGAATGCCCACCACACCAAGTTTTAGTTCTAGAACAGACCCTGATCATTCAGTAAGTATTTTAACAAAAACTAATGAGGTCTATTTCCCTTGTATGTGCTTATTTCCTTCAATTTATATTGTGTCAATTATTTCTCAGAGGTCAGAGTTCTGATTTACAATTGATGTTGAAAGGAAACAATCAGTTTTCTTACTACTGATCTTATGTTTATCATACTTATCAGTTATAATTCATAGCTAATTACAAACAGGGCAGACTAAGTTCAGTCACTAAATAATGTTAATCAAATCAGGGTCTATTATCCCAATCCTTAGTGGGTTGCCTCCCCTTACAACTTAGATAATGTTACTGCCACTACAAGTTCAAATCTGCTAAAACTTGTGGAAAGGCACTCTTTTAAAATTTAACCGTGTTTTCAAAAGTTTCTGCCAAAAGTAAAGAGATATTATCAAAAATGTAATGATTAAGCAAGTTTTTGTTGTTTTAGTTTTTTGTGAGTGCAATATTGCATTTTGTTTTGTCACTGTCTATTCTCTATACACACCTAACAGACACAAACTTTCAAAGTGAAACTGACCCCAGGGTCAAAAGTTTTGTACTGGCAGTAGCACTTTTATGTCATCTGGGGAACAGTTCAAGTCAACATGTACACATAGTATGTTAGCATGAAATTATTAGTATAACAAACAGCTTAATTCACCCTGAACTGCTAGATAATTTTACATGACAGCAAACCCTGGAGGCATATTATGCATGAACAAAGCAATGTATTTATTTCTAATATAAAGTAGGAATGATATTATGTTGTTGAAATTACTGTACAGTATTCCCTCACTATAATGCCAGTCATGGGAGCCAGAAAAATGGACTGAATTTTACCATAGATTACCTGTTGTAAATTTTAATTCATGTAATATGACTGATGGCAATACCAACCGTATAAAAGGGGCTGCTTTATAAAAGAGACTACCTTATAAAAAGGTTAAGCCTTATAATGAGGTGCACTATAGGAGGACAGAGTACTGCATCTGTAAATTTTCAAGATATCATCAAACCATGCAGTAACACTTTATGATGTATAATTCAGAGTCTATTCTTGGGTGTATGATAGCAGGACATGTGCTAATTACTTAAAATTACAGCAACTGATCAAATGAAATGCATGGAAAGCATGCATCATTTCTTTAAACCAGACATTTATTTCTTCATTAAATTCCTCCAATATTCCAAACATTCACCTTTTTTCAATGTGGGCTGTATTTGCCCCATAAAATGTATGTTCTAGAACAGACCCTGATGACTTCATGCCCTAGCAAGTCAAATGGATGGCATGCAACTCAAAGCTAAGCATTTGTTAATCAGAAACTTAAAACTTTCCTAGCATATCAGTCAACAAGCTTGCACTATGAAAACTTCATTAATTTGCATGGATATATATATGTGGCAAAATATGCTGAATTAAACATAGCATATCAATAAAAGACAACTAATTATTATAGTCTGTACAAAGTTCATGCACATGAATTCCACTGTAACAATAATGATATCAAATTGATCTTTGTCAGTAAGACACTTTATCAAATGCAACAAAAACTTATTTGTCTTTACTGGTACAAAAGGCACACTGGATATGTTTTCAAGAATTAAAATACTGTTTTTTAATAACAAACAGATTGATTTAATGATTGATTTATACACAAGAAACTCTGTGTGTGTGTGTGTGTGTGTGTGTGTGTGTGTGTGTGTGTGTGTGTGTGTGTGTGTGTGTGTGTGTGTGTGTGTGTGTGTGTGTGTGTGTGTGTGTGTGTGCGTGCGCACGCACGTGTGTGTGTACATTATTTACACCTAGAAAGACGACCAGTATCACACATATGCTGGGTCAATGAAATGAGTAAGTACATCAGTGTTATAATGTATCATACAGTCCTTAATTAAAAAGATGAATGTATAAATTTTTACAGCAAATAATGGGCCAACCATACCTATGCCCATAACTCTGGAGGGCACAACAAATCTGAAGTAATAAATGACTGTTTTTCATTATAAATAATTGATTAAGCAGTGTGCCTAAGGATTGAAATTTGTGCTAAAAATTGTAGGAAACCTGAAACCCAACACTAAGTACAACAATGGATAACATGTTGTATTTTACTGTTATTATTTGTAGGAAACATGAAATCCAACACTCAGTACAACAATGGATAACATATTGTATTACTGTTATTATTTGTAGGAAACCTGAAATCCAACACTCGGTACAACAATGGATAACATGTTGTATTACTGTTAAAAATTGTAGGAAACCTGAAATCCAACACTCAGTACAACAATGGATAACATGTTGTATTACTGTTATTATTTGATAATGACTATGAAAATATTTTTACATGCATTCTGTTATACATGGTCAGGCAATCAATAAGTTTCTTTCTTATCCAAAGTTCAAACCATTGATAGAGTCTGGTCCAGGTCTGTGATATAGAACTAACGCTGTTATTTGGAAACCATTTCTCTTCTTTCATTCATAATGACCTTGATATTTGACCTTCTGAGCCAAAACTCATGAGGCTTTCCTCACCACAAGTACAAGCCATCTAAATAGACAAGTATAATATATATATATATATATATATATATATATATATATATATATATATATATATATATATATATATATATATATGTATGTATATACAGATGGTATAGAATTTGAGTTATTGTCAAAAAACTGTTTTTCTTTTTTTTACAGTCACAGTGACCTTGACCTTTGAATTTGTATCCCCAAAATTGATAAGGTTCATCCCTACCCTAATAGAAGTTATCCACAATGTATGGCAACTGCAGATGGTAAATTACTCTTCTTGTTATCATGCAAAAACAAAATTGTTAATAGACAGACAAATGGATGAACATCATATAATAATCTCTGCTAGAAGGTGTGGGGAAGGATATATAATTCCCTATCATTTGCTTTCCAAATATGATGACCACTACAGACCTTTACAGTTTTAATCCAATTTAAAATTACTTATGTTTCGTGTATATAAAATACAAAATCCCAAAGATGAGGATAATAACAAATTCAAGAGACGTAAATATAACAGCTAGTATATGAAAGCTAGACCCCAGTGATCAGGATAATAACAAATTCAAGAGGTAAATATAACAGCTAGTATATGAAAACTATACCCCAGTGATAGGATGATAACAAATTCAAGAGAGGTAAATATAACAGCTAGTATATGAAAACAATACCCCAGTGATAGGATAATAACAAATTCAAGGGAGGTAAATATAACAGCTAGTATATGATAAAACTATCAATTGGACTCTCCTAAATATTGTTCAGAAAACTATCTGTTTATAATTATCCAAATTGGTATGAATAGCAAATTCATTGCTCTTTTCATATTTGCGTAGAATGATAATATAATTGAATGATTTCATTATTTATTTTTTTATTTTAAAGGTCAAGCCACAAAGTAAAACTGTATAATAATAATAATTAGGTGGTAAATGCAGAACAAAATTTGATCTGAATTCATTCAACCAAGACCAAACCATCATTAGAAGAAGGCAATCATGCACTGTGGATCCATTAATAGTGTGAGAACACTGTAACTGACAACAAAGAAAACCAAGTTCTCTGAAATGAATGATTACCTTATATATGTGATATCTGCATTTTTGTTCTGTTATAAGTTTCTGTCTGGATACCATTAACAAGTGCATTTAAATCCTTGTGCAAATGATGAATCAACAGTAACGTCAGACACATTCCAACTCTATCCCAATCATGAGGGGCAAAAAAAATTTCTACTTTTTTCAAAATAATGATACATGTACAATATACAGGCAGAGTGTTTTCAATGACAAGTGGTTTGCAAAGGCATGCATTTGTTATTGTATAGGATACTGAATATGGTTTGTGGTAATAAACAAATTCAGCACCTGCATTTGTGGAGTAGACATTATACTATGTTCTTCCCATGATATTTACCATAAATGTTCACATCCAACAGCAAACTGCAAAATTCAGATCTGTCACTGCATTATTTGCCATGTGCATCAAAACTGACAGATCAGGGTCTATGTTATTTCTAGCTGGACCCCGATTTATTCAAGTCCATACATGATGATATTAATTAAAATCATCCCTCATTCTATAAAATCTAAAGAAAAGTATTCATCTTCAAAAAGCCTTGTTTAACGATAATTATGCACACCATTACAGGTCAAGAAACTGGGGCTTATCAAAGGAGAATTAATATAATATACCAGTATAAATAAGTGCAAATACATGTTTTCATTGGCATTTTTTCTTTGGACTTGCCAAGCGATCTCACTGTAAATACATTAAGACTTACGTATGCAGAGGTCATCTGGACTGCCAAGCAATCTCACTGTAAATAGATTAAGACTTATGTATGCAGAGGTCATTTGGGCTGCCAAGCAATCTCACTGTAAATACATTTAGACTTATGTATGCAGAGGTCATTTGGACTGCCAAGCGATCTCACTGTAAATACATTAAGACTTATGTATGCAGAGGTCACATGACAATGTTTTTCTTTCATCATGCTCCCAAGTTCACTAAATTCAGGCACTATGCACTAGTCAATGAAATTTGGCCGATGTGTTATAGTTAATTAATGATTCATTCAGGATGCCCTAGATTCTGCTCTCTGAGGTGAAGAGTTCCTCCCCTAGCAACAACTTGCAAGTCTCTAAAGTGGACAGTTCCTCCCCTAGCAACAACTTGCAAGTCTCTAAAGTGGACAGTTCCTCCCCTAGCAACAACCTGCAGTCGGCTCCAGAGCTATTCACATTAGAGATTTGAACTTTCACTGAAAAGGTCTATAGCTTATGTTGTAAAAGAAATTTTAGCTGAGTCACCAGCAAAACTACTTTTGATCCACAAATGGTAGGGAACAAATATTCTCAAAACTTTTACATTAAAAATAAAAACATACAGTTTTGAACTAATCTCCGGATGTAACAATTCTGGCAGATAAACATGTACGTGTAGAAGTATTCAGGGGTAACACGAGTCTCCAATGAAATTCCCCATCCTGATTACTGCAAAATCATATAGCTTTAACAAGCATAATTTTGAGGATTAATTTAGTGAGAAACAAATGAGACTAAAAAGTGATGAGGTATGCATAATATATGTACAAACTACATATATAGTTTTTGATGATGTGGAGGCTTTTATAATTAATTGTATATAGTTTGCTCTGAAACCCATCAATGAAAAATTAAACAATTTCAAGCTGTCAAGATACGGTTTATAATTATTAAGTATGCAACTCATATTAAACAGTACTCCCTCACTATAAGAAATCTCAGTATAAGTTGGTCCTTATTCTAAGACAGGTATGGTCATGAATTCATATATTAGTACATTCATATTTACTCTATGAAATACCTCAATATAAGGTTACCGAACCCAAAAGGGGGGTAGGGGGGTCCCTTTGCATGTCTTTCATGAATCAGCCTACTGAATGAGTACTGCATGAGTAGTGAATGAGTACTGCATGAGTAGTGAATGAGTGCTTCTTGAGTAGTATATGAGTACTGCATGAGTAGTGAATGAGTACTGCATGAGTAGTGAATGAGTACTGCATGAGTAGTGAATGAGTGCTTCTTCAGTATTATATGAGTACTGCATGAGTAGTGAATGAGTACTGCATGAGTGGTGAATGAGTACTGCATGAGTAGTGAATGAGTACTGTGTGAGTAGTGAATGAGTACTGCATGAGTAGTGAATGAGTACTGCATCATGTATGTATTGCAAATTATATTTCTTTGATCCTGCCTAATTATTTTTCTTGTCAGTTATAATGCTATGGAAAGCTGATCCAAATGATATCCAAGAGGAGGTAAACTAAACCCTATACAAATCAAGAGTCCAAGCCAATATAAGACTGTGAATCTAAGCAACAACTAGAGTAATTCTTGCACGCACACAGGACACAATGTTTAATAACTTTTAATTTGTGTAAACTGACTACCACATGAGTGATAAGTTGTTTAAATGGTGTCAACTAATGACGGACCAAAAATACCAAGTAACACTACGTTATACTGCCTACATAGGAATTTTATCTTGCAAGTCAATATATTGATGATTCTAAACAGGATTATATGTGAAATTTGTATTTACAAAGGTAAGTTCAAGAAGATGATTGGTGTGAAAATCTAATATAAATACTTACAAGAAACAAAAATATCCCATCCCAAAAACAAACAAAAAAATAAAATTAACATTTCCCCCACACTTACTGGAAGGAAACGTTTGGGTCCCTGCTGGAGTTTTATGTAATTTTCACTGTGATGAACTCCATTTTATAAAGTTATATTAGAGTGTTCCAAACAGAAAATTCAGCAATTCAAGTGAAAACTGTCAACTGGCTGACCTTTGGCATTCTTCAGGAATCATACTACAGCAAGAAAAAATTGCATGAACACTTTCCAATTATAAGCATACAGTCTTCTTATTATCAACCAACCACTGGTTAAATTACTGTCTATTTTCCAACTGGACATTTACATTTATAAAACTGTATCACTTTTTGTTACACTGTTGCATTTGCTTTAGTCCTGTTTAATTCTGAGCTGGCTACCTCTTAAGATAGTGTAAAGGCTGACTGCAAACAACATCCATCACATAATGCTCCAGCAGATCAGGGTCTATGTTGTTTGTTCTACTGATTACTGCTAACATAGTACATAGAGCCAGATCTGCATTATTGCGACAAAGACCCAGATCTTCATTACTGTGGCGACAGATCTGGGTCTGTGCAGTTTGCAGCTGGACTCGACTTAGAAGCAAGCATATACAGTATGTTTTACACTAAAAAAAATTTCAGATAAGTAACTGTTTAATTTACAGCATAATCCCATTTTGGATTGTGAGATGCCTATTTGTATATTAGCATGAGCCCACACCCATTTTTGTAGTACATGTATTGAGTTTATTTAACACATAATTAGTTGTTGAGAGTTTTGCTAACTTTAGTTTAGGGAAATCTGGAATAAAGGGAAAATGTGGAAATTAACCACAGATTTCATTATGTAAACACTCAGTTATATTAATGAATCAACTAAAAAAATATTTAAAATTTAAATGGAAAGAATTTCTGTCAATTAAAATGTATTACCATAAAAAGGTAATTTGTTTCTCAAGTTTTAAAAAAAAACTTTCTCCAATCATTAAATTCAAACTGAAAGTTAAATTTTCTATTTATTATTTTAATTCATACTGGGTAAACATTGTGTGAGAATGGCTTCATGTCATCGTAAAATTTATTATTACTATTGAACATGAACACTCCCCTCCTTACACTCCCCTTATTAGCCAATCCCTAATTTACTTTGGTGGATTCTGTCATCAGTGTACCTATTATTTTTTTAAAATTTACCTTCTTTGTAAGTTGACACTCTTCTGGTTTTATATCGTAACATGTTAATTGATTTGATCTTTAGACAAGTAAAACAAACGAGATAGGCAGATAAGCAGTGACAAAGATATATCACTTCTGATAAACCTTCTGAATACAGACAGACAGACAGTCAAATAGATTCTTGATATATACATATCTAATTTGTCTGCAGCATGATGCCCCAGTGCTAAATATCACTATTAAAACTGTCACACTGCAGACATCGTAGTGATATGACTGAAAAATTGTTAAATCAATGTTAAAAATCCAAATTACACACACACACACACACATTTCCTACCATACATTCAGATGAGCACAGTTATCAAACTGCACATGAATCAGGTGATCAGATAACAGCTGATAAGCACTGGAAGCAGACAATTTGAAACTGAGACTCTTTTGTGTGGAGATCAGCATTATGATTATTTTGGGTGATGCTGCAGAGGGGGCTATTGAAGGGAAAAGAAAAGATATCAGGTAACAAGTATATAAAATTGTATTTAATTTTCTAAACAATCTGTTCTGGAGACAAATTAGGGAACACTAACATGTGTGTGCATACACTGATAATTACTGCAGTAGAAATAAAAAATACTCTACTGCCATGTATACATTGATAATTACTGCAGCAGAAAGACAAAATACTCAGCTGATGTGTGATAATTACTGCAGCAGAAAGACAAAATACTCAGCTGATGTGTGATAATTACTGCAGCATAAAGACAAAATACTCAGCTGATGTGTGATAATTACTGCAGCAGAAAGACAAAATACTCAGCTGATGTGTGATAATTACTGCAGCAGAAAGACAAAATACTCAGCTGATGTGTGATAATTACTGCAGCAGAAAGACAAATGCTCAGCTGATGTGTACACGTTGATAATTACTGAAGTGGAGATATGAAATATTCAGCTTCCATGCATATGCTGATATTTACTGCAGTGGAAATAAAAAATACTCAGCTGCCAGGCATATGATGGTAATTAATGCAGTGGAAATACAAAATACTCAGCTGCCATATATATGTTGGCAATTAATTCAGTGGAAATATGAAATACTCAGCTGCCATGTATATGTTGGTAATTAATGCAAGTGGAAATACAAAATACTCAGCTGCCATGTATATGTTGGTAATTAATGCAGTGGAAATATGAAATATTCAGCTGCCATGTATATGTTGGTAATTAATGCAGTGGAAATATGAAATACTCAGCTGCCATGTATATGTTGGTAATTAATGCAAGTGGAAATACAAAATACTCAGCTGCCATGTATATGTTGGTAATTAATGCAGTCGAAATATGAAATACTCCACTGCCATGTATATGTTGGTAATTAATGCAAGTGGAAATATGAAATACTCAGCTTCCATGTATATGTTGGTAATTAATGCAAGTGGAAATACAAAATACTCAGCTGCCATGTATATGTTGGCAATTAATGCAAGTGGAAATACAAAATACTCAGCTGCCATGTATATGTTGGTAATTAATGCAGTCGAAAAATGAAATACTCCGCTGCCATGTATATGTTGGTAATTAATGCAAGTGGAAATATGAAATACTCAGCTGCCATGTATATGTTGGTAATTAATGCAGTGGAAATACAAAATACTCAGCTGCCATATATGTGTCGGCAATTAATTCAGTGGAAATATGAAATACTCAGCTGCCATGTATATGTAGGTAATTAATGCAAATGGAAATACAAAATACTCAGCTGCCATGTATATGTTGGTAATTAATGCAGTGGAAATACAAAATACTCAGCTGCCATGTATATGTTGGTAATTAATGCAGTGGAAATATGAAATACTCAGCTGCCATGTATGTGTTGGCAATTAGTGCAGTGGAAATATGAAATACTCAGCTGCCATGTATATGTTGGTAATTAATGCAAGTGGAAATATGAAATACTCAGCTGCCATGTATGTGTTGGTAATTAATGCAGTGGAAATATGAAATACTCAGCTGCCATGTATGTGTTGGCAATTAGTGCAGTGGAAATATGAAATACTCTGCTGCCATATATACATGAAATACTCAGCTGCCATATATACATTGATAAGTACTGCAGCAGAAATACAAAATACTCAGCTGATGTGTACACATTGATAACTACTGCAGCAGAAAGACAAAATACTCAGCTGCCATTTTTATGTTGATAATTACTGCAGCAGAAATACAAAATACTCAGCTGCCATTTATATGTTGATAATTATAGCAGCAGAAATACAAAATACTCAGCTGCCATTTTTATGTTGATAATTACTGCAGCAGAAATACAAAATAATCAGCTGCCATTTATATGTTGATAATTATTGCAGCAGAAATAAAAAATAATCAGCTGCCATTTATATGCTGATAATTACTGCAGCAGAAATACAAAATACTCAGCTGCCATTTTTATGTTGATAATTACTGCAGCAGAAATACAAAATACTCAGCTACCATTTACATGTTGATAATTATTGCAGCAGAAACACAAAATACTCAGCTGCCATTTTTATGTTGATAATTACTGCAGCAGAAATACAAAATACTCAGCTGCCATTTTTATGTTGATAATTACTGCAGCAGATATAAAAGATACTAAGCTGCTTGAGATTACTGTGAGTTTAGACATGTCATGAAATCTGGAAGTGGGAGCATACATGTAAGACTATGAAGAAATGGTTTACAGAAGTCCATATTCTGATTTTTGCTGGCTGGCTTGAGGTCAAAGTAGATAATGACTGTCAATAGTTATGTCTAACAGTTTTAAGAATAATATTAAAAAATAACTTTAAATTACTTTAACATCTTCACTTTGTGTCATCTTCTACAATCAATTCCCCACACCATTTACTTCTGCTCTCATTGTCTAAGGCATTCAAATTATTAGGGCCTGGCAACCTAAAATCTGCAATGGCCATTAAAATATTCATGTAGGTTGCTCTATGACTGCTAACAATTGACAGGTATTTTGAAACGTTTAGGAAAATATTTTTATATACAGATGCAGAATTTTTAATGCCAGTCCAAATGCAATAACTGTCTAAAGCAACTGCTGTGGAGTTAATCTGCCACAAAATGCCAAACTGGAGCTGAGATCACTCACCTGGATGAAATATGCCTCAAAGCAAAATGTAAATGCAGTTGGCCAAGAAACCTGCATTATTGTAAGCCTTACTGGAGATTAAATGTTTTTCTAATTTTAGTAACAGCAGCCATACTTGACAACTGACATCAGTTGTATCAACTTAAAAAAGCCTGTATAAATGGATGCTTTCTAACATATTTTGTCAATTTAATCAATTTTCTGTAACAGCAAACATATTTGATGTATATTAGCATCATTTCTACAAAACTGCAAGTCTTTCGTGTTAGGGGGCCCCGAGTGGCCGAGTGGTCTAAAGCGCTCTTCATTACGGATCACTGCCATCTCACCTCTGTCTGCGGCGGTTCGAGTCTAGGATTCAGCCAATGTGGGTATGTGAGAAAGCTTGCCAGTAGCTTCTCGTGGGTTGGTGGTTCTTTCCGGGGTTTTCCCGGGTTCTTCCTCCACCATTAATACTGGCCGCCATGTATAGCCTATCGTGTGCTGAAAAATGGCATTAAACCCCACAAGAACAACAACAACAACAACTTCCGTGTTAGAATATTTTCTGTCAAGTTTGATCACGTTCTGTTGTGCAGTTCTGAGGAGAGGCCATTTAAAGGGCTTTTAACTTTAAGGAACAGCAGCCTGATTTGTTGGTAGAGTGGCAATCATTTGAAAGAAACGGAAAAGTCTCCTCACCAGTTTGATTTCTCAAATCAGCTTAATTCTGTTAGCAAGTTTTTGGGGTGGTATTTGTTGTTTTAACAAATAAAATTGCTGGAAGGTTTCTCGATTGCAGCCATAGTTAAAAGCAGTTATATATAATTTGTACAGTTTGCATGGTCTTTAGGTCAGATCCTTTCTGTCAAATTCGGTCAAATTCTGTTAAGCTATTTTAAAGAAAAAACCAATTTTAGGATTTTTCTATATTTAATAAGGGCAGGCAATTATGACATAGAATCAATATAACTCTTTAAAAATCATCCAAGAAATTTTAATTACCAAATGTGTTCATTCTTGATTCTGGTGAAATGCCATTTGCCATTGTTCATTGTTTCTTTTACTTAAGAGTAACTTACCAAGGTGAAAGACAACCATTCTTATATTGCTTTTGTGTTCTTTGAACCTACAATGTCATTTGTTGAATTATGATGCTTACACCTATACAAAACAAAATTAAAATATACCTTAATATTTCAGTAATATTCCAGTGCAAATATTCAGAGCATAAATGGCCTTATGATCTAGTTCCAGGTATTAAACTTGGTAGTCTCACAAGAATAATGGCCAAATATTTCACCTTTGTTAAGGACACTGGCATCAATAATTGATGTGTATGATCAGGAATAATGGTTGGAATATGGTACAAAATCCAACTCTGATATAGGAAATCAAAACCAATTAAAAAAAACTCACGTTCACAAGAAGCACAAAAATTCCAAATTTATGAAGCATGTCAACTGTTAATAATTGAGAAAGTTGATAAAGGAAACATTAAACTATGGATAATTAGCACCCAAATTATTTGAAGTCATCAGGCCCAACTTAGAATAATGACAGCAATCTGAAATTCATGGGCAATGACAAATATCACAAAAGGCATGAAGCATTCTAGTGACAAATTTTAAAAGTTAATAGCAAAACCGTTAAGAGTCCTAAAACTGGAATGTTTTTTTCTCTCCAAAATATCCTGAAAACTTATTCATAATCAGTACATATTTCAAGTAATAATTCTGATAATCCACAAGAGACCTAATGATTGCACTGATGGATAAAGATATTCAAGAGTTGCAATTTAACTGTTAGTTCACAAAGTACACAGAATAACTGATCATTTGAGGGTTAGATGTACCATATATACTTGCTTATAGCATGAGTCCAAACTGCAAACTGCACAGACCCAGATCTGCCATTGCATAATGCACTGGCAGATCTGGATCTGTACAGTTTGTTAAGAGTAATCAGTAGAACAAACAACATAAACCCTGATATGCAGGTACATTATGTGATGGCAAATCAGGATCTTTGTTATTTGCAGTCTGACTGAACTTATAAGTGAGTATATACAATAACAATGGGGAAAATGTAATACTGGTATTTGACATTAAATGTGCAATCCTGTTGTTGAGTTTCCTTAGCACTGACTACTGGGAATCTGTCGAAAGCAAAGAACTCTTCCTGAACCAATGACCATTGCATAAAATCAATACTGATTCATCTGTGGGAGATATCTCTTGGTTTATTAATACATACTGATTGATCTCTACGTGATGTCTGAATATCAACAAATTGACGCTAAACAGCATGTAATCAATTCAGCTTGTTGGCCCATCTCACGTTTGTTTACTTAATATCTCCTGCATCCTTTGCTACATCTTCATCAAACTTATCATACTATGGTATCACAACTAGAATGTGTTCTAAATACAATATGCCCTAGTAGGCCTTATATTGCTCATCTGGAAAGTTGTTCTAAATGCAATAGACCCAAGAAGGCCTTATACTGCTCATCTGGAAAGTTGTTCTAAATGCAATAGACCCAAGAAGACCTTGTACTGCTCATCTGGAAAATTGTTCTAAATGCAATAAGCTCAAGTATGCCTTATACTGCTCATCCTTAAAGTGTTCTAAATACATGTACAATAGGCCCAAGCAATAATAAGAATTATAATAATGAGGACTTTGTATAGCGCCTAATCTTTAGAAGCTCTTAGCGCTTTACAACATTAGACAACACCTGTAAGATAAAATACATATAATAATATTATTACAAAAGCAAACACCATGAAATTAGGAAAACATTTATAAAAAAAACATGCTGAGAATTGTTCTTGCAGTCGAAATAAGTGAGTTTTGAGAGCCCTCTTGAATGTGATCACTGTGTCTTTGTGTCTAAGTTCAGTGGGCAATTCCTTCCACATTGCTGGGCCCTGGTATGCAAAAGAACGCTGTCCATGTGACTTTGTTTTCATAGTGGGAATAATGAGTATACAAAGTAGGCCTCATACAACTCATCTGGAGTGTTGACATATGTCAGAATGTAAATGCAAATTCTCATATGTATTAAAACTGCAGCTGTGAAAGAAAAGCTTGAAGCATATATACATTCTCAGTGTAAAATGGCAAGTCATTTATAAAACCAGTTTTTTCAGATTTCCCATACCTTGTGGTATTGGCCCTAATTGATAGCTTAGAAAATCTTCACAGATGCACCTTTAAAATATATGCACTTAGTGTGCATTAAAAGCTGATGGATACTCTGTGCAGCAGCATAGATTCCTAAGTCTGTCCTTACCCAGGCTCTGGAATCATAACTTGGAAACTATTGCAATCCGCACCCAAGAAAGTTGTGGTAGCTCAATGGTTAAGGTATTGTACAAAGACCAGAAGGTTCAAATCCCACCATCCAATTAGCCTGGATCAACTAGCTAATTTTAAAGAATTTTTTTAAGGTCATAGGTTTCTGTCAAGGTCCTGGTAGTTTGGCCCTTGTAATTAAATATGAAAGTGATTGAGGGCAAAAGTGTATTGGGTTATTTTTATTTACTTTAAACTGGTGGAAAAAGAACATGGGAAACCAAAGTAAGAATCACTGACCCATTGGAAGCTACTGGGAAGTTTTAATTTTCACATATCCACATTGGCCGAGCCTGAGACTTGAACTCACATGGGCTGAGGTGAGATGGCAGTGATCAGCAAAGGTGAGAGCTCTAGACCACTTAGCCATCTTGAGACCCTCGGGATTGAAGAATACATGTAACCTGATGTAAAAACCACCACTTTCCTTTTCTTGCAACAACTATCAGAGGTATTTCTTGTACATGGATCTGGTATCATGACCCATCAGATCTACTCTTTTACATGGATCTGGTCTCAAGGCCCATCAGATCAACTCTTTTACATGGATCTGGCATCAAGGCCCATCAGATTACTCTTTTACATGGACCTGGTATCAAGGCCCATCAGATCTACTCTTGTGCGTGGATCTGGTATCAGGGTCCATCAGATCTACTCTTGTACATGGATCTGGTCTCAAGGCCCATCCAATCTACTCTTGTACATGGATCTGGTATCAGAGCCCATCAGATCTACTATTTTACATGGATCTGGTATCAAGGCCATCAGATCTACTCTTTTACATTATTCTGGTATCAAGGTCCATCAGATCTACTCTTCTACGTGGATCTGATATCAAGGCCCATCACATCTATTCTTTTACATGGATCTGGTATCAAGACCCATCAGATCTACTCTTGTACATGGATCTGGTCTCAAGGCCCATCAGATTTACTCTTTTACATGGATCTGGTATCAAGGTCCATCAGATCTACTCTTGTACATGGATCTGGTCTCAAGGCCATTCAGGTCTACTCTTGTACATGGATCTGGTATCAAGGCCCATCAGATCTACTCTTTTACATGGATCTGCTATCAAGGCCCATCAGATCTACTCTTGTACATGGATCTGGTATCAAGGCCCATCATATATACTCTTTTACATGGAACCGGCATCAAGGCCCATGAGATTACTCTTTTACATAAATCTGGTATCAAGGCCCATGATATTACTCTTTTACATGGATCTGGTATCAAGGCCCATCAGATCAACTCTTGTACATGGATCTGGTATCAGGGTCCATCAGATCTACTCTTGTACATCGATCTGGTATCAAGGCCCATCAGATTTACTCTTTTACATGGATCTGGCATCAAGGCCCATCAGATTACTCTTTAACATGGAACTGGTATCAAGGCCCATCAGATTTACTCTTGTACATGGATCTGGTATCAGGGTCCATCAGACCTACTCTTTTACATGGATTTGTTATCAAGGCCCATCAGATCTACTCTTTTACATGGATCTGGTATCAAAGCCCATCAGATCTACTATTTTACATGAATCTGGAATCAAGGCCCGTTAGATCTACTCTTGTACATGGATCTGGTATCAAGGCCAATCAGATCTACTCTTGTACATGCATCTGGTTCAAGGCCCATCAGATCTACTCTTTTACATAGATCTGGTATCAAAGCCCATCAGATCTACTATTTTATATGAATCTGGCATCAAGGCCCATTACATCTACTCTTGTACATGGATCTGGTATCAGGGACTATCAGATCTATCCTAGTACATTTATCTGGTATCAGGGACCATCCAATATATTTCATGTACATGGATCTGGTATCACGATCCATCAGAGTTACTTCTTATACACACAAACACACACATGCACACACACACACAAACACACATTGACAGCTCAAATACATCCACTAAGTTAATGGAATAATTACAGTACTGTAAATTTATGTATTCCTCACTAGCAGAGCAACAGCTGAATGTCAATACTTTCAATGGCCACTCTAATAAAACACTCAGGATAGAATTACTATACCTCCATACTTTGCATAACATTTTCACTCAGCGTTAGCAGGTAAGAGCTTGTTGTTAAAAATCAAAGAAATATTGTAAGACCCATCAAGTCTATCTCTTCCCCGTTCCACGCACCTTCAAAATGTCCTTGTTGACCTTATCCTGATTTGTCTAGAAGCCATCGAGAACAAATAACAATGCTGCCATTAAACACTTCAAGATGAGAAATGACACAACAGTATGTTTCAATCAGGTGGGATATCAATCAATACCTATCTGGTAGCAATATTTACACAGAAATCAAAGAAGATGAAATTTTTTAATACCATTTATGCCAGCTTACAAGTAGAATCCAGCTGCAAACTGCAAAGACCCGGATTAGCCATTGCATAATGCATACCAGATCAGGGTCTATGCAGTTTGTTATGAGTAATCAGTAGGACAAAACAACATAGATCCTCATATGCTAGTGTATTATATGATGGCAGATCAGGGTCTGTTGTTTATAGTTTGATTCGACTTTTAAGCAACTATGTACAATTACCTATATACGCTTCATATTATTTCTAAAGAGGTCAGATGCAATTCTAAGAAATCATGTAATGTGACTGAAGGATATTTTGTACAATTTTTTTACAAGAATTATCATACTAATAATGAGTATTTATTTTTTATGCATTCATTATTATTATTTTTTAAATATACTAATAATTATTGGTAAAATAGGTATCATTTATTTTCATTCTCAGTCAATGCTGAACTACTAAAATTTTCAAACTTTCAAGAAACATGTCTGTATTTAAAAAAATAATGAGCAACAAAAATAATTATGATTTTAGTTATGGATTTAATTTCTTTGACTTAACAAAACAATCAAATAATTCAAAAAAATCTATGGACAATACAGCATTATATGATATTTCTTCATGCAGCTCTCTGTTATGTAATAATCTGGTCCATTATTGCAATTGTAATTGTTGTAGGATTTAACACCATTTTTCAGCACACGATTGGCTATACATGGCAACCTGTATTAATGGTGGAGGAAGAACCCAGGAAATCCCCCAGAAAGAACCACTGACCCACGAGAAGCTACTGGCAGGTCCATTATTGCCATGACTGCATTACGTACTAAATGTAGGATAGTGAGACTGATAGAAAATTTAATGAATATTGTTTATGTGTACATGCAAGTGGATGTGGTGGAGTGGGGGGGAAGGAGAATCATACATATACCTGGTAGTAAAAATTTGAGCTGATGTAAATTCATGGAATTTAGTTTTGTAACAAAAATAATGAAATTTAATAGCCGTAAATATGATCATAGGCTGGGTGTAGTGTGAGATGAGAGGGCTAAGGAAAATATTGTACTGTCCTCGTCTTTCAGTTGATGCCACTAAAACACTTGTGTGTTCATTTAAGTACTTTCAAGACTAGACTATCGTAACTCAATTCTGTCTGGTTCATCTCAATATCTGCTCCAGAAACTTCAAAAAGTTCAAAACACAGCTGCTCAGATCGTGCTTAGAGTACCAAGATCAGAGCACATCTCCCCGCTGCTCTGTACCCTACACTGGCTATCCATTCGATCCAGAATCAAACACAAAATTTGTTCTCTGTGCTACGTTTCACTGTCGGACTCTAGTCCAACATACCTATCTGACCTCACCCATGTGTACACACCAGCAAGATACTTACGCTCCTCTTCTGACAATCGTATACTCATTATTCCTACTATGAAAACAAAGTCACATGGACAGCGTTCTTTTGCATACCAGGGCCCAGCAATGTGGAAGGAATTGCCCACTGAACTTAGACACAAAGACACAGTGATCACATTCAAGAGGCCTCTCAAAACTCACTTATTTCGACTGCAAGAACAAACTTAAAGACCTAATAATGTTTCCTACCTTAACTATTCTCAGCATGTTTTTAAATGTTTTCTAATTTCATGGTGTTTGTTTTTGTAATCATATCATTATATGTTTTTTATCTTACAGGTGTTGTCTAATGTTGTAAAGCGCTTAGTGCTTCTAAAGATTAGGCGCTATACAAAGTCCTCTTTATTATTATTATTCACAGAAAGCTTTTTGGGAGACAGAACTTCCAGACCAGTTGAGTCCTGAGTCTCAAAGAGGGAAATGGAAGTGAGACTAGCAGAGCAGTTGGAGTCAACAAGTCTAGTCGGTGAAGAGAGTCAAGGAGGAGAAAGTGGAGAAGGAGGAGTATAGAGAAGTCGAGGAGAATGAATTTGGAGAAAGTCGGGAGGAATAGAAGGAACTGGAGGAATAGGACAGAAGAATACACAGATGAGTAGAATACAAGGACAGGTGGAAAGCTATCTCACACTATTAATCAAATGATGCAATAGGCTTCACAGGATCGAGCGGAAGGAGAGTACTTTGGAAATTTTAATCGTTTGACCATTGAATTGTTATTCGTTGAAATTCTGTGTATTCAGTGATTTAACTGTTGGCATTGCTAACTGGGGGCTCTGAGCTTTACATCTATCTTTCACTAATTTAACTTCCAGCCAAAATCAAGCCTTGGCAAGACTTCTATAATAATTTAAATAGAACATCCAGAGCACCCCATCCCAACCATAACACACCTACCCAAGTGGCAGCATGACAACCCATCATCCCACACCAGTCATGGAAAAGACCAATGACAGAAGCAATTAAGCCTGGTTAGTCACGGAAAAGACCAATGATAGAGACAATTAAGCCTAATCAGTCACGAAAAAGACCAATGATAGAGACAATTAAGCTTAATCACTCAGGGGGAAAAGCAATGATAGAGGTAATTAAATATTAATCACTCATGGAAAAGACCAATGACAGACAATTCAGCTTAATCAGTCATGGAAAAGACCAATGACAGAGACAATAAAGCCTAATTAGTCATGGAAAAGACCAATGACAGAGACAATAAAGCCTAATCACTCATGGAAAAGGCCAATGACTGAGGCAATTCAGCTTAATCAGTCAGGAAAAAGAGCAATGACAGAGGCAATTAAGCTTAATCAGGGAAAAGAGCAATTACAGAGGCAATTAAGCTTGGTCCCTCTGGGAAAAGAGCAATGATAGAGACATGCTTGATCAAAATACAGGCAAAATAGAAATAAAAATGAGAAGGGATTGATACCAGTAGCCTCCAATAAAAGTTATAATCTCTGGATCCATAAATCATCATAATAAAATGTTGGAAAGATGCAAGATAAAATTTGTGAAGCCTGAAATTCCATCAAAAATTGGACAATTCTTAGCCTTTTCCAACCAAGGACAGTCCATGCTTGACTTGGATAGTGAGAATTCTCTTAGATATCATTGATATATCTGTTGAATCTGCCTCTATTAAATTGTCCAAAAGAATAATGGAAACGAGGTTTGTAAAATAACATGACTGAACTAAATGATATAACTGATACAGTGAAAAGGCTGAGATGTATGCATTGTACCAAATTTCAATCTGATTCAAATCAGATCTCCACTGTCCTACATGAAGATCTGACAGCAACTGCTTAAGGGTCATGTTCTGTTGACCTTTGAATTAGCCAATGGAAATGCAGCATTCAAAAATCTGAAAGTGAATCCAACCATTTGGTACACATTCATGCTCTTCATCCATGCTGCTCAGTCTCCAAATGCAACGATATAAGACTTCATCTGATTGGCTGATAAAATTAACCATTATGGTAATACTATAGGTTAATAGAATATGAAACCTAAGAGCTTGCTGTCAGATCTTCATGTATACCAGTGGAGATCTGATTTTAATCAGATTGATCCAAATACAAAATGAAAAATGTTTGGTCTGATGAGGACACAATGAATTTATAGAGGTCCTTGGGAGTGACATAGTGTCTCCAAGGATCATATGAGTGTAGGAAAACTGATTTCGTTTGAGAACACTGAGTGTGATCAAAATATAACATCGGATATACATGTCAGTGACCATGATATATTTTTTGTCCTGAACTGTCTATTGTTGAGCCAAAAATGAAATGCCAGCTGAAGAAGTGAATGATTAACTTGACATACAAGAATTAAACAAAGCCTGTTACCACTTTCTTAGATATCTGCATACAGGATGAGCAGCCTGTGACAACTCTTTTAGCAAATATTTGCATACAGGTTGGGCAGCTTGTGACCACATGTTTAGCAAATATTTACATCCAGGATGGGTAGCCTGTGACCACTCTCTTAGCAAATATTTGCAAACAGGATGGGCATCATGTGACCATGTTCATAGCAAATATTTGCATACAGGGTAGGAAATATTTGCATACAGTATTGGAAGACTGCAACCATGGTCTTAGCAAATATTTGCATATAGGATTGGCAGCCTGTGACCACTCTCTTAGCAAATATTTGCATACAGGATGGGCATCATGTGACCGTGTTCATAGCAAATATTTGCATACAAGGTAGAAAATATTTGCATACAGTATTGGAAGACTGCAACCATGGTCTTAGCAAATATTTGCATATAGGATTAGCAGCCTGTGACCACTCTCTTAGCAAATATTTGCATACAGGATGGGCATCATGTGACCATGTTCATAGCAAATATTTGCAAACAGGGTAGGAAGTATTTGACCACTCTCTTGGCAAATATTTGCAGACAGGTTGGGCATCATGTAACCATGTTCATAGCAAATATTTGCAAACAGGGTAGGAAGTATTTGACCACTCTCTTAGCAAATATTTGCAGACAGGTTGGGCATCATGTAACCATGTTCATAGCAAATTATTTGTATCTAAGATGGTGTATCATGTGACCACTATCTTGGCACATATTTGCATACAGGTTGAGCATTTTGACCATGTTCATGGCACACAGAAATGGTTTAACCTGTGACCACTCTTTTATTTGCAAACAGGAAAGCTGCTCTCACACCATTATAGCTGGTACTCATGACTACCTCAGCAAGTTGAAAATTAAAATGTGCCTTTCATAACTGATGAGGCAAGTGTCATACTTGGAAAGAAAACAGGTGTAGGTGTACAAATGCGATGTAAATATGCTTCCTTTGCCATTCCAACATGCTGTATTGCCCACCAACTAAATCCTCCTTTAACGTATTCTACTTTTAAAAAAATGAATCCCTGCTAAAATTTAGAGACAAATTTAGTACATTATATCACTTCATCAATGGGCAACAACATTAGAAGAAATTCAAAAAATGTATGAAGAACAGGAACTTGCAATAAGGAACTTCACTCTATACACTGGTTTGGGGTGAAGAAGGCAGCTATGCTGTTTACATGTGCTACTGTTATCAGTTTTATAAACTCTGCATTGCATACAACTGTCAGTAGCATACAGTACACTGCATTCAACTGTCAGAAGCATACAGTACATTGCATACGACTGTCAGTGGTATACAGTACACTGCATTCAACTGTCAGTAGCATAAAGTACATTGCATATGACTGTCAGTAGCATACAGTACATTGCATATGACTGTCAGTAGCATACAGTACATTGCATATGACTGTCAGAAGCATACAGTACATTGCATACGACCATCAGAAGCATAAAGTACATTGAATACTACTGTCAGTATCATACAGTACATTGCATAGGACTGTCAGTAGCATACAGTACATTGATATGTCTGTCAGCAACATACAGTACATTACATACGACTGCTTAACTGACAAAAAAAGAGCACTTAAGTAAATGACAGCTGTGCATCTTACAAAGGACTAAAAAATTATGGTTAAAGTCCAGTTTGAGTCAGTGAAGCTGGAATATTTCACAAATATTTCCAAGACTATCAAGCAGAGGTTCAAAGTGGAAAACATCACAGTTCTCGAAAATATGGCTCACGTGTCTAAAACAGTGCGTTCCTCCACAGATGAAGACAGTATGCAGGCAATCAAGTCTTTGGATAACTGTATGGAACATAAAAGAAGGTACAAATTGAGGAGTCAGTGAATCAAAGAAGATGATTCCATCAATTTTAGACAGACAAATACTGATCAAAGAGTTGCCAGGAATCTCCCATCTTGGACTAGTACAATAAGCAAGAAGATGTTTTTGCTTCGTAATGGACTTTACCCCCAATGTGTCTACACTTGCAAACGAGACCCTCTTTTTTATGGATATCAGCATACATCTGATTGCAGTTATAGCTATCTGAAGAACAAATAGGGATCATGTCAGAAAAGTGAGAAACTGGACATTTTATGATTAAACATCAACATGTGTGGGCCTTTAATAAGCCAGAAGACTGATTAACCAAAGCAGAGAAGAAAGGAAAGGCTGTTGTCGGATTATAAACCCAGAAAAATGGTTAAGGTTACCTGGAAGTAAAGTGATTGACTAGATGAGGACATGTACCTATTTTAAAGTTACAATAAAAGTTACTGAGAAATATACTTTTAGCTTCCAGTTACATTTCTGAAAGATACATGTGTGTCCAATTCCTAGATGAGGACATGTATACATCTTAAATTTACAACAATGGTTTTAAGAACGTTACAGTTACTCCTTGCAGTTACACTTCATTTCTTATATGTATGTATGTATGTATGTATGTATGTATGTATGTATGTATATATGTGTGTGTGTGTGTGTGTGTGTGTGTGTGTGTGTGTATATATATATATATATATATATATATATATATATATATATATATATATATACATACATACATACATAGACACTTGAGGTTCTAGTTTATGTGGGGTAATATCAATTGAAGTTGAGACCTATACAAAATAGGAGCAAGTTAAATTAGTTGGGGTTTACTTTAAAATTCATAAAAAAATTGAAAAATACCAAATTCTTTTCATAACGCTAATTTCACTCAGTTAGTTTTAATTTATGAATAGAATACTGGTACTGGCAGTAGGTTCAATAGTCATCTGGGGCACTGTACCATTATTATTATTATCATCATTATTATTATTATTATTATCATCATTATTATTATTATTATTATTATTATTATACTACAGCTGTATGCTATGTTATTATCTTATTGTATGACTGACTATGAAGTCATGACATTTTTTCACTGGTAAGTTACCTTGTACAAAAGAATCTGTTTTTTAACTTCAGATAATATCTTCACTTTATGTGACTGATAAAAACTGAATATGTGTCAGTGTAATCGTAGAATTTACGTCAATAAATTGACTGTCAACCCTTTCTAACATGATCATAGAAAACTTATTAATTTTGAGCAGAAAAAAGGCACCTGAGATTTAAGGCATAGAATGTGCCATTGAATCAGAATTGTCTTTTATTTTTAACCTTTTTTCTCACAAAGGACGCAAATCATCGAATACTTTGGTACATCCAAGCATTCAAAAAACCCAGAGGAATGGAAGAAATCCTGGAGCTAGTTTATGCCGAGCTTACAATGTGATTAAAATTGAGGTCTACTTATGGTAAGTAGATCTGATAGACACAAATAGAGGTTGATTTTCTTTTGAGTTTTGGAATTCACAGTCCTCTTAGTTTTTGAATAACCTATCAGATAAATATTTGTAAGAAAATAAAATTGGTGGGTTTTTGAAGGCACTTTTACCACATTTATTTCAGTGTCTATAAGTTTTATAACATGCTTAGGAAATAGGAAGTTAGTGCCTTTCATGGGCAGGTATCTAACCTGTGATCCTTGTATTATTAATCTGATGCTGAACCGACTGAGCTACTGCTACTCACTACCTACCAGATAAAGTGTTTCACATTACGTTAAGGATGGTGACCATAAGAAATGATATGTTGCTAATGATGACTTTCCCTTTCGTAAATGTGAAAGCTGTAATCTGATTGGTGAATTGTAAAAACAAACAGAACATGACCTTGTATCAGTCACATCTTCATTATGTTGGCGATCTCAATTTCAATCAGACTGAACAAACTTAGAAAACCCAATAAAACACGTGAAAACAGACTTCAGTACTGCAAAAAGAATAACCATAAAAGAAATAGTTAACATTTCTATAATCTATTTCATACTTAAATCAGTACTTTGCAATATAACAAAATTTGATAAAAGTAACTTTGTTGTCAATCGATTCCACTGATAAATAAGCAAATAAGGAACTCATCATAAATCTGCAAGGCAGTCTAATACTTTCTTCTACTGCCCCAAGCCAATATTAAAAACAATCAAAAATAAAATATTTAAAAAACTGAAATTAAGGTATAGCAAATTAAAAGCATTTCGCATGCATACAATATTATTCCTCATTTCAGCACTTCCTCACTATAGTGACATTCATTATAACATATTTCCTATTATAAGGTGAACATGATCGAGGATCCCATTATTTAGTTCTAGAACTGTATGCATAATTTACATCATTTTCATTACAAAGTAATCTCACAATAAGGCAGCATACACCATGACTTCCATTAACAGCATTATAATGAGGGAGTGATGTATAAGACAAGGAGAACAGCACTAAAAAAATTTTTAACTCTTGACGGTTGGTTATTTGGAAGGGGTTTGTTAACTGCCTTTTAACACATCACTGTCTGTATGGTGCTATTAGGAAATGGGATCTAAGTGACTTTCCCAAGGCCACACCATGGCTGGCATCCTCTTTATAATTCAAAAGGCTTATGTAACATATACATGAGTTTCTACTTTCCAGAATCCAACAAGTTTATCAAACAAATATCACTTTATGACAATGTTATCGTGAGAACATAGTGAGGTGAAATTATTGTCCGTTTACATTCATATTTTGTTGAGAAACAGAAATATTTTAGAATGAAATGAAAATTTCAATCCCATATTACTTAACATAGTTGGATAACTTCATCAATACTATAATTAAAATTATGGATCAGCTTGTGATCCCAGGAGACATTTTCCAAACTGAGTTTTACCATATATATCTTAATCTTTAGAGGGGGAACACAGGTACATAAAATGTACCCTTGATAGCTCAACTATTTTGCAATGCTGCATCCATCCAAGATCAACCTCAAGATGAAAAGTCTTTTACTTTTATTTCAGTACCATTCTTCTTAAGATTTGGAATATAGCTTTATCAGTACACATGGGGGGGATAGGCTAACAAGCAGGCCGTGGCCAGCATCATGTTTTAAGCTATATAATTAAATGAACTGTTATGAAAAGCAATTTCATGGTACATGTATTGTCATCAGAGTTCTGCAAAGCTGTTTCATATACTAATATTGTAGGACACTGACTTTCTATATGTACTATGGTATTTCATTAGAAACATATTTTTGAGATTTGAAAGCTGGGAACTTATACAAATACATTCTTTTATCAGACATTGTGATTAAAAGCTGGTATACTCTTGGGAAATCAGCAACTATCACATGCATTCATGTACAGCTCTCCCTAGTTTTTAACATGTTTTGCTGTAACACAATTCTGGATATGCACATGCATAGCTGTTGCTATAACACAGTTCAGTTTATAACACATCTCAGTAATCCTTGGTTTCTTAAACAATCCAACTGATGGTTTGGACTTCAACTGCATGGACCACATTATAGCAAGGGAGAGCTGTATGTGTATACTGTATTACAAGTTGTCTAAGTCTGGTAATGCATATGAAGTTTATTACATGTGGTCTAAGTCTGGTAATGCATATGAAGTTTATTACATGTGGTCTAAGTCTAGTAATGCTTACAAAGTTTATTACAAGTTGTCTTAGGTCTAGTAATGCTTACAAAGTTTATTACAAGTGGTCTAAGTCTAGAAATGCTTATGAAATTTATTACATATGATCTAAGTCAGGTAATTCATATAAAGTTTATTACAAGTGGTCTATTACAAGTGGTCTAAGTCTAGAAATGCTTATGAAGTTTATTACATATGATCTAAGTCGGGTAATTCATATAAAGTATTACTAATGGTCTAAGTCTAGAAATGCTTATGAAGTTTATTACATATGATCTAAGTCGGGTAATTCATATAAAGTTTATTACAAGTGGTCTATTACAAGTGGTCTAAGTCTAGAAATGCTTATGAAGTTTATTACATATGGTCTAAGTCGGGTAATTCATATGAAGTTTATTACAAGTGGTCTAAGTCTAGAAATGCTTATAACTTTTATTACAAGTGGTCTAAGTCTACAAAGGCATATGAAGTTTATCACAAGTGGTCTAAGTTTAGGAATGCTTATGAAGTTTATATTTATTTTCAACAGGGTTATATAAAAGTGCTCTAAATAATGGTAATTCATTATATTTGGGTTTTTTTATACAGAAATCAATGAGATTCTTTAAAGTGGTGATTTCTCAATGGTGACGTATTATACATAATTTTGTATACCTACCTAAAGACCATGGTTCAAGTTCTGCTGTTCCATATTTAATAGGCTTAAATCCTTCAAATCCTGCGCATATGTAAGACTGACTGTCCTGAAGGTCCTCAATGTCTGTAATGCGACGACCACTTGATGGCGTAAATATCTGTCGTACACCATAAGGAAGATTCAGATTTGATGGTAGCTTCCCCGTCAGATCATTCAGCAAGTCATTAAAATTGAAATATCTATGTGGAGTGATATAGAGTTTCTTCCCTTTGAAATAACGGTCCCCATTCACATAAAAACGGACTTTCCTTGGTCGGCGTAAATCACGGTACCTCTCATCAACAGCATCCCTGTGTGCCTGGGACACATGTGTGTTGAAGTTGAGGATCCGTCTTGACATTGTTGCCGTCATTGATGCTGGAGTTTTAATTTCTTCCTGAACTGCACAGATACACCATGATGAAGGCGATTAAAAACACATCACAGGACTAACTCTGTACTGAATTATGATGAATAATATAAATCTGAAGAAGAAAAAAAGAATAAATCTATAAAACTGAATCCAAAAGAAAAATAAATCTGAATGCTGACCAAATTCAATGATTCTTTTAAATAATGTTCAACATAATATACGTACATAAAAAAAAGAATGTATTGAAAGTTTAAGATGAATGCTGTGCATTTCAGCTGTACATTTAGTCAGACAAAAGTACCTGAAGGATGGGCATACAAGTATTAACTAAATTACCGTATTTGACATAATACCAGCACATGCTTAAAAAGGTGTACACTCCAAAGTGCATATATCTTTATCATGTGAGAAAAGACGCTGCCAAAACATGCCTGGAACATCCCATTTTTCTATCACTATCCATATACACCATTCATGTCTGATGTCTCATTACCACTTGAATTGATGTATTAAATCAATTTACAAAAAAATAAATCTAATATATGCTTTATTTAGTCTGGCCATACTGGGAAACACATTATGCAACACCAAAACAGAGAGCTCCAACATGGAAAAATGGAGCTAATGTTTCTAGTATATACACGAGATGTGACGTTAAGATTATTTATTATACTGTTGTTGTGTTCTTATTACGATGTAATCAACCTCACAAAATTTAACCACATAATAATGAACCAAACATTATTCAAGGGGGGGGGGCTTTGAAAATATGTCAAGTAATGAGAGGGATTAAATTATAACATTTTTTTCTACAGATAAGAACAAGTGTATGTCTTTTTCAAGCTAAATGGGAGCCAGAATTTTTTTTTTTTAAAAATCCTATATCCCCTGCTCTATTAGGAAAACTAAAAAAGAACAGTCTCTTCGCGCAGTTACATCTGGTAAGATGAGGTTAAGTACACTGGTATGCGTTATGTCAGTCGACAGGAGTAACTAGTTTGATTGGTAAGTTTGTAACATTTGGGAGTAACAAAGAACAAGAAAATACATGTAGATACACAAAGAAATTACAAGGTTTATTCTTGGTTTGTGGGCATCAGATAAGGGGAAATAATCATGTCCTATGTCAAATGATTATCTTTTACTTCATTCCAGAATAATTGATCAACAGAAATAGTTAGGCATATAGTTTTAATTGTATAGTAGAACAGGTTTACAACCAACTGGTGTTTCAACAGGAAAAATGGAAACCCTGTGGTTATGATATCTTCAACATAAATGAAAAATACATACATGTAAAAAATATTCAATTGGATCAATAAAAGTGATTCTTGTTCCCTTAAGATAATGCTTAAATGCTATATCTGAATATTTTAATTCAAATTAATAATACAAATTTTAATTCAAACTAATAATACAAATTTAAATTCAAGCTAATAATACAAACAAGTTTTCTATATAATCAATATCATGTACTGGTAACTGTAAAATTGTACAACAGAAACAATTTTAAATCAGTAAACAGAAATATTTTATTCAGTAATTATTCAATTCTGCCAAATATTTACCAGAAATTATATGTGTCAGTAATAAGCTCAACCTCTTTTAAAAATTTATTAACATGACCTGCTGCCCATCACACAGAAGAAATACTGTAACAGTTTCATGTTATGCCATATATATTCACGAAAAAGTCTGCTCCAACTGCAAACTACATAGACCCAGATCTGCCATTACATAATATACTGGCAGATCTGAGTCTATGCAGATCATTAGAAGTAAACAGTAGAACGAACAACATAGACCCAGATTTGTTGGTGCATTATGTGATGATAGAATCAGTGTCTATGTTGCTTGCAGTTGGACTGGAACTAAAAGGGAATATACGTTGTTTTTGTGGGGTTTTAAGCTTTTTTCCACACAAGATAGGCTATACATGGCGGGCAGAAAAACTGGTGGAGGAAGAACCCAGGAAAACTCTAGGATGAACCACTGACACATGAACAGTTACTAGTATGCTTTCTCATGAACCCATGTTAGTCAAACTAACACAGAGGTAAGATGGCAGTGATCCAGAATGGTGTTGAACTAACAGAGGTAAGATGGCAGTGATCCGGAATGGTGAGCACTTTAGACTGCCCCCCCGCCAAATGATTATACAAGATATGATAATATGCACATGTACAATCTAAAAGTTGATTATACTGATAAATTGCAAAAAAAAGTTTGAGACCAACACAAATACTGATGGCCTTCACATGAGGTGGGCGATGTGGGTGACTGCTAAAGGTACCAGGTTCAGGGTGGTGTCATTTCGCAAAGGTTGCTGGGTTTTTTTTCCAAGTGGGGATGCCAAAGGTGATGCTCGTCCATGGTACCAGTTTATCCAATGCAAAGATGTGACAGCCCTATATAATGACTTGACAGTCCAGTGGAAATTTTAAACACCTGTTAATATGCAAGAAGGGCATTGGATTGCATGTTCAGCCCCTGAGCAAAGCATTGTCAATGTCAAAAGGTTGTTTTATCTTGATAATTGTCCATCCCAAGAAAAATGAAATCTATCAAATGGTTTTAGGAAATTTAAGCAAATGAAAAAGCTTGAACCAAAACCTTCATGGATATTTTCAATGAATGTGATCTTGACCCCTGGGGAAAAGTGGCAAGCAAGAATGAATTGTCTGTGTTTCAAAATGATTCATACCAATGTGTCGAAGATCTACCAGATATTTAGGCTTAGGTACAGATTATTTAATTCTGGAGTGGGGACAGCCTTGGATTTCCATTTCAAATGGGATATTTTTATTTCTAGATAATGTCATTGTTTATTTCAAACATATATAAATCAGAGCAAGAATATTTTTATCAGGTCATCTGAGGGCCAGATTTCTTTTTTTTTAAAAACTCCAAGCACACACACACACCCAATAGAATGGTCAGTACTTAAACTTTTATTTCTACATACAGCTGTACAAATTGCCAAAGTTCTTTTTGGCCCAGTTTTCAAATCTTTATGACAATGTGTAAATGGGTATCAATTTTTATAAGCGACTTCTTGAACTACCCTGATAGTTATTTACCCAATAGTGGCTGCCAATTCTCTAAGTCAATGGATCTATGAAATAAATACAGTCATTGTTTAAACTAACTGCAGGTAAGACCAAGATGATATGGTAACAAAGCTACCAACAAGAGCAAACAAAATCCGTCAACTGTTAAGTCTGATTTTGTGTTAAAGACCTGACTGCAATACAGGCTAATGTCCAACATTGTATGTGAGAAACATGAGATTATGTTCACATCAAACCAATATGAAAATTCTAGTTCAAGTACCACACATCTCTCAAAAATTCTAACTGATACTTAAGTTTGTTAAAACACTTTAAGAAATAAGAAAATAAAAACAGAATGAACAGACAATCCTTATTGAATCTTTTTGGTTCCCCATGGAAGTGAAGCCTAGCATAACCAAATCTATGGCATCAAGCCAAGCATAAATTACACAGCTATATGACAGTACATTCTACATTTTGTTCAGCTGAGGCGAAAATAGTTTTGTTGCATACAGTTCAAACGATGAGTTGCCTGACAGCACTGTCATCATCGCTGTGACCATCTACACAAAAATAATATATTTTTTCATCGCAATTTAAGCATTGTCACATTTTTATTTTGATTCTGTCACTTACATATTTAGTTAAATATGACACTAAACATTGATCTTTGCGTCTTTAATGATTAGCACCACAAACCATCGTCATCATCATCATCATCGATAGTTACATTATAATGACCAATGGACATCTTGAGGATCTACAGATATATATTTTGACAATTACCATATACACTCACTTACAAGATGGCTCCTACTGCAAACTGTATGGACCAAGATCTGCTGTCACATAATGTGTTGGCAGATCTGGGTCTATGCATTTTATTAGGAGTTACATGTATCAGCAAAACAACAATATCAACCCTGACCTGTTGGTGCATTATGCAACAGCAGATCAGTGTCAATCTTGCTTTGCAGCTGCAACCAACTTATAAGCAAGTGTATATATAGGGTATGTGAAAAATGGGAGTACTGGTATGACCAATAATCAGAACAAAGGAAGACTCAGGTCAAAAAAAACAATTAATAATGTATGATAACAAGTACAGGTTCTTTTAGGGGGAATATTGTATTTCCAAACATTCAGTTTTAATGTTTTCACTGCATTACAACAATAACTTCCATGTAAAACAAGTACTGTTTACTGTCTCTGATCACCAGCACCAGACATGTTCATGTGTAAGGCATAACAATTGCCAGTGATAATTCTGTTTATTCTTGGACAGTTACATATTTGCAGGTATGCAAAATGATATTTCCACAAAAGATATCCAAATTTCACTAAACTATTCAAAAAATCAATGGCTGATTAATTCTTGTAAGCTGATCTTGGCTCATTAATTGTAAACCAAATATCAACATCAGTCAGTGAACAACACGACACCCTGTATCTGCTGCATGCCACATACCAAATATCAACATCAGTCAGTGAACCACACGATACCCTGTATCTGCTGCATGTCACATACCACATATCAACATCAGTCAGTGAACCACACAATACCCCTGTATCTGCTGCATGTCACATACCACATATCAACATCAGTCAGTGAACCACACAACACCCTGTATCTGCTGCATGCCACATACCACATATCAACATCAGTCAGTGAACCACACAACACCCTGTATCTGCTGCATGCCACATACCAAATATCAACATCAGTCAGTGAACCACACGACACCCTGTATCTGCTGCATGCCACATACCAAATATCAACATCAGCCAGTGAACCACATGACACCCTGTATCTGCTGCGTGCCACATACCACAGTAGTAAAGCAATTACTGTATCAATATCAGCAGGAGCTCTCAAGATATCCCTTCTTCCATGGAACTTGTCATTTTCTTTAGAACAGTGTGCAAAAATGTAGAAACCACATCAAAGCATGACATTTTGCTGCATTACCCACCTTAATGACCCTTATAACCACAAATAAAAATGAGATTCCTTGTCGGTCTGTCCATTAGTCCTACCATTCACCACATGCAGGACAGGTTCTTATGCACTTTTAGGTATAGTCATGCAAAATTTTGTGCAGATGCATATGCTTCTTGACAAGTCCAACATGCACACTCAAAGTAGACTCAAGAACTATTAGAGGGTACACAAAACTAAAGAAAATATGTTGTATTTTTAGAATTAAAAATCCCAACCTCAGGCTTAGAACAAAATTCAGGAACAAAAAAACAGGAACTGAAAACCTCAGTCATGTCTACAAATTCTAAGTGCCCCATAAGTCTAAGTTACCCAAGGGCAGGATAATTTGATTAAAGTTTAATAACCAAGCTGGTAATTACATACCATGCCCCTGATTTTATATGTAGTCAAAGTGACACCATATTTTTCATTCTGGGATCAATACACATGAAAACTTGCAGAAAAAGATATGCCAGTCAGATCAGTTTACATTTGGGATATCCCACTATGCCTTGCAAAATTTCTGATCAATGTTACCAATATGACCCAAATCAATGCTGTGATATGAGAGGGACTAATTGAATACAAGTTACTAATGGTTTTTGTGACCTGGCAAGGTTGCAGAGTGTGATTGGAACACATGAACATGAACAACGTTACAACACTACCTCATTATAATGCTGTACAAGTCTTGTGCTACCTTATACTAAGAAAGCCTTATAATGAAGTACACAATATAACTCTAATAGCTGATAATTATTTGCATGTCTATGAGCATACCTGCCCTATAACAGGAATAGTGTTATAATGCGTGTCTTTATAGTGAGAGAGTTCTATACCTTAATTATACATCCGTATGTAACACATTTTTTAATGCAAAGTACACAGACCCAAATGTGTCAACACACACTGCACCAGTGTATTTGCTCTACAGAATTGACATCACATGTTATTAAAGAATAACGCAGACCCCAATCTGCCATTGGATTAGCATCAGCTTATCTGGCTCTATGCCCTAAATACACAGTGATAGTGATATCAAGAAAGTAACACAGTAACATATAACAAAAATTGGATTCGTATAAAAAGTTTAACGACAGGCAAATTATTTGGGGAAAACAAAAATTTCCTGCATAAATTCAAACTTCTCTTGATTCTAAAATCATGATTTTACACACAATTTTTTTTGTTGCAGTATACAGAATTTGTATATTTGCAAATGAAAAACTAGTGAAAATAATACTGCTAATATTATTGGACCATTTTATAAAATACATGTCATATATTGTGTATGGCTTTGAGGAATATGAGAAAAGTATAATTCATTCTATATGAGTAATTTGATAATAAATATGTTATTGTGACAGAGAGAGAGAGAGAGAGAAAGACAGAGAGAGAGAGAGAGAGAGAGAGAGAGAGAGAGAAAGAGAGAGAGAGAGAGAGAGAAAGACAGAGACAGAGAGAGAGAGAAAGAGAGAGAGAGAGATAGCAGCCATTGACAGCTACACTGCAAGCCACTGTAATGCAGCTACAAAACTGAATGTTCAATATATTAAATTAACCCCAACTGAAAAAGTACAATCTAACATGAGAATATGAACAGGAAATCAAAAGGGGAGTCACAAGAATACGGTTATTTGCAATGGGTTCACAGAGGTACCCATTTCAATTTCGCTCCATAGAACCTTAAACATAGAAATTTTTTATTTCGAAATCAAAGCTAAGAAAGGGACATAACTTCTGTACACAATGCTTGGAATCTACCTCCTTCAAGGACTCATCAGTACAAGCAACATGATCCCATATTTAGGTATGATAACTATTAACAGAAGAACCCATTTCAATTAGCTCCATGAAGAAGTCAAGAGTAGCGTTGTTCTGATTATTGATTATAATCAATCATCGGTTGGTTGAGCGAACCAATAAGATAATCGATTGTGAAACTCCATTAACGATTAGGTGGAAAGAGTGACTATTTCCTTTTAGTTGCATACAAAACGCAAAGGTTAGTAAAACTCATCAGAAATGGTAAGCTGTATAGGATATAAAATCCACTACAGTAAATCTTAATTATTTATTCCCTTCACAACTAACAATTATAAAAGCATACTGTACTCCATAGGTGCAAACTTAATTAAAAACTTAATTATGTCATGATTACATGATTCTGCTGTAAAATTGTAGAGTTCGTAAAAAGATTTTTAAATTTGATGATTTGTTTTAGTTTAAATGTAAACTCCTTTGTAGTATTTGTAAACAATGACATACAAGAAAACCTTCACATTCTTTACTTTAAATGCATGTCACATATGAATGCAAAGGGTTTGGGGTGGATGGGATTGCAAGTTTTTCAGTTACATCAAACTGATCAGCAATAAAATGTTACTATCATTTAACAAAGTTGTTGAACAAAATAACATATTAGAAAAAAAAGTAATATATTTATCCGATTAAAGTATACATGTCATTAAAAGTTAAAGTATAGATGTCATTAAAAGTTAAAGTGTTGATGTCATTAAAAGTTAAAGTATACATGTCATTAAAATGTCATTAAGAGTTAAAGTATACATGTCATTTAAATGTCATTAAAAGTTAAAGTAAACATGCCATTAAAAGTGATAACTCCTGCACATTTATTAACAATTTTAAACTCCTGAGCAAATATATAACTGTATAACAAACAGAAAGTAAAATTTGCTCTTAGTAACTGATTATAATAGATTATCGGTTGTTTAAGTGGAACTGATTATCGATTATGAATATCTGACTTATTACAATGACTAGTCAAGTGTGATAAGATAAAGGGCAAATATAGGTCTATGAGTTAATGTTCATGTACGTACTAAACTGCATAAGAATATGCTAAGTTTTCTTGAGCTATGATGTAGGCATCATCCCATGTGAAGACATGAAATTAATTTTCAAGGATCTTAACTCTATTAAAAAGGAAATGATAAAACAAAACCCATAAAAAGCAGATCCAGGTCCATTAAAGTATGTTTACACCAAATTACACCAATCTGCCTCAGAATATGATGCTAAATTTGATGTCATGAATTATTTGTTGTCTGAAAAAAAATGTAAGTATCTTAAGAAACAATGAACAAAAACCTAAAGCTGTTCTCATGTCATTTGCAGTTTATAGGAGTGAGATAATAATGCAAACTTTTCACTTCATCACTAGCAATATATATATATATATATATATATATATATATATATATATATATATATATATATATATATATACTGAATTTTTAAGTGTTATGTCACAAAATCAGATTTTATACCAATATTGTTCCTGACCATAGTTAACCTTGAGCAAAAGAACTGACCAAATTCATGAAACAAACTCTATAATAAAAAAGCACTGACAATTTCTGACACAGCACATGTATTCTGAATAAATCAGTATGGTCTCATACTGTTACACTAAAGGATGCTCTGAAATATTAGCTGTAAATAATAGTGGACTTTGTCAACATCAAGTATTGCTTTTCTGCGACATGTACAGGCTATCCATTTATGACACTGTACCATGCACATGGTTTTGTTGACTGAAAAATTGGTATATCTACATTCTTGCTGCAGAAACCTCTGCAAACAACAGTATGGAAATTTTGCTCAGTAATGAGCAAAATGAAGTCAAGCATTTAGTGACAGAGATCAATCTGCATGGTATTTTGCTTGACATTGATGTGGAACCATTTCAAGTTTCACAACTGATTTTCAAGTTCCCATTAGTGCAAGATTGTAAATTTCTGTTCATGACCATTGCTATATACTTATTAAATTTCAAGTGCAAGCAACACTTTTGATAAAGGATCAAAGATGATATCATAACAGGAATTCTCTCAAGGAAAAAAGTGAGAGTTGTCAGTGCTATGAATTTGAGTAAAAGCATCCTGTTACAGGCATCCTGGATATATCAAATGCAACAATGTACCCCAGTGTCCCCAGTTCATAGTTGTAACAATGTAACAAAGTACCTCACTGTCCCCAGTCAACAGCTGTAACAAAGTACCCCCACTGTCTCCAGTCCATAGATGTAACAATGTACCCCAATGTCTCCAGTCCATAGTTGTAACAACGTCCCCAGTCCAAAGTTGTAACAATGTACCACCATGTCCCCAGTCCAAAGTTAAAACAATGTACCTCACTGTCCTCAGTCCACAGTTGTAACAATGTACCCCACTGTGTCCAGAATATAGTGGCTAGTTTTGTGTCCATTAATATGTCTGCATCAGATTTTTAGCCATTAATATGGAGATCCTTCCTAAAAGTAATTATTACATGAAATTAAAAAAGGACAGTTGCATTTAATTAATTTGGGTGGTAAAATGTCTTTTCAATGATATTGCTAAAATTATGAGACAAAGATTAGATTGGTGCTTCCTGATACATCTTTGACTCAACCAAATGAGTCAATCTTTTTACACAATACCTAGAAAGAATTACCTTCATTCACTCTTTATTCACATGGAAATGAAATTCCTTCAATTAAGTAACATGGGTAACTTACAATAACTACGAAAGGTTTTTGAAAAGTTTGCACCACTTTTTACATCTAGTACTATGTACACACAAGTCAATCCAATATTTGCTAGGACTCCCATTTAAACACAGATGTCGATCCCTTATTCCTATTATAGAGCCTGTTATTGGTGTATTGGAAAATATTGTCCACTTTTCCATTTACTGTTGGAACTAAAATGTCTGGGTCTCAAAAAATAATTTCCATTATTTGATACTTAACACAACTTTTGTTGTCAGGTAGATTACAATGTTTTGATACCAGGTTATCCTTCTTTCTGTGGATGTCCCTGCCGTGTTCTTTTATTCTCATTTGAAATTCCCTTTTTGTCTCACCTATATATCATTTGTTACATGTTTGACGGGTGAGTAAATAAACATGGTACAAAGATCTCTAAAACTTGGACCTTTTTTAAGTTTGTATAAGAGATTTTCAACATATGAAATCTTTTAGTGTAAAGCCCATATTGATATAGCCATCTTCAAGATGGATGTCATAGTAGTCACATTAGATGTCAAATTGGCACCATTTTTATTTTTGGACTAATTAGATATCATAAGAAGTTTTTTAGTGAAATCCCCATGTGGATATAACCAACCATTCTGAAAAAAACCAATATTTTCAGATAGCCACCATGGCAGCCATGGCAGAGCATGAATCAGCACTATTTTCATTAGGACTAACTAGACATCAAAAGACATCCTTTAGTGAAAATGAAATGTCAATAAAATCGTCAATTCAGTAGTAATAACAAGATATTATAAATGTTGTTGTTTTTGTAGGGTTTAATGCCATTTTTCAGCACATGATAGGCTATACAAGGCGACCAGTATTAATGGTGGAGGAAGAACACATGAAAACCTGGAAAGAAACACTGACCCAAGAGAAGCTACTGGCAAGCTTTCTCAAATCCCTGTATTGGCTGAATCCAAGACTTGAACCCACGCAGACAGAGGTGAGATGGCAGTGATCCATCCATAACTGAGAGTGCTTTAGACCACTCGGCCACTTGGGGCCCCTATTCTAAATGACTGCAAAGGCAGCTATATTGCATGCGAGATATCACCATTTTCAATTACTATTGACTAGACATCAGAAGTCTGTTTGTGAAAACTCTATGTCAATATGAAAAAATAACAAGATTTTCAAAATGGTTGCTATGGTGACCATACTGGATGTCCAAGGGGCATCATTTTCATTTAGTACCACTAAACTTTGGAAGGATTGTGTCTGTAAAATTCGCTTGCAATCCTTCCAGTAAATTTATTAAGAGTAGCAATAAAGAAACTAATGTATGATGGATCATTCACCAGACTGATGGATGCCTTACAGCCAAATGCAAGAGATCAATACCAAGAAATCTGGGTTAGTAGGATGCTTTCTGTCAACATTTAGTCCAGTCCTCATGACTACAAAATTATGTTAAAAAATAAAAATGAAAAAGAAGGCTTTCTCTGATTTTTGGGGGGCATCTTCACCTAAAATTAGATGTAACATCAATATCATTGCCAAGTATTGAAAGAATTCCATCAGACTTCTACCAAAGTGGATCAAATTCTGTAAAGAGGTTTTCTCAGATAAAGTTGTTTATATATGTGTCTTTTTTTTAGTAACAGTGATCATATCTGATGACAGATCATCATTTGTATAAATCTGAAAGGCCTTCAGTAGAGGATGACTTATGTCAAATTGGTCAAAGTCTGCTGAGCTGTTTTAGATGTTACTATGAAGGTTCTTTTATATATATATAATTTTGTTGTACCCATAACTGGCATTGCTTTACAAATTCAAAAATGCTTCCTGTTGAACTTTTCTATTTTTAGTAGCTGTAGCCATACACGATGGTGAATCTGATTATGTCTATTACCTTTTTAGGGCATTCATGCCAGGAACCTTTCTCTTTGTGTGTGTGTTTTGGATTTTTAATGTAGCTTTAACAATTTTGCAGTTATATCACTATCATGTCTGCAGTGTGACAGTTTATAGTGATGTCTAGCACCAGGGCATCGTGCTGCAGACATGTAGCATCATGTCCCACCTAATCACATTTTCCTGACACCATGCCAACCAGTCCTAACACTAACCTCTAATGCTGAGCTCAAAGCAAGGCAGCTGCTAGTACCATTTTTTATAAGTCTTTGATATGACTCTGCTGGGATTTGAACCCGCAACCTCCCGCGTCTGACTCTGATCCTTTCTGTAAAACTAATGGTCAAATTCTGCTAATTCAGCAGTTTCTGAGAAGAATTCATTGAATGTTTTTCTATTATTATTAACACTGGCCTTATCCGAATCTGGTTCACCAATGTCTGTAGAAATCTGAACGATCTAAATGCCAGAATGCTGTCCTAAACATTTGGTAAATTCTTCCGAGAGCTTTGAGCAGTTTTGCAAAGAAATTGTTTATGGGCTTTGCTGTCTTTAGCAAATGGTGGTCATATTTAATATCAGATCTGCATCATTTAACACAAAAAAATATTTAAAAAAAACTGATGTGCCTTAATGTGAAGTTGTATCAAATTGGTTCAGTGTTTCTGAGCTGAACTTGAAAATAACAATTGTTGATGAATACATAATACACAATTGACACACGGCCATAGTAAAAGCTTGCTTGGCCTTAAGGTGAGGTGAGCTATAAATACTGGATATTGAATTAAAATATTCTGTATGCAGCCATAAATGAAACTATGATTTAATCTCGATGCAAAACATGGTTTTATTTGCCAGGCAAAAACACTGACAATCTAAGTTCCAATTTCAAATGATGCTTTTAAGTACAGCGACATGCTCGCATATCATTTTAAGATAAAGCAAAGCTTCAATTCACAACAAAAAATGTGAGCAGGCAGAAGCAATGATGGAAGACCTGTGGGTATGACTATTGTTGACAGAAAATTGCATGACCATGCTTATTTTCACTAACACTGAAGATAACAAGAAGCCCAGATATTGCTCATCTTGCTTACCTAACTTAAAAGTTGACCGTTTCAGTATGCAGACTTACCAATTTCAATGCTAATGGCATAATTAACATTATACATTTGAAAGGCGAGGAGGACATTATCTTTTGCTCATAATCAATGTCATCCAAGAGTTAGATGATATGACTCCATTTTCTGAGTTTTTCAAAAATGGATGAAACTGCTCCGGTGGCCAAGTGGTTAAAGCATCCACCTCGAATGCGGGAGGTCATGGGATCGATCCCCAGCCAAGTCATACCAAAGACCTTTAAAATGGTACTAACAGCTGCCGTCGGTTGGCGTTCAGCATTAATAGGTTAGTGTTAGGACTGGTCGGCCTGGTGTCAGGATAATGTGACTGGATGGGACATCATGCTACATGTCTGCGGCATGATGCCCCAGTGCTAGATATCACTAGAAACTGCCACACTGCAGACACCATAGCGATATGACTTAAAAATTGTTAAAGCTACATTAAAAATCCAAGTCACATCACATCGCATGGATGAGGTATAACAGGCAAAATCTCTCGATCTTGAGAGATAATAAACTGAGCCCGTCAGATTAAGATCACACCACTAATGTGTGTGTGTGTGTGTGTGTGTGTGTGTGTGTGTGTGTGTGTGTGTGTTTGTGTGTGTGTGTGTGTGTGTGTGTGTATAATTTGATTTTTAATGCAGCTTTTAACAATTTTAGTCATATCACAAAGATATCCACAGTGTGGCAGTCTATAATGATGTCTTGCACTGGGGCATCATACCGCAGACATGTGGCACCATATCCCACCCAATCATATTATCCAGAATACAGGCCGACCAGTCCTAACATTTAAACCTCTTAATGTTGAGCACCAAGTGAGGTGGCTGCAAATACCATTTTGGTAAGTCTTTGGTATGACTATGTCAGGATTCAAACCCACAACTTACTATTCTTCCTATTTAACCAGGATGATCAAAAGCTGATCAGAAATATTATTTCTTGAGCATGTTCATAAACTCAGCTCATTAAATATGATAATTAATTATATCATTAATATGCATGGATCTCACTCACAATTATATTCAACAGAAGATCTTGATGATGCAGGCCTATATACCAAATTCAATCAAAACCCTATTAAAAAAGCAATCTTTAGAGTGGCACCAGGTTCAGCCAATCAGATGCAATATCACCTCATATATATATATATATGCACAGGTCCTGCTCACACAAAAACTCAATCATTCTTGCCAATATTGTGATGGCAATATAAGCGTATTATCATCAATATCAACCAGAAATATAGCTTCCAAGATGGCAACAATTGCAACCAATCTGATGCAAAATACATAAAATTTTAAATCTTAGGATCTACCTCAAAATATGGTAACAAAGTTTTCCCCTCAATATAACAATGTCCATGGAAGCCACCTCACAGTAAAACTGCCTTATAATGAAGTGCATGCTACATGTAATTTTACTACCACTTAATGAAATGGGATCTACAAAAATAACACCCCTATAACAGAAACTGTGTTATAATGAAAGTTCTAATGGTGAGGGAACAATGCATGTGCTACTTTAAGACAATTGTAATTTACAAGTGCTCTTTACTACAGTAAATAAATATATCAGTGTTCATCACTGTAAAAAAAATCAATATTAGTTACAAAGGCAGTTTACAAAAGCTCAAAATAACCAATGATCAAACTATCCCCTTTATGTGCAAAAATTAATACACCTGTCTTGTGACCTAAATGAAAATAATTATAATATAACTACCATATACTGAATGTCATGTAGCAAAATTACTTATGTAACAAGTAAGGACTCAATGCCAAAACTATGTCAAGGAAATTTCTTAGCTAGCACAGTTGTGGGGGCTCAGGGTGTTGGTGGGGTTGATTGGCAGATTGTACTTTCTTACAAGGTGTCTGCTTTATTTGGTTATCATTATCTAGAGGGTAATCACCCTTGGTGTTGTGGCCCAGACTGAGTAAATATTTATATAAAGTGTGAAACTTATAGATGGAATAAATAGAGATCTGAGCAGATATATAGAACAGAATGACATGAGGCCCCATACATGAAATAAAACAATTTAATCAATTAAATAAACAACTTTGATAATGCAATACACTAGGAAGATACACTTCTCTTTTGAAATAAATCATTCACCAAATTTCAAACACAAATATACTTATATAAATAGCCAATCTGTTTTAAAAGATAAAACTGGTTCGACATAGAATCAAGTGAACAATCGAAGTCATTGCCTTGTACAACTTCATAACCTGCTTATTTCCAGTTCACTCCAACTTCACTGTAGCTGTTTATTCTGGTCCTTTCACTTTTTCTTCTCCAATTTCTCTACTGTCTCGCCTCTTTCACCCTTAAAACTTTGTGTGGGTTAGGTGGATACGTAATTACGTATATATGTAGATACTTGGATAAGTAGGGACATGCATGCTTCTGTGGAGCTATTTCCCCTTTCAAAATAAACAGAGAAGCAACCTAAATCTCTGTCAGATATCCTATTGGGAATACATCATTCCTGCCCTCTCATTATGTCAGATATCGTCCTATCAGAATTCATAGGCTATCTGGTCAAGCCAAACATGGCAGACCATAAACAAACCTAGTTTCATAAGATTAATGTACTTTGTAATGGCTATTTCATCAGTGACTCACATTAGCATCATACGAGACATAACAGTTCCGTTCTCGTATCAATTACAAAAATAAATGAATGAAATCCATTATACTGTTTCACTACGTTATTTTCAGCAAATACACACATTCAAGCCTTTAGCATACATGAAATCTCACTTCATGGCTTAACAAAGTTAATTTCAGTCAATATGCACTCAAGTCTTTATCATACATTAAATCATGTAAGATTGGAGAATTCACACAGATTCTCATAACTCATATCAACTAATGCATGAAATTCTTAGAATACCTGATTCTTATAACAATCAAGATGACAAATTCAAACACAGTTATACTCATATCAAGAAAATTGATCTATAGATTTAAACAAATAAATTCATGCAAATACAAGCAAATCATTATATTGGTATCAACGAATTATATGAGATTGACACAAATACATTGTGCTTTCAAGCTTTGCTCACTTCTACTGCCAGAATTGTGTCTGTCGACTTTCCAGACATCTGGTCCCTTGGATAAATGTTTTACAAGAGAATTTCTTCTAAATTCAATCTCAGAGTCTCCTATATTTTGTTTCCTCTTGCAGGAAAATGTAGACTAAATAAATTTTTGCGATGGGGCATATAAAACCCAAGATTTTTCATGTGGAAAACATGCCCCTTATTTAACATAACCAATCAGGATTAAATATATCTACTGCCTTTTATAACTAGGTGCTAAAATTGCGGTCAGCCTGATTTATAGATTTCCAAATAACTGATCCTGGACAATTTCAGCTCTGACTGTTCTAATTACAAAGATCGAAGTTAACCTTTTTCCTTCCAGTCTGTCTGATGGCTAAATAAATGAAGGCTTAATTAAGAATCATTTCCTCTTGCAATACAGATAATAAAAATCAATGCTGTATAGCGATTTAAGATGCACCTGTCCCCATTAATCAAATTAATTATTCTCTTGCCCAAATTAATGTGCTCTTTACAGATCAACAGAAATCTGCACCCTTAAAACAGTGTTTCCTTTAGACTGCTCACCGGAACCAACAGGTGTGTTCCAACATGGTTGTGCTGTACATGTAACAGCTTCCATTAAAAAAAACAGGGTATTTAAATCCTACCTGTATTATAAGGACAGTAATATAATGAAGGACTGTGAGTGACAAGTGCAGCATGAAATAGGTATCATTTTATTATCACTGCTAATGCCACCCCAACCTTCCTTTGCAGTTTTTTGTCAAATACTGATGTGATGTGATTTGGATTTTTAACGTAGCTTTAACAATTTTTCAGTCATATCGCTACGATGTCTGCAATGTGGCAGTTTATAGTGATGTCTAGCACTGGGGCATCATGCTGCAGACATGTAGCATGATGTCCCACCCAGTCACATTATTCTGACACCAGGGCAGCCAGTCCTAACACTAACCTCTTAATGCTGAGCGCCAAGTGAGGCAGCTGTTAGTACTATTTTTGTACGTCTTTATTTTGACTCGATCAGGGATCAAACCCATGACCTCCCGCATCCAAGGCAGACGCTCTAACCACTAGGCTACTGGAGCGGTTGTCAAATACAGAAACACATTTTGTACTCATGCATGTTAGAATCACTAGGGGCCATTTACAACATGAGATATAACAATAAAAGTTGTGCAGAAATAAAAGATGAGTGTCCATCACATAGTGAACTAGTATGTTTTACCTAATTCTTAAATGTGAATATGTATAATAACACTTAATGCATCAGCCAATATAAAATTTTTACTCCTATATTTTTGAATGACTGTGTCAGATATACCAAGGACAAATAAAAGAATAGAAGAAGAAAAACTGAAAAATGCATTTAAAACCGGTAAAGGACTTAACTATTTTATGCTGCCGTCAGCTCAACAATGTTGTATAGCAATAATCAGAGAGCTTATCATGCCTATTGTGCAGAGAACCAACATATTTTTGACCTAATTTCAGGCTGGGAACAAAGGACAGAAATCATGTATGGTGAAAAATCCATGCCATCTACAAAATGTACAATAGAAATTATATCCTGGTAAATGTATGTATGGAGCTAAATAAAAAAATACATCAAGAGTATGGTGTAGCATGATAATGGACAAAACGTAATAATAATAATAATAATAATAATAATGATAATAATAATAATAATAATAATAATAATAATGATAATAATAATAATAATAATAATAACAAATGTAAAGGGTAAATTGGAATATTGACTTGGGTAAATATTATCACAAAAATTGTGTACATCATATAAACTTATTGGATCCTGTCGTTGTTTACAAGGAATCATGTGTCAGGGACTGTTTAGGATAAATAGATAAATGCAATAAACTGACAATGAAAAATTAGTTTCTAACTAGCCTGTGCATTTTCAACTCTAAATTAGTCGTTTTCAAAGGCAAGTACAAAACAGACATGACAAAAACACAACAGAAAAATCGTTGAAGTTACAAAACTTTACATGACTATTTCTAAAGAAATTAAAGCTTGAAATTGCTTTAAAAAAAACAGCAAATGTTTTAAAAAATAGTCAAGCTTTTATATATATATATATATATATATATATATATATATATATATATATATATATATATATATATATATATATATATATATATATATATAGAGAGAGAGAGAGAGAGAGAGAGAGAGAGAGAGAGAGACAGAGACAGAGAGAGACAGAGAGAGACAGAGAGAAAGAAAGAAAGAGAGACTATTGACAATACTATTGCTGTCAAAGATAGGTGGAAGGCATTGAGCAACTGTAATGAAACAAAGCCTTGTCAGACTGTGTCATACACAAGGTCAAATGGTCATAACCCAGACATTTTTCAGCCTGTTTTCTTGAACTCTTTAATATATAATCAGAATCAATACTTACTGATGTAGGGGTAATTTTCAAATTAAAATTTGTTTTCAAAAATTTAAATGATGATGAATAGGTATGGTTATCTTTGCTTTTATGATGGTAAACTGCTAGTAATAGTAATAGTAGTAGTAATAGTAATAGTAGTAGCATATGCAACTTCTGTTCTTAAAATCATCTAATCCATAATATTGTTAATCTGTCATTACTGGCATTCAGCCAAGTAGAAGCCACTAGCTCATTCAACAGAGCGATTTATTCATGTATTATTCTCATTCTGGTCCATTTTCTTATATGATAGATACAGTCCTCATAATGACTAACATTGCTTAATGGCTCAATACAGTACTCCCTCCCTATAAGGTCTTTCATTGTAGCACAATTCCTTCTATAATGTGTGCATGATCATGAATCCCATTACATTATTTAGTAGGATAATTGGATATATCATATACTTCATTTTATTTGTATAGGGCTAAATATAGTTCTTTCAGGTGGCACAGTATTTATATAGGTTTTCTAAGAGAAGGTACATCTATATATAAATTGTCTAAATATTCTTGATAAATTGAATAACAAAATATGTATGATAGAGGACTATATTTACATTTAAATTCAGGGGCTGTGATTCTGTTTAAATATGGTTATTATCAGCAGCCACTCAGGGATTAACAGTGTTCAGTTACAGTCTAGGCTGAGACAAAGAAATAATAATAGCAGTGGAATTATGTGTTTATAAAGCTATTATAATTCAATGATAGCAAGTTCCCCTTAATATACAAACATTTAATTTGGCGACCAGTTGTTGGGAAATTTGAATCTCTTTTAGTAGAAATTACTTAAACTAGAGTTGGGTATTTACAGTTTAATTTTGAATTAATTAGCTCATAAGGATACATTTTACAATTAATTTCCTACCAGAACATAATATAATATTTTTTTGGATATTTTAACATATATTAATAGTTGCAAAAGAGTGTGTGGAGAGTGGATATATTGCTATAATTTGGATTATATAATTCAGATGTTGTGCTAATGTATGCTAGGGTCAGATAATTTAGGTCTGGAACTTACATAGTGGGACCATAAGTTAGCTGTAAAAAAAGGTCTTCTGGGAATGTTCTCTCTGAAGTCACTGGGACTTTTTATAAGCCAGGTCAAACATAGTACAAGGGAGACAGCATTAGGGGTACATTAAATGTGGAAATTAGAAAAACCCTCTCACTTGTGACTAATTCCCCTTAGCTCAGTTATTATCAGTTAATCATTTTAAGGAGCTACTACAATATGTTGTGCTCACTATAAGGCAATACCCCTATAGTTCCCATGGATGTCATTAAAAGGGAGTCACATAATTATGATAAAATAACACATATTTTACATATATTTTCCGGGGCCCCGAGTGGCCGAGTGGTCTAAAGCGCTCTCTGTTACGGATCACTGCCATCTCATCTCTGTCTGCGTGGGTTCGAGTCACAGGTTCGGCCTATGTTAGCATGTGAGAAAGCTCGCCAGTAGCTTTTTGTGGGTCGGTGGTTCTTTCCGTGGTTTTCCCGGGTTCTTCCTCCACCATTAATACTGGCCGCCATGTATAGCCTATCTTGTGCTGAAAAATGGCGTTAAACCCTACTACAATAACAACATATATTTTCCAACATTCACATTTGAGAAATTCTAGAACTGTATCATTTGAGAATTTAAAGAACAACTGATGATAAAACCAAAGTAAAACTAAATGTTTTCAGCTACCAGAAATTTAGTTCCTTCCCTTTTTTTAAATGCATGTCGACATGCAATTTAGCATGCAAGCCCTTTTAGGGACTGAGAGGAGAGGGGTCCCTGGGAGAAATTAAAGACATGGTATTTAATTTTATTATATTCACACATAGATCTATGTATATGAATAAATATTACCACTGATAATGTGACTTCATACTTATTCATGTAAGAATCATTAAACTGTATAATGAATGCCTACGACCACTAAGCATTTGTCTAATAGGCAATGCTTAGGCATGTGCTATTTCCAGCATTAATATGCATTCATGGCATACTATAGACAATGTGTCAAAAAGAAAATCTCAAAATAATTGTTTTTCTAGATAACTGTTTTCTCTGTATGATGTGTATATATAAGTAATGGACAAAATTCACATTTTACAGTTAATATTGCTTGCACTCTATAACTGCTCAATTTGATTTACGTGATCTATTTGGTACTCAAATTTGATCTAATTCAACTGTAATCCAATGATCAAGACATAAAACCAATCAACCAACAAACAAAACCAATTATATTAAAAGCATATACGAAGGCTATTGAATGAGGCACTGTTAAAGTGCCACTCCAATCCATGCATTACAAAATAACTATTACCATTCGCAGTATTAGTACTAATAGATCATAATGAAATTTAATATTTACAATGCTGAAGGCACATTAATCAAAACACTGAATTTCCATATGATTTACATTCTAATTATTAATAGGAAGGCTTAAAGGTGAATTATCCATAAGTAAATGAGTCAACCTCGAATAATAATAATAATAATAATAATAATTAGATGAAGATGAATAATCGCCATCAGCATTATTTAATTTATTATTATCATTATTATTATTATTATTATTATCATTATTGTTATAGTTCTCTCCCTTCATAAAACTGATCATGAGAACCATACAAGTGAAGTATAGGAGATGAGGTCATGTACTGATGGATGTTCCACAAGGCGTACCATATTGTGGTATAAAACACAAAGATACTGTGTCTGAGACCATATTATACCTGGCTTTTCTGAAGCAAGAAATAAATCAAGTTGTAATTAAAACATCTGACCATTTTAATGGGATCCACGACCACACCTTCAATGTAAGATGGACAGCAGTACAATGAGGGGATTTATTGTAAGGGACCATTGTATAAAGATCTATGCTGTAGGAATTCTAAAGCTCAAGAATTTTTAAAGCTCAAGAGCTTTCTTTGGCTCTTCAAGTTCTCACACCAGAATAAATATGTATGATGCGCCATTCAGGTTGAACCAATAATGTAGCAAAGAAATTACACATATATATACCAGTAAAGTGGCTGCATTTTCAAAAGTTTTATAATAATATTATCCTTTGTTTATCCAGGACGACTTAATTTACATAGTTTACATTATGGCCCTATAATCAAATTAGTAAAGAATCTACAAGGTTAACATCTACTGCATATAAGAATACAAATATAATAGAAGTTCATACAACTTGTACACGGTTAATGTAGAATTATCATAAAGATATATCAATGAGCTACCATGCAATGAAAATCAGGATTGCTCATTAAAAATTTTGTAGAGGTGTATTTTAAGCTACCCAGTAAAACGTTTGGTATTTGTTTAATATCATGCTGCAAATTGGTCCATAACACTATACCAGCACAAGCAAAATATTTCTTAAATTCCTATATCCAATTTTTTAGTCTATACTGATTCAGTGTTTACACTCAACCATGTACTCTTTGTTTTAATCCTCCTTACAAACTGAAATATATCAATGTACTCTGACAATAAATTATTTTATATGCTAAAAGTAGAAACAGCTTTTAAAACAATGTAATACTTAATGGGCATCCATCAAAGAAAACTGAAATGAGATGATGTACATGTTAAAACCTCTCTGACATGGAAAATCACTCTTGTTGCTCTTTCTGAAATACTCTCTACATGCAAGTTGTTGGTTTTCAATGGTACTTATATCACGCTATTGGATAAATCATGCTTAAGAAATGGGAGCGAAGTGCCTTTCCCAATGACACAATGAGGCAGCCAACCTGGGATGGCATGGTTGGGTATCGAACTCATGACCCTGGATTACAAGTCTGACACTCTAACATTTGACCTACCACAGCTCCCCTTTGCATTTAAGAAGAATTATGGGTTCCTTCCTCCAGAGTACAGCAGTGGATAAGATGTGGAAAAATGACAGTATCATACACTATTAGAATCAACTGATCTGACATAAACCTCTATATCCTTTTTACAATTCCTATTTTCTCAGATACTGTTACAAAGAATATTATAAAAACTGGTTGGACCAGGATATAGTATTATTAATAAGGATGTCACATTTGTTCAGCCCCAGTTCGTAAGTTGTGTATAAACTAAGGTATTATTACAAGCCATGTTTTGATGTCATAACATTGTCGCAGGCTAGAGTTAATCTCTTATGCAAGATTACTATGACCAGAGAGAAGATCTGGCATCTTGGATTGGTACATGCTTCAGTGACACCCAACTGGAATTCAGACGGAGGGTGTGATAACAATATCAAACCAAATTATAACTTCTAACTGGCAAGTGAAAATTTAGTCTCACCTAGGAAGATTGCTGAGGAATATAGGGTTACTCCAAGACAGCCACTTGTAATTTGGCAGTAAAAATTAGAGAAGAGATTCTAAGGAAAGACAAAGCTTTGTAAAGGTCAGTAAGTTATTTGATTGGTGTTTGCAGAATATTACGGCACTGTAATTGCAATTATGTGTAGTATACTGTATACTTAATTCCTAGGATCATTTAGTTCATAGAATTATCTTTGTAGTGTTTAATTTACATGCGTATTTGAGAAATGAGCTTGAGTATTATGTAGAGAATTATGTAGATTGTCAGCTTGTGGTCAGAATTAATTTTGAAATTCACTAATAGGTTACTTCGAAGTAACCTAATGCATTATTCATGTCATATGTTAGAATTTACACATGCTTGCATTGTGAATTTGGAAAATGGTTGAAGTGTGTAAGATTAGTTATTATGGATGCATGGATATTTAAATATTTGTGTACTTTGTATGAGTTGTGATGTAGAGAAATGCATCTGATTGCTGTGATATTGCTTAGTATAATGGGATTAGGAATATGTACTGATGTAACACAATTTATTGATGTATGTATGAGAAGTAATTGATACCATGCTTTTATTATAATGTTGTTTTACCATAAAAGAACATATGAGTATTTCAATGTGAATGAATGTGTGACTGAAGAAATTTAATAGCCATTGTCTGATGATAGGCTGGGTGTAGTGTGAGATGAGAGGGCTAAGGAAAATATTGTACTGTCCTTGTGTTTTCACAGGAAGCATTTTGGGAGACAGAACTTCTGGTTCAGTTAAGTCCCGAGTCTCTATGATGGAGACGGAAGTGAGACTAGCAGAGCAGTCAGAGTCGACAAGTTGAGTCGGGGGAGATCGTCGAGGAGGAGGAGGAGGAAAAGGAGTTGAGGAGGAATAGGAGATAAGAATACACAGATGAGTAGAATACAAGGACAGGTGGAAAGCTATCTCACAATTAAACAAATGATGCAATAGGCTAGCACAGGATCATGCGGAAGGAGAGTACTTGGAAAATTTTAATCATTTGACTATTGAATTGTCATTAAATTATTATTCTTTGAATTTCACTTTTTTGTATATTCAATCATTTAATCATAGGCATTGGTGACTGGGGGCTCATAGCTTTACATCTATCTTTCACTTATTTAACTTGCAACCAAAATCGAGCCTGGATGGGACTTCCATAATAGTTTAGATAAAATCTTGGGAGCACCCCACCCCAACTATAACACACCTACCACAGTGGCAGCATAACAACCCGTCATGACACAAAGATATCTAAAAGTCTGGCACACTAATAGTTTCAATGCTTGTATTATATTTTGCTTCTAAATAAAATTCTCTGCATCTGGCTGCTTGCTGTGCTAACCATAGAAGAATTAACTCGGTTTTCTGTGAAATAAAAGTAAGTTTATTTTCATACGTCATACAATACACTGTAAACCTTCATTTGGATCACTCTCATCTTTACCGTCAAAATCTTGTCATGAATCAGGTGCATTCATAGACTATAAAGAATGTTTAAAATGCTGTAGCTGGGTGGGGTTGATGTATTTTTATGGCACTACAGCACTCAGAAGGTTATATTGTGCTAAGACAGGCAGAGTTGAGTTCTTGTACTAAGACACAACATGCTAACTAATAAACTGGTAGGAATCAAACCTTCACCCTATTGGTCAAGAGACCAATTTGCCCTAACCAATGAACCACTGAGTCTCCTCTCTACCTCATTCAGAGATCATAAAACCCTAAGCTTGAGTTTGACATTACATGACACTGCCAATCAGAAAATGAGCTATACAAATTAACATCAATTGTGATTGGTCAAACAAAATCACAAGCTCAGACTCAAGACTCAAAACCAGACCAGAACTAGGCCAAAACCAGACACACAATCTCAAGCTTAATTTTTAAAAAAAAAACTGTTTTATGATTTACAGACTTTATTTGCACAAAGTTAAAATGGGAAGTTATTTTACTGTGTCATAGCTCCTTCTTGATTTATATGCAGTTTATACTTAAACTTTTGGGTGTTTCTAACATACGTGTACGGATATGTCTCATATATTGCTAATCATTGCAAATATTTATTTCCTAAAAATAAGTAGATGCTAACTTAGGGTAGTTTTAATTCAGATGATACTGAATTCCAAGGCAAACAACTCCATTATATTCTGAAAATGTGTACTCTCAAATATCCAACAAACGAGAGAGACAGAGAAAGAGAGAGAGAGGGAGACAGACAGAAAGACAGAACGGAGACAGCTGCTTCTCTGCCCTATATACAGTGAGAGTTGGTCAACTTCTGTAAGAAACTGCAATAGATGACCATCAAAGTGCTTTAAAAAATCATTTTATTTCTTATAACTGTATGGCAACTTTTGAGATTTAACTACCCCATATAGACAAAAAGTTTAAACTCTATGAAAATTTTTGCCTTGCAGATTAGAATTTATTTATAACCAAAACCATAATAAATAAAAAAACTTCATATGAAAAACTCAACAATTCAATTTTAAGAAATACAATATCAGTTTTATCAGTTCTGTTTGTTTAACAGTGATTCCTCGAGTAATGCTCATTCACTTCATTAGATATACCTACCAACAGCTAGAATATACTTGCCTGGATACATATTGCACCCCAAGAATGTCAAATACGGTTCAGACTTGTCTGTACAATTTAATGTCTAATTATGGTATTTAAAATAAATAATAACTGAAAAACATTAAATCCCCTGAAGACAAAAAATTGTCTTGCAGTATTTCACCTGGAAAAATATACATTCAACTGAGAACATATTACATGTACCTTTTTATGTCATTATACCAAACGTTTCAATGCACAGTTGACAGGTATTCAAAATAATACACACCTATGACATCAATGTATTAGTGACCTGAAATGGATATCAATTAATGCTTCAATCAGGTTCTAGTCATGAATGCAAATTTAATGCACCAAATGAATTCAGTACTCAGTTAAAACAAATCATAACAAGTAGTGTGCAGCCAATGGCATATTATATGCACACCCAGTATCTAATAGTACTTTATATAGGCATATTATATGCACACCCAGTATCTAATAGTACTTTATGTAGGCATATTATATGCACACTCAGTATCTAATAGTACTTTATGTAGGCATATTATATGCACACCCAGTATCTAATAGTACTTTATGTAGGCATATTATATGCACACCCAGTATCTAATAGTACTTTATGTAGGCATATTATATGCACACCCAGTATCTAATAGTACTTTATGTAGGCATATTATATGCACACTCAGTATCTAATAGTACTTTATGTAGGCATATTATATGCACACCCAGTATCTAATAGTACTTTATGTAGGCATATTATATGCACACCCAGTATCTAATAGTACTTTATGTAGGCATATTATATGCACACCCAGTATCTAATAGTACTTTATGTAGGCATATTATATGCACACTCAGTATCTAATAGTACTTTATGTAGGCATATTATATGCACACCCAGTATCTAATAGTACTTTATGTAGGCATATTATATGCACACCCAGTATCTAATAGTACTTTATGTAGGCATATTATATGCACACCCAGTATCTAATAGTACTTTATGTAGGCATATTATATGCACACTCAGTATCTAATAGTACTTTATGTAGGCATATTATATGCACACCCAGTATCTAATAGTACTTTATGTAGGCATATTATATGCACACCCAGTATCTAATAGTACTTTATGTAGGCATATTATATGCACACTCAGTATCTAATAGTACTTTATGTAGGCATATTATATGCACACCCAGTATCTAATAGTACTTTATGTAGGCATATTATATGCACACCCAGTATCTAATAGTACTTTATGTAGGCATATTATATGCACACCCAGTATCTAATAGTACTTTATGTAGGCATATTATATGCACACCCAGTATCTAATAGTACTTTATATAGGCATATTATATGCACACCCAGTATCTAATAGTACTTTATATAGGCATATTATATGCACACCCAGTATCTAATAGTACTTTATGTAGGCATATTATATGCACACCCAGTATCTAATAGTACTTTATATAGGCATATTATATGCACACCCAGTATCTAATAGTACTTTATGTAGGCATATTATATGCACACTCAGTATCTAATAGTACTTTATGTAGGCATATTATATGCACACCCAGTATCTAATAGTACTTTATGTAGGCATATTATATGCACACCCAGTATCTAATAGTACTTTATGTAGGCATATTATATGCACACTCAGTATCTAATAGTACTTTATGTAGGCATATTATATGCACACCCAGTATCTAATAGTACTTTATGTAGGCATATTATATGCACACCCAGTATCTAATAGTACTTTATGTAGGCATATTATATGCACACCCAGTATCTAATAGTACTTTATGTAGGCATATTATATGCACACCCAGTATCTAATAGTACTTTATGTAGGCATATTATATGCACACCCAGTATCTAATAGTACTTTATGTAGGCATATTATATGCACACCCAGTATCTAATAGTACTTTATGTAGGCATATTATATGCACACCCAGTATCTAATAGTACTTTATATAGGCATATTATATGCACACTCAGTATCTAATAGTACTTTATGTAGGCATATTATATGCACACCCAGTATCTAATAGTACTTTATATAGGCATATTATATGCACACCCAGTATCTAATAGTACTTTATATAGGCATATTATATGCACACCCAGTATCTAATAGTACTTTATATAGGCATATTATATGCACACTCAGTATCTAATAGTACTTTATATAGGCATATTATATGCACACCCAGTATCTAATAGTACTTTATGTAGGCATATTATATGCACACCCAGTATCTAATAGTACTTTATATAGGCATATTATATGCACACCCAGTATCTAATAGTACTTTATGTAGGCATATTATATGCACACCCAGTATCTAATAGTACTTTATGTAGGCATATTATATGCACACCCAGTATCTAATAGTACTTTATATAGGCATATTATATGCACACTCAGTATCTAATAGTACTTTATATAGGCATATTATATGCACACTCAGTATCTAATAGTACTTTATATAGGCATATTATATGCACACTCAGTATCTAATAGTACTTTATGTAGGCATATTATATGCACACCCAGTATCTAATAGTACTTTATGTAGGCATATTATATGCACACCCAGTATCTAATAGTACTTTATGTAGGCATATTATATGCACACTCAGTATCTAATAGTACTTTATATAGGCATATTATATGCACACTCAGTATCTAATAGTACTTTATGTAGGCATATTATATGCACACTCAGTATCTAATAGTACTTTATATAGGCATATTATATGCACACTCAGTATCTAATAGTACTTTATATAGGCATATTATATGCACACCCAGTATCTAATAGTACTTTATGTAGGCATATTATATGCACACCCAGTATCTAATAGTACTTTATATAGGCATATTATATGCACACTCAGTATCTAATAGTACTTTATATAGGCATATTATATGCACACCCAGTATCTAATAGTACTTTATGTAGGCATATTATATGCACACCCAGTATCTAATAGTACTTTATGTAGGCATATTATATGCACACCCAGTATCTAATAGTACTTTATATAGGCATATTATATGCACACTCAGTATCTAATAGTACTTTATATAGGCATATTATATGCACACTCAGTATCTAATAGTACTTTATATAGGCATATTATATGCACACCCAGTATCTAATAGTACTTTATGTAGGCATATTATATGCACACCCAGTATCTAATAGTACTTTATGTAGGCATATTATATGCACACTCAGTATCTAATAGTACTTTATATAGGCATATTATATGCACACTCAGTATCTAATAGTACTTTATATAGGCATATTATATGCACACCCAGTATCTAATAGTACTTTATGTAGGCATATTATATGCACACCCAGTATCTAATAGTACTTTATGTAGGCATATTATATGCACACCCAGTATCTAATAGTACTTTATATAGGCATATTATATGCACACCCAGTATCTAATAGTACTTTATGTAGGCATATTATATGCACACCCAGTATCTAATAGTACTTTATGTAGGCATATTATATGCACACTCAGTATCTAATAGTACTTTATGTAGGCATATTATATGCACACTCAGTATCTAATAGTACTTTATGTAGGCATATTATATGCACACCCAGTATCTAATAGTACTTTATGTAGGCATATTATATGCACACCCAGTATCTAATAGTACTTTATGTAGGCATATTATATGCACACCCAGTATCTAATAGTACTTTATGTAGGCATATTATATGCACACCCAGTATCTAATAGTACTTTATGTAGGCATATTATATGCACACCCAGTATCTAATAGTACTTTATGTAGGCATATTATATGCACACCCAGTATCTAATAGTACTCTATGTAGGCATATTATATGCACACTCAGTATCTAATAGTACTTTATATAGGCATATTATATGCACACCCAGTATCTAATAGTACTCTATGTAGGCATATTATATGCACACCCAGTATCTAATAGTACTCTATGTAGGCATATTATATGCACACTCAGTATCTAATAGTACTTTATGTAGGCACTTAAGAAGGGCATGAAGACCAATGGGTCTCAATGACCTCAACCTTTGGTTACGACATGTGGTCTTGAACTGGAGTTACTGTACTTAAAGCATTATTTTCTAACTAGACTCACCATGAATGTGACCTCTAGACCCCAGAAACTGACGGTTTCTTCACTACCCTAAATGCAAGACATTCACAAAGTTTGGTCAAGCAATTGGCTCTTGAACAAAAGTTATTCTGCTGCAAAATCCACTTTTCTTTGCCGACTAAATACACCATATTTTATCACCCCACCCGCCCATTCACAAAAATATGAGAACATCCAGATTCTTGTGCATTTTTGTGAAATTCGTAATTCCAGACAAGGACTGAATTATTTTTTATAATTAAACATGAAACATGATATGTTTCTCCCATGACACCCAAAGGATGTGCATTACCAGAGATGTTCCCAGCCTATAAGCATGGATTCCAACAATACAATTTTGGGTCTCTAAACAAAAATCTGTTGAATAATTTTGTTCCTGTTTTGTGAAGAAGTGAGTTTTGTGTGTGTGTGTGTGTGTGTTGGATTTTTAATATAGCTTTAACAATTTTCCAGTCATATCACTATGATGTCTGCAGTGTAGCAGATTATAGTGCTGTCTAGCACTGAGGAATCATACTGCAGACATGTAGCATGATGTCCCACCCAGTCACATTATCCTGACACCAGGCTGACCAGTCCTAACACTAACCTCTTAATGCTGAGTGCCAAACGAGGTAGCTGTTAGTACCATTTTTGTAAGTCTTTGGTATGACTTTGCCAGGGTTTGAACCTGCAACCTCTTAGGTGGATGCTCTAACCACTAGGCCACCAAAGCAGAGTCATTTTCAAGTAGTAGTAGTAACAGTTATTGCCTTTGTTTTCTCTGGTATAAAAGCAAGGCATTAATATGAGACTGAGTATATGTAAGCAACAAATATATCAGCTTATTCATCAAACATGACATAAACTGATTCGATATTATACAAAATTATGTTTGTTTCTTATATGTGTTATGGGAATAAAAGTGCTTTAAGATCATAGCTAGTTTCAAATTAAAGTTTTGTTATTTTCTGATGGACAGAAATATTTTGCATCATGTTTACCAAGCAGGCACAAGTCAACAAATGAGAATACTGAGCACTGTTGAAAACACTACATTCCTTTTAATAAAACAGCATGAAAGAAATAGGCCTTACAAAAACATGATTTGGTTTACTATAAATAAAGTCATTGAAAATTTATTCACTGTTTCAAGCTAGACAATGTTGCTCCAATCATACTTTGGCAGACGAATACCAATTAAAAATAAAAATGAATTCATTGGTCCTCAAATATAAAAAGATTGATCTCATTAAGGGGGAAATGCATATATACACTATACATTGCTGTGAAAATGGAGGAAATGTCTGTTCACTTGTCATTGATTTCATTAAGGAGGAAATGCATATACACTGTACATTGCTGTGAAAATGGAGGAAATGTCTGTTCACTTGTCATTCATCTCATTAAGGAGGAAATGCATATACACTGCACATTGCTGTGAAAATGGAGGAAATGTCTGTTCACTTGTCATTCATCTCATTAAGGAGGAAATGCATATACACTGCACATTGCTGTGAAAATGGAGGAAATGTCTGTTCACTTGTCATTGATCTCATTAAGGAGGAAATGCATATACACCGTACATTGCTGTGAAAATGGAAGAAATGTCTGTTCACTTGTCATTGATCTCATTAAGGAGGAAATGCATATACACTGCACATTATTCAGTGCATAGATTTTATGTGACAAAGTGACAGCATGGAATTGGAAAAAAGTCATTGATTTATATTATCCTTTTAGAGCCACCCTGCAAATGTCATAAATACCAGTCAATGTCTCAAGTGACTTTTACACGTGACATCACATGCAAAGACACTGGTAAAGGTATCTGTCAATCCCAAAGACAAACATTTTAAAACACTGCTGCCCTTCACACCAGAAACAGAAATAACTGTTATTCATCTGTATTGACAACTTCTGAATCTCATGGCCAGTGTTTACAATTTTTAGGGTACTAAATTCATTTTCATGTCATCCTGGGCAGTTTTAATGATGAGCAGAATTGAATTCATCCATAATATTCCTGAGTTATTCCACAATTTCTGATGGACACGATCACTGATTTTTATTACTGCTTTCACCATTTTTGAAACACAGCCGTTTTGTGAATGTAGTCATAAACAAGGCCTCTGGGCCATTACAAACTATTTGCATAACCTCATAAAATTCTAAAAGTGTCTGTGATTCATAGATAGACAAATACACTAGGTAGGTAGGTAGGTAGACAGACAGATAGATAGATAGATTATTTAGGCAGATAGAAAAAGATATATAACAATCATCATTGTCGTGCAAGAAAAAAGGACAAACAATTGGAATGATGAATGCGCAATCATGCACACAAATGAATGAAACAAAGCCAGATGAACAGACAAGGGAAGCAATTAATTCTATTATCTCTGCAAATGAACAGATTGATGACAAAAGCCTTTGAGGAAGAAGCAATGTTTGTTTGACACAATATGAACTTTACCTTTGAAACAACTTGCTAAACAGCAATTCTCACAATTTGTTACAGTTATAGAATCGACAGTAAATGTATCAACACTGTAAATGTCAACAATTTTGTATTTGATGGCACAGTTATCAGAGTCACTAGTAAATGTACTAGCAATGTGATACCACAGTTAAATGGTGACTAATGACATTTAACAGTGTTTGTAACATTCACAGTTCTCGTGAACTTGACCTTTAGGCAACTGGGTTATGGCAGTGAATAAGCAAGACAATGTCAAGTCAAAAAACTGAACAGGACCAAGAGTAATTAAATTCCTTCATTTAAGTTCAAGATATACCCATTCGTGGGCTACTGACAAATATTTTTTTGTATGTTGTGAACATGACCTTAAGGTATGTGGCATGGTCCTGGCATGCGACAAACTCTCCGTCCATGACATAACTTATTCATGATTCATTCTAATCTCTACCTGTTATCCTCACCTTGATGCAGAGGATATGCAACACACCATTTAATTCCTCATAATCATATAGTCAAATAAAGTTCTGAAACAGCCATTAAAAAGTAACAACACCAGTAAGACCTGTAATGTAATGGTCTTGTTCCCTACATGACCCTGAAACTTACTGAGCAAAAAATGCAAGATCAAGGCCAAAGTCAGGACACTCTGACCCTCCATAGCCTTAATCTGAATAAAGTCACAACCATGGAACTTTGACATTCCATAGCCTTAATCTGAATAAAGTCACAACCATGGATCTTTGACCCTCCATAGCCTTAATCTGAATAAAGTCACAACCATGGATCTTTGACCCTCCATAGCCTTAATCTGAATAAAGTCACAACCATGGAACTTTGACATTCCATAGCCTTAATCTGAATAAAGTCACAACCATGGAACTTTAACCCTCCATAGCCTTAATCTGAATAAAGTCACAACCATGGATCTTTGACCCTCCATAGCCTTAATCTGAATAAAGTCATAACCATGGAACTTCGACCCTCCATAGCCTTAATCTGAATAAGGTCACAACCATGGATCTTTGACCCTCCATAGCCTTAATCTAAATAAAATCACAACCATGGATCTTTGACCCTCCATAGCCTTAATCTGAATAAAGTCACAACCATGGATCTTTGACCCTCCATAGCCTTAATCTGAATAAAGTCATAACCATGGAACTTCGACCCTCCATAGCCTTAATCTGAATAAGGTCACAACCATGGATCTTTGACCCTCCATAGCCTTAATCTAAATAAAATCACAACCATGGATCTTTGACCCTCCATAGCCTTAATCTGAATAAAGTCATAACCATGGAACTTTGACCCTCCATAGCCTTAATCTAAATAAAATCACAACCATGGATCTTTGACCCTCCATAGCCTTAATCTGAATAAAGTTGTAACCATGGAACTTTGACCCTCCATAGCCTTAATCTGAATAAAGTCACAACCATGGATCTTTGACCCTCCATAGCCTTAATCTGAGTAAAGTCATAACCATGGATCTTTGACCCTCCATAGCCTTAATCTGAATAAAGTCACAACCATGGATCTTTGACCCTCCATAGCCTTAATCTGAATAAAGTCATAACCATGGAACTTTGACATTCCATAGCCTTAATCTGAATAAAGTCACAACCATGGAACTTTAACCCTCCATAGCCTTAATCTGAATAAAGTCACAACCATGGAACTTTGACCCTCCATAGCCTTAATCTGAATAAAGTCATAACCATGGAACTTTGACATTCCATAGCCTTAATCTGAATAAAGTCACAGCCATGGAACTTTAACCCTCCATAGCCTTAATCTGAATAAAGTCACAACCATGGAACTTTGACCCTCCATAGCCTTAATCTGAATAAAGTCACAACCATGGAACTTTAACCCTCCATAGCCTTACTCTAAATAAGGTCACAACCATGGAACTTTGACATTCCATAGCCTTAATCTGAATAAAGTCACAACCATGGAACTTTAACCCTCCATAGCCTTAATCTGAATAAAGTCACAACCATGGATCTTTGACCCTCCATAGCCTTAATCTGAATAAAGTCATAACCATGGAACTTCGACCCTCCATAGCCTTAATCTGAATAAGGTCACAACCATGGATCTTTGACCCTCCATAGCCTTAATCTAAATAAAATCACAACCATGGATCTTTGACCCTCCATAGCCTTAATCTGAATAAAGTCATAACCATGGATCTTTGACCCTCCATAGCCTTAATCTGAATAAAGTCACAACCATGGATCTTTGACCCTCCATAGCCTTAATCTGAATAAAGTCATAACCATGGAACTTTGACATTCCATAGCCTTAATCTGAATAAAGTCACAACCATGGAACTTTAACCCTCCATAGCCTTAATCTGAATAAAGTCACAACCATGGAACTTTGACCCTCCATAGCCTTAATCTGAATAAAGTCACAACCATGGAACTTTAACCCTCCATAGCCTTACTCTAAATAAAGTCACAACCATGAAACTTTAACCCTCCATAGCCTTAATCTGAATAAATTCATAACCATGGAACTTTGACCCTCCATAGCCTTAATCTGAATAAAGTCACAACCTTGGATCTTTGACCCTCCATAGCCTTAATCTGAATAAAGTCACAACCATGGAACTTTGACCCGTCATAGCCTTAATCTGAATAAAGTCACAACCATGGAACTTTGACCTTCCAAAGCCTTAATCTCAATAAAGTCACAACCATGGATCTTTGACCCATCATAGCCTTAATCTGAATAAAGTCACAACCATGGAACTTTGGGGATCTTCTTGTCTGGGACTTCCTTGATGCCATGCAACATTTCAGTGAAACTGATTCACAATATATACTTTCTTTGCAGTTTATTCGGAGTAGTAAGTACAGTAACCAAAGTATCATATCTAATTTTGTGGATTTCAGTTAGAAGTAAACTTTTGTACTAAAATGAAATTCAAAAATACAGACCAACATATGGTCAAAATATTTTGTATTAAAATAATTAGTCACATGGATTTAGGTCATAGCCTTAATCTGAATAAAGTCACAACCATGGAACTTTGACCCGTCATAGCCTTAATCTGAATAAGGTCACAACCATGGAACTTTGACCTTCCAAAGCCTTAATCTCAATAAAGTCACAACCATGGATCTTTGACCCGTCATAGCCTTAATCTGAATAAAGTCACAACCATGGAACTTTGGGGATCTTCTTGTCTGGGACTTCCTTGATGCCATGCAACATTTCAGTGAAACTGATTCACAATATATACTTTCTTTGCAGTTTATTCGGAGTAGTAAGTACAGTAACCAAAGTATCATATCTAATTTTGTGGATTTCAGTTAGAAGTAAACTTTTGTACTAAAATGAAATTCAAAAATACAGACCAACATATGGTCAAAATATTTTGTATTAAAATAATTAGTCACATGGATTTAGGTCATAGCCTTAATCTGAATAAAGTCACAACCATGGAACTTTGACCCGTCATAGCCTTAATCTGAATAAGGTCACAACCATGGAACTTTGACCTTCCAAAGCCTTAATCTCAATAAAGTCACAACCATGGATCTTTGACCCGTCATAGCCTTAATCTGAATAAAGTCACAACCATGGAACTTTGGGGATCTTCTTGTCTGGGACTTCCTTGATGCCATGCAACATTTCAGTGAAACTGATTCACAATATATACTGTCTTTGCAGTTTATTCGGAGTAGTAAGTACAGTAACCAAAGTATCATATCTAATTTTGTGGATTTCAGTTAGAAGTAAACTTTTGTACTAAAATGAAATTCAAAAATACAGACCAACATATGGTCAAAATATTTTGTATTAAAATAATTAGTCACATGGATTTAGGTCATAACTACGGTAAATGATATAAAGGGCTGGTCCAGGATAGTAATGTAAATTCTTCATTACCATATGCAGTTGTCATTCCTTCACCCACTCCACCAACCCACCCCATCAATTACATTTTATAATGTCCTCCCACTAACTTTCATGGTCAGAATATTTTGGTAAAACATTAAATTAAAGTGCTAAATTTCTCCTCATTTTCTTTAAAATTCAACATATTTTTATATGAAATCTTAACATTACTAATCACGACTTAGCCATAACAACACTGTAAACACTTTGTTTTATATTAACATGAAATGTTTGTTAAATTGCTTAGTTTACAAAATTACATAAATGCAGGATTTGTTGATGCTCAAATAGATATAAAACCATGGATTCACAGTCAAACCATCTCATCCAAAGCTTCATCAAGATGAGTGAAAGTTTTCTTTGAGATCAAGATAGTTAACTTGTCAAATTTAAGCCCCACTTTCTTTTCCATCTAAACAGATTGCTGTATTGCAGACTTAAATACAAATTTTCACTTAAGTACGGTTTGTGCAATCAGAAGTCAATTAAATACTTTTTTTTTTTACCAAGTCTGACAGGTAATACCAGGGTTTCAACTGAAATCAGGATCTCACTCCTAAGTATCCAATTCAATATTGAAAAATGAATTCAGGATTTCACTCCTACCTAAGTATCCAATTCAATATTGAAAAATGAATTCAGGATTTCATACCTAAGTATCCAATTTGATATTCTGAACTGAATACAGGATTTCACTCCTACTTAAGTATCCAATTCAATATTCTGAACTGAATTCAGGATTTCACTTCTACCTAAGTATCCAATTCAATATTCAGAACTGAAATCAGGATTTCACTCCTACCTAAGTATCCAATTCAATATTCTGAACTGAATTCACTGGATTTCACTCCTAGTATCCAATTCAATATTCAGAACTGAATTCAGGATTTCACTCCTAAGTATCCAATTCATTATTCAGAACTGAAATCAGGATTTCACTCCTACCTAAGTATCCAATTCAATATTTAGAACTGAATTCAATATTTCACTCCTAAGAGGTCAAATCTATATTCTGAACTTAAATCAGGACCTTATTCCTATCTATGTAGTTAATTCTGTGCCTTAACTGAAATCAGCATATTAATTCTTCCTAAGTATCCCATTCTACATTCTGAAATAAAATTAGGATGTCATTCCTACCAAAGAAGCCAATTTCACATCCATAACTGAAATCAGGATTTCCTTCCAACCAAACAAATTCTACATCCTGAACTGAAATAGCAAATTCATTCCTAATTAAAAATCTTCAACATCTAGAACCAAAATCAGAGTTCATCCTACCCTAACAGTAGCCAATTCTACACTCTGAACTGAAATGAGAATTTCATTCCTACCTTAGTAGCCAATTATGTGACATGAAATGATTAGAATGACATCAGATTGAAATCAATCAAACTATGATACATCAGCAGATTTGCTTCCTAATCAAATTAACATGAGTGATTTCTTCTAACTGTTGATGTAAAATCATAATGCTATATTGAAAATCATAATGCTATATACTGAGAATCATAACGCTATACTGAAAATCATAATGCTATATTGAATAAACTGGTTGCAATTGTTTGTTACTGAATAATACAAATTTCTTAATAATCACAGTAACAGTCCTACAAAAAAAATTAATAAAGTCAATTAAAGGTATAGGAGACTTTGGTTAATCTTTAGGATTTAAGACCCATCATATATTAGCCATGTATGCTTTTTGTTGTGGAAAACTGATGTGATCTCAATAAATTTCATACGAAAAATTTCACTCACAAACATTAAACCTCTCTCTGTCTAAATCTGACAAGTTTTAAATACACATTCAGTTGTTATTTTACAGGTAAATTTGATCAGTTTCAAATACACATTCAGTAATTATTTTACAGGTAAATTTGATCAGTTTCAAATACACATTCAGTAATTATTTTACAGTTAAATCTGATCAGTTTCAAATATACATTCAGTAATTATTTTACAGGTAAATCTAATCAGTTTCAAATACACATTTAATAGTTATTTTACATGCGAGAATACCTAACAGTTTTATCAAATTCTTTTTTAAAAAGGAATACTGTAAAATGCTAGTTATACAGACACCATTAATCTCCATTACACATCTTAAGGATGACTGAAAAACCGGAGTATTTCACTTCTGAAAACATTTCTATTTTTAACATAGCAAAGGTTCCAAGCAATTATAGATCACGTTAAAATATATGGCATACATGACAGGTAGTGTCAATTTTTGTGCTACTGTTAGCTGAATATCTATACCAAATACAGGTCATTACCTTGAAAAGTACAGGGAAAATTATCCTATCACTAACTGTACATATAATACCTGAATTCACATTTATAAATTCATCAAATCTGAACAGGCTGGAGATCAAAGACTAATCTTATCAAATACACAACGAAATTTGTACGATAGTGAGTTAAATTTTTTAATCACATAATTATTGTGATCACATCTAAAACTGAAAGCCAAAAAAGCTTATATTACAGATGGTCATAAACCACTCACGATCTATTATAGTCTAATATACTTGATGCTGACGTTATCAATTTCCTTCCAAAAAAAGTGCTACTGTGATAAATAATGAATGAGTACTTTTCATTTTCATCACTGACTAAGAACCAGATGTGACAAGGAAGTCATCAAAAAACAACCACAGTTTACAGTGCTATGTTACACTTTGATAACAAGTGACATCATATCTATGCCCATGTCTTTTCAAACAATCTGGATAATTTTGGGGTCTTTCAGACAACTAATTACCCAGATAAATTCCATGTCTCCTGATGGATTAGGATAATTAAGGATAATCTATAATGAGAAATAAATCTGGCAAACTCTAAAATTATACGTTTTATAACTTAAGAGGTGGAAAGCACCTTAATTTAGTTTACTTTACAATACGAAAATGTTGTTTAAAAAAAAATTAAATTATGATAAACTAAATAATTGAGCACCTGTGCATATAATTTAGTTTTTATTTCCAAAAACTTTCTTTTTCATCACACTAAATATTCAGTCTTTCACTGTGTATCAAAGCTACAGGTGTGTGCCTTCATTTCTATATTTTTCTATTTTAAGTGACACCTCCTCACCCCAATCTGAAAATTTAATTTGACTCATTAGTCATGAAAAGTTCATTAAGAACATGTAATTTAATATATTTACCATACCACAGGTTATGACCGTATATCCATATGCAATGTTAATTGCATTAAAGGTTACTTTTCATTTATCCAATATAAATTATGTTTGCTTACATAAGTGAATCATTTTACAATACTTCATCTCAATAAAGATGCTTGTAGTGTTATTTTACATAGTAGGAGGTAGCTTGGTTCCATGTTCCTTCAAATTTTAGGTAACACAATATAAAACATATAAGGTAACCACTCACTTTCACAATGATTGTTTAGAACAAAGGAGATTATCAGAGTGAAAAGACATTTGAAAGTGTTGATAACTTTAAATAGAATATCAACCTGATCTATGTATTGTTTTACAGATAAATAACAAAAAATATTGGCAAGTCTATTCTAGTGACAAACAATTTAAGAGATTTTTTTGTAAAGGGTCACACAAAGAATGTCAAAGAACTGTGTTGCTCACCATTCCCAATCATGATACACAAAACACCATCAGCTGACATATCCAAACATTCATTAAGATAATATTCATGTACAGTCTCTGACAGTCAGAGTGTGTATTATGCTACTATCTATTAATAATGGTATAAATATCACCTGGTCACATAGAAAATTATTTTCATACAAAGATTTTTCTACCATTTTTGAAAGAGAGCCAGAGGTTAATGCAAATGGCAATTTTTGCATGTAAAAATGTCAAATCGTGACATTTTTATTTATTTTTTACACAGCATTAATTCATTTACAAATGAATTACAAAGAAATAATCCTACAACTTTTAAATAAGTCAACAGCCTAATTTCACTCTTATATCCCTTACTATAATCATTATAATATTTCTCACCCAAAGTCAGTACTGTAAAGGTCACAAATTTTTAACAAGTTCTGATCAGAAATTTTGACATGAAAACTGTGAAAAATGAAGTTTCTGGCTTCAGGAATGGAGTCGAATTTCAATGGGTCCTGAAATATTCCTGTCATATGAAGATGACTGCCATGCCTATAACAGCAAATGTAGTAAATATATCTAGGATCTCTTTTGGAAGAACGAATATTGGCTCTGATGTTATCACCTCTTTAATTGCAAAATACGTTTGAAGCTAATATTCCAGGCCTTTTATTACACTTTCACATTATCCCTCAAGTACTTTTGTGCAATTTTAATGAAGGTATTTTAAGAACAATGTAGTTTAGTCCATTATTCTGAATTTTTGGGGTCAAAAACTATACAGAGCACTGTACAGTACAAACACATCATCAACACTTGAGTAACAAGTACAAAATAAAATAAAAAAGTAAAGAGACATAAGAAACGCATCCAAGATCAGTAATTTTGCCTTCCTCCAGTATTAAATACATTATAGGACCCAATTTCTAGACTGTTTTTGAGCCACCTGATGCCTTGTTTTGTAAGACAGACGGATAGGTTGATATACAAATAGGTAGGTACATGCAGCTTGTGATATTTGCCTATTAGAGCAAATATAAAGGTAGGTAGTAGGTAGGTTTACAGATAGAGCTATTTAAATTCCTCAAGCAATGCTGTGATCGTTACAAAGACATTTTAAATCTCGTAAATTCTAGGTTTCATTTAGGCATTTAAAAGATCCGGATCGGTCCCCAGGGCTATACACAGTATAAGACAGGTGCCCGTTTACCGTTACCTACCCCAACGAACTCCTAAGTAACCATCAACAACGTCGTGTAATCACATTACCATTATTCGTTTTTATAAATTTACTGCCTCTGTAAAGCCTTGTGACTTTATAAATTATTATGGATAATATTTCTGCTAAACAAACCTGTTAAATCCCATTTTTAGCGATATCATAGTTTTCACCGAATGAATGTTGTGTTGCAATCCGCCATCATGGTTGTTCCGTTGAAGGGGCCTCCTCTGGGGGAAATTAACTAACCTGGCTTATGGCCAAAAATCTGCGTTTGATTGTTACAAAGCCTAGGTGTGGATTAAATGATTGAAGTATTGATTTTTGTATTTGCTTTATTAAATTTACGAGATCATTAATTTTGTGTACGAAATCTGCTAGCTGATGATTTTTAATCAAGAATGATAATAAATATAGCAGGAAGTCTATTTACTTTTGTAACGGATTTATGCAGAGGTCATGTTCAAAGACGGTAATTTGATACCCAGTTATTCACAACTGTACATGCTTCTTTTTGACATTTCACTCGAAGAAAAGTCGTACATAAGTAGTAAATAAATAACAATACGTCAAATCGTCGTTCTACGGGCACCTACGTCAACCATATTCAACCATATCCTTCTTGAAAAGTGCACAAGGCAGTGACGGGTCGTCAAAGATCAGGGTGGGAGACTTAATAAAGTGTGTGTGGTTTGTGATGTGATTTGGATTTTTAATGTAGCTTTAACAATTTTTTTCAGTCATATCACTACGATGTCTGCAATGTGGCATGTTATAGTGATGTCAGGCACTGGGGCATCATGCCCATACATGTATATCATGATGTCCCACCCAGTCACATTATCCTAACACCAGGCCGACCTGTCCTAACACTGACCTTTTAATGTTAGTACCATTTTTTTGGTATGACTCGGCCGGGGATCGAACCCACGACCTCCCGCATTTGAGGCGGACGCTCTAACCACTAGGCCACAGGAGCGGTAACTCAATAAAGAGGTAGGCGAGAGGTTTTTGGGACAGAATCCTAAACGTGGCCCAGGGGAGACGTCCCTCGAAGCTTCTGCATTCATAAGTGTTTTCATGTCATAATTTAAAATAATTTTAACCATCTAACTGTAAAGAAAACTTATAAAGAAAAACATTCCAATTGATTTTTTTAAATTCATTTTTATTTTAAGAAAAAGGTGTACCCCCACAGTATTACACAACAAAGATGGTAATAATAATAATAATAATAAGCGCTGTTGTTGTTCTTACTATTGTGATGTTGTGATGATATACATTAGTACGTGAAACAAGAGTACCAAGTCATAATGAATATATATAAAAATTGCAATAATACTAAGATAAGTCAAATTTTTTATTTTCATCAGTTGCATTAAATAAAGGTCATTTAGGATTGTGACGTTCTCACGTATTGGGGTGGGGTTCTCCCAATATAATTTAATTAAATTAAATTGAAAGTTCCACCCTGGCTCGTTAGGTTAGAAAGTTAAATTAGTGATGGTGTAGATTTACAGCTCTGAGCCCCCAGTCAGCAATGCCGACGGTTAAATTATAGAGAACACGAAGATGAAATTCAATCAATAACAATTTAATAAATGTGATAATTTAAAAACGATAACTTCCAATCACTCGTCTTTCCCTCGACCAAGTGACAGCCTAATTCATCCCGTGATTTACAGTGTGAGTTCGATTTTCCCCCTGTCCTTGCATCTACTCATCTATTTCTTCCCGCTGATTCTTCCTTCTTTCCGTTCCTCTAACTCCTTCTTTGTCTGTGTTCCCTCTCTACTATCTCCTCCAGCTTCACTCCAGACTTCAACTTCTCCTTTCTTCTCCTTTCCCTCTCTATTATCTCCTCCTCCAATTCGCTCCTAGACTTCAACTTCACCTCTTCTCCTTCCTTCCTTTCCTCCGTCTCTCTATCCGAGACAACGGGACCAAACTTTAACTGGTCTGTCCCTCAAAGCTTCCTGTGAAAAACCACAAGGCGTTAACAAATGTTTTATCGAACCTCACCTCACACTATAACGACAATTAACCATCAGACAGCTGTCGCTGTTTCGGCCACGCATGCATACACATCGAAATTCCCACACACTTCTTGCAGGGTAAACAATGGCGTAATAACACAGTATCAGCGAATTGTTATACAGACATCAATACATTGCGTCACGTCAGTATATACACATATATATTTAATCTCATCGTACTACAATCTGACAAAATCAGACGCATGTCTGTACATTACAAATATTCAACAATGGCAAAATCTATAATCATATGAACATATGTGTTAGTCTACTATAAAATACCCACATAGGAAATTACAATATTAACTCTTACGACGGCTGGCAAGCTATATAATTCTTTACAAATATCAACTCATTTCTTCAAAATATGCAAACATATTAACAAAACAAAGTAATTCTTCGTACTACGATTCTAGTACTAATAAAGTATACATACGACCTACAATTAAAATGCAGTCGCATTCCCCAAAGACCGAACAAATATCTACTGACCTTTTGAAGCTTTCTACTTAGACCCCGCTCTAAGATTTTCTCGCCAATAACGAATGGCTATTCGGAGTTACGCTAACCTCTTCTCTGGGTAATTTCTCTCAGCGAACTAACTTTTGCCGGAAAACGCAGGGATATCATTCTACCCAAATCAAGGTCTCCCCCCATCTCGATTCTGACTGGGTGGCGCTGTGCCCCTGTCCAATCGTCTTAGCGGCCAGTTCAACCTGTCTGTCTGTTTGCAGGGGAAAGAAGTTAGGACACTCCCACTTCTTCATGCAATTTCTTTTGATCTGGGAACATTTCGACACCTAGGTGATAACTGGCTATCGGGCGCCTCGCAACTCCGATGTCCGGTTTTTCGATTCTGGCCACAACAATCTTACGTAACTGATTAGTGCTAGCCTTCGGCAGTGTTCGATATCAAACAATGACCCGTCAGAATTACCTTGATTATACATGTTTCAAACTGGGCTACTCTGGGTCGGGGTAAACATGACAAGGATAAACAATCTGACAATCCACAGACCAAAAAGTATACGAAGTCTGCACATCATAATTCCTTCCTCAGTATTAATTACAGATAGATTTACCACATTAAAGTATAGTTCCTGATTTACCCTGAAAAAAATAGACATACTTTTTTTAAAAAACAGTTGTCCACAAAAATGGCACGCGTTTAAAACTCTATGATTCATAATTGTTCCTTGCTCTCAATTAACGATGGAATGGCACTTGTAAACTTTAAAGACTAATGAGTCAATTGCTGCTTTTTTTAAAAAAACAAGAAGATTGAAACAGGAATATTGAAGGCTGCTATTGTTTATCTTTGAAGAAAACAAAAATCTGATATGACTAACCCACTTTGGTGTCTTCAATTAATTTGTAAACAAGGCCATAAAAAGTCTTCAATCTATTACGTTTCCCCGCATCATGCAAAAGATTATCTAACAAAATGGATGCAGGCTGATTGTCTCGACACAGTCAAAATCACAAGATTAACTTTCTTTTCTCCAGGATGTTTTTAGCCAGTTAAAGCGACATATTGTGCAACATCTTCAAAGTATGCTCATTTTGAGAGTTGATTTCGAGGTCAGTGTCAGCTGGTATCGTCTACACTGTATCGTCTGGTTGATAAATGATTGCCGTCGAATACAACTTACCTTCTATGTGGGGTTTGTGGGTTAGTAAATGTTTCTTCGGATTAAGAAGGCTGGAGCAGCTAATCCTCATAGTTTTGAAGAAAATGCACTAATCTTCCGGTCCTTACTTAGGGCATGAAGGAATTAAGACATGCCTGATGTGCGAAATTACACAAGAGAAAAAAAAGAACCCACGACAATACAGGTAAATAAGAAAACTACACATAATAAATTTGGTAGGGCAACTATAATTTCGACAATATCTTAGCAGGATAATAAATTACATCACAGAAAACATGAAAAGAGATAACATTCAAAATTATGAAGTAAAAATTCACAATTATGAAATTGACTACGACTTCATCTCCAAAGCTACGTTGTGAAAGAGTGCAAATAAGTATAAGAGATTTTATCAAACTTAGAAGTAATGAAAATCACATAAATATTTATTAAATCGTGGGGATATTTGAAATTATGTCAAATTTGTTACATGGATGGTACTTAAATTACAATATCAATTATGCATTTCCTGGATTATTTTTATCATGCACAAATTGTAGCCACAAAGAATGATAACAAAGTTAATCAAAATTTGTGGGGGTGGGTTGGGTTTGCACCACGTGAATGAAAACATGCATTAACAGATTTTGAAGATGCACGTAATCATGTGGAACACGCTGTTTTCGACGCGATTTTCTAAGAACATTAACTTGACATCTGGTAATAATTGACATTAAACAACACAACTAGATGTCACAGTCTATATTTGAGATACACTCAGCTGTATAATTGTACAAAAATGTAACAGAGATAAACTGATAGAGGAAATGGAGAAAAGAAATTCAAAACATCAGAGATGTAACTAGTTTGTACAGTCAACAGTCAGCTCGCTTACAATGCTATTACAGTGGAGGAAATAAAATAGATAACTCAGATTGACTCAATGTATATGTACATTGTACAATAAAAGCAGATTTTAATATAGTTAAAAACTGAAATAAAAACATTACTTTTGTTTATTCATAGACGCAAACCATGGGCGTATTCAGGAATATGGTTGAGGTTGAGTGGGGTGCCTCAATAAGCAAGAAAAAGGCAGTGGATTGGAACTCAAGGGGTCGAAGCTCGTGCAGTTTAAGCATTTCCAGGACATAATTGTAACCATCTAAGTGTAATTCTGTGCAGAAAATTTACTTTAGAAAATGCTCAGGTTGTTTCGAGCTCAATTGTTTTTTTTTTTTTTGGGGGGGGGGGGAGGAGGGGGCACCAGCTTCGTCCCTACCGCCACCACCTCCCCTCAGTTTTTCACATGTAAGCAGTATACTGTATTCGTATGCGATAAAACAACGTGGACCTTGACTTTTCTAAAACTCGTTTTTTCACATACAGTTTTGAAAAATGGTTTCTAAAGTTTGACAATAACGATTCTTTCAACAAATATAGAACATAGTGCCGTGAGATTTTGGATGGCACTGTGGGGGTGGGGTTCTGGTGACATCTGGTTATGTGCGTTTTGACTTTGACTTAATACAACAGTTGTACCAGAATGAGTCAAATCGGTAAGCACACATTTCATATTTATTTCCATATGTGAAAAATGTCTGAATGGAAAATTCATTACCTAATGATGATGCATTCCCCAAAAAAATACTCACATAGGTACAAAAAATGTAGCCTGATGTGCAGCCATTTTAAAACTCTACTACAAAAGGAGTGGGACTATCGCAAGAGATAAAACAAATATTTGATGGACAATGGGTCTGGACAACATTCCGCTATACACAAACGTGTCTGGGCCGCCTACACCATCATATTATTAAAACTTACAAGTGTCATTATAACTAAGAAAGTTGATACTGTTGAATACTGGATGGAGAACCCTGTCATCTGATGAAATTCATTCTCTGACAAAGGTCAGCCAACAGGTCACACAAGAAAGCAACGGTCTGACATTGGCATGCACTGGCCTGTGTGTAAGATTTTATTTGTGAATTGGGCCCTTAGAGAACACAACTTATTTTAAAATACGACAAATAATTCCGCTTAGCTAAAGTATATGCTTTATTACTTGTTGTTTAGAAGACGAAACCCTCAAAGTGCAACGGAGGAACTGCTGGAGAGAGAGAGAGAGAGAGAGAGAGAGAGAGAGAGAGAGAGAGAGAGAGATGGGGATGGGGGTAAAGTTGGGACAGCACTCGTTCAGACCACAAAGCACTTGAAGAGGATATGGAGTTTGTAAAATCCTAGTTGGTCTCTGGTGGAAAAGAGAAATATAAATGCCAGAATTAATAATCACAGAGAAACGAAAAAGTACATACTTTAAAGAAACACGATTCATATCAAAACAATTTTGATTAAAATAAATCAATAAAAGTACACTTGCTGCTCCTAGTTAATAAGCTATTAAATTCATAACCTACAGGAACTCAAAATTCACCTGAAAGTCAGTATATTTCATTTAATCTAGCCTGCCTTTTTGTAGCATTACCGAACGACGAGTCTACTGGAAAACCGTTCCCTCTTGAATAAATTTCAACAAACTCAAAACACCACCTCAATTATTACTCGTAAACCAACCGTGATTACTAATTTATTTATAAAAATAACAGACCAAAGTCTTCCGTTATTTATTTATTTATTATTCATTGTGTGTAGTGCATTCAAATCCATTTAACAGTACCATCATCAGCATGGTGCAGAGCCTGCAATCCACCGGGGAACTTTGTCAGTCTTTCGTTGTATAATGCGCATGCATGTCATGGTCTATGCTGTTCGTTCTAAATAAACAGCGTTGACCCTGATCTGTCCGGTCTAGGCTATACCATTTTCGCAGATGTGTGAATATATATGCTAGTATACACGGTAGTTGCATGTTGGTGAGAGACTTTCAAAATGACATGCCAAAGATGATGCTAGTGAAACTAATTGTAGCATGCATGATTTTAGCGAGTGTTACGTGATCTTAAACCTTAGATACACATTTCATAAATCTGTAAATAATATGTAACAAACGGTTTTAATTATAGTTTTGAGATCAGATTTTAAATTATTCCTGTAGTAATTGAATTAAGACCACACCCAACATTTTATCAGAAATAATGTTCTATCAGAGTATTAATTAGCAACAAGATATGTCATGGCGAAAGAGGATTCTTGAATTACGAGAGAGAGAGAGAGAGAGAGAGAGAGAGAGAGAGAGAGAGAGAGAGAGAGAGAGAGATGTGGGGCTGGAAAAAAAAACGCTAGTCATGAAGAAATACGAACGCAGAGAGAGAGAGAGAGAGAGAGAGAGAGAGAGAGAGAGAGAGAGAGATTTTCTTTGAAATTGACAGCCTAATAAATTATGTTGTTTGCCCAATATGTATCTGTAATTATGGAGCTTCATTCTCATTGTGTTTTCTATTTCTGTGAGACAAAAATGCACACCATGAAATCTTGATCCTCAAAAGTAAGCGATTACTTTCATTTGCAATTCTTATGTTACGTGTTTAGGCTCTAATAAACAGTACATAAAGAAAGAGTGAAAACAACAAGCAATGAAAATTGAAAAATAATATTTTTCCCTGGAAAAAAAACTGTAAAAATGGGGGGGGGGGGAATAAGAACTTACGATTTTAAAAATCAAATCAAAAAATATTCCCAGAATAATCCACCAATTAAATTTTAGAAGTCCTAGTACTGAAATGTTCTAATGAATTTAAGTTCGAGTCCCGACGGCAAATCCGAAATGGAAGGCGATGACGTATTACTGTAGTCAGTATAGAGCTGATGTGCATACAGTTCTTTGTGAACCACTGACAATAATATTCCGGTGTTTGAATTACCGAATAAAATTTAAAGAAATGTCTTTGTCCATGAATTCTGTATGAGCACTCAAATATTTCCAAGAAAAAGAATTAATCATTTAGAATCCAAACAATCTGAATAAAAATTAGCATATAACTCCAAACTGGCACAACAGACACTTTCCAGTGTAAAGAAAAAAGCCCAAATGAGAGATCGTCATCACAATTAAAACTAACTAACGCGCAATTTCGGAAAACCCAGAATTGCGAAATGGAAGCTGTTTACATATTTTTTTTAATTATGTAGCCCCAGTATGACCTTGATAAAAACCAATAATTTTACTCAGAGAATAAAAAAATAAAAAGCTGTTTACTTCTCTCACTGATTTATAACTATAGGTCGGGAACTATGTCAGCCTTAGGTGTTTACAACTGAACAGTCAAGGTCAAACTATTTTCTGAAAAAAAAATTGAGTTCCTAGTAAACAAAACTACATTATTTTGACATATAATGAAATTAAATATCAACAGATTTTAAAACTCACAAACAATTAAATTAAATCAAAAATAAATTAAATCAAATATACGAAACACAATTCAGAGTAATCAATTTTTTCTCTTCCTGAACATCCATAATGATGCCACCCCTACGACGCTTACGGCTGTGATGTGAAACTTGTAAAATCTAACACATTTGTCTTTTGTATCTCATTGATTTGTCACGCAGAGAAACTTCGTTGGGTCTAAAACAGTGTCGTCATGTTGTTTCCTCGAAATAGCTTATAAAGCGGAATGCTCAGTGAAAATAATATGCTTTCGGTGGTGATACTAACATTCTTCGCTTGACGTACGTTAGCTAAATATTTATGTATTAGAGTTTATCAGCACTTTCAGACAATTTTATTTATCTGGTCCCGATTAAAAGATAAATTTCTTAAAATGTAAATATAAAGAACTGCAGTTTAGCTAAATAAAACCTTCACAATAAATGTAAATACGAGGCAGTAAAAGGTCAAATATAAAGGTGTTAAAATTACTACGGCGTGTATATATATATATATATATATATATATATATATATATATATATATATATATATATATATATATATATATAAGGTCTAGACTTGTTTAATAACAGCATTCCTTCAAAAGGTACAAACGTTTTGTTTTTCGTTGGTTTTTTTCTTCTTCTTTCTTCTGGTGATCCATCATTCGTAGAGTTTCTTAATTTCTCCGTACTAAAGTAAAAGTGCTTAGGACATATGCATTTAACCCTGTCTAAAAGTAGAAAAGAGCGGTGGCTGTGTGCCACAGTCTATCCATCCTTACTCTTGCATATTGTCTTATTGTGTCTGTCTTTCTTTGCTGATCTGTGCGTATCTGTGTTTATGAAGCAAGCCATTTCCTTTCAGGTCAGAAAAGTACCAGCTTTTGTCGACTTAACAATTTGACATTGCGTCTTGATCCACATATTCTGCAATAATAAATTTATGTTTGGCTCTAGACTATGTGTCCCTTGGATATACATTTAGTTCTTATGTAAAATCGTTTAACATAAACTTGTAAGATCTTTTAAAAGTTTATTTTGTTTTCAAACTGTATTTCTTTATTATTTTATATATATATATATATATATATATATATATATATATATATATATATATATATATATATATATATATATATATATATATATATATATATATATATGTGTGTGTGTGTGTGTGTGTGTGTGTGTGTGTGTGTGTGTGTTTAACCAGCATAATAGCTCTCGACTCTATTAAAACAGAATAAAACAAGACAAGACAAACAATGAACACATATTAACACACTGACTTCATTACAGTTTAAGAGGCCCCGATTGGCCGAGTGGTCTAATGCGCTCTTCGTTACGGATCACTGCCATCTCACCTCTGTCTGCGTGGGTTCGAGTCTAGGATTCAACGAATGTGGGTATATGAGAAAGCTTGCCAGTAGCTTCTTGTGGGTCGGTGGTTCTTTCCGGGGTTTTCCCGGGTTCTTCCTCCACCATTAATACTGGACACCATGCATAACCTATCGTGTGCTGAGAAATGGCGTTAAACCCCACAACAACAACAACAACATAACAGTTTATATGACTATGTCGAATGTAAGATTTCTTTTCAAGTTTTATGTTATTGGTTTGAACTTGAAAATAATAATAACAATGATGATAATAATAATAATAATAATAATAATAATAATAACAACAACAACAACAAACTTTCTTTAACGAGGATAACACATTTTTCATAACTGACCCATCTGCCTTGGATATGTTAAAAGTATACAAAAATATCATACACATGCTCAGGTATCCTCGCACACACATACCCACATATTTAAAACAAATGAATATATGTGACTATACTGTTCAACAGACATATATTACTAATGTTCATACATTTCAGTATGACATAAGCCGTATATACGTACATCGAAATATATTACTAATGTTCATACATTTCAGTATGACATAAGCCGTATATACGTACATCGAAATATATTACTAATGTTCATACATTTCAGTATGACATAAGCCGTATATACGTACATCGAAATATATTACTAATGTTCATACATTTCAGTATGACATAAGCCGTATATACGTACATCGAAATATATTACTAATGTTCATACATTTCAGTATGACATAAGCCGTATATACGTACATCGAAATATATTACTAATGTTCATACATTTCAGTATGACATAAGCCGTATATACGTACATCGAAATATATTACTAATGTTCATACATTTCAGTATGATATAAGCCGTATATACGTACATCGAAATATATTACTAATGTTCATACATTTCAGTATGACATAAGCCGTATATACGTACATCGAAATATATTACCAATGTTCATACATTTCAGTATGACATAAGCCGTATATACGTACATCGAAATATATTACCAATGTTCATACATTTCAGTATGACATAAGCCGTATATACGTACATCGAAATATATTACCAATGTTCATACATTTCAGTACGACATAAGCCGTATATACGTACATCGAATAAGAAGACATGGACATACTGTTTATGAACACAATGATAAAGTTCTCTATTCATAGGATTTAATATGCCATTCCACCTGTCAAGAAAAAATCTCTTTAATTATATTTTAAACGAAACAAGGGAATTTGAATTATGTATCCTCAGGGGTAAGGAATTCCATACAGTATGTGCTGATACAGTGAATGAGCTTTTTTAATGGTTGGTTTTCGACCAAGGAATCTGGAGATCGTTGTTATTTGTCGATCGGTGATTACGCTCTGCATATGATGATCTTAGTTCAGTTAGGTTAGAGATAAAATATAAAGAATGATCTTTAAAGACTTATTTGTCATGATTCTTGAAAATAAAGAATGTTTATTTTTGTATGCGTAGCCATTGCAGACATGAAAACAAAACATTCGAGGACGTCATAAGAGGAAGTTTCAGTATTATTCAGGAGGCCCTTTTCTGGAGTTGATCAATTCTAGATAGATTGTAATTGGATGTGTTTCACCATATGGTACGACCGTTGTCAGTAGTTAAGTGGGATACCCTAGGGACAATGGGACTTAGCATTAAAAAGACCCCTGGGACACTCTAGGGACAATGGAAATTTAACATGGAGAAAAATCGTGGGTCACTCTAGGGACAATGGGAATTTAACATAGAGTTTGGGACTGTCTAGGGACAATGGGAAATTAACATGGGAATAGAGTTTGGGTTTGTCTAGGGACAAGGGGAATTGAATATGGGATTTTTTTAAATTTTTTTTTTTAAAAAAAGTTTTTTTTTAAATTTAAATTTAAATTTAAATTTAGAAAAGGGGTAGGCAATGGAAAGGCTATCTCTTTTCGAGAAATATGGCTGGCCCTGAAAAGGGCCTTTGGGTTTATGTTAATATTAATATTAACATAGATGGCATCTGTCACATCTTCTTCTTCTTCTTCTTAAACTCCTTCTAACTACCGGTCCATACACAAGTACCCTCTTGAGACATCCTTGTCTTTCTATGTAAACTCTCCTCATCCATTGACTAGTATCTGTCCTATCAACAACAGTCCACTTGGACCTGACATACATGAGCATGTCTGTCCTAAACATCATGGAAGACACAAGGGTGGATGACTCAACTGTGGTCCACATCTTGAAGCGACGAGAATAGGTGAATCAATGCAGTGAACTGTGCTTATTTATAGGTACAGGAAGGATTGAAACGGATTGAATTCATTCACCAATCCGAACACGCGTTACAAAATTCAGTCAGCTCGCATCCAATCCGAAGAGAGCAGTCTGTGACGTCACGTGGTCTATATAGATTCGCTAGCGCTTGTGTGCAGTCAATCTATGCGACAGTGATTCAACATGAAGGAAACTCAGAAAACGATCCATTGGGGTGCACCAGCAGGGGAGACTGCCCAAGGGAACCCGGACTTACTTTCAGAAGAGGTACACTGGGATTTTGTGGATTTTCTTACCTCGCAAGAATTTGTTCCAGAACCTTCGTTACCTTCTTCACTACCGCAAGTGGAGAATTTTAGACAGAGACAGAAAGAAGAATTGGAGAAATTTATGCAACGACAAAAGGAAGCGGAACAAGCTTTTCTCCTACAGCAACAGCAACAGCAACAAGAAGAGGTAAGAAAAAAACAACAGCAACAACAGCAAGAAGAAGAAGTAGCAGCAAAGAAACAAGAGGGTGAAAATCAAACGGCTACGGTACTGTTGGACATTTTAGCGGAGTTAAGAAGTCTGAAACAAATGTATCAGACTTCTTTATCACGACCGAAGTGAATACGACCTTCCCGAGCTAAACACGCCAACCCTGTGACTAAGCCTGTCGTACCACCCTTAGTGATTTCAACCCAATCATCAGAAGTAGGCCTTGGCCGTGGCAAAGGCTTAAGGCAGTTAAAGTTGATTGGTTAAACTCACCCCTACACCAAAATAAAAAGGCCCTTTTCAGGGCCACCCACATTTCTCGAAAAGAAATACAATTTCAATTTGCCAATAACTCAAAAATAAACCCCACCCATTTTACCCTTATAGTACGTGTCTGTGTATGAGTGCGTGAGTGTAGCTTCTTATTTTAAAATCAAAACTCAAAGACACTTACCTTATATCAGTCATGTATTCTTTTATCCATTTTTTTACAATCCAATTCACAATTCACCACAGAACACTTTAATTAAAAGTTCATTGACTTCTTCTTTCTCCTTGTTTAGTCTCTCTGTTTTTTGAATTTCTTCACCGTTTTTACCTCATTTTCTTCCCTTCTTCTTTTCTTCTCCTGTTTCTTTTTCTTCACCTGTCTTCTTTCTTCATCTTCTTCCTCTGAAGAATCCCTCTCTTCTTCCGAAGAATCCCTCTCTTCTTCTGAAGAATCCTTCTTTTCTTCTGACTCCTCTTGTTTCTTTTTTGGGCAATCTGGAGACCAATGTCCTTTTTCTTTACAATAATAACAGGTATCTTGACTTTTGTCTCTTTTAGTCCCTGTTTTTGTTCTTTTTTGACGGTCTGGACACTCTGAAGACCAATGCCCTTTCTTCTGACAGATATAGCAAGTATCTTGACTTTTATCTCGAAAGGAAGGAGAGTAGTCCGTCGGCTGGTCTGAAGAGAATTTTCTAATGACCCCTCGCAAAGCTCTGACGAAACGTTCCATCTGGGTAGTCTCTTCCATCGTTGTGCTCGGCTTGAGAGTGAAATGAATAGTGAAAGGACAAGACACACACCCTTTTTATATACGCTGGTTTGCCAAGACTATAAATTAGTCTGTGGTGTTTAAACTTGAGTCATTTGACGTTTTGCACTCAAGATGAAACGATCCCATTCATTCGAGAAGAAAGAAGAAGAAGAAAGTAAGAGGCAGAAACGTGATCTATCGCCTCGTACCAGGGCTGAAATCTTGGCACAAATTCATGCCAGTGATTTTGAAGAGGACATGAGTGAACCAGAATCCGAACCCTCTAAACCAAGTTCACCACCCTTAGTCAACCCTGAAAAGTACTATTCCATTCGAGAGACGGAAAAGCGCTCCTCTAGAAAATTTAGAACCACGGCTTACACCTACACGGTGAAGTTTAAAGATTTCAAGGCCGACGTACCCTTGGAGAAAGCAGAAGGGTTTATCACCGAGATGTGGGATTCTATGCTCACCTCACTCAAGCGACAATGTCAACCCAAAGAAGACGATCGCTTGACACTATCCATAGATCACGACGGTTTGAAATCCCCTGTTTGGATCGAGTTTAGCAGACCCGCAGAACTAACCCCTTCCAAAGTCATGGACAAGATTCAACACGTACAACAATCTAATGACCAGTTTGACATCACCGATGGTAAAGCCACACTGAAAATGGCTCACGTCTCTCTTCCTCAAGGGACAGGACGCAAAAAGATGTTATTGGTGGACGACCTTCGCAACACCAAAACAAGTCTCGTCCGAATTAACAACCCTCAAGACCAGATGTGCTTAGCCCGTGCCATCGTGGTGGGACGAACCTATGCCAACAAGAACGACACGGTAGAATGGAAAAGAACCTGGGAGAACATTCGAAAATCGAACCGAACCAAACAACGAAACGAAGCAGAACTCCCGTTGCAACAAGCTGGCCTGTCCAAAGACACACCCTGTGGCATTCCTGAGATGCAAAAATTGCAAGATGCCCTAGCTCCACGCTACACCTTGAAAGTGCACCCTCAAGAAATGCGCGGGTCTCTGTTGTTTCGAGGCCAAGACTTTAAGGACGGAAAATACATTCATGTCTATCATCACGATGACCATTTCGATACCATTACCAGTATCACTGGATTCCTGGGATACGGTTATTATTGTGAGAAATGTGATTATGGTTATAACAATCGAGAGCAACACAAGCATTGTGGATTGAAATGCCCAGGATGTTTGGCCTCTCCACCCTGTCTGAGCGAAGAACCAGTGCCTTGTTCAACTTGTCTGCGTACGTTTGTCAGCCCTGCCTGTTACCAGCAACATCTGAAGACGCAAGGTTCACAGCAGAAATGTGCTTGTCAACTCTTGAGATTGTGCCCTACCTGTGGACAAGGCATACTTACCAACAATGCCAAGGCACACGTATGTCGAGGAAAGAAAAAATGTCACATTTGTCACCACATCGTGGACTTGGAACACGAATGCTACGTGCAAAAATACCAACCCCCACCAGAGAAAGAGGACGGTCACAAGAAGAAAGGCAATTTCATCTTTTTCGATTTCGAATGCATGCAAGAGACTGGCATTCACATCCCTAATTTCTGCGTGGCTCATCGAGCGTGCGAGAAGTGCATTCAAGAACCTATCTTCAGTCATTGCCCTCACTGCAGCAAGATTCCTGGAGGGCGTGAAAAAATCTTTCGGGGACCAAACACGTTAGCCGATTTTGCCCAATGGGTCTTAGACCCCATCGACAAGACGTGGAGCCAAGAGGACATCGAACGTTACGGAGATTGTCATCGTCATGCCACGGTGATGGCTCACAATTTCTCCGGATACGATGGACAGTTTCTTTTGAGGTACTATACGGAACATGGCACCGAACGTCCTAAAGTGATTTTGAACGGAGCCAAAATCATTTTCATGCAAGTGGGACAAGTACAGTTTAAAGATTCGATGAGTTACTTGGCCATGCCTTTGAGCCGAATGCCTAAAACGTTTGGAATGACAGAAATGGCTAAAGGGTACTTTCCACACTTTTTCAATACGGAAGCCAATCAACATGCTGTTCTACCCCATTTGCCTGAGGCTCACTATTACGACCCCGACAACATGCGTACCGAACAACGAGAAGCTTTCTACGCTTGGTACCAGGCTCACGCCTCGGACCCTTTCGACTTTCAGGAAGAAATGTTAAAGTATTGTCGTTCCGACGTGGACATTTTACGGCGTTGCTGTGGAAAATTTCGAGAACTGTTCATGGAACACGGAGGGTCGATCCTTTGAAAGAAGCTTGCACCATTGCCAAAGCGTGTTCCTTAGTGTACCGCCAACGATTCATGCCTGAAAACACCGTGGCTGTCATCAGTCCTCAAACGACCCACTATGTCAAGCGTCAATACTCGGTCAAAGCCGTACGTTGGTTACATTACTTGTGCGACAAGGAAGACAAGTGGATTCAGCATGCCCGCAACGGAGGAGGCGAAAAGACCATCGGAACGTATTCGGTAGATGGCTGGGACTTACAAAAACCCCAAGATCGTGTACGAGTTTAACGGTTGCTTATTTCACGGATGTCCCGTCTGTTACCCTGACCGTGGCACTAAAAATCAGTTTTTGCAACGAACCATGGAAGACTTGTACCAGGACACTTGTCAGCGACGCCTAAAGTTAGAACAGCAAGGATACCAAGTGGTGGAAATGTGGGAACACGAGTACGATCACCGTTTGAAAACCGATCCCGAGTTTAAACGCCTCGTGGAAAGTTACCAGTTCATGGACCCGCTGAACCCGAGGGATAGTTTGTACGGAGGAAGGACCAATGCCACCTGTTTGCTGTACCAAGCCGACGAATAGAAAGGAGAAGAAATCAAATACTTGGACGTGTGTTCGCTGTATCCCTACGTGTGCAAATATTGTCGCTTTCCTGTAGGGCACCCGCAATTGTTCACGGAACACATCGACCTGAAAAACATTCGACAATACGAAGGCTTGATCAAGTGTAAAGTTTTGCCTCCCACGAACCTATACCATCCCGTCTTACCTCACCATTGTCAAGGCAAACTGATGTTTCCATTGTGCCGTACTTGTGCCGAAACGTGCAACCAGGACCAACCTTGCCATCACAGCCAGGAAGAACGTGCCTTGACGGGAACCTGGGTCAGCGTGGAATTGTTCAAAGCTCTGGACATGGGATACCAACTGTTAGAAGTGTACGAAATTTGCCACTTTCCCAAGACACAACAATACCACAAGGGTGACCCTACTCAGAAAGGCATTTTCGCCGACTACGTGGATGCCTTTTTGAAACTGAAACAAGAAGCCAGCGGCTATCCTTCCTGGTGTCACACTCCCGAAGACCAAATACAATTCAAAGAGAAATACTACGCACAAGAAGGCATCTCTTTAGACCACATCGAAAAAAACGAAGGCAGGCGATCGTTTGCCAAAGTGATGTTAAATTGCTTGTGGGGTAAAATGGCACAACGACCGTGTTTACCCAAGACGGAATATTTGACAGAACCTTCCCGCTACTTCCAGATGATTCACGACAAAACCAAATACATGAAACACGTGGACGTCGTTCGAGAGGATTTGATCTTGGTCAATTACGAAGAAGATCTGGACTTTGTACAAGACGACCCTTTTGGAAACGTCATCATTGCGGCTTACGTGACAGCTCATGCTCGCTTAAAATTGTACGAAGCTTTAGAACTGTTAGAAGAACGCGTCCTGTACTTTGACACGGACAGTTGCATTTGCATCCATCACCCGATTCAACAGCACCCTGACATCGAAGGAGACCGTTTAGGAGCCTGGACAGACGAGCATCCCGACGACAAGATTCTAAGTTTCGTCAGTGGTGGTCCCAAAAATTACGGCTACGAATACCGGGACAAACAAGGAGAAGTGCACACGACGTGCAAAGTGAAAGGACTGACTCTGAATCATCGTACCAGTCGAGTGGTCAACTTTGGGGTATTGAAAGAAGCCTTGCAATCGGGAGAGGATGGAAACTTTAAAGTGACCACCTATCAACCGAACAAGATTGTACGTTTACCCACTCACCACATCGTCAGTCGACCCTTGGAAAAAGTCTATCAAATTGTATACCAGAAGCGAGTGCGACTTCCCAATCACTTCACCTTACCGTACGGTCACGTTGGTATTGGTCTGTATATGAAAAGGAACCCTAGGCAAGATCGATAGTTCATTGTTCATTGAAGTAACTTACCATGTCGTTGACGAAGAAGAAACCAGATTGGTTAGGAGTCAAATGTTGGACATCACCGAGACCAGGGTTTTGAGGCTTGGACACAAGAGGTGGCCCAGTATGCACAAGAGTTATTCAAGGAAAAAAGTTACTTTTCAACCTGTGTTAGTGACGGTGCCAGAAGAACCCGTCACCCAGGACAGGACTGTCGTGGACAGGCCTGAAAGACCCTTTCGGGAGGACACTTGTGTGACCTTACCCCTACTATAGAACTGGTTAGAACTTTACCCAAAACATGTTGTACAGACACTTGTGTTTATTCCACGTTCATGGTTATCATGTGCCTTTTATTCTTGTACTTAAGCCTTTGGCTTTTATGCATTTTTGTCTTTCGTATTCATGTTTGAAACATTCAATAAACTTGTTCTGAAAAAGTATATAAACTCTTGTCTTGTTTGTTTTTCGTGTCACAAGTGACATTTCTCACACCATGGCTACCTCTGCTGTCTCTGCTCCCTCTTCCTCTACTGTCAAAGTCATCGACGAACACTTAGATCGTGCCAGTTGGGAGGCTTTGTATCTTCGCCATCCCTTTAATATGCTCATTGCTGGACCTAGCGGTTCGGGCAAAACCGAATTCGTCAAACGTTTGATCGAACATAAACATCATTTGATCGATCGACCCCCTCAACAAATCGTGTGGTGTTACAAAGAGTGGCAATCGGCGTACAGCCTCTTGCGAGAAAGTCAAGGCGATTCCATCGTGTTTGTGGAAGGCATTCCTAAAGAAGACGACGGCATCGTCTCTGACTCCCGTCTAACCCATTTGGTCATTTTCGACGACATGTTAGTAGAAGACGAAGAAGAAATTAAACTGTGGTTCACGCGCAAAGGGCATCACCGTAATGCCAGTGTCGTTTACATCACCCAAAATTTGTTTCAACAAAGTAAAGCCCATCGCACCATCAGTCTCAATGCGCATTACGTGGTCTTGTTTAAAAGCCCTCGAGATAAATCGCAAGTGCAAGTCTTAGCCAAACAGTTAGGAACGCCTTGGCTGACTCAGGCGTACGACGATGCCACTCAAACTCCACGCGCCTATTTACTCGTCGATTTGAAACCTACGACTCCCGAGGATTTGCGATTTCGTACCCACTTGTTTCACCACTGGTGCCAAGACGGAGGGCCTGTCCTGTACACGTCTCCGTCCTCGACTTCATTTCACTCCCCATAAAAAATCTATAAAAACCTCAGACCCTTTTTCGTCTGTCTCACTCTCAGTGCGAACATGACGTCCCTTCAGTCGCATCTTCCCGTCAAATTGATTCGTGCCTTGTATGGCATCAGTCGAGAAAAAGATCCACAAACACGAGCTCGTGTCTTAGAAGCTAGTCTCAAAGAAGTCTTACGATGGTTCACGGTGACGGCACGTCAATTACTCCAAGGAATCATTCAGATTCCTCATCAAACCAAACGCTTTTTCGATCGAAACAAAGTCGCTTTGGTCCAACTGGCCGATCCCCGCATCGACACTCAAACCAAAAAACAAATCATTTTGAAACCTGGAGGGAGCGGTACTCTAGGAGGGGTCATCATTCGCTCACTCTTAAGATGGGATCCTAATGCCCCCAAAGTTATACCCAAGACAAAAGTCCAACGAAGCCCCAAGAAGAAAAAGACCAGGTCCCCAAGGAGAACTTCTCCAGTGGCAGGACCCTCCTCTGACCAGACACCACCCCGGAAAAAGAAAAGAAGCCCCCAGAAAAAGAAAAGTCCACAGAAAACTAGTCGCAAGAGAGGCACTTCGGCCAGGACGCAACCTTACACTCGCAAACCACGACCTGCCACGGCGGTGACTGCGTCTCCGGCAGCTTCACGTTTGTCCACTTCTCCGTTAATGACACCCAGAACTGAAGAGTACTTGGAGACGTTGATCACACCAAGAACTTCTCCGTTGATGACCCCCAAAAGAACTTCCCCAGTGGCAGGACCTTCCAATTTAGTGGCAGTGGCTGCTGCTCACAAAGTACCTTCTCCCAAAATCAAAGTTCAAGAAAGATCGGGCATGTTACAAAGTTTACTGGATTTGTCCAAGCAAGAACTGGCTCGATTTAGTCCGTTGCGTACCCCTGCACGACGTGTCATGCCTGTCCTCAAACTGATACGACGTAAAGACAATCAGTGGCGACGCGTTCCAGTATAAAAAAGGCCTGTGACCAAGTCGGGTATCAGTGTTTTTTCGGTGCTCCTGAAGACTCAAAGATGTCACCCTCCAGAAAACCCCAAGGAAAGAAAAGGAAAGGACTACCACCACGTTTAGCCAAACATGGGGACATGTTATCTGTCCTGTCCAAAGCTTCTCCACCCCTACGAAAAAAACTCATTCAAACGGCCTCCAAAGAGGTCATCGATACCGTGTGCGAATGTTGTTTGAACGTTTTGAAAGGCACGATCCCTTTGTCCAAACACCAGAAACAATGCTTAAGCAAACATCGTCACGTTCTTCGCCAAATGGTTCGAAAGAAAATTCCCATTCGTCAAAAAAAGAAGATGTTAGTGCAACGTGGAGGTATTTTACCTCTCTTGTTAGGCCCCATACTGAAAGGAGTCTTGGGAACCATGTTGGGAGGACTGGTGGGAGCAAGATAAAAAGGCCCTCGGAAGTCCCAAGATCTCAGAATCGACCCCTGACAACCCCATGGAAGGACGAAAACTAGCTTTAGTGCCTTACAAACGATGGATGGAATACCATCGGTGGCAAGAACAACGCACCCCGCATTTACCTCCCAATCCCCATTTGAGCGAGATGTCCCAGTTACAACACGAATTGCAGTCCTTGATGGATCGCCAAGATTTGTCCGAAACAGAAAAATCGCAAAAGTACGGTCAACTCTTGCAACGACTGCAACTCTTTCACCAGAAAGCTTTAGACGAAACAGCTCTACCCACTCTGAAAGATTTTAAGACCTTGATGAAAAGTCCAGCACCATCACCAGTACCAGTACCAGTACCACCAGTACGCGTGACCAAGACAGAAAAAGGAGAAGAAGAGGAAGGGTTTCAAACTCCACCAGAAAAAGTACGCAAGTTAACAACACCACCTACCTCCAGAATTGGATGGATTAAAAAGATGATGGCCACCCCTTCTTCCTCACAAGAGAAAAAGAAAGTGAAGACAGAAGTGAAGACAGAAGTGAAACAAGAACCGATATCCCCCGCTCAGACATCCTTCTCCTCTTCGACGCCTATTGCTGGCCGCACACGCAAAGCATTGCAATCCAAGAAAATACCCCAAGAGAAAAAGAGTAGCATCCTCCAAGAGTGGGTGTCTTATTAACACACCAACCAACACAAAAAAAATGGAAAAAGTCTTAGCCAGCATTTACTACGATCCCTCGCATCCTGCAGGTTACGCAGGAGTTCAAAAATTGTATCGTGCTGCCAAAACTCGACTGAAAAGTCTCCGTTTACCTCAAGTGCAACGATGGTTACAAGAACAAGATACCTACACTTTACACAAACCCATTCGACGCAAGTTTGCCAGAAGTCGCACCCGAGTGGAAGGCATCGATCATCAATGGCAAGCCGATTTAGCCGATGTCTCTCATTTGGCCAGCTACAATCGTGGCTACAAATATTTGTTTTGTGTCATCGACGTCTTTTCCAAATTTGCCTGGGTCGTGCCCTTGACTTCCAAATCGATCATCGAGTTAGTGCGAGCCCTGCAACGAGTGTTGAAACAAAGCGGTCGTCACCCACTTCGATGGCAAACGGACAAAGGTACCGAATTTCTGAACCAAGCTTTCCAAAAAGAATTAAAGAAACGTGACATTCATTTTTTTACCACCGAGAATCCCGAAACCAAAGCCAGCATCGTGGAACGTTTTCAACGCACTTTGAAAGAACGCATGTGGAAATATTTTACGCATCACCACACTCTGAAGTACATAGACATCTTACCGCACCTGGTGCAAGCGTACAACCAATCTTACCATAGAAGCATCGAACGTGCCCTGCAAGACGTGACTCCCGAGAACGAAGTGCTGGTGTTTGAGCGCCTGTTTGGTACGTCCCCGACGAGGGCTGTCCCCGAGAAAAGTGGAGAGTTGGCCGTAGGAGATTGGGTGCGCATTGGCAAAACCAAACGCACTTTCGACAAAGGTTACTTACCTAACTGGACGACCGAATTGTTTCGCGTCACTGGACGAGTGCATGGCCGTCATCCTGCCGTCTATAAATTGGAAGACATGAACGGAGAAGTGCTCAAAGGAACGTTTTATTTGCCCGAGTTACAACGTGTGACCAAAAAAGAAGACGACGTGTACGACATCGAAAGCATTCTCGAACGCAGAACCCGTAAAGTGGGCAAACGACGTGTCAAAGAAGTCAAAGTACGTTGGAAAGGATATCCGCCCAGTTTTGATTCTTGGATCGACGCTTCGCAAGTCATCGACTATAAAAAGAAGTGACCATCATGCCTTTTCACACAGCAGACGCAGCTACGTCGACCACTCCTCCTTCCCCTAGTTCTTCTGTGCAAGATTTACAAAAACAACCCTTGTGGGTGTGGTGTGGAGAACGTGTGCCTAAAACGCAAATCGTCTTTTTCTGCCAAATCTTCGTGGTGTATTGTGTCATCGGGGCAGCCATCGCCAATTTGAGTTTGCAACAAGGAGACAAACAATTGTGGACCATTTTATTGAGCAGTTGCATCGGTTACCTGCTTCCTAATCCCTCCCTGAAATTCACCTCGAACGGGAACCCCGGGAACCTTGTGTCCAGTGCCAGTGCCAGTGCCAGTCACCACTTCAACCACAACCAGAACCCCATTTTAGACGGAGACACGCCTCTGACGTCCAGTAATATCCCCTCGGACAGCCACAGAACTCTGGAATTATGAGTCACCAAAACCAATTTTACTTAACTTTACCCAGTGACAGTTCCATGGAGGTGTTTCCCAAGAACACGTTGTGCTGTTACACGGCCAAATTACCTCAGGCCATCCAGTTAGATCACGAAGCCCATTGGGAAGTGGCTTTAGTAGAAATGATTCACCCGACCCAAGTCCTCAATGTCCTTCCCAATCAAAATTTTTTTGATGTGGAAGTTCATGACGAGCAAATGCAACAGTGGATGGATAGCAATGTCAAATATGACAAGAAAACCCGTACACAAAAGTACACCACCTATCACTTGTTCATTCCCCCAGGCTATTATTTTAGTGGTCAACATTTGGTCAGCACCATAACCTCCAGGTTTAATGTCGTGTTTCTGAAAGCTTTGGAGCATGTCAACAAAAATGTCACCATGGAGTACCACAAAGCAGCTCGTCGCTTCTTGATGAAATTTGAACGAAGTAAAATCGTGTCCATTTTATTTTGTCCTGAATTGTTTGACATGTTGGGCGGAGACATGGACATGAGAAAGGCATGCTCAAGAAAAACGAATTACCCATCGTTTACGACAACGAGTCTTTTAGCAAGTTATTTCGTGCCCCGGTAGAACTGAACCAAGGACTGAATTTGATGTTCGTGTATTCCGATGTGGTGGAGTACAACGTGGTGGGACACACCTCCGTACCGTTACTGCGTGTCATTCCTTTCAAAGTGGATTCTGCCACGAACGCTGACGAGGAAGGTGGAAACACTTACCACGTCCACCGCGAATTTGTCCATCCTCACTATTTGCCTGTCAGTAAGTCGTATTTGGACACGGTCAACATTGCTATAAAAGGAGATCTGGGACAAAATATTCCATTCACCAAAGGAAAAGTCACGGTGAAACTCCATTTTCGAAAACGGTTCTCTCACGACTCGTAAGTAAGTCATGTATCCAGTGTACCGAGGGGTTGCTCGACAGCGAGGACACGGTTTAGTAGACATGTTAAAATCGGCCTTTCGTTCGGTGGCCCCGGTGTTGAAACCGATGGTGACACGCGGATTGCACGCCTTGAAAGATGCGGCACTGACACAAGGCAAAGAATTTCTCCAAAATGTCATCATCGACAAACAAAACCCTAAAGAAGCCTTCATGAGGGCAGGCAAAAATGTCTTGCTGCAAACGGGCAAAGACATTTTAGGCCAACGAGAAACACCTATAAATGCCCTGCACGCTACCGAGTCAGGCATTCAGCAAGGACAAGGCAGAAAGAGACGACGAAGAAAACACCCTTTCACCAGACTTCAAGCGAGAAAGGCCAAGAAAAGAAGAACCGTTCGAGACTTAGACGTTTTCGATTATTGAGAAAAGAGACAAAAAAATGATGCACCGAGAATCTTGCGCTTGTTCCAAGACGGAACTGGATCTGTTTGCCATGCCCCCTACCATGATGATCATGCAAGAATCCCAGTGGGTGGAATTTCACCCCGTCTCCTCACTGACCGATTCCGCTCCCATCGAGTTTGAAATCAAAGGACAGCCCGAAGATTACATCGATCTGAATAGCAGTTACTTGTACCTGAAAGTCAAAATTCTAGATAAGACTGGAGGTGCTATAGACGATGAAGCAGTAGCTCCCGTCAACAATTTCATGCATTCCTTGTTCAGTGGAGTGGACTTGTACTTGAATAACAAACTGGTCAGTAGCAGCATGGATACTTACCCTTATCGTGCCTACCTGGAAAATCTCTTGACGTACGGAATAGATGCCAAGAACACTCATCTCAATGCCTGTGTGGTATGGGAAGCTGACGAACCTACCAAGTTTGAAATATTGGAAACTGATGAAAAGAAAGACAACAATGATGGATTTGTAGAACGAAGAAAGAGAATCACGGGAGCCGACACAAGTTTAGAACTGATGGATCGTTTGCATTTGGACATGTGGTTGCAAGAAAAGTATTTGCTGAACGGGGTGGATGTCCGCCTGAGACTGAATCGTAGCAGTGCCGCTTTCCATTTGATGGCTGATAGTGACGGTTACAAAACCAAAATCCTAGAAGCCAGACTCTACGTACGCCGTGTGGAAGTGTTACCTAAAGTGGGAAACGACATCAGTCAGACGTTGAGTAGAACGACCGCCAAGTATCCCATACGACGCGTGGAAGTGAAAACCTTCACCATTCCCAAGGGACAGCGATCCATGATCGAAGATCATCTGTTCCAAGGACAGTTACCCAAACGTTTGATCGTTGGTATCGTCGAGAATACAGCCTTCAACGGAGCTGCCGAAAAAAATCCTTTCTACTTTCAACACTTTGGCGTGTCCAAAATCGAAGTCAGTCGCGATGGCAAGACCTTGTGTACCCGACCTTTCGAACCTGACTTTACCAAGAAGAATTACTTGAGATCGTACTTGTCCCTGTACGAAGCCACCGGACAGTTAGGAACCAATACCAGTCACGGTATTACGTACGAGGATTATGCATGAGGTTACGCTTTGTGGGCTTTCGATTTCACTCCAGACCAAGGCAGCGACGAGGGACATTTCCACCCTATAAAATCCGGCCAGATTCGTGTGGAAATTCAGTTTAAAGACCGAGACCCTGATGAAACGGTGAACGTCATCCTGTATGCAGAATTCGATAATACCATAGAAATCAACAGTTTGAGAGAAGTCATCCTAGATTACTAGAAACCATGGAAGACTGTTATCCCTCTTTACCTAGTGGAGAAACTTTTAGTGTTGGATTATTGTTAAAAAATGTTAGAGTTCTTGTTGTTTAGTGTTAAGTGATTTTTGAATAAAAAAATGTTGTCTTTTGAAAAAAATTGTTTGATGTTATATTGTTGGATTATTGTTAAAAATGTTAGAGTTGTTGTTTAGTGTTAAGTGATTTTTGAATAAAAAATGTTGTGTTTTGAAAAAAAATGCCTTTGTCTTTTGTTTAGTTATAAGAATGTTGGATTGATGCTCTTTCATTTCTTACTATCCCTCTCATGACACTCACTAAACGTTGCGACTCAAAAACCGTGTGGGGGATGTTTTCCTTCACGTCCGCGCTTTAACTTTAAGAACCGGGTTGTTTCCAGTCTAACCATCCATTGTCGACTCATCCTCCTAAGAAGATGTGCTCCAAACTAGCTAAACTCAACGAAGCCTACGTGAATTTGCATAGGGTCAGACACAGTCTGATACCGAAGCCAGAAGAAATAGAGAATGTGAGAATGTTAAAAATCACTGAAGACCTGATAGAAGAGCTCTTCAGAGAAGAAATGAACAGTGAAAAAGAAGAATGGACAGAGAAGTACAGACTTCAGAGACAGCAGCAACAACAACAACAAGAGCAGCAGCAGCAGGAACCTGAACCTGACAGAGGCTTTGTCGATTGCCGTATCGACACCAAAGAGTTCTTCTTTTCTTTCCGAAGAAGCAGACCTATCGCCAGAAAGTCTATCCTCAGAGGACATCGCATTCTTAGAAACTAAAAAGAATGCCATAGCAAACAAAAAAACAGCCCTTTTCAGGGCTACCCCAATACTCTAGAAAAGAAATAACAATCGATTTGCCAATGTGTGTAGGTAGAGTAGTGTGAAAATAAACACTAACTCTTTTTTAAAAAATGTGAGGGTATGTGTTTGTGTGTTTGTGTTAGTAAGTGCGTAAGTGCTTAAGTAAGTTGGTATGAATGGTAGATTAAAATCATGTTTTTTTTTGGTGTTTGAGGTGTATATTTGGAGTTAGATTGGATTGCTTTGCGTATGTGGATAGTCTAATGAAGCGATTTATAAAAAATTTTAAAATAGTGATGGGTAGCATAAAAAAGTGAGTGTTTCTTTTAGGTCCGCGCGTTGTTGTTTTTGGTCATGATGTAGGTAACATCAATTTTATGTTTTTTAGGGGGATGTTTTCCTTCACGTCCGCGCTTTCACTATAAATTGAAACTCGCTGGGCAGTCTAGCTACCCTTGTTGATTGATCAACACCAAAAATGAACACGAGACTGTCTAAACTGTTGGAACTTCATGTGCATCTGGAATATGCCAGGCGCCTGTTGAATGAACTGGCCGCGGAAGCCATTGTGGAGGAGGGAAGGATAAGAGAGGAGGAGGAAAGAAGAAAACAAGAAGAGGAGGAGAGAAGATATAAAGAAGAAGAAGAAGAGGAAAGAAGATACAAAGAGGAGGAGAGAAGAAACAAAGAAGAGGAGGAGGAGAAGGAAAAGAAGAGAAGAAGAATAAATTTCAGAATCTCAGAGAGCGAAAATTGGGATTCTGAAGCGACATATCCTGCCTCTGCTCTCTCCCCCAAAAAAGTAAAAAGTAACTGGGGGATAAGATGTGTATGTGGCGCCAGGCCTGGAAGGTGCCACCATTAACCAGGTGTCCATGAAGTTCCAAAAAAACAGCCCTTTTCAGGGCTACCCAATACTCTAGAAAAGAAATAACCATCAATTTGCCAATGTGTAGGTAGAGTAGTGTGAATATAAACACTAACTCTTTTCTAAGATAGTGTGAGGGTATGTGTTTGTGTGTTGGTGCTTGTAAGAGCTAAGGTATGTTTGTGTGAATAGTAGATTATGGGTTTCTTTATTGTTTCTTAGCGTATGTGGAGAGTATAGTTTGGGTTTTGTAACCGCTCACGTACGATTGTGTGGATAGTAGATTATGGATTTTGTTTATTGTTTCTTAGCGTATGTGGAGAGTATAGTTTGGGTTTTGTAACCGCTCACGTACGATTGTGTGGATAGTAGATTATGGATTTTGTTTATTGTTTCTTAGCGTATGTGGAGAGTATAGTTTGGGTTTTGTAACCGCTCACGTACGATTGTGTGGATAGTAGATTATGGATTTGTTTATTGTTTCTTATCGTATGTGTTTGTGTGTTTGTGTTTGTGTGTTTGTGTTTGTACCCGCTCACGTACGATTGTGTGGATAGTAGATAATGGATTTGTTTATTGTTTCTTAGCGTATGTGAAGAGTATAGTTTGGGTTTTGTAAGCGCTCACGTACGATTGTGAGGATAGTAGATTATGGATTTTGTTTATTGTTTCTTAGCGTATGTGTTTGTGTGTTTGTGTTTGTGTGTTTGTGTTTGTACCCGCTCACGTACGATTGTGTGGATAGTAGATTATGGATTTGTTTATTGTTTCTTAGCGTATGTGAAGAGTATAGTTTGGGTTTTGTAAGCGCTCACGTACGATTGTGAGGATAGTAGATTATGGATTTTGTTTATTGTTTCTTAGCGTATGTGTTTGTGTGTTTGTGTTTGTGTGTTTGTGTTTGTACCCGCTCACGTACGATTGTGTGGATAGTAGATTATGGATTTGTTTATTGTTTCTTAGCGTATGTGGAGAGTATAGTTTGGGTTTTATTATATGAAATGAAAAAGTAGGGGATGTTTTCCTTCACGTCCGCGCGTTGTTTGGTCATGATCTAGGTAAGATCAATTTTACGTTTTAGGGGGATGTTTTCCTTCACGTACGCGCTTTAAGTATAAGAACCCACAGTATTCGTCGTTCAAACCATTCTGCAAAGAATAAAAAAGAAGATGGCTTCTAACCAAATGGACAAAATACAAACATTACAAGACGTTTTAGACAACTTAGGAATGATGGAGCAGATGTTGATAAGACTGGTTGAAGACCATTATTCCTATAGTCCCCATCGTGTAAAGATGGAAATTAATAACTTAAAAAAGGTAAAGGACAAGATTAGTGGTGTCATGAAAGAGATAAAGGAGGAGAAGGAGGATGAAGAGGAAAGAATAAGAATAAGCAAATGGAACGAAAAGATTGAAAAAGAAGAAGAAAATGAGAAGAGGAAGAAAGAAGAGGAGGAAGAGAAGAAGAAAGAAGAGCAGGAGAAAAAAAAGAAAGAAAAGAAGAGAAAGAGTGTTGGAGATAAAATAAGAACTTGGTGGAGAAAAAGAAGAAACTAGAAGCAGAAGAAAACCCAAAGGCCCTTTTCAGGGCCAGCCATATTTCTCGAAAAGAGATAGCCTTTCCATTGCCTACCCCTTTTCTAAATTTAAATTTAAATTTAAATTTTAAAAAAACTTTTTTTTTTTAAAAAAAAAATAAAAAAAAATCCCATATTCAATTCCCCTTGTCCCTAGACAAACCCAAACTCTATTCCCATGTTAATTTCCCATTGTCCCTAGACAGTCCCAAACTCTATGTTAAATTCCCATTGTCCCTAGAGTGACCCACGATTTTTCTCCATGTTAAATTTCCATTGTCCCTAGAGTGTCCCAGGGGTCTTTTTAATGCTAAGTCCCATTGTCCCTAGGGTATCCCACTTAACTACTGTTGTCTATCAGTTGTAGTATATATCCTGAAATATAAAGTTCAAGTGATTGGGGAGGTAGAAATTTCAAAAGCAATTTTAACAGAACTATTATTTTGACTACCATCATTGCACATAGGTGATCGATATGCGCATTCCAGCTGAGATCTTGATCAATGTAGATACCAAGCAGTTTATGAAAATCATTATAAAATCATTAAGTACAAACTAATAAGGCGCGACATATAAGACCCTCAAACAACACTTCCATTTGACATACAGTCATGCAAAGTGCTTTTTCACCACTTCAGTGCGTTCTTCGGTGTTTATTTTCAGTTTTGTTTGTCTTTGTTATGTAATTGACTTCGACAGAGCTTCAGTGACAGTCGAAAGCGCTTATGCTAGTTAAAAACTAGTTTCGAACTGTTTGTTGTCAATTTTTCTTGTAAGATTTATCTTAATCAATTCATGACACACACGTTCCTGTACTTTTGGATTAATACTCTTCAATAAATGTTATCCGCGACAAAAGGTAAAATTCTAGAGAGCTTTATAAAATTGTTGCCCTTGTAAAACATGTTTACATGGATAATCGAAGTCAAACTTCCAGCTATATAATCGAAGTACGGTTGTTACCTATAAGGTAGATAATTCCGTGTCAAGATGAGTGTCATGAAGACGTACGTCCCAGAAATATAATGACTCTTATGAAAAGATCGGCTGTATAGATGAGATTAAATAAAAACAAAAATTGAGAAAGAAGAAATAAGAATAGAAGAGATATTTCGTACGCTACCTAACGTTGGAAAATGGCTGAAAGTAAACTGACATTATAGAAAGAGGAAATCTCAAAACAATTAACCAAACAATCAATCAATCTTTCATCCAAAGAAAGTACCACTGACACACGCAAAATGCACAACCATATGATTTCGCAGTATTTCACAGTGCCCTACCCAAATTACACATAATTGATCATTTTTATATACGGGCTATAACATCCTTGACGCCCGTATCCGAAACATTTGTTTTACACATGTATTATCCTTCATTTTGCCTTAGAAGAGTCTAATTTCTTCATCATAGAATTTCTCAAATGAATATGGAGAAAACCCTGGGAATGCATTTCAGCACGTTACTGGTTACAGATATTTAGTTTTAAAACAAAAATAGCAGGCTTGACGGATTTTCTTCGCTGTCACATTCAAAGGTATACAAGGATTACAGAGTCCGTCACTTACTTAATGCGATAGATAGCGGTGTTCGATTGGTTGCCATGCATGACTTCAGTTAGAAATTAGCAACGGTTGAAAATGACACTATTGCATAGTAACACATTAAACATACAGTCAGTACTTCTTTAATTTCCAGGCGTCGACACAGCTGGCAATAGTTGATTTAATGCTATTTATATATTGCCAGCGCATCTTTGTATTAGCTCAGCCAGCTTGAATTTCTCAACTCGTATTGGACATTCAAAGTTGCATGCCTGTCCTCGTGTACAGAGCTGCGTGGGAATCCAGGAAACCAGGCTATCTTAAGACACACAGGAAGGCGAATCGGGCGCATGTTACCACTAGATTTCTGTTGTTGTTGTTTTGGGGTTTAACGCCATTTTCAGCACACGATAGGCTATACATGGCGGCCAGTATTAATGGGTGGAGGAAGAACCCGAGAAAACTAGATATATGAGATCCTGGCTAAGATGGGTTTTCACATTTGAAATAAACAATTGCAAGGTTTGAATAGGTCTGTTCAACACCTTGGAATGTTTATTAGGGATGTTACCGTAGGTTTCTTCAATCATGATATTGCAACTGTTCTCTGTAATCGGTTTAGCTGTTAAAAAGACATTATCAAGAAATTTTGTTGACAAATAGAACCCCCCCATTTCACACTGCCTTTAAACACATAACACTGAATGTCGGAACATCCCTACCAACCAGTGTAACAGCACCTGCCAATTAAGGGGGGGGGGGCTGAAATAAAAACGTACTCACACACAAACGTCGAGTCACTTGTCGCTTGAAATTTGACCATCGTTTTATTCTTGCGCGTGTTTATTGGGTATTATGCACACTTCTGAGTAAATAGACACATTCTTTTGCTTTGGTGTCCTTTCGAGGAAAGTCAGGCCTCTTTTGAAACTTTGGACCCTCCGCCAACATTTGACCTGATCCGGCCCAGAGCACTGTGTTATAATGGTTTTCCCCGACCAACAAGTCGTTCTCAGCCTTTTTCTGAAATGATTGCTCTGTTCGTAAAAAAAAAAGAAAAAAAGAAAAAAGAGCGATTTGTTTGCCTAGTGATTACCATTACCCCAGTTCCGTAACACGGTGGTCACGGGTTTTTAATATACTGCCTATTCCGCATTTTAATTTTAGCGGTGCGCCGTTCAGACGTTTATTCCTGTGCCTGAAATTTCCTGTTTACGCACGTGCACGACGACCACAGCAATAAACACTATAACTTGTTTAAGCTCAAAGCTCAGCAGTTTGATGGCGACTGAAGGGGTGAAAGAAATTTTCCAAGACTTTCAGGTCTATCTGGAAAATGAACAGAAGCTGCGAGAGGTAACGTCAGTAAAATAGGGACAGTTTTGACCAGCTTTCACTTTGGTCTTACGAATAGACTACTGTACTGTAAAACACCATGTTGGCACAGGCACTTGATTATGGGGAAACTAATGTGTACACATTAGTTTATCCAGAATCAAGTGCCTGTGCATGTAGGACAATTCTGCGCAACGATACGACATTACTGTAAACATTGGATCACGTGTTGTATTTTTGGTCGAATATCCAATTTGTATCAAGAAAGAGTAGTCGTTCTTTTAGGAAGGAATGATATTCATAAGGTGTACAAAAATATCCCACATTTCTACCCTAATTGCATATAAAAATTTGATTTCTGAATGTTAACATGAAGACCCACTCCATGACCGTCTTGAACTTGTAACTCACAAAATCCTATTAGTGTATATTTTAGAATCATAAAATAAATACATTATATAAAATATGGAACTGTATACCTTAAAACAATACTGCATCTTAATTCAACAATTTTGCAAGTTGTCCCAAACGTTTTATCATCAGTTATACAGCATGTCAACTTGCTGCTAGAATGGGATTCTCAAGAAATTCCCTGGCATATAGTCTTGTTTCTGAATTCTGTCCCCATAAATGAGAAGTTGTAAACACATTACATTCTGTTCATTGTTGGTTCTCTTCAACACAATCTGTACTTCCATATCAGCCATTTTGATTCTCCAGCCACACAAACCGGCACCTAACAACATTGTTCATCCACATATATATGTTACCAGGTAACAGGCAGGCCTATGCATATGGAGTCGAATAGGTAACAGGTGTAATATTTATAGCGCACTGCTATATATTTTCATATTTTTAAAAGTATTTCAAGAATAATCAGTTTTGACATTTGGTACGAAGTCCTGCTTCGTTAAGCAAATGTTTCGTTTTAATACACTTAAGACGAAATTTCTTTGAATGGTTATCGCATACATTCACTATCATCCTACGTCCATAATCTCCACCACAAATACAATATTTTATTTTTATTTTATGCAAACTGAAACAGTCCAAAGTAGTGTATTTCATTTCCATAGCCCAGTTAATAAACATTACATCCTTTCAAAGCTATGCACAGAATATGCTGACAAAACAGTTAGTATTGCACTTGCACGTGAACGTGTTTATGAAATGTGTTACCATATTTAGTATCTTTGAGTTCCTTAAGAACGTCAGACGTTTTTGATGTACTTAGCAGTTAACAAACAATAAAATGACAAGAAATTGACTAGTTTTTGATTTCTGGCATTCTTTTTCAGGCAGTAGAGCATAAGTCTTTGAGAGACCCTTCTTTTAAATATATTTTAAGGTGCTAACCTTTAAATATCACTGACATCTTTGTGGGTTTGAGTTTCAGTGCTTGGCCAACTTGTGTATGTGAGAAAGCTTGCCAGTAACCTCCTGAGGGTCATTGGTGCTTCCTGGGGTTTTCATAGGTTCTTCCTTCACCAAAATGTACTGGCCACCATATATAGCCTATCATTTGCTGAAAAATGGTTTTAAACCCATAGTAGCTCAGCAGCAACAATAACAGTAAAACATTGTCCTAATTGTTGTTGTTTTTTGTGATTTTTCTTCAAATGCACTTATATACTCTAAAACTTTTCTTCCTGATTATTCCTATGAGACAGACTGTCTCACATTGTTATTTTTATTTGACCAACATTGATTACCAGTGTTCATATGAAGGTAATAACTTTGTGAATAATTTATACACAGTTTGAGAAACAGAAGGAACTCATTGCAATATGAATGGTTACAAATTAGGAGGCTATGATGCATCACATTATCTATTCCATAAAAAATAACCCATGTGGACAGTGTCTTGACCCCTGCAAACTGTTAAAGAAGAAAATGTTTTATGAGCTAAATCATAATTCATTCTAATAGAAAGTTACCCATTTATACAACTGAAAGGTTCAGTACAATGTCATCACCTTACATGTGGAAATGGAAGTGAATTTATTATTGTTATTTTAGGGCTTAATGCCGTTTTCCTGCACAGGATCGGCTATACATGGTGGCCAGTACAACTGGTGGAGCAAAAAACCTGGAAAACACAGAGAAGAACCGCCGATCCAAGAGAAGCTACTGGCAAGTTTTCTCATGTACCCACTTTAGCCAAGCCTGAATCTTGAACCCACGCAGACAGAAGTGAGATGGTAGTGATCTGGAATGGTAGGTGCATTAGACCACTCGGCCACTTGGGGCCTCGAAGTGAATTTGTATTCTTTATTCAGGGAATTTAGGCTATTGTCAAAAAAGGTAAAAATATTGCAGCGCATTTCATTGTATACCTGTCACTTGATAAAGTTGAAATCTTCAGTCATTCTCTACAGCAGCTGTATCAACTTAATCGTAAAATTGTGTCTTTTGATTTTTCTGACAATTGTTTCTTCGAAATAATTAATTTTGTGACTGCCATTAATAATCTGATTCAGTTCTTTTTTAATTTTACCAGTCAGTTTTAAAATTAAAGGAATGGACAGAGAGTTTGTTGCATTTAAATTGGTAAGTTAAGGAGTAGACTAAACTGAAAGCAAGAATGAACAGGTGAATTTTACTGAAACCAGCTGTGGAAAATTTTTGGTGCAAAATATAGGACAATGAATAGAGGTTACTTTTATTTACTGTCTATATTAGACCAAGCAGCAAAATAGTAATCATCATAGCAGGTATATTGCTTATCTCCCAGAATTAGAGGAGTCAGAGGCTATAAAACAAGTCTTTATATATGAAATCTGGTTTGTATTTTTCTTTGTACACATTGGTGGGCAACATAGTTCATAGAGTACAAGACAGTTTTATGTAAGCATCATGTTATGTTTTTCCAAAAGCAATAATGGTGGTACATACACAGTGTTGTGGGTAAATTACATTAATTCTTTTTAGAGCAACAAGGTGAATTCATAACAGCCAAAGTATTCATATTTCCCACAATATATAAAACTGGGTTGAATGCATGGGAAGTTACTAGTACTAGGTGCTGTTGTTATTACTGTTCCTGTTCTTTATTCTTTAAGCCTTGTTGGGCTTAAGGCTCAAGGCTTAAGGTCTTAGGTTGTTGTTGTTGTTTTGGGGTTTAATGCCATTTTTCAGCACGTGATAGGCTACAGATGGAAGCCAGTATTAATGGTGGAGGAAGACTCTGGGAAAACCCCGGAAAGAACCACCGACCCACGAGAAGATACTGGCAAGCTTTCTCACATACCCACAATGGCTGAATCTGAGACTGAAACCCATGCAGACAGAGGTGAGATGGCAGTGATCCGTAACGGAGAGCGCTTTAGACCACTCAGCCACTTGGGGCCCCAGGTCTTAAGTTAATTGTGAACAATTCTGAAGTGTATATTGTTTCATATTTTACAAAAGTTAATTGAAATTTATGAACTTTGTAACTTGCAGTTTTATTCTTGAATTTATATTTACAAAATGGCAATATTTTACAAGCAATTGGTCATATATAAACTGCTGAGAATTTAATAAAGTAAAAATTACAATCACCATTTAGCAAAAATTATTTTTAATTGATTTTGTTCTTAATTTATCATTGAAAGCAAAACAAAAAAGAAATAGAAAATTATAATAAATTGTTGTAAAGACTGATATTGTTGGCACCAGTAAAGATTTATTTTCAGATCTTTGACTTTGGAAAATTAAAAAAAATATGCAGACACATACGATATTTATATAATGGGTACACACCCAGCAGCTGAATTTAAACTAATTAAAAGCTAAATGGCAATTTTAATTGTACAACTTTATTTACTTATAATTTTCATGTTTTTCTTCAAATGTAAACAGATTACATTTAATGAATAAAATTGTATAGTTAAGTTCCATTTTTTCTGGCTTTTGCTCTCTCACTGTCTCTTTTATATTGAGTCATAATTGGAAAAATTTCTTAATAGTAAACCATAAACTGAATAGATTTACTCAACAGTTAAGGGGCCCTGAGTGGCCGAGTGGTCTAAGGCGCCTTCCATTACGGATCACTGCCATCTCACCTCTATGTACGTGGGTTTGAATCTCGGATTCGGTCAATGTGGGTATGTAAGAAAGCTTGCCAGTAGCTTCTCGAGGGTCAGTGGTTCTTTCCAGGGATTTCCTGGGTTTTTTCTCTACCATTAATACTGGCCACCATGTATAGCCTATCGTGTGCTGAAAAATGGTGTTGAACCCTACAACAGCAACAACAACTTAACAGTTAAACATGATCTGATGTTTGTGTTGGATATAGAAAATTTGATGCAGTAATTGTAAGTATAAATTAATAATCAATTATGTTGCATATTCCAAAAAAGTTTTATAGTTATAGCAGTCCTTTTCTCTCCTTCTGGTCCCTTATAATGCCTTATGGTGACAGCTGATTGCAGTCCCCCAGTTATTTTGAATTATCTTTGTTGTCCCCTTTGGTCAGTTTTGTATAGAGATCAAATTAAGGAAGTGCCTTTGTAGTCCTATTATCAAAATAATGTAGTTCCTTTGAAGTGAAAGGTATGATTGTTGAAGTCCTTTAACTGTTTGAAGGTCTTGCGTGGATTACAGTTTTTACAGTCCCTTGTTATAGTCACCATGCAGATGGGGAAGGATTGTGAGAGCACACACTGCAAAACTTGTTAAAAAAAGTTGTTGTATCAGTCAGATCTGCCGCTTGTGCTGTGAATCGATCATCTTTGTTAGAATGCCCCAGTGAACAATATATTTTAACAGAGCGATGGTGTGCACTTTCAACCTCTCAAAACTTTATTCTTTATTGTGCCAATACTGCCTGGTTAACATGGAATCATCTATTCATTTTAATATTGCAGGATATTCGACAGGCAGTGCAGAATATTGAACAAAGTGCTAGAGAGATTATGACATTGCTCCTGAGTGTTCATCAGCAAGATGGAATCAAACAAAGTGAGATTAAATACCACTTATACTTTATCTCTTTTTAAAGTTGAGTCCAGTATCAGACTATTCACCAGTAAGATCTGAGTTATGGGTTCCTTCATGGAGACTTTTAGTTTGATCAAGGATAAAGGATGGGTCCACTTGCATTGTTACTTTTGTTAATGTACCTGTAGTACATATTATCATTTTCATTGCAACTAAAGTTCATGCAGTGGTCCCCTTATTGAGCTCCCCCCAACACACACACACACACACTGTTCAGATGCCTTCTGCTTTTTCAGCCAGAATCCAGTGAAACAGACATGCTTGTGTTCAAATGTGGCCCAGTAGGATAGCCACCCTTATAACACGGCTAGCATATTATTGCAAAAAATTGCAAATTTACCCCTCAAATGAAGACAAATATTGGGGTTTACAGACAGAAACTTGATGAATATATATTGATTTCTGAATTTAACATTTGTTCCAACATCCTGGTAAAATGCCTTACTGTAGTCCATACAGAAAGAGCTAAGTAATCCAACTGTCGGTACTGCAGTGTGTTTTTAAGATGTCAGGTTTTTTGCCACTTTGATAATTACTAGCTATTGTTACTTGCAATATATATATCGAGATGACATGAACTGCTGAGTAACACTATTGTTCAGGTCAAGTCATCATGACATCCATTAGCCATAAGTAAAACTTTTGTGTTAGCCATTGTGATTCTGTCTCATTGATTATGAAATGTATCTGACAAGGAGCCAGTCTGTAACAAGTTGATCATGTGACCATCTCACTTCCTTTGCAAACACAGTGCACTTTGTTTAATACAAATTAGTTTGACAGTAGTACACTTGCCAGTGAAGTAATAAATTGTTGTTAAATGAGAAATATGACATTGACATTATTAGTTTAAAAGGAATAGCAAAGAGCAGTTTCACTAAACAAAAAGAGGAAGAATCTTTTGATTACAGCAGAGAAATTTGACATTGAAAGGATTCAGATAAGCATCTTCGGTTATAGGTTCTCCCAGAGTCAGAGAAAGGAATGGACAGACAATGAAAGGTACCAGTCAGATATGGTACCCTGTCCACAGATCTTAAATTAGGGCAAAAATCCTAGATTCTATTAACATTTTCAACCTCTGTCAGTTAGCCAGCCCACCTATAAACATGGTCACATCTTAGACTATTCTTCATTGATCTGATGATAAAATTCTAGTCTGCATTGGTGACCCATCAACTTGCATCACATCACCTCTGCATCATGTGCCATCTCAACATATCAGTCCCTAACCCACCATCTGTTTGTAACTGTGATAGAGACCTCCATATGATAAGATAACCCAACTATTGCATGACATCCAAGCAAACATAACTACCTCATTACCTCCTACAGCAATACAACTTGATAAGTTGTGTTTATTGATTGACAAATATGCCCCAGCAACTGAGTGCAGAGTATCATTTTAAAAGTGTTCTGGTATATTAGTGTTAGGGACAAGCTTTGCACTGCTAAAAGAGAATGTCGTAAGGCTGAGAAGATTTGGCTTTCCATCAGCCTCACTATTAATAAATAGATCTATGTAGCTGCTATGAAGAATGTTACAAACATAGTATATGCAGCAAAATCAGCCTACTAAAGTACTAAGATCACTGAAAGTTCCTGCCACAAAGAGCTCATTCAGATTATGAACAAACTAATGTCAAGGTATAAATATACACCACTTCCAATGACCTCTCGACTGCTCCAGTGGCCTAGCGGTTGGAGCGTCTGCCTTGGATTTGGGAAGTTGTGGGTTCAAACCCCTGGCTGAGTCATACCAAAGGCTTTTAAAAATGGTACTAACAGCTGCCTCGCTTGGCGCTCAGCATTAAGAGGTTAGTGCTAGGACTGGTCGGCCTGGTGTCAGGATAATGTGACTGGGTGGGACATGATGCTTCATGTCTGTGGCATGATGGTTACATTAAAAATCCAAAACACACACACATGCTATTAAGATGCAACCTTTTGATAGCAGTAGATGAAGAATCTGATGAATAAAGTTCATTATTGCAAAAATTCAGTGTTGAGATGTTGAAAAAAATATACTTGTTCAAGCCATAAAAGTAACATACATTTGTCTTGATTTGCAGCGCATGCAAATGTTAATACATGTGTTGTGTCTCCAGGCTTATGGGCAGAAATGATTAAGATTGATATGTAGAACATAAAGCATTGAGGGTTGATCATTACATTGGTCACCTCTTGAGAAGCCTCTCTCAAAAATGGCTATTAATAATTTGGAGACCACTTAGCCTGACACCAAAATAGTATTTTTTTTGTTTCCTTTTAGTTCTCCTCAAGGGAGGCCACCCCTTTTATCAGTGTATCACCTAGGGGTGCAAGACTGAGAGTCAAAAATCTCCTTGGTGTCAAAACTGGGGGTTAGACTGAGTAAAAAACAAACTTTGGTATCAAAACGGGGGGTCAGATTAAAAATTTGGGGGTCTCTGAAGCGCAAATGAGGGTAAAGGGAAACACTGTTTTATAAGCCCAGCTTTTAATTGTAGAAGAAGATAACCAAAGTATTAGCATAGTGGACGTAATCTTTAATGTTAGGGAAATATACATGAAGTATATGTTTTGTATGTTTGTGGTTTGATATCGATTTTAATTATTCAATTTGGTTTAAGAAAATATCTTCATATGCTTCTGATATAATTACAGTTGAATGTTTTCACACCTGCTGGTTTTATTTATTTGCTAAAACTTTGCCACAGTCCAGTGCATTTTACAAGTGTGTCATTAACACAAAATCCATAACATTGTTGGATGTTTTGAAATAGAGGTTGTTTTCTATCTAATTTTCTGTGTCAAACTTCAGTATAAAATGCATATAATCCCATTAAAAGTTTGTACCTATTATTTTCTTTTTAAAAAAAAGTATACCCCTTGTAAAGCCATAGTTTTATTGATGAACTTTGCAGCTCCATCCATTTGTGAAACTGTTGGTCCAATGTTCCACATCATTCAGGAAAAGATGAGGTCCTTGGCAGAGCTTGTACCTGCAAACCAGTACTACAGGTATTTATATTTAGGGCCTTATTGGTACATATGAGATAACCAGGCCCACTAATTCAAGTTTGAGATACATGAGACAATATTAGTAATTATGATTATCTCAGCTCTTTAGCATCAAAAGATTTTAACTCAAATGGACATAAGGGCGGTGGAATTTATGGAAAGTTTTTAAGTCACATGGACATAAGGGTGGTGGAATTTATGGAAAGTTTTTAACTAACATGGATGGTGGAATTTATGGAAAGTTTTTAACTAACATGGACATAAAGGTGATAGAATTTATGGAAAGTCCTTTAGACTGCTGTTAGTTTAACTCACATGGACATAAAGGCGATGGAATTTATGGAAAGTTTTTAACAAACATGGACATAAGGGCGATGGAATTTATGGAAAGTTTTTAACTCACATGGGCATAAGTGCGATGGAATTTATGGAAAGTTTTTTAGACAACAGTTAGTTTCAATCAGCAATTGCTGTTTTACACTCCAAAAAGAACTGTTGGAGAGCATCGAGATATGTAGGACTTTAAAATTTGTTCAAATAAAAATGATTCACTGTCATATATGCCTATTATTACTAGAAACTTAAATGACTTTTTTCATAAACAGAATTTGATGAAATGTGGAAGAAAGAACCCAGGCTGTGATGCCTTAACAGCTTTTGCAAATGTTGTGTATGAAAAACTAATTAAGACTGCCATTACTAAAAGATAAAACAACCTGATTAACAGAATTTGACTGAATTTGACACAAAGCATGCTGGCACAGACTAATGGTGCAATGAGGACAACAGGTACATTTTGAGATATGCTGCCATGTTGCAAGATCACGTGTCACAAAAACGATCGTCAGTTACACAATTTTTAAAACCCAGTGGAGGAAAGATCATGCAAATTACCTGTATTTCCTGGAATTTGTTTTTGTTCAGTGTGTGATTTTAAAAGAAATATTGAAAATTTGGGTTGATAAAATTTGTAAGTTATCAGATATAGCCACTGTTGCTAAAAGAGAATAATAGTTGAAAGACTACTCAAGAAATGCTGAAATGAATTCAACTGAATTTGATGGAAAGCATCACAGCATGGTGGCCTTTAAAATTTGTACCAGTGATGCAGATCCACCATTAGATTTTTCACTTCATGACTAAACAGGAAAACCTTTAAACCACTGTAAAACTTCTGTTAAGATTTTGAGTGAAATTGAAAGATAGTTGCTGACATGGAGTATTTTCACATTCGTACAAATAATGCAGATTCTGCCATAGACGTGACTTAAATTACTAAACTAGCAACAACAAAAAAAAGACTTTAAAATGATTCCTTCACAACATTGCTGAACAGGATTTAACCAAATTTGACTAAAAGACTCGTGGCATTTTTCAAATGTATTCAGAGGATGCAGATTTGGCATCAATTATGGCTGCATTCCCCCCCCCAAAAAAAATGTACAAATAACTTCTTCAAGAATGGTATTACAAATCTGACAGAAAGCATACTTGCTTGAAGGTGTTTCTGGTTTGTTTGAATGATGCCATTTTCATTAACTATGTCTGCTTACAGTCTATTCCAAAGGGCATACTTTCCAAACAAGGCAAGTGGGGGGGGTGTGAGCCTCTAAAAGTGTGTTTTATGATCACAGTGAAGTACGTTGCCTGTGAACTAAATACAGTAGTCCCCCTCTTGAATGGCCCCCCTGACCAGCGGCCACCCACTCGTTACGGCCAGAATCCGTTGGCACCGACGAATTTGTGTTCAAAAGTACCCCTCGTGAAAGGCCACCCGGCTGACGCGACCAGCGGCCAGCATTTTAGTGCAATAATATAAAATTTACCCCTCACAAGCGGCTGCATTTTATTTGAATGTGTATCCAGAACCTGTATTTTATTCATAACATGTGTTAATCCGATTTCTGTTTCCCCGATGGCAGGTTTTCGTTACTGAAAGAAGTGTTGAGTAAAGTATATTTACCACTAAGGTTAATATTATATCATTTACGCCTCACGAGAAGCCAAATTTATTCCATAAAAACCGAGAAAGACTCAACTTTTAATCCATACAAAAGGGTACGTACATGTAATCCAATTAGCCTTACTGCTGTGTTATCATAAGATGGCCGGTTTAGTCACTGATAATTGTTAAAATTACAATTATTGAACAGTAGTAACAGCTGAGAAGTGGCAGTATCGATTTACAATACCCAAGTCAGCAGGAAAATGGTTTGGTAGCCTTTATGGCTTCCCTTAGTAAGATGTTGAGCTTGTTCACTTTGATAATCAGTGACTATTACTACTGACAGTAATTGTCAAAATTACGAATCCTAACGGCCGCGAGGTCAAATCTGCGTGATGTTAATGGTACATATCGAAGCCATTTTGGCTTCTCTCACTTAGTGTAAAACAATGTATAAAAACAATAGGGTACCAGACTGCGACTAACGAATCACGTGACAAGATCACTTCCTTTAAAAACACACAGCAATTTGTTTAGATGCATGCAAAATTGTTTTATCAGTATTGTAGTTGGCAACATGAATAACTTATTGCAAAAAGATCAACATGTCATCGAGGAAAATAAAAATTCTCAGTTTAGAGGAGAACGTGAAAGTAATTCAGCTGACGGGGGAGGGGGCGGTCGAGGATCCTTGCAGAAAACTAATGTTGGGAAAACTCAGATAAACAATATCGTGAAAGATAATGAAACAATTCTGCAGAAGTGGGAAGGCGAAATGGATGGAGAAAGGAAGATTGTTTGAGTCAGGAGACATTTGTATCCTGATTTGAATGACAAGAAAAAGCAACAATTTTGTCAGTTGAATTGGGATTTGACGACTTTACCGCAAGTAACGGATGGTTGCACAGATTTCAAGTCCGACACAATATCAAGTGTTCTGTCCTTAGTGGAGAATCAGCTGATGTTAATAATGAAGTTGTCGAAGATTGGAACAAAAGACTAAACGATATATGCAGGGGATATGACAGCAAGGATATTTTTAATGTGACGAGACTGGTTTGTTTTTTAGACTGTTACCAACAAAGTGACAGATGATGTGAACTGTAACATAATTATAAAGACAGTTTTAAAACTATATCAATGGTTATTCATAACATTCTTTTGAAAATGATGACACAGTTTGTTTTTCATTTATTTCACATCATGCATGTGATTTTTTAATTAAAATATTAAATATTTAAAATTAAATGTACTTGTGACTTTCTTCATATGTATTTACTATTCGCAATTGTCATCCCCCTCTAGAAAGGCCATCTGCATTATAAGGCCACTTCCCTGCTGCATTAGGGGTGGCCTTATAAGAGGGGGACTACTGTACATGAGTTAAATAATTGAGAACACATTATCAGGTCTCAAAACTTATAAAAAATAACTGGAATTTAGGTTTATATACATTGTGCTAACAGGTACAGTTAGAATTGTATCTAAATAACATGAAAAGCTCTGCCAACTTAAAACAATGGAAGTGCAAATTTCCAATTCTAGCAATGACCTTAACTCTATTTTTATTGGTAAAAGGTGAAATTGAGCTTTGCCTGATACCAGATTTGGTTTTAATCAATGAAGTCCTTCATAAGTTATTAAGGAGGGAAGGAATATGTGAGGGAAGTGACATGATGCAATTAATGAATATGGATAACACTTTGAGCTTCTTCCTTTGATATGGGAGGGTTTTATGTATATTTGATCCGTTTTAATTGTTTTATAAGTTTAAAACCTTTTTATTTTTTAATTTCATTATATGTCAAAATAATATAGTTTTGTTTACTATGAACTCGATACTTTTCCTGAAAATAGTTTTACCTTGACTGTTCATTTTGTAAACACATAAGGCTGACCTGGTTCCTGACTTTAGTTCAGAATTGGTAACAGTAACGTGAACAAGTTTTTTAAAATTTATTTTTTATTGTGGGAATAATAGAGCTGAGATTGAGGCTGTGTGGATATGTGACCCTTGACTTGTAAATAGTTTTTAGTGAAGTAAACAACTTTTTTATATAATAATTATTATTCTCGGAGTAAAATGATTGGTTTTTTATCAAGGTCCTACTGGGGCTACATTACTTTTTTTTATAAGTAAACATGTTCATGTGATCATCTATTTTGCAGCTCAGGCATTTCCAAAATTGCACATTACTTAGTTTTATATTGTGATGCTGAGAGATAGATCTCTCATTCTGGGCTTTAAACACTTGATGTCAAGTCATTTTGTTAAGTTGTAGCCAGTTTTCAAGTTATATATTAGTTTTTCTTCAGATTATTTTGGTTCTAAAAAATGTTTCTCTGGAAATATTTTAAGTGCTCATACAGAATTCTTGAACAAAGACATTTCTTAAAAGTTTTATTCGCATTTCCAACACCGGATTATTGTTTGTGAATAACACGGAACTTTAGACATTCCATTACCATAAAGGATACAATGTACGTCATCGCCTTCCATCTTGGATTCTTTGTCGGGACTCGAACTTGAATTCATTAGAACATTTCATTATTAGGACTTTTAAAATTTTATTCATGGATTATTCTTGGACTATTTTTGGATTTGATTCTTAAAATTGTAAGTTCTTATTTTTTCCATCTTTTTACAGTATTTTTCCAGGGAAATAAATTATTTGTTTTTCAAAGCTTGTTGTTTTCACTCTTTCTTGAGTTGCTGTTTATTCAAGCCTAAACACATAACATAAGACAGGGTCTTATTGAATATCAAATAAATAAAGCTCAGACTTGTAAAAATGTTGTGCTTTTCCAGGTTTAATGATATTTGGAGGTTTGGCATTCAGCGGCTGGCATTCCTGGCTGCGTTCCTTACATATCTACAATCAGAGACACTGGTTTCAAGGGAAACTGTTGCCACCATGATAGGAGGTAAATTTTGATGGAATCTGAATCATGTCATTGAAACTGTTTACTATTTTTGTACATACTTTGGCTGTCATCACACTTTAACTAAAAATCAAGCAAAGCTTCACTTATCTGCAACTCAGATGCACACACAGATATGTATTTAAGAAAAAAGGAATTATGTGATCCTTCCTCTATGCATGCAAGTCTTTTTAATATTAGATGGCATTGTGTACGACTAATAAACATCATTATGCTCTGTCTATAGTAGCTCAGCCATGGGGAAAATTCACCACCATGTTGACATCTACTATTATGTATTATACTGCTATGACTTGCAGCAAAAAAAATTTAATCCATCCACTAACGGGGCCGCAGGTGGCTGAGTGGTCTAAAGTGCTTCCTGTTGATGATTCACTGCCATCTCACCTGTCTGTGGGGGTTCGAGTCGTGATCTTGGCCAATGTGGGTATGTGTTGAAGCTTATCAGTAGCTTTTTGTGGGTCAGTGGCTTACTGTAGTTTTTCTGGGTTCCTCACAGTTATACTTGCCGCCATGTATAGCATCTGTTGCACTGAGAAATATCTTAAAACCCAAACACCACCACCACCATCTACCATCATGCATGATTCTACTGGTTGCAGGAGAAAAGTGCCTTTTTTTAGGCTGTCTGCAGCACATTCTGTTTTATCGTTGAAATCTACCACTTTTGAGAAATAGAAATTTATTTATTTTAAAGAAACTATATTTTACGCATTCTATCCTCCCATTAGTGGGAACTGGTGTACTGGTGGCCAGAAATTTTAGAGCAGAATGACTAGTGCGATGATGCTTGATGAGTAATTCGATCAAGAAGGCTAACATCTGTACATAACAAGCTGTTAATAAATTACCTTATTGTTGTAATGTTAAGAGTTTATGGTCAAATGTGGGATGGTACTTTAGGCATTATGAGTAATAAAGAAATCAATGGCGGTCCATGATGGCTTTCGAGTCTTTTTATAAATATTGGGTGACTTTTGGCAGAGAAGAGATAAAAAGTAGAGACTGACCAAAAAATGATTTTGGCAGATACACTTGAAGTATTTTTTTTGAAGTGCCAAAGGACGTACTTTAACTCAATGCTGAAAGCTACAGCTAATAAATATGAAGCTCAGGAATACATCTCAAATCCAACTTAAAAACTTCCTCCCTAGGGTGGACTTGATTTGGAGGATTCCTGTTGAACAGCCTTTAAACCCCAGCCACTGGAAAACTGAAGTTGGGACTTCCCTCCAGGCTGAGTGTGATTGTTTTTGTCATTGTCACATTTTAGTGCTGACATGGAGAGGCTGTTCCATTTTTCTCAAAATACAAAGTGATTCAATGGAAAATATGTACCATAAAACTACAGTGTGAAATAACGAATGTCATCAATAGTCACCAGTTTGTGATCTTGGGAAAGAAGCTGAAAATGCTTAAGGTTTTTCATATATAAAAAAATAATGGCAGTGAATTTGGAGATATAAAACTCTTTCCTTTTTCATTACACAAGCAATAAAAATAGAATAGAAAGGACAGTTAAGTGTCAATTCCTTTATGGAACTCTTGTTAACAAAAGTGCCAAGAGAGGGAGAGCTGAAAATATGCATCTTACCATGCTCAGTAACATTGAGAAACCTGACATGTTAATGATAGTACATAAGCAAATTTTACTGTTGTTAATTTTGACCTTGTTTCAATCAGAAAGTGTGTACATGTTGGAATAATAGCTTTCAAAATGTTTAAATCTTGCATGCAGTTCTCCTTTATTTACGATGAGACTGTCAAAAGAAATTTAACACTTGGATGTTTCTTTATTTCAGTCAAGGTAAATCGAGAAGATGGCTTCCATCTAGACTTAGATGATTACCTACAGGGACTTCTTCAGTTGGCTAGTGAACTGGTAAGACTTTTTGGTTGCAGAAAATTACATTACTGGAAATATAATGTGCTGCTTGTGTTATGTATATTTAATTTACATTGTGTGTTAGCTTTTTTAGTTGTTTTTTAAAAACTTCATTATATGTTATTGATAATGTGATATTGTATGTTGGACTTGACCTTGTCTGAAATTTAAGTTCATTTTCTACCTGACCTGAATCATTGATTTTGGTTTTGTAGTAAACATGTTTATCTGAATCTGAGTCTTGAACTTTGGAAATTCCCTTTGAATTGCTGGGTCTGCCTGTTGTTTACTACACACATTTTATATTATAATTTAAGTAGCAGGCTTCTGGTTATAACTAAGATTTTATTTTGTCATCATTATGAACCGTACAAAAGTTTATTTTTCCATTAGGTTTTTCTTTAACAAATGCTAATTGTGACTCAGGGTCAAGTAGAAGACTATAGAAACCTGTTATTGGAAACATTATTCATTCATTGTGTCCATTAATTCATTTGCACTGGAATATATGTCTTTAAATTATTAAATTAAAGTGATTCTTCTCTTGAAATACAAAGTGCTCTTAAAAATGGCAGCCCTGGAAATAGAGAATTTAATTTATACTGGAATTTTAAATAAGGATATATTCTTGGGTTGTATATTTATGATCCATCAAAAGAATCTTGGTACATCAACACGACACAGTCCACTACAAGCACATCAACACCCTCAGCATTGTTGTTGTTGTTATAGAGTTTAACGCCATTTTTCAGCACAAGATAGGCTATACATGGCGGCCAGTATTAATGGTGGAGGACGAACCCGGGAAAACCCCGGAAAGAACCACCGACCCACGAGAAGCTACCGGCAAGCTTTCTCACATATCCACATTGGATACCATATGTTCCTTTTTTTACATTTTCACTTTGTATTCTAGAGAAATAAATTATTTGTGGAATTTTACAAAACTTGTTGTGTCTCACTCTTTTCTATTACTTATTTCAAGACCTTAGAGTCATAATAAAAAATTGGGGGGGGCTCATCTCAGATACTGATTTCTCTCAAATATTTCAGAAAACATTAGTTTTTAAATTTAAATTCACCTTGTTATGGAATTTTCTAAATCTCGGGTAAAATTTCACATTTTAGAAATATTTAACGAAACCAACAAGCTTTTACAATGTTGTCTAAAGTGGAGAACTTTATTTCGGATCCTACCCTGGAACATTTGACTCCTTGAAAAAGGTTCGTTTGCTCCAGCTTGCCAGAATATATGATCTTTTTGAGGCAAAGGCTTCTTTAATGAAGCAAGAAATAAAAAATATTTTGACCCAATACTTGGAAGAAAAGAAAGTTTTGGATAAAACTGCTTTGCTTTTGATTATTGATTCTCCATCTGGCATTAACTTAAAAGTTATAGAATTGAAATTAAACTAGAAAAATGAAAGGGAGTTAAGATAGCTTGAGCTTCAGGAAAGACAAATGTAATTAGATAGAGAGAAAATTGCAGTTGCAGTAAGAGAGAAAGAGAAGATGGGCTAATGCAAATGCAGAAAGAAAAGAGGAGAGGGAAATACAGATGCAGAGAGAAAAAGGACGAAAGGGAATTTCAGTTTAGATCAAAAGAATTAGAGCTGGCAAGTGAAAAAGGCATCCCCACTTTGCACACAAGTTCAGGGTAACTTTGATGTTACTGAAAATATTAGGTTAGGTTTAAGGAAAAAGAAGTAATGTCTTGTTGGTCCTAAATTAAAATAAAAAATCAATTAAAATTTTGTGAATCAATACCAAGTATGGCCACTAGGGCAGTCATCTTGATAATCTTGTTGACACTGTACTGCATCGATGGTCATATCAGCATGGAGGTTATAGTGTTTAGGTGGTCCCAAGTTAAAATGTTGATCTGTTATCCAGTATGTCTGCCATGGTATATAGAAAATCTTGTTTTTGATTTTTCTTCTTAATGAATGGTCAGAGACCAAAGATGTATGGTGAGGTCTTACTGCTTGTAAATGAAAATGTTGCCATTTGTACATCCAGTATGGCCTCAGCCTTTTTGAAACTCTTCTTACTGCTAATTCTGCTTAGTGGATTGTCATATGTACATGGGGTTTGCACTAAAAGACTTCTTACAATATCCCTAAAAGAAAAAATGATGCTGATCATTGCTGGCCAATTTGACAGTCTGGTTATCAACTATTCCTCTTGAAGGGTTGGTCATGTCATCGAGATGTTTTTTTTATTTGTTTTTTTTTTTTTTTTTTTGTTGCAAAAGTACTTTTAGCTACCATATTTTGTTATGTATAATGTGTACTAATGTATAATGCAGTTTTCCAACCAGAATGAACTGAAAAAACATTGTCCTACATACAAAGCACATGTAGTATATATAACACATTAAAAAAAAATCTTGCTTTCACTGTTTTTGTAGTAGGACAGTAGTCTCCCATTTTTGATCATGTGGGACAGTAGTCTCCCATTTTGGATCATGTGGGACAGTAGTCTCATTTTGGATCATGTGGGACAGTACTCTCCCATTTTGGATCATGTGGGACAGTAGTCTTCCATTTTGGATCATGCACTGATCATCATATGTCAGGCAATGTTTTATTGGTTGTTTCTCTGAATGAAAACGATGTTCATCTGAACTCCAATATGTCTCCATAGTAGCCATTTTGACAATTTTCTTAATTCTATATAATGCATTGTATGAATTATGGGATCAACATGGGGTTTTCAGCAAAACACTTCTTCCAATACATAATTAATTCTGATTGAAACTCTACAGTTATGGTCACCAACATATGAACACATTTGTGAAGGAATTTTGAAAATACAACCTTATATGCATTTAAGTCATTATATGCATTTTTGTACTTCATTGAGTTTATAAACACTGTAACTTGTACATATACAAGTGATTTTTTTCCAGACATTGTGCATTCCAATAAAAAAAAAGTTTTTATCATACAGCCATTCGTTTAAGGTCAAAGGTTGTTAGCTGTACTGTCCTGTGGGCATGATAATACGAGGAAGTATGAGTGGGTTTTATCAGATCTATTTTGTGAATGTATATCATTCCACTTTAAAAATGTTTTTTCACCTTCTTATTAAACAATATTAATTATTGATTTAGCCAAGCTTAGAACATGGGTATATCTTGACATTGTCCAAGACAAATTTAAATATTTTGTATCCAAGCAGGGTTTGCATGATCTTTGAAGGTCTTTGACAGTTTGGGAAAAATGAGGTAGCATTTTCAAGGCCTTGAAAGTTTGGGAAAATAGAGCAGATTACCCTGAGAACTTTAAAAGTCTTTGAAAATTTAAACAAAACCCGAACATTTTAATTTCTTTCCATAATCACAGATAAAATTGTCCATGGTTAGAGTCGAGTATTCCTGGTTTCTTTCTTTTGATGACCTGTTCAGTTTCATTTCATCATTAACTCATTCATCCCCAATCCCATCTGTAGGCGTAATGAGGCTGTACCCTATTTCCGAACTCTGCAGCATCAAGGTGATTTAAGATACACCATCGTGGGTGGTAGTACAAAAAAGCTGACTGATGTAGCTCTACAATTATACCAAATAATATGGAAGTTCTAGTTGCACCATGGTTTTCTATAAGAGAACTGTATTATGAAATCTTAAGGATTGTTAGTAAATACATTACCAAGTGTGTGTGTGTGTGTATGAGTGTATATATATATATATATATATATATATATATATATATATATACCACTCCCTTGATAACTCATGCCCTGATAACTCACGAACCCGTTTATAATGTGGGGTCCAGTATGGATCCAATTTTTTTACCACAAATACCCAAAAAATTGATCCCTATTTCTTGAACTTAAAGAAAATCAATATCAAAAATGATAACTGAAGCGTTGATATATCGCTCATTTTATGGTCAAAAACGGTAGATAGGACCTGAAAATCATAGTCAACATTTTGAAATTATCAACTTTTAAGAAATGGTGGGTCACCATTTAAAAGGCATGCAAATGATTACATTTCCAAACACCATTCTTAGTACACCAAAATAAAAGATATTCAAGGAAATTTTGATCAATGAAAATGTCACTTACTCCTAGTGTAGGCTGTACATTAATATTTAAATGCCAATTAAATAATTTTTATTAAATGAAATTTGTATTTTAATTCTTTTAGTTCTCTTAAGTGTAATCATTGTAAATGCAATGTGTATTTAAACATAAAATGTGTCAATCTAATGTAACAGCTATGTATGCAAGCGTTTATCTGATATCCTAAGTGCCGACCCTGTTTTAATAACTGACTTGCGAAAGTATTTGGTTGTATTGTTGCCCTGAATTAAAAGCTGGCCTCCTTTTTATTATCACATTAATTATACATTTTGAATCAAATAAATGAGGTGGAAAAAAAGAAAAGTTAAAAGGCATGCAAATCCCACATATTTAAATTCTAGCGGCCCCTGTTGTATGCCGGGTGAACTAACTTTACTTGATAAATCGAACACAGTTATATATGATATTGTGTATGTAACATAATTAAACTACCATAAATTAACTGACTTACTCAAAGATAGCAAGGCAGCCAAGTGAAAAGAGTACTTAATACAATAAAGAGCTTGGTTTCACAGATACGGACCATTGTGGGCAAGTGAGTTTCAGAGTATTCCCAAACTGGTACTTGGAGAGATATCCTCAAGGATGATAAGCAGTTTCACTATTACTTCCAATGAAGTCACGACATCAATATTGTACTAATTGAACAATACAAAAATTGAGTTTCAAAGTAGACTATTATCTCATGCAATAAATGTCGCTAGTTTTTGAAAGAAAGGAATCTTATTTGGGGTGTATCAACAGTTAGTCTAATTCCCTGCTACTTTGACTCCCAACATGGCATTATACTACTGAATACACTCTGGGAACCAGACTAATCAACAAAACAAAAAGCAGTGATGTAATACACATGTTTTCATGTACACGTGATTGTTGTTGAAACAAGCTGGAATGATCTTTCATGTCTGTTGGACATTTTGAAAATGTTATTTATACAGAAAAACAAAAATTTTTATAAGAAAAAGCGCATTATTAACAGTTATCATTGATGTGATTGTACACCCCCCCTGGGGTTTTTCTATGTTGAAGCTGATTTGTTTTAGTGTTTTTAAGGTCCCTCAGTAACTTGTGCCCTTGCTTATAGTGCAGTCTGTGTATTTGGACCCCATTGTGCATGAGTTATCGAGGGAGATGTGTATTTCTGTGCATTTTCTTGTAAAAATATTACCAAAATCATTTTCCAAACTTGATGATATTTGCTTTCTATCACTAACTTTATATCAACATGGTTTCTTTTGACAGTCTCGACTGGCAGTCAATGCAGTAACAGCTGGGGACTACGCTCGTCCAATTAGGATTGCCAAATTTGTTGGAGACCTGGATGCTGGTTTCCGACTTCTGAACTTGAAAAATGACTCTCTTCGGAAACGATTTGATGGACTTAAATATGATCTTAAAAAAGTGGAAGAAATTGTGTATGATTTGACAATCAGGGGTCTGAAACCAAATGAAACAGCAGCTCAGTCTGTATAAGGTGTGGAATGTTAGAACTTTGTGAACCAGTCGATGCAGGGATACAACAGAGGAAAGGAGAGCAGTTGACATAGCAAGAACTTGTTAACTCTTAAATACCATCTACTCACAGCACTGTTGGTATCTAAACAGCCTGAGTCAACAGTGATTTTGAATAGAAAGGTTCATTGAAATGGTGGTTGAATATTGTTGGTAATACGTTTTTATATGCCATCTTGGTGGGACATATATCAGTTATGTGTTGGGTTCATCAGTCTTGTATTTGTTCACCCCATCACCATGCAGACCTTGAATAGAATATCATATAACTTACACCAAGTATATTACTTAAGGATAAAAAAAGTGTCATTTACTGTAGTCAACTTCCTAGCGCAAGAGGTAAAGGCCCTAGCTAGGGAAAGGTTTCAGAGATATCATCTATGCCTTTTTCCATTTTTAGACTGTAATTTTTGAACTAATAGAGATATCTAAATGAAACTTTATCATCATTTTCATCATGACAAAACAGTATTTCCTGAACCAAAATTAAGGGTCTTAGATTGAAGATTAAGGTGTGGAAAATTTGACCTGTTTCTAATATGGGCTTAGCACTTTTGAATTGCCACAAATATTTTGATGAAAATTGAAACAAGGCATGCAACATAACTTAATGGCATGTCAGATGCTATTGTCAGGATCCTAGTTCAAAGGTCAAGGTGACTAAAAGACAAATTGTAACTGTGACTAGTATTTTTGCATACCTGCCAACCTTTCAGAGAGTATTTGGGAGCCTGACCAAGGTTAAGTAATATTGTACAATTGAGAACAAATTATCTACTCATATATGTCTATAGAAAATGACTAAATTAAAATTTAAATAAAATAATATAAGAAGCTCACTTTCTCGGAAGAACTGAATACATTTACAAAATTAGGTATATGTGACCTGTATTTCATGGTCCAGTGACTTGCATTGAGCTCAGTGTCTGTCAACTAGGGTTTTTATTCAGCTAATTTACTTAGGCACTGTAACTAACAGACTTGTAAGTTTTGCTGTTTCATGTGGATTTCTGCACATTTCATAAAAATTCTGCCTTTGACCTCAATTTCACATCTTGGTGACTTGTGCTAACTTCTGCACAGAGCTAATTTTATCAGGCACGATTGCATGTGTATTCAATTAACTTGGTATTTGATTTTGCTACGAGAAATAATACAACCATAAATGAAAACTTGGTCACTATAGCATATATTTTTCAAGTCAGTAATAGTGCTTGAGAAATGAGCTTACATTAAGGTTAGCAAAAATCAACGGAGAATGAAACATAGGTCTCATTCTCATAATTTTCTCAGGGCCAAGTGGTCTAAAGTGCTCTCCATTACAGATCACCGCCATTTCACCTCTGTGTGGGTTTGAGTCTCGGATTTGGCTAATGTGGGTTGGCGAGAAAGCTTGCCAGTAGGTTCTCATGGGTTGGTGGTTCTTTCCAGGGTTTTCCCAGGTTCTTCCTCCATCATTAATAATGGCCACCATGTATAGCCTATTGTGTGCTGAAAAAATGGCATTAAACCCTACAACAACAAAAACATAATTTTCTCTAAGAGTAATATTCCATATGACACATCTAAATTCCAATTTATGTGACTCAACCAGCAGTAATGTCTAAGAAAATTACCTAAATTCAAAACTTAAGACATAGAAACTGACTTGAACATAACATAAATTTAACCAAAAAAGAGAAACATTATCACACCCTCAAAAGATCACTTGAAAGCTAAATCGTCACAAAGACTGATTGTAATATTGGAGGGCATACAGCTGTTGTAGACTTTGACTTCACCCACACTTTTACAGGTTAGTCAAAGCATTAATGAGAACAATCCTAAAGTAAAGATGGTTGTCTACTGTATTTGGTTTTCATGCAAATAATGCGTAAAGTAGGTTGTAAAATATGTAAAATGATTTCTTATTTTGTTGTGATATTGCTCTGTTGTGATTATACCAGTGATCCACTTTTTAAATGTATGATGTCAATTGACCCTTTTTTAAAAACCTGTTTGAATTTGTACTCTTGCAAAGCTTTTGAACTAAGAAACATATTATGAAAATCTGGAAAGTTGTGTGCAAGAACCCTCAATATTTCTTTAAAATATGTGTACAATGCTTAAAGTTTTCACAACATTGCATGTACATCTTTGGAAATACAGAAGCAAGTATTTCATCTTTAGGGTCTCTACCATCTTATTGGAATAATCAGTAATTGAGTGAAGCTTGAACATGTAAATGGTATTAAGAAAACAGCTTCAAATTCCATATTAAACTAAAGTCGTACATATGGTGACAAATGACCTTAGTGCCAATATGATGCATTTGGTTGTTTGTGTGGTTTTCTTAGTTGCTTTCAGCAACTTATAGACTGTATCATGCAGAGGAATTGGAAGCTTACATACAAATTTAAGAAATTATGCAAGTTGTATTTGGTTTCAGCAAATGCATTAAACATGTATCCTGACAAAAACAGGTGATCCTCAAAAACATGCTGCAGGATGATGCATGTTATTAAGTATGGAAAGGCAAATATTCATACCCAAATGACCTTTGGTCAGTCTCTGCTTACAGGGATCCACACTTGAGGCTCAAACTTTGAGGCTGAGGTCAAAATGGCAAAGCACCGTGATGCATGTTTTGTCAGCTAGAGTATTTTGTTATAAAGTTGGCTTCTGTTTCATGAGTGTTCAAGTATATAAAACATTTGTGTTGTCCAACATGGGACTGATCTGTAACATTGACAGTTCTTTTATGAATGTTTTTGAATATAGTGCATCATAAAAATTTTATATTTTGTTACATTTGAGATTGTCGCATGATCTTTCTTACATTAGCTTTTGTTGTTAGCTCCCTTTGTTGTAGTGGCCTAAGTGTTTGGAGCATCTGCTACAGATGCAGGAGGTCATGGGTTCGAACCCCAGCCAAGTCATACTGAAGACTTATAAAAATGGTACTAGCAGCTGTCTCCCATGGCACTCACCATGAAGAGGTTAGTGTTAGGACTGGTTCGCCTGGTGTTAGGATAATGTGATTGGGTGGGACATCACGCTACATGTCTGTGGCATGATGCCCCAATGCTAAACATCACTATAAACTGCCACACTGCAGACATTAGAACGACATGACTGGAAAATTGTTAGGGCTGTGCTAAAAATATGAATCACACACACACACACACACACACTTTAGAGCTAACTCACTTTTGGGATAACTTGGATAGGGCCACTTCAGTTTAAGAATAACTCGGGGCTAACTCACTTTAGAGCTAACTTAATTTAGTTGTAACTGAGATAGAGCCAACTCAGGGCCAACTCAGTTCAGGGAATTACTCAGATAGGGCCAACTCAGTTTTGCGGTGACTTACTTCAGAGCTAAATGACTTTAGGGACAAATCGTATTGGCCAACTCAGTTTAGGGATATCTCACATTAGGGATAACTTTGACATGACCAACTCACATTAGGGAAAACTTGGATAAGGGCCAACTCAGTTTAGGGATAACTCGGATAGGAATAACTCCATTTTACGATCGTCATCATTGTTTGTATTGCCAAATAAAAATCCGAAAAACAGTAATCACTCATTCTAACACTATGGGTGCTACAGAGTATACCACCTTATAGTGAAACCAATTCATAATGAAACCAATGATAATTGTGCTGCCACTTAATGAAATGGGATTCTTGAACACACATGCCATAAAACTGTCATAATGAAGGGCCTTGTAGAGAGTGGGTGTTCATTTGAAGAGCTTATGTACATTGGAGCTATCTATGTAGTTCATTCAACAAGGAGTATGGCAGATAAGCATATACAGTGTTTTCTTTACAGATGAAAATTGTACAAATAAAAATGATGAAAATAGTTATTATACTTTTTTATTGTTTGTCAGTCCTGAATTTACCAGCTAGCAATACTTGAGAAATCTCTAGGAATATCAGCATGGAGATTTCAGTATTTTTGTTTAATATTTTTTATGTAAAAAGTTTTGTTGAGCTTGCCTTGGGCTGAAGCTGGACATAGCAACCACTTTGGTATCTTTGTACCTATGTCCAGGGTCCCAGAGTGGTCGAGTGGTCTAAAGTTCTCACCATTTTGGATCACTGCCTTCTGACCTGTCTGCATGGGTTTGAGTCTCAGATTCGGCTAACCTGGGTACGTGAGAAAGCCTGCCAGTAGCTTCTCGTGGGTCGGTGGTTCTTCCTTGGGTTTTCCCGGGTTCTTCCTCCACCGGTTATACTGGCTGCCATGTATAGCCTATCTTATTCTTAAAATGGCATTAAGCCCTAGAACAACAACCTATGTCCATCTAAATGTCCATCCATGTCCTAGATAAATCTCAATGTTAAAGCTTTTTACTGTACACATTAAAAGGAAGGCTCTGCAGTAATGGGATCTCTTGTTAATATATTCTGATCTGACGAAAGGTTTATTTATTTTGGATTTTTTTTCCATGTAAAGTCATATGGCAGTATTAAAACTTTTAGCAACCTGAAGATCATGGACTAAAATACAAAATTCTTCACCAAAGTTTATCAAATACAGTTTAGTTCAATTAAAGACAAAATATGCACATGATAAATTGGCATGTAGTACTCAGGTAGCCTCCATTTTAATACAGAATTGGGAGAGTACTCATTTCACGTGGTATGTTCAGTGTAATTGTAATTTACTGTTTGTGTGGTTACAAGATTCTCCCACTAAGCAGAGAGTGATGATCGTTTAAACAATCGTCACTGATGAACACAAAACTTTCATTCTCTTACTGGAGTAAAATGAACCTTGATTATGCATTAGAGCTTTCAGAACTTAGCTGAAAAGCATTCCTGACAGTTGATGAAAAAAAAAAATCCTTTGTTTTTCTTGCACTTATGCAGTAGCAAAGAAGTCAGGGTTGGTAGGAAGTGAAGGGTCGCAAATAGGGAATCATATTTTCCACAGCTGCTTATTAGTGTTTTTTTGTGATCGCTACATATTTATATTCACTTCAGCGGTTCTTTTTAATTTTTCAATACTGCTGGCATTTTGCTGCAACATGAACTTTACTGCCCAATGCCTAGACCTAGTCAACATTTACAGAGTTTATGTCAGTGATGTACACTGATGTATCAAGAAGCTGGAGGGAAATGTTTCATATGTCATGGTTTGCATATATAGAAACAAATGATATTTTAATACATTTAAAGGCAAAAATTAATGTGATCATGGTAGAAATGGTTTTTAGGATATAAGGTATAATTACAATGTAAATTTGAGTATCATTTTCCTTAGCACATTTAGTTTACTTTTAAATCCCATCATCATCATCATCATCATCATCAAGAACATCAAAAATAATAACCTCTTTTCCAAAGGAGAAACAAAACAATATTTGTAAGAACAAGAAAAATGATTATATTCTCATTTCTTTGCATTATTTTCTTTATCTTTGATGTCACTGTCCTCTTCATCGCTAGCTTTTGATACACATTTTAAAATTTTCTTACAGATCTTGACAAATGAATATATATTTTTAATAGCTGCTAGATGTAAAAGCCACATGTAAATCATACATATGAACATGAAGTAAGGGTGAAACATTAGAAAATAACATACTAATCATGTCTGCAATATACATCTGACAAAATAAAAGATAGCCATAAAGGTAGCGAGAGAAATGTACAAGTCTGCAAATCAAAATGAGATGCTAATATTCTAGCCAGACAATTGATTTCAAGATATTATATGTGTGCATAGCACTGAATGTTATCATCCTTGAGATTGGTACATTGCTCAGTTTGCAATGAGAGATTTTAATCCTATATCACAAAGACCGGGAACATTAAATCGACAGAATTCAGCCACCTTTCTTGCAGAGTTGGACCATTTTGCGAACAGTATTCTTGAACCACAAACTTCTTAAAAAAGACGGAAAATTGGAAGAATTTTTTTATATAGCCTATTTTTTGTCAATTCAACAGATAGTATGCTAGTCTCCATGGATTTAAAATTTTAACGTGTCAGTATATTAATACACTTAAAGAGGAGTTGTCTTTTAACAGCTTTTATTTAAAACTTACTTTTCTGAGACAGTAATGCAAAACTTACAACAGACTCGTATGTATGTAATGTTTTGTTCTTACAGCAATAGTTTTTATTTAATACGGTTCTGTTCACAGACCTATTACATCAATTCCCTTGTTGGTTGTTAATTAGTTTGAATGTCCTAATGTGATAACCTGAAGTTTATAAACTAGATAGTACTTGCTATAATGAATAGTTATAAGTTTCTCAACAGTAATCCTGAACCAACCAGGTACTCCCACTTGATCCAATGTGCTGTCTTGTATGTTTCATATAATACTAATAAAAATTGTTATGATAAGTATTTCAGCAGTTTTTATTTACAAAACATTGTTGCAAAGTGCTAGCTTGTAGTTTATAAACTATACACGAGTATAATCCCTATGACAGCAATCAAATATGTGCACTACAATAGTAATCCTGAACCAAAGTAGTACTCCATCCATTCTAATCTGTTTAACTGTATATCATTGCACATTCTCTATTGGACAGTAATCAGATTTAAAATAATGAACCAAACGGGTACTCCACAATAGTTCCAATGTTATAACATAAGCTATACATTACTCACTATTATCCCTATGAAAGCAATGAAGTTTGTTACAAGTACTACAACAGTAATCATCAAATAAATAGGTACTCCATACTTTGGTATCAGTTTATAAGCTATACATTGCTCACTAGTATGCAAATGGCATCAATCAGTTTTGCTATGATAAGCATTACAGTAGGATATGCACACCAAACAGGTACTACACCCTTGTTCCAGTGTGCTAAACTGTAACACCAAACAGGTACTACACCCTTGTTCTAATGTGCTAAACTGTAACACCAAACAGGTACTACACCCTTGTTAAAATGTGCTAAACTGTAACACCAAACAGGTACTACACCCTGGTTCTAATGTGCTAAACTGTAACACCAAACAGGTACTACACCCTTGTTCTAATGTGCTAAACTGTAACACCAAACAGGTACTACACCCTTGTTAAAATGTGCTAAACTGTAACACCAAACAGGTACTACACCCTTGTTCTAATGTGCTGAACTGTAACACCAAACAGGTACTACACCCTTGTTCTAATGTGTTAAACTGTAACACCAAACAGGTACTACACCCTTGTTCTAATGTGCTAAACTGTAACACCAAATAGGTACTACACCCTTGTTCTAATGTGTTAAACTGTAACACCAAACAGGTACTACACCCTTGTTCCAATGTGCTAAACTGTAACACCAAACAGGTACTACACCCTTGTTCCAATGTGCTAAACTGTAACACCAAACAGGTACTACACCCTTGTTCCAATGTGCTAAACTGTAACACCAAACAGGTACTACACCCTTGTTAAATGTGCTAAACTGTAATTTATAAATGACTTGTTTGACTCAATATCATCAACATCAAATATGGTATAAGTATTACAATAGTACACACATTGGTATCTGTTGACAACAGCAATTTTTCAGTGGTGAAGTTACCTACAAATAAAGAAAAGAAAATTGCAATTAAATATAATATTATTAATATTAATTTAGAATGAGAGGCTATCTCTCTCTCTCTCTCTCTCTCTCTCTCTCATATATATGTGTGTTTGTCAAGAATCACTGTAATGACTTCAAACTTTAGCATTACAAAAGTAAGACATTTTACCATGTTTTTATTAATTTACATTTCTCAGATGAAGTGTACTTTTTAGCATACATACTGCAACAGGATGAGGCTTTGTTGGACCTTTCAGACTTATGAATTCATCAATTTCCCTGGCTTCCATGGCTCCCAAAACTTTATTTTTCTGCAACATAGGTTCAAATTGTCATAAAACATGTGGTTAGCAAAGTTGTGAATATATTGTTTATCAACATATTTTCTCTCAACTCACTGTATCAGTTTCCATACCTTTAAATAGAATTCAACTCACTGTATCAGTTTCCATACCTTTAAATAGAATTCTAAACATCTTTCTCAGACATCTTATCATTTTTCTTATCAGTCATCTGAATTAAGTTGTATTAGTGTAGAAGTTTGTCCCCTTTGAGACTTTGCCACTTTACGCTTATATTCATTCTCTTCGTGTCTCTAACCCTTTTTAATGCAGAAGTACTGTAAGGAGGAGTGGTGCATGATGAACATAGAGTAATGTGCATGCACACATGCAGACACTACCAAAGGATGTTTTCCAACATTGGGAGAGGAACCTTGGAAACAAGATTAAAATAGCACATCACTAAAACATGCAGACACATACAAAGTATGTTTAACAACATTGGGGAGAGGGACCGTGGAAAAATTAAAATAGCACATCACTAAAACATTCAGTGACACAGGTGCACATAAATTTGAATTAGTAGCAGAGCAAGAAAATCAGCACTCCTAGCAAAACTTAATTATGGTCCCCCCCCCCCATGAAACAAAATGTTTGATGGGAATTTGGATCATTGATTTTAATACAGTTGTGCCTAATTAGAGGGAAAATAATAATATATTCATCATTTATAAAAGACATCTAAATCAACTTGAGAAGCAAATTAGGAATGAAATCAATCTTTTAGAAGAAATTAATCAAGATATTTAAGTCTTCAGAGAGAAAAGGAATCAGTTGGAAGAAATGCATAGAACAGATTTGAAAAGTGCGAGATAAAGATCTCAAGCAAAATGATTAGAGGGAGAAGAGGCATTTCAAATTACATCAGTAAATGATGCCTAATTTATTGAAGTCAAAAGGAATTAACCAGTAAATGATGCCTAATTTATTGAAGTCAAAAGGAATTACGTCAGCAAATTATGCATAATTTAATGAAGTCAAAAGGAATTACACCAGTAAATGATGCCTAATTTATTGAAGTCAAAAGGAATTATACAAGTAAATGATGCCTAATTTATTGAAGTCAAAAGGAACTACATCAGTAAATGATGCCAGATTTATTGATGTCAAAAGGAATTACATCAGTAAATGATGCCTAATTTATTGATGTCAAAAGGAATTAAAACCAGTAAATGAAGCCTAATTTATTGATGTCAAAAGGAATTATACCAGTAAATAATGCCTAATTTATTGAAGTCAAAGTAATTACATCAGTAAATGATGCCTATTTTAGTGAAGTCAAAAGGAATTGCATCAGTAAATGATGCCTAATTTATTGAAGTCAAAAGGAATTACACTAGTAAATGATGCCTAATTTAATGAAGTCAAAAGTAACTTGTACAAAGAATTAAAGAGACATTCTTGAAAAAACAATCAGAAAATGTTTCTTCAATCAAGGACATTACATCGATCATGGGTCTCTTCTCAGCTGTGATACTGTTCCTAAAACTATAATGAATCAATGAATGGCTACATTAACCTTTAGTCAAACAGCTGCAGCTTTGCAAATTACACCAAATAATAAAATCCAGGATCTGATTGCTTACAGTTTGTCAAGTTCTTTTGGAAAGATATTGTCCTTTATTATGTTCATGAAATAGGCTGTTTATATAGCTACAGTGAAGTGTCAACCACTGAGAAAGAACTGATAATCTATCTTCCAAAAAGGCAACAAATCTAGAAAAGGTTTTGAATCTGAGACATATTTCTTTACTAAATTTATCCTGTGAAATATCACCAGCATGTATAATGAAGACTTCAACAAGCTTTTCCCACAATAGTTAATAATGAATGATCAAACTGATTTCATTAAGGGAAGATACATTGGAGAATATATCCTTTCTTTATATAATCTAATTTTTTATACAAAGAAATATCATTCCTGGACTTCTCTTAAATTGATTTTGAGAAAGTGTTTGACCCATTTGCATGGCCCTTCTTTTGATAATGTTTAACAGTTTCTAAATACTGGAAGGGAATTTACTAATTCGATACAGATATTGTAATTATTTTCACCACCACCCCCCATTTCCTAGTTCTGAAACTTTCAAACATATGCATATAAAACAGATTTATCCAACATGCTTATCTTTACAGTTTTCATCTGTGTAAACTGCATAAATCAATCTTTGCACATAGTTGTCAACTGCATTCATTTTATAAACACTGACTTCAAGTTACCCAAACTTTGGCACCATGATGTCTGGAGCAATAAAAGTACCCAGGATATATAATAGCACAGAAGTTGGAAAACAGTGAAGGGAAAATAATCAAGTGTCTTTTATGTTGCAACCTAAAGCAAGATCTTCCTAATATGACAATGAAAACCATACACAGGGACACTGTGCATAAGTCACATGTAGGAAAATATTTACATTTTGGCACAGTGCAGAAAAATTATGAAAGATACTGCAAAGGTATACACTAAAGGAAACAAACAAAATACTGGTAACTAGAAATAAGTACTGTACATATTTAGGTAGGAATCTTAAACTCAAAATACCAACCATGTGGAGGCAATCCATTGCCTGTAAAAGAAGTAGCTTAAACAGTACAATGCTAGATAATTGTTCATTTTCTTTTTAAAGACAGCTGTTTTACCATCATATTGAACGGCATATATATATATTGCATGTAATGTTAGGGACATCTGAGTGTAATTGTTTGGAGAAAGATGTTGACAGTTTTAGTTTTGTATGAGACAAGATTATTTTGGTGCATGATAGCTTTTCGGTGGCCAGATATTTAGTTTTGTTTATATATCATCATCCATTTGAGTTCTGTAAGTCTTTTGTCAAGGTTCTCCTCATTTGAGTTCTGTAAGTCTTTTGTCAAGGTTCTCCTCATTTGAGTTCTGTAAGTCTTTTGTCAAGGTTCACCTCATTTGAGTTCTGTAAGTCTTTTGTCAAGGTTCTCCTCATTTGAGTTCTGTAAGTCTTTTGTCAAGGTTCTCCTCATTTGAGTACATATGCTTCATGTAAATACATAAGCCAAAGGGAAGGTTTCTAATGTATAGGATGAAAACTGTTAGGCCAGATAAAATGATGACAATTGGTGGGTTTGCAGTATAAATCAGTTCCAGTGTTACCATCTTGTCATATAGACTGAGTGTCCAGAAATATCAAAACCAGAATTTTATGGAAAGATGTGTGTGTGTGTGTATGGGGGGGGAGTAGTACTTTTCGCCTGCCAGTTCTAATTCTTTAAATATCTAAATATCATTTCTCTTTCTTCTATCTGCATCTGCATTTGCTATCTCTCTGTCTCTCTGTCTGTCTGTCTCTCTCTGAGTATTTCTGTCTCTTTGTCTCTCTCTCTCTCTCTCGGCATTTGTATTCCATTTCTGTCTTCGTTTGCATTTCTCTTTCCTTCATTCTGATTTTGGAAGAAGTCTCAATGGATGTTGATCAGCTGAAAAGGATATACTGTTGCACACATGTGGTCACTTCCATCAAACACTTCTTGGGAGATTTTTCAGAGTGTGTGCATGAACTTGAAGACTAATGTGATTGAGGGGCTAAAGGCTAATAGGAGGAAAGGGCCTAAGTATCTATTATTAATTAGGAAGTCATCAAGCATATTTATTTCCCTACATAAAATTTATTAATAAATTCATTTGACTTGTGGTAAATTCATCAAATATTACTGCAAAATGAAGTGGAGGACCAACAAAATACGAGGGCTTAATACTATATCTGAGTTAGCTTATGAGTTAATTTGGCCAAGTTGTACAGCACATTAGTGCAGTTGTATTACCAGTACACACATGCTCTCTCTCTCTCTCTCTCTCTCTCTCTCTCTCTCTCTGCAATTGTGTTTCTCTTTCTTCATTTGCATTTTTCTTTCTATTTTGTCTTTCTGACTTTGGGTTTCCATGATTTCTGTTTTTAACTATTTACATATGGTTTTTAATTGCAATTATTTCAATTTCATTCAGAGCCAAATAGAAATTAACTAATCAAACCCAAAATAATTATATCAAAGAATTTCTTTTCCACTAAATATTGTATCAAAATATTTTTTATTTCTTGTTATGCCAATGATACTGTTACTTCCAAAATAGAATAATTTTGTGCAAGCTTCAACAACTTGTCCATTTTTAAATAATCTAATCATCCTAGGTAGGATCTGAAAAAAGTTTTCACCTTTAGAGGATATTGTATGAATTTGTTGGTTTTGGTCAATATTTCTTATATGTGTGAAAATAAAATACAATGGACTAAGAAAACTTCAAAACAAAGTGAATTATAATTTCAAAAGCAATTTTAATTTCTCTTAAGTATTTTAAATAAGTTTGTATCCCTGATGAGCCTTTGAATTATTGTTACAATTCTATGGTTTTAAACTAATTACCAGGAAGAAGCAAAGCCAAAATGTTTTGTAAAACTCAACAAATAATTTAATTCTCTAAGTTATAAAATGAGAATGTAAAAGTAACTTACATTATTGTGAGTTAAATCCAAAATAATCCTAAAAGTTCTATCACAAGTCAAAAAGAACAGTGTCCTGAATGAATACCAGGCTGACTGTGCTGAAGTGCCAACAGTCTTGATATATCAAAATGTCTTTGAATGAATTCATAATAATCTGCAAATATTGTTTAGTCTGAACAGTCATATGAGCACCTTGTAATTCCAATGTATAATTTCAAAAAATGATTCATCTCAAAATCTAAATACAACACATACATGTACTACTTTTGCAAATTAAAGTAAAAAAGAACAGTAATATGGAAAAAAAGAATTATTGTTCACTTCTTCCACCTTATTTAAATCCCCTCATTTACGACTCTACATCACAATACATTACTACATGATCTATGTTGCAATACCTCCCCAGTTGATTTAAACTGCAATAATCAATCATATCAACGGAAACTATAAACATGTTCGTTATCAAGGCTGGGTTTAGACCTAAATCCAAGTAAGCAACCTATTTATGGCATAATTATTTTAAAATATGATCTACAATCATGGACAAAAATTAAAAACACAAAAATAGATATACATAACACCTCCCCTCATAACAAAAAACAGATATTAGAAATGAATCTGCTTTTCGTGACACTGTTCACTTTTTAGTATCAGTACATATACGGAACGTATAATCTGGCTTCGGCACAAGAATGCTTGGTAAACTTCAGTCACTTTTACTTTATTCAATAAAACCAGTCTCCACCACATAATGAATTTCTTTTTCAAACCTTCCTACTTGAGATGATTCATCCTGTACGGATGCTATTTCACAGATGTAGAATATACAATTTCAACGTTGTAGTAGATTTTATTTGTTCGTGTTGGAACATCTGGATACAAGTCTTCATATTCATATATCAGCTGATTTATTTCACTCTATGCCTGTAACTGTATAATGTTTCTGATTCAGATTGTTTAACATTCCCAAATTCTGAAGATTCGTTAAAACTGAATCACTACAACCCGATTGCATGCCATGTTAAAATCCTCACTGTGTGGGACATGTATTAACAAACTGATTGAATGATCAACATGGCTACTATATGGAAAAGTCGTTCATGTTTCCACCTCTCAGGAGTTCTAATGATATAATTAAGTCGCTTTCTTTCTCTTCGATTGTATAAAGACCATAATGCCTAGCCTGAAGAGGATTTTAGCTATGGGCAAGAGGATTTTGAGGTATGGGCAAGAGAGCCTGGGTTGAAAACTCCTTCCTTCGGTGTATCTGACATATCTTGATTTCCTTTCAGCAGAGTGAAAATTAGTTCTTGCCACTTCACGGCTATTTGACAACTTATATTAAAAATCAAAGAAATAATGAAGAAGATTAAGCTCTGAATCTTCGGTTGAAAGATGTTTCTCTTTTCATAATTCCAATTGTCCACGGACAGAACGTCCAAACACTCGTTCAAAAGAATTAAAACCCAACGATTATTGAACTGAGTCTCTAACACCAAATGAACACTCTCGTCCCAATATTTCCCTGTATCAAAGCATTAAGCGAATCATATTCTGAAAAATTTGATGAAAAATTTCAAAGCCCCATGACTTTCATAACGATAGGCAGAAGATTTAAACTGATGGATGCTTAATTCATGCATAACGTGTTGGGAAATTCCAGACATAAAATTTGACCCACAATAAGACTGGACAGATCTGGCAAGGCCAAACAAGTGTACAAAAAAAGCTTCATAAAAGCTTTTAACTATGAAAATTTGAACAGATGTGGTGTGGTTTATTATATCAAACGTAATGATTGTGAGAAGGATTACATCGGGGAAATGATTGATTGGTTTTAAGCTGCACTTATGTTGAGGGAATTACATGTACGAAAATGAATATAAAAAAATTGTATCACTATCGGGGAAACATGTGTAAAACTGATTTTCAGGGTCCAATAACGCAATAGTCTGTGTTAACGGGCTGCACCGTGTCGTTTTAATGCATCGCGAATGCTGTGTCATTTAACTTTAAACAGAGGGTGCTTTTTAAGACAAAACAACGGTTATAAGTTAAATTAGCTTTCACAAATATTAAACAGCAAGACAGTGTCATTTTCAGTATTGTGATTAAAATCGAGATCTCCAGGCGACAACGGTGTTCTGACAGTCACCCATGAAAGTTCATATTCTGGCGACCTTTTGAATATCACAAATTTGAAAGCTCTGATTTGATTGGTGAATCACAAGGTCAAAAGAATATAATATTGGTGTCAATCAAATCTACTTATGATAAGTAGATATCGATTTTAATCATATTGTCATTTTCAATGCATGCCAAACAAAACATATATATTTGATGACGTTTACTGCATTGTAAAACCAGTTGTCTGTTTAAACCTATATACAGGTAAGAAAATTAACTACGACTACAAATGTCTATTATGGCTGTATATCGAATACTAATCATTTGCTTACAAATAATTTATATTTTCCTTCTCAGAAAGGGAACGTATGACAGTTATCCCGCTCAACTTGAATGCTCTGCTGCCCAGTTGAATGCCGTACTACTCCGTGAAATGACAGCTCATCGCGTACCGTTGTCTCTGGATACAAAAATTAAAGAATCGATATCTAACCTTTTTTTCTCATTTACCATAACAAGTAAATAAGACCAGAGATGTAGCTAAGCATAAATAACAAAATGACTGATTGACATTTCATTAAATCCCACCTTTCCATTTCCTTTTTTTCTTCTGGATAACTTCTTCCATTTTTTAAGTGTCGTTTCCATTCTTTCTACAGTGACCTCGGCCTCCACACCTTCCATCTTTATATCACTCACAGTTTTGGTAACATCTTCCTAAATAATAATAATAATAATAATAATAATAATAATAATAATCATAATCATAAAGACGTCATCTTTATAGTCGCCATGATAATAAATAATTTCAACGATAATTACGATGATGTTACTTAAGACGAGAAGAAATGAAAGAAGAAGAAAAAAAGACTTGTTTATGATAAAGTTTCATCAGTTTGTTCATACTGTGTTTGTATCTCATCATGCTTTAACAGGGATGGGAAAAATACAACCCACAGGCCAAACCTGGCTCGTGAACTTGGTTATATACGTCAGTTTACATCATAGGATAAAATTATAAAAATCACTTATCCGGACCGCGCCGTGGAGGAAGTTCCGCGAACAGGGCCAGAATAAAGCAGCTCTACCGTCTCTCAACTGCTACATTAATATGCAATGGCGGCATGGGCGCCCGCACATAGGGGCAAGCGGGGAATGGGGAGGCGGCACTCTAAACATATTTTGGCCTACATCCAATGTTTTTGAGGGTACCCCTGAATGGCTGGCATAATGGAGTGCGTCCAAAGCAGCAGTGCCCTCGGCAATAGACTTATAAGTTGATGGGTTAAATGTAGCATGAAGAAATATTCGTTATTGTCGGAAACATTAGTTGATACATACAGAAGACCACATTCTGTGTTTTGTTCTGAGTCAGCGGAAAGAACAAATTTAAAGCGGTGATGGGGTTAAGTCCAAGTTGTCAGGTCTCTGGCTCGTAACAAAACACACACAAATGTACTTGTGTATTTATTGCATATCTCCTCTTTAACGGTTCCAGAATATTTCAGGTTGATTGGAATTCAAACAAAGTCGGATATATAAAAGTCTGATCGGTTCCATCGACGCGCGGACTTCAATGAAAACATTTCATTTGTTCCAGAATGTGTGGAAATACTGACTGAGTGTCCATATGTAGCGCCAAACTCACCAGATGAGACTGAAGTTGAATGTAATAGAAAAGGATCATTTATACCTTTAACTGCTCTAGTCTCTGTAGTCTTCTGCTATGTTCATCTAGGTCTTGTTTTGCTTGTGCGATTCGTGTTTCCACTACAGCTAATTTGACTGATGCCTGATCCAGACCAGCGCGTATTTCCTAAAGAAAAATAAATATGAGGAATATTTAAATTGATTTCTCCAATAAATTCTGTCACTTGTCGTATTGTTACAAACCTCGGGTATTTGCTTGACCAAGTGGTGTAAAATCCTGGCGCGATTACGCCAGAAGTCATAAGTCTCCCCTATTTCAAAGACTTCTATACATCTTCTATTGTAAAGTAGAAAGCCCTACGTGTCTATTCTATAAATAATGGTACTCTAGTCAACGCAAGACCACATATCTCACAACTTTCCAATCGCCTATCAACCACACATCTGCATGGTTTCTCTTCATCAACTTTCCGTACCGTCAACAGTTGAAGCCGTAAAACTATACAACTATCCCCTAACACAGGGAACTATTTTTACTACGCCACCTTAGGCCAGTCAATTCATTGTTTCGAGCCACATTTCGCCTGTGAAATTGCATCATATTTGCCACTATGGTGACATAAACGCAGGGACGTAGAGAGTAATCACGGACACTGGGGTAAGAAACACCCGGGCCTCCTAGTTCTTGTTTAAACGATTTTGTTCTTTTATAACATTAAATAGTGTTGTTAGGGCTGGGCCCCCTTACGGGCCCGGGTCCCGGGAATATATCCCCGGCTGCCCCCCTCACCTATTGTCGGCCCTGCAAAAACGGTATCTGCCGAGTCCCTTATTGTTTATTCCAGTGTGTAATTTACCAGTCCCCAACATAAATACTGCACCTGCAGTCACTAAACCAATGTACACCACAAGATTTTAATAGGGACAATGTAGCAACAGGGACACTCATGCAGCTGTGACCTGAATTCACCAAACGTAAACCATGGCATTATGGAAACTCACTAATATTTCACTTATGACATTTGCTCCTAGTAAATGGCTAATTATTTAGGGCTAATGAATATTTTCACAGGGCCGAGTTCCAATAATCAAACAAGTAATCACAAAACTCTGTGAATTCCTTAAAACGAGGCGCTATAACCAAATGCGCATACTCCACATTTATTACAGTATAAACAAAGGACCATTGCGGATGCAAAGCAAATGGAGGTTTGCCTGTCTAAGAAACACACACACATACACACACACACACACATATATATATATTGTTACATTTTTAGGCTCGAATAAACAGTAACACAGAAAGAGTGAAAACAACAAGCTTTTTAAAATTTAACAAATAATTTATTTTTCTGGAAAATTCTGCAAAAATGAAAAAAGGAGAAGAACTTACGGCTTCAAGAATTATATCCAAAAATAATCTAAGAATAATCCACGAATTAATTTGCAAAAGTCCTAGTAATAAATGTTCTAATAATTTCAACTTCGGATCCTGATGGAAAATCCAAGATGGATGACGATGTTGTAGTCATTACTGTGCTTATCAAAAGTTCCTTGTAGAAATACAAACAATGGAACTCCGGTGTTGGAAATCCAAATTAAATTTGTAAGCAACGTCTTTCCAAAATTTCTGTGTGAGCACTCCTCAAAATATTTCCAGATAAAAAAGAATTAATCCTTTTCAAATCCAACTGATCTGAAGAAATTAGAACTATAAATCTGGCTACAACAAAATAACTTGACATCAGTGTGAAAAGCCCAAAACTGAGAAATCTCTCTCAAAGCATCTCTATTAAAACTTACAAATGCGCGTAAAGGAAAAACCGGAATTGCGAAATCGAAAAAGGGGGGGGGGGTCACGTGATGGTGTTATGTCACATACACCAAAATTGACCCTGAAGACAACCAATCATTTTATTCCAAGAAATAAAAAATTTGTTTACATCTTACATCATGTAGTATCATCATGATCTTGGAAACAACCAATCATTTTAAAATAAAATAGAACTTGTTTATGAAGGTAGCTACAAGTTCTGAAACAATGTCAGAATTTAGATGAACACCTCGTGTTTACAAATTAACAGTCAATGTCAAACAATTTTCTGAAAAAAAATATCATCTCCAGTGAATAAATTTACATTAAAATAGCGTATAATAGAATAAAAAATTTAAAACTGACAAACAATTAAATTGAAATAAATATGAATTAAATCAATATACGTAACTATATATATATATATATATATATATATATATATATATATATATATATATATATATATATATATATATATATATATATATATATATATATATATATATATATATATATAAGGAAGAACCAATGGCATTTACATTTTCTTTGCATTTATTGTCCGAAACCATTTAAATTTACATAATGTCATGGTGAGGTGAAAGATATATTATTTGGGCACGTAGCATGTGTTTAACCAAACGCGATTGAAATGTTCTATTTGATTTCATTTCTGACTGTAGGACCAGTGTAAAAAAGACCCGATGATCAGTGGAGCTGTAATGAAGTCTCTTTCTGATGATAATACTAATATGACGATGAAAACAAAGCTAACAATGACGGCAAAAACACGAATATGTCTTCTACTTTATTCGTATGTCTGATGATGATAATGATAATCACAACGACAATACAATACCTTGTAACTTTACAATGATGATAGGCTAAGTAGGGATGATGACAAAACTACTCCTCGGGTGGCGCCTCGCTTACCTAGAAACACAACTGACACCATAAGTTGATTTCTGCAGCAGTATCGCAGAAATACCTCAGCTTGTTTTTGCCTCATTGGCCACGAAATTCGCACACAAAAAAGAAACGGAAACTATATATTATAAGATCTGAGCCAGCAAATCATCTCGTATCAACACAAACACATTTTACCTCAACCGCAATTCAAAACGAGGCTGGCTCAGGAAGCCAATTGGTCAAGTCAGTGCCGTTTGATTTTAACGCCGTCAACGGAGGAGCAATTTTATAGAGAACATTAAGGATGACTGCCCAGGTTATGACGTTGGTGATAGTAATATAACCAATTCCTTACACATCTAACGTTGGATTTGTGACTGACACCGGGCACAACCGTTTCAACAAAATATCATTTTAGCCTAAATTACCTTAAAATCAGTTGAATCTAATTTTGCAAGAATTTTGTAGTTTTCTCCGTTGCACAAGCACTCATGGAGATCCCCTGTGGACCTGCTGTGGAATTCCACATGAAGTACATTGTAGCGTCGCCCTTGTTGACCATTTATACATCGGCTGAAGTGATCAACCCCGTTATCAATACAGATAGAAACAACGGTCAGTTTATTCACTGAAATGAAAAGAAGTATTTTTCACTGATTGATGATTAGCCGCTCTACACACCTGTCTCTGCAAATGTAGCATATTTTACATTCCAAGGGTATATTGACCATTGGTGACGCGTGCTTTGAGCGAAGAATTTTACGTTTGTAGTTTTTGTCCATCTCGTTGTTTGACCGAGATGTTTTCAGGGGAAAGTTATATTCTCTTTATTTTTTGTTTTCATTTGTTTCTTGTGACATTGTGGAACCCGCAATTAGTCGGATGAATGTAAGATTTCTAGTAATAAAGCAAAATTAGTTTATTTAACCAGTCAAGGTGTGTGCTTATTTTCATTTTTCTTTGTTGAAATCGTTGAGTTCAATATTTTCCATTAAACTGCAGTTGTTTCATCAGTAGTCGATGTATTATAAAATTACCGTTTCATGTAAGGTTGCAGAGAGAGAGAGAGAGAGAGAGAGAGAGAGAGAGAGAGAGAGATTACAAAATGTATATGTTTATACATGTGCGAGTCTATCAATGTGTGTATGTGTTTCTGAGAGAGAGAGAGAGAGAGAGAGAGAGAGAGAGAGAGAAGAAGAAGAAAACAGTAGTCAGCCCAACCTTTTAAAATCATTTTTTGTTTCATAATCTCTGCTTACTTAAACTTTGGTAAATGTAGAGTAAGAATTAGGGCTTGTCACTTCCTTTTCATCTACAAATACAACTATTAAACCTGAAACTATTTACAAGGTTGACAACGTCGTAAAGTAAGACTAGATTTCCAATCATTTAGTACCGTGTCAATTTATTATCAGTTCCAGGATACAGAAAATAGATAACGATAATGTTCACAAAACCACTTTTCTGTTTTGTCACTATTTCTAGAGAAATCACTCCCAAAAGCAAGTCAGTAATGTTCTAATGGGAATCCATGATTGCGTTGATGAAGCAAATACTCACAATACTGGCCATACACAACAGGATGAGCTCCTTGAATGGGAATCTAAGATTGCGCTGATGAAGAAAATACTCACAATATAGGCCATTCACAACAGGATGAGCTCCTTGTAATGGGAATCCAAGATTGCGTTGATGAAGAAAATACTCACAATATTGGCCATACACAGCAGGATGAGCTCCTTGTAATGGGAATCTAAGATTGCGTTGATGAAGAAAATACTCACAATATTGGCCATACACAATAGGATGAGCTCCTTGTAATGGGAATCTAAGACTGTGTTGATGAAGAAAATACTCACAATATTGGCCATACACAGCAGGATGAGCTCCTTGTAATGGGAATCCAAGATTGCGTTGATGAAGAAAATACTCACAATATTGGCCATACACAGCAGGATGAGCTCCTTGTAATGGGAATCCAAGATTGCGTTGATGAAGAAAATACTCACAATATTGGCCATACACAACAGGATGAGCTCCTTGTAATGGGAATCCAAGATTGCGTTGATGAAGAAAATACTCACAATATTGGCCATGCACAGCATGATGAGCTCCTTGTAATGGGAATCCAAGATTGCGTTGATGAAGAAAATACTCACAATATTTGCCAGACACAACAGGTTGAACTCCTTGTAATCTCATGTTATTTAATTGATTAGATACCGCATTTTTAGCCTCATAAAGGGGATGATGTCGTCTTCCAGAGGAGGTAATTCATAAGAAGAAAAATACTCCAAACCGTGTTTGTTGTGAAAGTAGATGACTACCCAATGGGTTCTTGGGCGATGACTGTCGTCCGTTTTGATGACATAGACGTTAACGTCTTGAGGTGTTTGTGGTGAGGAACTTCATTTTTAGCACACACCTCTCGATTTCAAGAAGCTATGTACAAATTGTGAGAAAGAGGTATTCATTTTCCACTAGTAATGAAAATCCATGAGCTCACTTTACTTTTTCCTTGAAAATATCTGTCAAGTAAGTTGATGCATGGGAGGTCTCGGTACTTTGTTGCAGGAGAGCTTGGATGCGTTTAATTTCCAAATAAGTCAATAGAGGCAGATAATAGTCACTCAAGTCTTTCCATCACTCTTTCAAAATCTTCTCTTCTGAGACAAGGGTCTGCACATCTTCCAGATACACTTGTAATGTTTCTTCTGGACGCATCCTCTTTTGTGTTTTTTTCTGACTGGGGGAGAATCGATGTGACAACAATAACAATGTTCTCCGGTGAGAAGGGTGATTCTTTAAGCTAAGTGACAAGCAAATCAGGAGACTAGATGCTCGTTATCGGTCTTCGGGGTAACTTGGTTGGTCTTGATTACACGTTTCAGCACACATACGCTATAAGGAAACATCTATTTTCTATGGCAATGATGTGGTAAAATACGATTGCACATGTTAGTCGGTGGTAAAAGTTTGCATTTGATCAAACCTTCGTATAGGCAAATGTATTCCGCGTCGATATGTTTAATCCAGTTAAAGGTTCAATGTTCACCACATGGTAATCTTCGACGATACGCTTAAATTCTAGACTAATTTCAAACTTCGATCGTAGTCGTGTTTCCACGTTTCCATCACTTGGTATCCATGAAAACTCTTCCGTGGTTGATTTTGATAAAAGAGTTTTCAGGTCTGGCTGAAGTAAACAATTTATAGACTGTTGGGATTTAGAAAACACTTAGCTGAGATATCTGTGTTTTCTAAATCTCAGCCGTTCATAGAAACAAAATTAAATTTATTTAATTTTCTTCACCATCATTTCTAGCATAGTGCATCCTCTTTTTAGAGTATGTCACAAGTAATGTAGATAGCGCATAGCTTTGGCTGAGTATCAACGAATAACCGTTTGATTGGATTTTGTTGATATGACGTCTAATTTGTTCTCGGTGTTAACTTCTTTCGGCACGCACGTAAAAGCTTTCTTTATGGCATCGATACTTCCATGGTTAACAAATAATGTCGATATTTTTCACAACGAAAAATTTCGTAAAATGTCCACATCGAGAATGTTGCATTCTTTAATATTGAGAGTCTAAAAGAGCTGATGAGTGAGTTTGCGCCAAGCGTAGAATGCTTCTCGTTGTTCTGTGTGCATACCACCAGGGTCTTAGTAGTGAATTTCTGGCGAAAGCACGGGGTCTTGATTGGCTTTTGTACTGAAAAAGTGTGAAACACCATCATTTGCCATTTTTTTCATTCCTAACGTTTTCGTCATTCTGAAAAAGACACGGCTAATACTCAGGGAAACTACGTGTCCCACTCGTGTAATTGACTTTGGCTCCATTTATGACGACTGATGGGAAATTCGGTGCTTTATTCTTAATGATTTTTCAAACAAAATTGTTCGTCTTAGCTTGAATGTAGCACATCAGTAGTGTATATATTCTATTCTGCAAAAGTGGTAAGAGTGTGAGGTCCACGAAATATCTTGTCTCGTCCTCCCGGAATTATGCAACAATTTGTTTAGACTGTAATGAAATAATGGTTCATGGTCGTATTTGTTGCAACAAGGCTTACATGGTATAACCATAGGTTCGTCAGGCGATACAAGTCAGCTGATTCCATTTGATGCGTTGCTGACCATGAAGCCATCAGTCTGGTTTCTGTTTGACAAAACTGAAAATGTTGGTATGTTTGGTTGTATGTCATTGGAGACTTTTTATGGTAACCCATTGTAAATAGAAATCAGTGTCAGTAAGGAAGGCATTATACAACGGTTAGTAGCTGGAAGATTCATGGACTTTTCTCCATTCTGCATCAGTTCCAGTAGAATTCAAGGCACAAGAGGGCTTTTTTGGAAGTTTAACCTTCCTTGAATGAGATGTCCATACAGTTGCTCATTATAAATCTGGAGGCTCATTTATTGGTCTTGTTCATTTTGATCCAGAGTTGAAGATGATGCATGCAGACAATATAGGTAAAGTTGAGAGTAAACTGGCCAATCATGTGTTGCAATTCTTCTTTCGTGTCATAACGGATTTTAGATGGACATTGCCAATTATCCAATACACAGGCATCACTTTCTGATCTTTTGATTACAAACTGGAAATGTGTTGACGCCATTTATGACAATTATTTTAAGCCTGTATACTGTTGCATGGATGTGTCAAGAATAAACCGCGCGTTTCTTAAAATATATTTTCTGCTTGAAAATTCCATAGGGACACACCTGGTTCCCAAGCACTACAGAAACTCAATGAAGCAAATTATCCATGTCTATGTTGACGGAAAAGACAGCGGTTGTTCCGACTGCATATTGGAGGCCAACTACTATAATTCGCTACATATCGGATACTCAAGTATATGTCGCGTTAGGCGGAAATGTCGCGATTGGTGCCCATATTTGAAAAGACTCGCTGAACGACATAACCAATGACTGAAGCAATCACGATCTAGTCGCATTCACCCTGAAGTAGACAGGAAGCGTAGTATTAGAAAGCCTGTGCATAATGAACAAGGCACGAAGCAACGGATAAACTTGCGTAGAAATGGCCATTCAAAATTAGTTAAGTTATTAAATGGTAAATTGGGGGTGGGGTGGGGTGTAGAAAATCTTCTTTACAGAGATGTAAGTAGGAGCGACTTGATGCAAAGGTGATATAGAGAAGTCATCGAGTAGTCAGACTGCTAAATGCGAGAGCTAGTTACATTGCGTTAATCAAGGGAAGGGGAGTGTGTCATCATTAGATTCTCCTTTTCGATTGATAGAATCAAGTGCCTTTGTTTTGCATGCAAAATAGATGTACTGATACTTCTCCCACCATTACAAACAATGTTTCGTTTTACGCACTGAAGAGCTCCAAAGGTTAGAGGTCATTCTGTGAAAAACGGACTCCGTTGAGAAGAAATTTCGACAATTACACTAAGAAATAAAGCAGATGAATATTAAATAAAAAGTGTTGCCTAGTGTAAAAGGAGACCGAAGTTTTGCATTTGTTTGTTCCTAAATGGTGTTTAGAATGAACCGTAATGAGCACAATGTATTGTTACCCCAACTGACTTATGATCTAAAGAAAACCAACGGTTTTAATCGTATCTACCTTTGGAAAAATGTGGGTATGTCTTTTAGGCCGACACTTGAAGGAATAATACTCTTTACAGTTTCAGAAATGTTACTTTACATTTATTTTTCAGTTTGATTCAGAATTTGGAAAAGTAATGCAATTAAAAGTCTGAGAATCGCGTTTAATTTAGGTCAATCATAAATATTTTCTCCCTCTAAAAATAAAACTTGACCTCAAGCAATATGGTCATGTGACGCTTTACAGTCTACTCTTGGGGCGCAAATAGGAAGTAGACAGCGAGAGAGTATATTTTGCTGCCTTCACATTATTTCCATGGTAAAAGACTATGTACTGCCGTTGCCAATTGGATGATATAGTTTTAGTGCATTCTAATGTATCTTAATGTATTCTAGGATAAAAGCAAGTTTGTAATAAAATCGTGCTTGTGATCTCGATGTGTTACGTGGTGAAAGTTTATACTGTAACATTCTCTCATGCATATGGTAAGATTTATCTAGCGATCACAATAACTTTTTCAAAGTACATTTGGCTCTCATTATCGATTGTAGTTAAGTCACATTTATCACTTAGGTTAATACCCTGGAAAGCAAAACGTGATGGTAATGACCTTCACTTCTTGGCAAACTATCTATGCCAACTTTCAAACTTCACAAGTTCCTATGAGGTTTGTTTTGGTTTTGTATTTTTTTTTTAAACCGATCACTTCTATCTAGGCATTTTTTTTATTGCGATCTACAAGCAAGATTTACTTATCTCCAAAACTGAAGAATTATAAAACGTGTAAAACTGTGCACCTTGTAAAATTTTGCAGCGGAAGTGCTCCAATAAGCATTGAAGAATTTGCAAAAACAAATATTAACACACTTTTCAGTACGTCATGAAAATCAACAAAGTAAAGGGGCCACGTGTCTGGAACTAATTTGATGTTTTTCACATACAGACGTGACCTCATAGTTGATCGAAGTAGGGATAATATCCAAAATTTGATAGTAAATCGCCTGATAGCATAGTCGCTCATCTAGCGATTAGAGAGCAGAGCGTGCCAACTTTGTGGATTATGTACCGTACATGCGGAGCAGGGAACTTATATCATTCAGTAGAATTCTGTGTTGGTTCATTCTTAGAAAAGACCTTCAAACTTTTATCCGATTATGATTAGACTATCTAAACAATTATCATATTTACCACTCGGAAATGTTTCTCTGGCTTCTAGCATTTCTTTGTCACTATGGACAAAGCAACCGCCACCACACTGAAAGATAAGCAGATGTGGCATCTCTCTTTTGATCGTATCAATCTTCTTCCATTCCAGACGATACATCTTCAATCCAACCTTGTGTAGAATCTTCTCGCCGACGACCTCGATGAATTCGTGCTTGTATACATAGTAATCTGAAGCTGGTGGGAATTTGGACCTGATTGTTCCATTTCTAGCAATCGTGGGGCTGACTTCCTTGATTTTAGTGCTTTGTTTAGCCGTAGGGATCTGCAGTCCTTAAAAAAAGGACCGAACGATAATTTAAATTATGAATATTCAGGGATACTTTTCAAGACACTTATGGAGTCGTAGCTTTTGCGAGGTCATAGGTCAGTAAACTGGCGTGAGAGGCAATGAAACTACAGTAGTTAAAACAGACAGCATTAATTCAATGGGTAAATATAAATTTGCAAGTTTCAAATTCATAAGTCAATAATAGAGAAAAGAGTATTTGACAGATGACCAATTCATATCGTATCGCATTCGACCAATTTGTCTGATGACCAATGCAAACCGTATTGCATTTGACCATTTTGACTGATTACCAATGAATACCGTTTCGGGATCGACCAGACTGACCGATTACCAATGAATACCGTATCACATTCGACCAGTTTGATAACCAATGCATGCGCGTATTGCATTCGACCAATTTGACTCATGACCAATGCATATCCTATGGGCTATATATAGTCAGATTTCAATAATTACAACCTAAAAGAAGTTGTAATCTTCCTTGTGATTAATTTTTTGTCTTCGAAATTTCTACTTGCCTCAAAAAATATATGCAAAATTTTACAGAAAAGATCTGACAAAATGAATACTTCTGACGAACCTTATATTGTATAGTCCCATGAGTTAAGATACGCATCTCTGGCAGACCCGTGTGATGGAACCGTTATCTGCAGTCCTTGGTCACTTTGGGAAAGTGGAGTCATGTGAAGTTATTTTTTAAATCATTGTCTTTGTCCTTTTCAAACCAAAAGCGTTATAATGTTTATAAATAAATATTAATTCAATCAGCACGATGTTAGCTTTAACGTTTACTATTTACGTTATCAGAAATAGGTGACCTTTGAATGCATGTTGCTGTGTAAACTTTGTATTAGACAAGAAAATAGGAATTCGCTCAATCCTAAATACATTTTCATCTCATTCTTTAGAGTTCAGTTTGAAAATATTTCCAAATGTCTTTTTTGCTGTATAATATTTGGTTTTAATGTAGTATTAAAAGAGTGCAAGATTCACTTCTATGTGTCCGCTCTATTGGTAACCAGAAGAATCACACGGGTCTCGGTTATTTGTAAGTTTTTGGCGGACAAACAGACAGGTAGTCGTGCAAAATCAGATTCTTATAAAAGGATAGGTATTGAAAGGAACAATCGACGACATTTCGACAGTTAACGAAATTAATTTTGATGATTTTCCTGAAAATTTGTAATGAAAAAAAACCCCTGAACAAATCATACAGTTTCAATATCCTGCAACTATTGCTTACATTGCTGCTGGTGATAAGAAGTCTTCGGATCATTGTGTCGTCAATGAAGTCATTAATATGAAAACGCTACTACGAGTTTAGAAAATGGCCATTCTTTACATCTAAGGTTTTGTTTAACATGCAGTGGAAAAGGCTAAGGACATTCTAACTGGGGTGTCGATGGTAAGACCATCGTTTTTTTTTTATACAACGTCTTTCTAGCTCATCTAGAGTGAGTTCAATCACACTCTGCTCCGACAATAGAGTATATGGTTAAGCGATTGAACACACTGACGACTTAACGTAGAAGCTACAAAACGGTACCACACATCTCACTCAAAACTTAAGTATTTCAAAAACTGAAATATAACGAAAATATTTTAAATACGGAATCTCTGTGAATACCTTATCTCAAGGTTTGGAGTAAGTATTCAGTCTAATTTTTTAAAGCAATTAAATAGGTTGATAGCAAGTATACTCACGTACTCTCCCCGTACACACACACACACACACACACACACACACACACACATGAATGCGCACAGGGTATAAAACTATCCGGATACCTGGTACTTTTCAAACCTAAACCCTAAGTTGGATAGTTTCATTGTTTAAAATCTTTGAACGAAATGGAATTAAAGGTGTGTGGGTCAAAGAAAACTAAAGCCTGGTCAGGTACTCTTCTGTTTCCTTTTACTCGCGCCTCGTTCCATTGAACGAGGTACGAGTGAAATAAAGATCTGGGTACCACCGTGAACACCTACTGCATTCTATTGCTGTGCAGAACTGATCTATACTTTTTCGAGAAGGAAATAACACAGATAAGATCAGGAGAGTTGTAGATAATAAGAAAGCAAGAAGGTAGATTGTAGAATAAAGAAGACAGGATAAAATATCAAAACAAAACAAAAATGAACAATAGTACATACCCTGATCTCTGCCATAATTCCAATTACCATTTTCAGGTGTTATTTTGTTTGTTCGATCCTTGGCATGATGGTCCTTAAATATATATATATATATATATATATATATATATATATATATATATATATATATATATATATATATATATATATATATATATATATATATATATATATATATGTTATATTGTTATTCAAGAAACTCACATAATAACGCAAGAAGTAATATAATGGAAGTTCTGGCTCCATCTTGCATAACGTTCTACTATACCAACACTAGTCTGTGGGAATCTTTTGGGGTGGGTCTATGTGCTCCTCTGGCAATATCATTGCAGCAGGAGGATTAGCACCATGCCAGTTAGAGAGATGATCTGCTGATGAAATACCAGCATGTCTGCCATGAGTAACAGAACAAATAAACACCCTACTCAGAATGGGGAGAGAGCGAACACGATGATATGTTGGAGGCAGTACTGGCCGCTTGAGTACAACAGCGAACCTCAGCAGCTACTAGGAAGTGGCCAACGTCATATCCAAGGCAGCAATAGCCAACACCGGCTCTAATACAGACACCGACGTCAGCCACTCAGCAGCAAAAACCTATGCTGGCTCATGGCAGCCAACAATGCCTGCTACAATGCATCAACCGATGCCTGCTCCAAGTAGCCACCGACGCCAGCCCTAAGACTATCAAAATCGACTTAGCGACCGGCAAGGCGGAAGGCTGCAAAGGAAGTAAAATCTCCCTCCCAGTCCCAGTTGGACGATACCCAATACAAAACACATTGAAGTCAAGTTTAACCTTCGCTTTAATGTACACTATAAAAGGTCACAGAAGAAGGGGAAGCTATCTCTGTGCCGGCCTACTTATCGAGCAGAAGTGGCTCTTTGGCTGATGACCTCTAATGGGCTCATCCTTAGGGCCATAGAGAGGATACAATTTTGCATTTCTTAGTATCGTCAATTTAGAGGCAAAGTGCACATACCCACGCCAAAGTGGACCCCAAAGGTGCAGGTATCAACGTAGAAATCCACAACACAAGATGGTTTGAATGGGCCATCCCTTCTGTCCTCTACCTTACCTTGTTGATGGCCACCCGAACATATCAGCAAGTATTCTAAATATTTGGCAACGCTGCGCTTTGACAAGCTTAATCATTGATGAAGGACATTATCAAGTTTGAGAACCGCAAAACCACCTATACCGTCTACGTCTTAGGTTAGGAAAACTCGCTCTACCGTCTATGTATATCAGACTGTTAACGTGCCAGCGAAAAAGGAAGAGGTCGAGCCTACTTATAGTGAGACGTACAAAACATCAAACAAGCCTCCGTGGGAATTCCAATGTGTTATAAATCGATCTGATGGTAAAAGTGATAATTCAGTCATTTGTTGAGGAAACAACGCAGTGGTCCAGCTTATTAAAGCCTGAAGAAAGAAATGGTTTATTTCTAACAATAATAAGCCCACCCTCGCCCTTTAGTGAAGACGTTCGCCAACATCGCTGAGTTTGAAGGCGCTAAGGTTTATCACATCTGTCGAAAGCAACTTTCCGCTGGTCCCCAAGTCCATGACAAGATGTGAGATCCTTAAACGTACCGTCTTGGTAAAAACATTTCGAAATTTATTTACAAACACCTTCACTCCGCGGTGATACGTTTTCTCACCGGCTTGGAGGAACAAATTCTGCGATGCTTTCTTGAACCCAAGAATCACAGGGATAAACTGGAAATGGTTGAACCCTAAGTGGAGAAAGCCTCCCTGAACCTCCCTGCTGAGAAACCGGTACCTTAATCCACGAAAGCTGCTTTGGATGCGATCGAATAGGATCTTACGTGACGCATTGCTAGAAAGATGAATAAGGCGGGTGATGTCAGGACTCGACATTTGAGTATGAGTTCCAGATGTTGCAATTAAGGCATATGTAGACCCCAAGGACGCCGCTGAGGACAAATTCCACAAGGATATTACGGAGGCTCTCAGCATGCTTCAAAATATACTTCCATCAATGAACCAACCGATCGACCTCTGGGTGCATAAATCAGACGATACGATGACTGGCGATTTAAACATGCCCTTAAGGCGCATTGTGGACCTTCAGACTCCATCGCCCCAAAGGAATGCTCCCTAAATTGTATGATGATTTCATAGACACTGCTGGCTTGAACAGAGATGGGTTCACCTCCATGGAATGTGACCTGGACATGAGTACTTTCAAGACAATGGATCTGTGGAACCCAGTAGATCCCTCTAACAAGGCCTAAGTTGACCACGAGACCTCTCTATATGATGCTGGTATGACAGCCCCCGCTTGCTTGTCGCCTGGGCATGGGTGCGAATAGTCGTAGATTGGGATCATATTAATAAGGGTGGTCGTCCGCACCATATTTGCTCTAGAGGCAACACCATTACTGAGAGTGCCGATGGGTCCTCTGTTTCTTTACGAACGCTGGTATCAAGGTAACAATTGTTTTTCCATATATCTCAATACTAATGTTTTGTGAAATAAATATACTTTTTATCCTACCTCAGCACGCGTGTCACACACTGTCGTAGAGAACAATGCTAGATTGTCAATTTGACAAGTACAAAACCAGGCACTCCAATCGAATTTAAGAGAGATATCTCTGCTGGAACTGGACAGGGGTAAGAGTTATCTAGTCACAACAGACACAGTTTCAGCCATGTGTACCACATATAAAAAAAAATCACAAAAAAATAAAAAATATGATCTAGATATGAATTAACAAAATCGCACAGTGTGAAGTTAGCCCTTCAAAGAGTGCCGAGAGCTTGGATCTACAGGTTCAAGCCAGTACGACGACATCCTTAGCATTCGAAGAGGAAACGTTTTTCCAGACAGTAGATTTCTCTTTCTGTTTTTTCCCCTGGTCTTTGCCACGCCTGGCCAACGCTAATGTTATCGTATGGTACTGACAGCTGTAAGATGGAGGTGAACGTTAATTCCAAACTGGTATTGAGGTAATAATATAGACGATTTAAACATGTCCGCTAAATGTCAAGTCATAATGTATTCTACTCTGCGTATTGTTACTTCATAGCATTAGCCCAGTAACATCTGCCTGAAAATGATTGGTCATATCGAGGCTCCTCTTAAGGCCAAGATTAAGGTCAAGTACCGTATCCATATGCGTGGATATCGATGGTGTGGATGTTCTTGGTATTCTGAACCGTATCCATATGCGTGGATATCGATGGTGTGGATGTTCTTGGTATTCTGAACCGTATCCATATGCGTGGATATCGATGGTGTAGATGTTCTTGGTATTCTGAACCGTATCCATATGCGTGGATATCGATGGTGTGGATGTTCTTGGCACTATGACAGCTGCCACTATTGCTATCCCTTTGGAAGGCGTGTCACCTGTGTGCGGACTCTTCCCTCTGGCAGAACAATTTACCACTCAACGCATCCGAGTACTGGCTCAAAGATGTGATACAAGTGGGGTCCTGGCTAAGGGTAAGCTCAATTCAAACGCAGATTTGGTCTGATGAACCCCCTCCTTGTCTGAAGATGCATTTACGCTCATTCTGGATGATATGAATAATTTTTCGACCATCAATAATGCTGCTAGAACGGTCAATATCGCGGTGGTGATCAGCGATGCCAAAAATGTTTTCATGGCTCAGCGTCTTTCCCAGGGCCACGCCAGTCTCATAAAAATCTTACGCCAGCTTATAGCCTAAGCGGTGTCATCTGTTCTTCTTCTAGTCTTGACTCAGGCCACTCGAGTCGATTGCTCTGCCAGTATATAAGTCTCAGATGATCAACCCGTCTACATGTTCTGTAAATTCTTTTTCCGAGGCGCTATAGACAAATTCGAGAAGGAAGACCATTGAAGGAGGAGAGATGAATATACGCATCGTTCAAGGTAAGAGACTTCCGTCCCGTCATATTGGGTGGAGTCCTAATTTCGAACACGAGTCAGATAAATGTTGATGGCCACTGGATACGTTGTCTCAAGGGGTAGTTTTGTGGAGTCCTCAACCTTGTCACAATTAAAGGTAGTGCCTTAATCCCTGGAAGACTCTTTCGCCGTGCTGTCTGCTAAACGTTTATGCTTCATACCACTCGTGATGGCAGACATCTCAAGCATACCCATTTCTAATTGGTATGTGGCTTATATCTACAAGAGTGTCACGCCTAACAAGACCCAAGGCATTCATTATTTCTGGCACTTGTTCTGCCCTGCAGCAATATCTGGGGTGACCCCAGATCCTTTTAAAGTTAAGACCTCTTGAATCTTGCTGGTTCTAAATCTGGATGTTTGTGTGGCAGTCTGCGCATCGAGTGTTGAATTATCTTTTAACATAGACGATGTGTCATGCCCTATAATAGTCTGACATCATCTATGCTTGTCCTGAATAACTTGGCTATCTTTTGGATAAAACACTCCAGACCCAACCAGCCTCGAATGCGCGCTTAGTTAGCTGTTTGTAGATAAGCTGCAGGAATAAGCATCGCGTCCGATCTAATTTTAGCTGACCGTCTACCTAATTAGTATGCTGCTAACCCTCCTGTTACCATGACTAACAGAGGCCCGCCTACACCCACCCCAACGACTCACACTAACTAGTGTTGATATAACCAACTGTGATGCAAAGTGAAGATAAAGTCCCATACTACTACTTCTACTACTACTACTACTACTACTAATAATAATAATAATAATACGCATATTAAATTTTTAATATTCGATAGCTGCAATCAGCATAACTCTTCATTGTTAACCAGTTAGTGTCTCAGGACAAGTTTGGTTCTTTTCAAAGGGAGAATTCGAAATAAAAATTTGACATAAATACCATAAAGTTAAGAACAAGCATTTCATCCAATAATTTAAAGAACGCAATGCAAATAATTTGGAAATTGTTTGTGCTTTAAACTATATCACGCAATCTGACTAAATTCTGAGACAGGTATAAGTGGTACAGAGCACCATCACTGCTGCTTACTAGCGATTCACAATAGTTTTGCGTATACGTCAACGAGCTCGGCGACACATACATTTCGTTAGAGTCTTAGAAAATAGGTCCACGCACATGACCCCTTACTTTTTCTTTGTTGTTATGCCTATTAAAGTCAATCAACATTTAATTGTCTTGATTATAATCTGAACTAAGTTAAATTCTTTTCTTTTTTTATTAACCCCGTAATATGTTGACCACTGGGTCGGGGAACCATCCCAAGGTCACCTTACAATCAAACATTTCTGGTTATCAGATAATCATGGGATAATAAATATAATCAACAGAAGCAGAAAACACACACAAGCATGCACACATGCATATGGTACACAATCTAGGTGACATGGACTTTTTTGAAAAAGATTGTCCTCCTTTTTATTTACTTTAGCAGTGTTTTTTTCAATGTTCTTAAGCATTGCACCTATTTGCTTAAAAGCATAAATAGAAGGATTTTTCGTATTGAATTTGCAAGTATAAATATAATATTTTGACAACATAAGCAAGAAATTACACAAAATATTTGGGCAAAAAGGTAAATACAAATCAATACAAAGGTATCAAAACCGTGAAGTAATATTGTAATCATAGAAGAGATGCTCAATACTTTCATTTTCACTCATGCAGAAAGTACATTTGTTGTCGTCTAATACGTTAATTCTTTTCAGAAAATCATTAGTAGCGATTATTATAGGGAATAATTTAAAGAGATCAACTTGGTATCCTTGGTACAGCATTTCGCCGGGCTATAAATCTCAGACCACTCAACACTACTTATATTTGTATTAAATACTTGCATCCAAGTTTCTTGCTTAGCTGTGTGTTGCCGTTTAGCTTCCTTTAAAAGATCTTTGTAAACAAACTTGAGTGAATTTTGTTTTTGCAAGTTCATTATTTTATCCTCCTGCTTATCAACATTTTTATGTACTAAATGCTTTTTATGGCGTCTTTCCATTCTTTTGTAATTTTGAATATCAAGGAGAAGTATTTCACAAAAATCATCGCCTCTAGTGTTTTGTTTTATTATCTCAAAAGATATTAAATTGCCATGATCATCTACTAGATCATTCAGAATTTCAAAATCTGCTTATGTCCAGGATCTGTATTGATAGAACATTTTAAGGGGGACAAAATTTAAAATAGTCATGGATAGATACTCGTTTGGACTTTGCGGTTCCTCTTTCCAATTGGATATTGCCAAAATTACATCTCTCCAAAAACTTTTTTTTAATGCGCTTACTAAATTCTTCTCCCTAAATTCAAAATATCTTTATAATTTCTGAGTCTAGTTGTACTGACGTTCAATTTTCCTTTTCCAGCTGTCTTTTTACACATCTTATCTTAATATACCTAATGAATGAAAATATGTGTATCATATTTAGTCCTCCCTCATTTTCTGCGGACACTAGTATATATCACGTTTTATTCTCTCAACTTTTCCACGCCGTACAAATTTAAAAAATGTGCGATTTAGTTCTGCTTCAGCTTTTGCTGATGGGTTAGGAAGTGTTGAAAATGATGAATGAATATAGGCAGAACAAGAGGTTTTACAACAATTACCTTGCCAACTATTGACAGATATCTTTGACTACAGCTTGCCAGTATTCGTTTTACTTTTGTTAGTTTCTTCATATAATTAATTTCCACCATTTGTTGTAAATATGGAGAAAAATATATGCCAAGGAGTGTACAGTTAGAAGAGGACTAAATGAGGCCTATTTCGGGACATATTATATCTTAGAAAATTTCCTGCTTCCAATCCAAATATTTTTTGTTTTTGTTATGTTACATTTAAGTCCAGATAATTGAAAAATTGCAAGACATTCATAGTTGAGATCCATCAAGAAGAATAAAAGCTTCATAGGCATACTGACCCAATTTATATTCATATGCCTCACAGATTAGTCCCCGTACATACTCATTTTGCTCTAAAGTTATAGCTAAAATCTCACCCCCAATGATAAACAAGTAAGGTGCACGATAATCACCTTGGCGACATTCACTTTCAAGTCTAATAAAAGACGATATATGCGCATTATTTATAATATAACTTATCGAGTCATTACAAAAGTTTAAACCACTTACAAACAGAATTACCAAAGTTAAAATATTGTAAAGTGTCTTCCACAAAGGTCCATTTAATTGAGTCAAAGGATTTTTCAAAAGTCTATTAACAATAATAAACCATATCTATTTTCATTCTCAAGTTAGTCCATGATATCGTATAATAGCCTGATATTTGCTTCTATGAATCTACCTTTCATGTATCATTTTTGAGTATCACTGATTATTGATGGAAGAACCTTTTCAATCCAGGCTGCAATGGCTCCCGAAGCAATCTTATATTTAAATTCTGCTAGAAAATGTGTTAACACGTATTTTTGTAAAACGTAAACTTGCCGAAAGACAGTGGAGCACTTCCGTTATTAAACTCTTCTGTTTGGGATGTTAATATTTCGTGCACATCGTAATGCTTGTCAGTTTCGGAGGCAAGTAATTCTTGCATGTAAGTCTCAGTTCCATTATGAATAAATACAAAGGATTTACGTTTCGGAGAAGTGGATTATAGCAAGTCAATACGTCATTAGCGCAATATTTAGCCATTTACAAATATTTGTATCTTTAAGTGTAACAATCAAGTGTGAATCTACATCTTTTTCACACATATTCACACGGATACTCACATCGATATACGCCAACTTAGCTGACTTAATTATTTACTAATTGAAATAATTGTAGGAAATTAAAGCTCGATTGTCAGATGTCATTCTTACCTTTCTTATCAGATTCTCTGAACTGATTTCGGGTATTGGTATTTTTAGGATGTTTTTGAGGGGAAACTCTGATGGGGGAATCTTCTGTTTTTCCAGTATTTTTGGTACACTTCTTCTTCTTGCATTTCTCTGTGATCTGGTGCGCCTTCTTTTTCTTTTTGAACTTTTACGTCTTTGAGACGCTTCTTCGCGATCAGCCATTTTCTACGCAAAAAAGAAAATTTCTTGATTTGATGCGATGCGATATGAAAGACTAAATCTTTCATTTTCCTTTAGATCGAGGTTAGTAGCTTGATCATAAATTGATCACATACATACATACATACGTACGTACGTACACACGCACATACATACATATATATACACATGCATGCATGCATACATACATACATACAGACAGACAGACAGACAGATGTGCGTGCGTGCATACATGCATGCATGTATCCATCACTGCGTACATAAGTACGTACATTCATACATACATACATACGTACGTACGTAAGTAAGTACGTACGTAAGTACGTACGTACGTGCGTGCATTGCGTGGCGTGCATGCATGCATCCATGCATATACATACATACATACATACATACATACATACATACAATCATCACCAGGCCGATCAGTCCTAACACTAACCTCTTATTGTAGAGAGAGAAGCGAGGCAATTGCTAGTACCGTTGTTGTTGTTTTTTTATTGAATCCGTATTTGGCATGGCTTGGTCTGGTTTCGAACCCGCGACCTCTCGCATCCGAGGCGGACGCTCTAACCACTTAGGCATCATTGATGTCCTTTTCAACCGTTTGACATCCTTTCGACAAGGCTAACCTGTTCTTATATATTTATGTGCATATGAGGGAACTATTTCATATAAACTCTTATTCGAATTTTGATAAAAGCCCATTTCTACTTTTCAGAGGTAGAATGCTCATTTTATTGTTCAAATTGTTATGTTCGTGAATAATAAAAGTGTTTTCTTGCAGAAAATAATCGCACTTTTATGCTTTGTATTCTAATGTGGCAGTCCTAAAGTCATTTTAGTTTGTGTTGTCTTTGTCATTCCTTCCTTCCTTCAGATCACGCACATGTACAACTCAGTATTTAGTTCTAGCAATGCAAATCCTGCCGAACAGGTATTATCCTCGCTCAAATCGCGCCTGCGTGTTTTACCTACAATCCTGTTTGCTGTTAAGAAAAAAGGGCTGTTCATACTTTCTCGTTGTGCCATGAAATGAGGAATTTATTATTTGTACAGGCATGTCACTTTAAGTTTCACTACTAATTCTTAAAAGGACAGTAACATTTTCCTAATTCGTATTCCTGTTTAATATCGTATTTTGTTAAGTTTTAAGCGACGAAATATATTACTGTGGATAAGAAAGGCAGAACCTCCATGTTATATAGTCCAATGACTTAAAAATCCTTCTCAATCATTTTTTTGTTAAATATTTAATGCATCGTTCAACTGCATCTTAAATTGTAAGTAAATAAAGTTTTGTAAGGCAGTTTGCCGTTTGCTTTCGAGAATAATGGATTGTTCGTCCTTTCCCTCATTGTGCCGTGAAAATGACAAATTTTCATATTTCTACAATTCAGTAAAGTCATATAACCGTATGATTTGCTTTCCGTCTCCTTTGAAGCCTTCTTGGAACTCCCAGTGAGAATACAAGGAAAACGGAGCCATTATCGACTTTTTTTCATATGATATGCTTTGGTAGTTGCTAACGGGATACAACGCCCGAGGGATCCGCCGGTAAATTCAAAGCATACATCGTGTCTGCATCACCACCTGTCACACGTGTTTGAGTCATCTGTAAACATCCGAAATCCCGAGGTCACCGGAGATCATTCTGCCAGTACAGACGGACACTCAGTACCTTTGGCAAAAATATTCTCACCGGAATTTTCTGCGATATGTGCATAATTCAAACCCTGATTCGCAGATATTCTTGATTTTAAAAGAACCTCTTCTGGATTTTTTTTCTCTTCTCGGCGATGGACATGGGCATATTTTGAATTCGGATTGTAATATTTGTGTTTCGTATTTTTTTTTTTTTTTTGGGGGGGGGGGGAATGTAGTTTCCATCAGTATTGTTTTCACTATCAAATTTGCTGAAAATTTTTTCTGCTTCTTCTTCTGTCAACTAGTAGTATATTTCTATTTTTTAAATTCAACTTTACATGACTTGGGTTTTGATCGAGTATTTGCATTGATACTGACAACCAATCACTACGTGAACTAATCCACGTGCTTGCATAACACTACGCGTCGCAGTTTAACTGCATATGGTTATGAACAGCCATAAAAAGCTATTAAAAATTATGGCACAAAAATCGAACTTTTTTTTTTTTTTTTTTTTGTCGCCGTCATTTACAAAGACTCGTATCATCGTTTACAATCGAACTATCAGTTGTACATTATATTATTTTATAGGACCGCTCCGGTGGCCTAGTGGTTAGAGCGTCTGCCTCTGATGCTGAAGGTCGCGGGTTCTAACCCGGTCGAGTCATACAAAAGTCTGTTTTATTCAAAAATGATACTAACAGCTGCCTCGCTAGGCGCTCAGCAGTTAGAGGTTAGAGTTAGGACTGGCCGGCCTGGTGTCAGGATAATGTGACTGGGGTGGATAATGCTATGTCTGCGGCATGCTGCCCCAGTGATAGACATCACTATAAACTGCCACACTGCAGACATCGTAGCGATATGACTGAAATTTTAAATTGTAAGCAACGATACGAGCCCCAGTGGTTTATACAGTCTCCCGACACCATGCAACAGTCTAGGATGTGCGACCTCCAGCATCAGAGGCAGACGCTCTAACCACTAGGCCATAGTGAATAACAAATCGCAAGCGGAAATGTACATTTACAAACATCGAAACGAGGTTCGAATGAACTTTATTGGTATGGTATAATCGCTCTTTTAGGCCAGCTCGCGAGATCAAACGCCGAATATTGAAAACGCGCAACTGGAAGCTGAAAGTTACGGAAATGAAAGCTAACCGGAAACTTGCTTGTTCAAGGGGCAGGGACCAGTTTTTAAGTACAAATTTAATGCTGCAATTAGCAGCCTAGTATGAAAAATCTATACATATATTAAAACAAAGCATAAGAAAATTATCCACTTGACCAAACAAGTCAATGGTAATTCATAGCAGAATAAATTTATGCACCCCAACACAAACTGATACCTGGAATTTTCATGTCCGAAGGTCATTTTTGACACCACGTGACGCTCACAGTGCAAACATAAACCCATTTCCCAGATGACAATTCTACAAAACAGCATGTTGAAAATAGTTGTCATCCAAGATTCTGAGACATCCTACTTGTCCCAAACCCATGTTTTTTCTTCTTTTTTTCTTCTTCTTCTAGCTGACTATTGGTATTTCACTATCAGCATACTGCAGAGTAACTATGGAAGGTGTACATGCCTGACATCAATTTCAAGAACAACACAAGCCCGAAACACCTAGTTCACAAATATATCCACATCTTTAAATAGTAAACAATAATAGCTGAGAATGTCGCATCACAGCCTTAAGTTCAGAAATTTGCCAGGGGCCAATTTACAAAACTGGACCCTGCCACCTCAAAAATGAGCCCCGTGTGCATACGGATATTTGCTTAAATGCAATCATTACAAGAGCAGGTTAGTCCTCACTTATCGTATCTGGGACACGATCGAACTGTTAGTAATGGCGCAATTACTTTGCAAATAAAGCATTCTTCGGTATCCTTCGGGGGTGGGATATAGGTGTATTGGTATTGGTTGGATGTGGCAATAAATATAAATAAAAAAAAACGTATCACATATTTTAAGCATATGTACATTACTAAAACTGGACCGGTCTCTCCTAGACGCATAAAAAAGAAGCACGAATTCATGTTTGCGGGTTATTTCTTTGTTTTTGTTTTTCTTTACCAGAATATCCTTGTGTGCATGTATACTGATTGATTGGTAAACAAAATATAATTCTGGAAACAACTGTGGTTACCTGGAAAATCCGTGTAAACGCCTTAAATTGAAATGATTTACAAAACGTTTTATTTCAGTTTTAATGATTTGATAATTAATGGACTTACCGTTCGCTGTTTTCATCATATGGCCAGTCGTGTATGTTTACCTACTCAACACGAGGAAGTCACAACCACTGTCTTGTATGTCTACCTACTTTACATAAAAAACTCGCTACCATTGTTTTCATAGGAGAAGGTGTCAATTTCCAAAAGTTGTTGAATTCCGTCACGGATTACGGAGACATTGATTTTAGAATTGTAACGTATTTTGTCATTATGGCGAAAAAGGCAAAACAATGCCTTCTGTTTTCTATTAATTTGTGTTTTTGTTGGAATGTTTCCAGTTTTCGATAATGCAAGTTAAGAAATGTTATTGCTTTAAGTCCATTGTCCCTTGAATGTAAATTCATTATGAACTTTGCTCACTGATGGCAGTCAGTTACATTTCCATCGTGAACAAAAGCAAATACAAATAATATTTTAGCTATTAAATACGTATAATGACGCTAATCTCTTACTATGGAAAACTGATAAATTACCATTATCGATTTTGTCGAATAGTGTTGCATGATATCATTAGACCTAAATGTTCAAGCGATACATTTTAAACGTTTAATTTTCTCCAGTGATGCCAATGTATATTCTTTGTCCCAAGTCCTGAATGCAATGACACGTACAAGATTACCCCAACACTAGAGGTAACATTGCAAAGATATTTCAAGGACGAGCATTGCTTCCCAAAACTTTATTCAATTACACGTGTTCTTTTTATAGTTTTCTTCTCTGATGTTTTGTCAATCATATTTCGATAGTAAAGAAAAACGTATTCATCTTCTCTTTCCTATAATCGATCTAAGAGGGTAACAAAATAATGTAATCATTATCTATACGGTAAAAATGGCACCTTTCATTAGTCTCAGAAAGCTATATTTTTAAATATTATCCGGAATTTAGTAGTACAAATATGGAGGACGCACCGGTTTTCACGTTGAAACGAGCGTTGGCTTAACGCTTAATTTGCTTGGACATGCGCGTTATAGAATCAGCGTATTGAAAGGTAAACAACGAAGAGCAATCTCCACAATTGTGTGAAAGTCTTAATGTTAATGAATAGAGTTTCGTCTTCCATATCAAATAAGGTTTTAAAAATCTGTTTCGTAGTAAAGAGAAATTGTAACGCAAGGTAATCTCGCAAAATTCTGTCTTGATCGCAGTTTTCAAGCAACATCAGTAGCTCTGTCGGCAGGTGCAAGTCTTTTATCAATGTATCTCTTTTTACTATCGCCGATAGTATCGGCTGAGTGTTTTGCATGAGACTGCGTTCGCAATAACGGGTATATAGGACGCCAGAACATTTATAATAATAAGCAAACGGGTTCAATAAGAAGGGAAGTAGCAGGAGACTTGGAAAAAATAGAAGGGAAGGGGCACAGGTACTCGACGCGAGCTTGATGTTGAGAAAAAGACAATACAAAAACTAATCTGAAGGAAAAAAAACTTACAGAATGACAAAAATACCTTAGATTACCCACATGACCCGTTCTGACATAAAAGACGCTCTCTGTCATACTATATAAGAGAGAAGGTCTGTAACTTATAAATCCTTGGTTCCACCCATGACCGTCGATTTCCTTCTGTTATTTCCATCTTTAAAGGCACATGACCATACTCTATGGCTTGTTTTACCCCTGATATCTATTTTTATTTTGTTCATCAAGCCATCACTGACTTTTCTGTGTTATACCAAACAGATGTTGCCAGCTCCATAATGTGAGAATTTTGCCTGTGGGGACAATGTTGTGCTCATGTGACAAACAGTGACTTGTAGCTCGACCTATGCACACATCATGCAATTTTAATGATTTTGCCTATCCAGTGGGGGGGGGGGGTATGCACCAATGGGCTTGTACATGAATGAATATGGTAATTCTTCTTCTTGTAAAAGAATATAGCAACCATATACATCTGAAGAATTTTTAAAATGGAAATCTAAATGAACATTTGCAAAATAGAAACTAGTGCAACTGCATTTGCTCACCACTGCAAATTTCCACTTTTCTAGAGCATTTTCCAACCCGTCCTCCTCTATACCCCCTACCCTAGCCAATACCCCACAACTCATATTCAATTCTTAATGAATTTATGTAGTCAAACAGTTATTAGAAAAATTTCGCTTATTATTCTCTGTTGGCAAGTGTAATTATTAGAAGGAATATTATAAATTAATATAATTTGTATGAAATGTTAGTAAATTTATTTAATGTTCTGTTTTCTTGTTGTTTTTGCCTTATCCAGTATAATTTGATCGGACCATAACAATAATTGATCATTAGTGGGTTGCTGTAACAGTAACCTCTCCCTTTTGAATAGTTAATTATTTTGTATATGCATTATAGCATTTAGATTTTGTATCTATGCACCAGTAACTATGTATTTATTTAGCCTTGAAAGTGTAAATGCCTAACTCATTAAAATATGATCCCAGTATGATAACAATGAACCACAATTGATTTAGTGCAATGCTTGCAATTAGGCTAGTGAGCATATTTACATAATGGTGCCACCACATGTTCATTGAAGATTTGAACTTGGGCTGTATGAAGTATATCCCTTGGATTTAAGCTTCAGAAATAATGCTTCTAAAATTATAATACTGTAAAAACATTTGTTGTTTGCTTTAATGTAAAGACCTTGAACCCCATTTACACAGCTGTGCTAATTGAGCTAATATTGTGGAGTAAAAGGCAATCAACACATCAAAGAAAATATTCCATCAACCATGGCTGTTTTCAGGGTTTTAACGATTAATTGTCCTCCATTTATTAACAAAGGAGAAACCAGAACAACAACTTTCCATTGTGTGCAAAATTTATGATTTTGTTCAGCCAAAACATAAAACTAATGGTAATCTTAGTCAATGATGGTCTTAGTTGATCTCTTTTCAGACTTTTAGCCATTATTCTTTCATGGTTATGAAATGGTTATGTGAATATATGCTGATTATGAACCTTGTATGGTTCAACGTCTACCTTTTCATAAAGATTACCTTAATTTATGGGATCACTTGTATCAGTGAAAAGGAGTAACACGTGAGCATGTGGCTGAATGCAAATGAAACAGTTATGTATGTTTAGCTGATCTGGAAGAATGTGATTTGGTAGAAACAGTACACAAAGCAAAATCTGTATATAGTATTTTTTGGAATAAAGAAGAATATAAATGACGCTAAGCATGATTTGCACTGTGTAAGTACTGTACATTCTAATAGTACTATTAGAACAGATTGGAAACCATCCCTTGAATTAAGATTCTTTCTTTGCCTTTATTTAATTTCACGTTGGAGAAATCAGAAAATATGCACTTGCAAAATAAAAACAAAAACAATCATGGTAGTTTATAACAGATTATTGACATGGTTATTGAAAGAGCTGGTAACTGCAGATTTTGTTTTGACAATAATTTATTTTTCATGTCCTAAGATTTACAGCCATTATGATAGTCAACGCAAGAATTCAAAATTTTCAAGTTTAGACCTCTGCCTGCAGATAAGCAGACCCCCTTCTTTCAAGCTTTTAGTATTTTCTAAAGTATTCAGCTTATACATGAGTATATACCAGGGATCGTCCTGGGCTTTGCCAATGTCGCAAATTGCGATTTTTTTTCCTTATTGGCGACAAAAATATCCCATCTGGCGATTTTTTTGGCGACATACTTTTTGGTTATTTAATTTGTACATACAATCAATGATTTGGACTGGATAAATTAAAAGACAGAACGAAAGGAAGCCACAAACTTGACTAAGCAATGCATTGGAATCAATCTGTTACACAAACGATCCTTTGTTCTTATTGACAACCCCATCTTTACAGTGCATTGTTACATTATAATCTGCTTATGCTGACATCTGGTCTGAGTACTGTATGCTGCGATACAGTCAATCATGCTACCGCACTATACCTACAACTGACCGACTTCTGAAGACGCGAATAGAACAGATACAATTAATTGTATGGCTAATCCTTCTGGGTTTTTTTTTATACATATACCAATACAATAGTTTTGCTGAACCTTCATAGAAAACTGATAAGCTTTGAAGTACCGACTACTGTGTATAAATACAAAGCAAATGGAAAAAATCTAAATCACAATTACATCTGTCGCCAGTGCGGCACTCATTGATCTTTCCCTTTTGCCATCAGTCCTGATTTTACGGCTGCAGAGACTTAAACTCCGCAACAAGAAATAGCAAAAAAGAACAGTTTTGCATAATTAATAATAATTATTTATTTCTCAAAATACAGGAGTGAAAGAATCCCTAAATTGGGTGTGAATTTATGCTTATATATATACGGTCCAATATTGCCAGGTGTTGACTCGTGTAAGTTTCATTCGTGGGAATGGAGATCCTATTTTTCTTGTCGAGAAAATTTATACAGCATTCAGTGATCATTCTTGGGATTTAGGAAGCAATTCGCTACAAGCTTTATGAAGCTAGCCATGGGGGGTGGGGCTGCTGAGAGACTACTGGTGTCACCTGTCAGCAATGAGGACTGTGAACGTGGATTCAGTAAGATGAACCTCATAAAAACTGACATCAGAAATAAGCTCTGCATCTCATCTCTCGAGAATTTAATGAGAATCAGCATGTACAGATGTGAAAAATTAGACTTTGAAACTGCATTCAACAAGTGGGCAGCCCTGAAATCGCGACGGATCTTCATGTAACATTTTGTTAATGCTTGTTGTAATTAAAGTATTAACTAATCCATCTTTTGTAATTTTCATTTCCTGTTACATTAATAGACTAAATTAACACTTGGAAAAATGTACACTACTTTTTTTGGTGACACTTTTTGAAAATTGGCGACAAAATATTGAGGTTGGCGATTTTTTTGGCGACAGCTTTTTAAAAGCCAGGACCATCCCTGATATACTGTAGTACAATTTCTATTATTTTTAAAATTACAGCCAAAACAATGCTTGTTTTATCTGATAAATTACAAGTACAGATGTTTCCCTTGTCTCTTAAGCACAACAAAATAAAATTCCAAATGGCACACAAAAAAATAATTGATGCATCGTAAAAGGTACACAGTAAAACGGCATCTATTCCATTTATGACCATGTGGTCTGTGTTTTGACTTTTCTGGCAAGTCTTCTAATCTGTTAGTAGCTACATGATTAGTTTTATGACCGTGTCCTACTGCACATTTCTGATTGATTCAGATGTCTTTGATTGGAGTTCAGAGCAAGCCAGACCATGCCAGTAGAACAAAATTCATTTGCATGCTTAATTCTAAAGTTTGTAAACCTAAGGTGTTACCAGTTAAATGTCTGATACAAATGTTAGCATCAAGAGGCTCTGAGAAGCAACTCTGTATGCATCTTCACAGATAGCCACTCTTCAGTTCTGGAAAACAAAGAATGTCTTCCAAGGTACCAAAATATTGGACTGAAGGACACACGGTACTAATTGTATGGAAAAAATGGGAACTAGTCTGGAAATGGGTGAACATAAAATAGAGTATATATGGGTTTAGCTGGCCAGGATTGGTTAATAGTGTGTTCCGTTTTAGGAAAGAGAATCTTTTGAGAGCTTATCCTGCCATAGTTGTAAGTGGAAAAAATAGACTTTGTTTTATTAATGGAATTTCAGTCCTTTAACTGTCTTGAGTTTGGAACACTCGTTACTAAAATTAGCACCTGATTCATTGGTGCGGAATTTAAAGCACATGTTTCAAACACATGCATGTCCAGAAAATGCAGTGGCTCATGTCCTTTTCTCTACACAGAATCTGATATTACGATGTCATCTATACTGATAAATATAGGTTTGATAATGAGCATTCAGAAATTTTAAGTTATTATGGGTTGTCCAACAAATGGGCCACAGTCTAGAATCAGACTCACCAACCTTTCATAAACTGTGCAGACTGGTAGAGGGAATCTTGGCCCAAGATTATAAACAGTGAAATGTGGCTGCTTGCAAAAAAAAGGTGGGATACTCCTGATGTAGACTGTAATAAGTGTCTGTGGAAATGGGAAGGAAAACTCTTCTGCGGTACATGCCCCATCTCCACCAAGTGCTAAGTCTATACCATATGTTCATCAGTCTTAGCTTTTGCTCTGCACAAGTAACAGTGTATCTGTTAAGTCCTGTGGGATTTCTAAGGAAATAATAGCCATTCTCTTGCAAAGTTGATATTATTATATTTATCTGTCTTTAAGAATTTGTGGCTTGAGGTTTTACATGTATCACACCTTTGTTAAGGTCTCTTCTGCACACACAGTAGTTGTGTATATTCTTACTACATCTCTGTCATTATTTCTGGTCCTGGTAACAGTTTGGAAAACTACACCTAACAACTAGAGAAGGTCAGTATGACTTGAATTTGATGCTTTATTAAGATAGTGTTTTGCTGAGTACCATCAAGATGTTTGCATGCAAAATATGTGGTCATGAGCAACAACTTCAGTTCTCATGTTCATGACTTTAACATGAACAGTATTCAAGAAATTAACTTAGTTCAGATTTGAACAAACTCACTGAAGTATGAAAAGGCTACCTTTATTAAGACTACTGGTAACCAACAATTGTAAGTAACATGTTTTAAAAAGACCATCACAAAACAACAACAACAACAAATCCAACCGGAACAATACATCCATGATAGAAGACGTTCTGGAATTACGGTTGAATCTTAGTTACATAAAGCTGTTGGGAATTGTCCATAGATAATGGGGGAATTGGGGATCTATCGTTTCTCCACAGAATTTCAGTGTTCAGTTAAATTTTAATTGCAGGTTGCTGTGGAATAAACATTTGAATGACTTGCCAGCGTTGATGCAGACATATCATAATCTTGCTTCAAGTCATGTTAGACCTTCACAAAATCAAGGCGGATTTTGCTAATCTTGTTCTTCAAGTACAGCCATGGACCCTGACCCAGTTCGTTATGTGGCTAGATCTGAAGATTGCAGAATTCAAGGTTCATGGATACATGGCACTAGGTAACTTTTACTTAAAAACAGAAAATGATCCCAGGGTTTTAAGTTTAATTTTTTTCAGCAATTTTATTTGTTTCATGGACTTCCAGTTTGTAGTCATATACTTTCAGTTTTCATGTCTCTGTTGTGTATACCGGACTCAAAGGTTTTAGAGTTTTGACGTCACGGAAGCCCATCTTAAGAGTCATATTGCATATAATAATAATAATAATAATAATAATGACTTTGTATAGCGCCTGATCTTTAGAAGCTCTAAGATCAGATAAAAAAGATATAATGATATGATTACAAAAACAAACACCATAAAATTAGAAAACATAAAAACATGCTGAGAATATTTAAGGTAGGAAACATTATTAGGTCTTTAAGTTTGTTCTTGCAGTTGAAATAAGTGAGTTTTGAGAGCACTCTTGAATGTGATCACTGTCTTTGTGTCTAAGTTCACTGGGCAATTCATTCCACGTTGCTGGGACCTGGTATGCAAAAGAACGCTGTCCATATGACTTTCAAAGTGGGAATAATAAGTATACGATTGTCAGAAGAGGAGCGTAAGTATCTTGCTGGTGTGTACACATGGGTGAGGTCGGATAGGTATGTTGGACTAGAATCCGACAGTGAAACGTAGCACAGAGAACAAATTTTGTGTTTGATTCTGGATCGAATGGATAGCCAGTGCAGGGTACAGAGCAGCAGGGAGGTGTGCTCTGATTGTGGTACTTTAAGTATGATCCGAGCAGCTGTGTTTTGAAGTTTCTGGAGCAGATATTGAGATGAACCAGACAGAATTGAGTTCCAATAGTCCAGTCTTGAAAGTACTAATGAACACACAAGTGTTTTAGTGGCATCAACTGAAAGATATTTGCGAATTGAGCTGATGCGTCTCAGCTCAAGATATGCAGCCTTGCACATGTTTATGACATGTTGGTGCAATGTGAGATTACTGTCCAGAGTAACACCTAGGTTTTGTACTGATTGTGTGAATTTAATGTTGGTGTTGCTGATATTTATTGTTTGAGGTAAAGGATGTGAATGAGAAAGTCTTTGTGTTGTGATCAGGTTGGCCTCAGTTTTATCATCATTCATCTGCAGCTTGTTACATGTCATCCCTGATTTCACATCAGAAATGCACCTCTCTACACCTTGGATGGTAGCATCAACTTCAGTTGGGTGGCTAGATTTGTATATTTGGGTGTCATCAGCGTACAATTGGTGAGACACTGGGTGATGATCTATGACATTTGAGAGCGACTGAGTGTACATAATGAAGAGAACAGGTCCAGGAACAGACCCCTGTGGAACACCACAACATAGATCAACTGGGCTGGAGTGTATTCCATTTGCAGATACAATTTGTGTCCTGTTGACCAAGTAGGACTTGAACCACAGTAAGGCTGTATCATGAATGCCAAATACATGCTGGAGACAGTGAAGTAATGTATCATGGTCTATTGTGTCAAATGCTGCAGACAAATCGAGGAGGGTGAGGACTGTAATCTTTCCGCTATCCAAAGCTGAGAGAATGTCATTAACTACTTTTAGAAGAGTAGTTTCAGTACTGTGGCAAGGGCGATATGCAGATTGTACATTGCTAAAAAGACTGTTTGAATTCAGATGAGATACAAGCTGGGATAGAACAACCTTTTCTAAGATTTTTTGATATGAATGGGAGATTAGAAACTGGGCAGTAGTTCTTTAAATCATTATGGTCTAGTGTTGGTTTCTTCACCAAAGGCTTTACAATGGCAGTTTTGAAAAATGATGGGAATTCCCCGGATGAGAGAGAGGTATTAATAACACCAGTTAGTGAAGGCAATACTGGATCTAAGCACTCAGGCAGCAGTGATGTTGGAATTGGATCAAGTTCAAATGACTTTGGTGCACTCTTCATCAGGATTTTACATACAAAATCCATAGAGACAGGTTTTAATGCTGTTAATGGTTGCCGCTCAAATTCTGTATCCCAACTGTATGGTGACAACGAGTCAATTGAAATTGTGGTTTCAAGCTTATCTCTAATGGTTTGTACTTTGTCACGGAAGAAATTTGCAAACATGTCTGGAAGATCGATTGGAGAGAAGGTAGTTGGAAGTGGTGTAGATTTGTTCCTTGACATTAGCTTGTTAGTAATCTTGAAGAGCTCTTTGCAGCTGGAACTTTCTATGATCTTAGTAGTATAGTGGGCTGATTTCGCTGCATGGACTATATTTGTGACATTCTTCTTAGCAGCTTCATAGATTTTCTTATGAATAGTGAGTCTGGTGGAAAGCCAAAGCCTCTCAGCTTTACGGCATATGGAAGAATCCTTTCTGAAAATTGTACAATAATTGTGCTTGATCAGTTTCAAACTACAGGGGATTTAATTTCATTTAGTCTTTCCATTTCAGTAAAACTATGTTCCTTACCTTTGCAAATGTACAAAAAAAAGATATTTATCAGCTACAATCACGAGGCAGTTTTATAAATATTTGTTCAGATTAAAGATTCTAAAGGAAGAGATGGAATGGAAATATCCTTGAAATGAGTTCCACTTTAGGTCACAAAGAATAAAGTATACTAAATATTTTCATTGGTCTTTGTTCATTTGAAATGCTAGAGGCATTGTCTACCAATGAAGAATGCTGGTGATACACATAATTTGAAAGTGCACAAAGTTTCATGCAATGCTTACAGATCCAAGTCTGATAATTTAGAAGTGAACTGGCTTTTTAAAAAGTAAATGGCAATGATACTGGCTCGGGCTTACATTCATGACAATAAATGGCAAGTTAAAATAGAATAGTATCTTCTTGGCTGGAACTCTCAGTTGATTTAGATATGTACCAAAACTTATTTTTAAAACTGGTGGTATTTTGGATTTTGTGAACACTTGAAATGATTTATCAGTTCCTATAATAATTAAACTTTTGAAAGTCAGTGATAATTTTGGTTGTATAATGGAGTTATTTCTGATATTAAGAACTTTTTTCTCTTTTCCTTCAGATCAGAGCAAAAGGACAATCCCAAGATGGTTAGAAGATGAAATTTTTGATCCATCTCCCCCTAATGCTCCAAATGGCCCACCATGTAGATGCAGAAATGTAGCAAATGGAAGTAACTCGAATGACTATGAATCTCAGCGACAAAATACAAATCAGTTTGAAATATCTGCTTCAGTTTTGCAAAGGAATGTGAGTGATTCTGTGTCCAAAATTAGACCTGAAAATGACCTACTGTCCAGAAATCTTTATGATAGTAGTGATTTTCTACGGTTACATCAAAGCTGTTCTAATGCCAGTGAGGGAAAAGGTAGCAATAGGGTTATGAATGAGTGTATTGAAATAAGAGACGACAAAGATGAAAGGGTTACAGCTGCTTCCACTGGAAGAACAGTAAGGTGTACTAACTCAGATGATAATTTTACAGTAGTTAAAGGTAGAGGAACAGTTGATATCAGTAGACGGAAGCAAAGTAGGACCAGTAGAACAGATCAGACTCTTGCTGACTCTGTGAGGAGATCAGGCAGTATTCATCAGAATTATGAGACGGACAGTCCTGAATGCTTAGCGATACCAAGTTCTGTTAGTTCTAACTCAGTTCCATCACAGTCTCCAACTGCAAGCAGATTTGGCAGTGTAACAGGACCCAGATTTCCGGATAGATTTGTACCTGACAGAATTACACCTATTCTCATGGTTAATAATGTTCATCAACCAAAAGTAACCTCCCCTGACACTCAGAACTCTGGAAATGATGTCATTTCCATTGATCTGTCAGCATCGCATGATACATTACAGACTGATAACATTGTCACATCTGATGCTTCTCCACTTAATTTAACAGCAGGTAGGTCATCATCTAAACAAAGGATGAGTTCTACACAATCTATGGAGACAAGTTCGTTGGTGTCGGGGGTGGGATCTCTTTCACCGGGTCCAGGAAGTTTGGTGTCAGTGGTTGGATTGTCCACATCATCTGGAAGTTCAGTGGTTTCAACAAGCAGACCAGTTGATTCATTTGATTTAGAGGAAGTCGATATGAAGCCAGATGTCAATTTTCTACAGGAATGCCTAAAGTCTGTTGCCCAACAACAGCATATTCCGCTGCCAGAAAACTTTGAAGGTAATTTTTAAAAATATTTGGAGAAACATTCACATAGTTCACATAAGATATTTGCCTCAATATCTGATCTCATTTTGAAGTTTGTTGTCTTTGACGGTGAAGTTAGAAAATGCAAAGGCTGAGTGATAATATACCCTCTTGGCTCTAAAATATAATGGTCATGCTACCAGGTAAAGTGGGCGAGTAAGTCACCTAAAAAATGAAAACTCTGTCTTTTACTGTTAGGAAAGGGAAAACAACTTTGCCCTTTGACTTTTTAGATGTACGGTCATTCAGACTATATCTCTTGAGATGCTCCCTCGCCATAGCTAGTTATTCCAGCGTTGCGTTATAGCTCAAGGTGAAATGTACATGTAGCTAACAAGCCATCAAGTAGCTAGTTTTTGTATCAATTACACTGACAAACAAACTCTTGCACATCCACCGGCATGCGGTTTGGTAGCTGATTGACCATTAACCCTTTCCAGAGTAAGCTAAAGCAGACATGTGTTAATATATGTCTCTGGTTATTGCAACTGTCACTAGCTAATTTTTCATTTGATGATAAAAGCACAAATTTGTGTTTCAAAACTTAAGCAGTAGTATGTACGTAGCAATTAGTGTTTTAAGAATAGAATGTGATCTGAAGATTGTAACTGTGGCATGTGCATTATATTCTTCATAAAAACAGTTTGAAACTGTAAGTGAACCTGATGGGGGAAATAATAATGGATGACATTGTGTCTAGGAAGTACCAGTGGTCTTATTAGGATTTTAAAACTAGGAATCCAGAGCTCATATTTTGGGGAAAACAAGAGTCCCAATTGCAGAAATTGCAGTCCCCTACCAGAAGTGGATAAATTTCCAGATGAGTAGAACCAGTGGTTGCCACTGAGTTTAATTTTCTATCTTCTTTACACCACTGACATGTAACTCTTGTTTGTCCATTGGAGTGAGAGTGAATTATGTCAGGCCAAGGAAAGGTCTTATTCCAAGCACTAAGCTAGGCATCACACATAGTGTTCCATGTGAAATATCAGTTCTGGCAACTTCTAGCACTCTGATGAATCTCATTATAATCTACTTCAATTTGCCCCAAAATACTTGTCTAAATTTGCAAACAGCATTTTGTCCAACTCTCAACATGTCTTTTTCTTCGAGGTGACATGCACTACTTATTCAGCTACACTTGGAAATGAACACAATAATGAAAGCTAAAATTGTTCATTTGATGTACTCTTATACACAGTCCATCACTGGGTCTTTCTGCCTCTGAATTCAGTCATTGTAAATATCAGCACATTTTCCCACCACTCTGCAGCTAGTCACATCTTTGAACTTGCCACCAAGCTGTTGGGACATGTTCTTCAAATGTACTCTTACAATGACAACATGTACATCTGGGGGTCTTTCAGCCACTGAATTTTCTCATTGTAAATATCAGCACAGCTAAAATGATCAATTGATCAACACATTTTCCCACTCAGCAGGTGGTTGAAGCAAGACTGGCAAACCTTTGAATTTGCCATCCAGCATATGTGCGTGTATGGAGGACTCCTGTATAAGTGATTTTCTGCATTCCAGATTTACGATTCTGTTAGATTGTCTATTTTCATAAACATTTGGCCAGATATATTAAGGAATATATATATATACAGTGTGACCCTACTATAACACAGTAGTTGGGCGCCATAGAACCCGACTATGTTATAAACTGAACCGTGTTATAAGCAACCACGTTAGTTAGCTGAAGAAAATGATGCATATGCCACAAAAAAATTGGGGGGGGGGTAATAAATGTGGGCGGGAAAATATGTGCTTCATCGGCACAGTTACCATATTGAATGAGAAATACACCTGTAGTGAAAACAGAAGGCATATATTATATTTTACTTTATTTAGAGAACCACAAATTGGTACATATACATATATACTGTTTATATATACATGTCTAATGTATAGCATGAATAGTGTATCAACACTGTGTACTCACCCGTGAATCTCTTCACATACATTGAGTACACAATACAGGTAATTCCATCGAAAATATCCACACACAGAGATTTAAAATATTCAGTACTTTTGTCACAGGTCATGTTGGTATGAACTCGGTGGAAATACATAGCACAATCACCTGTTGAATAACGAAGCACATGATTTGCTTTTCAGTATGTCCAGAGTCAGTAAAAGTTAGTTTGCATTTTAAGCCGCCACTGGTAGTGTTCGTAAGGATAAACTTTTGTCGCTTCAAAAAGTAAACTGCATGGCACCGTTAACATGTTCCAGTCACATTGGAAAATACAAAAATCCATCAATTTCCATGGGTTTTGTTTAAGTTTGATACTGACTTCTTTGTTTATATTGAAGATCGTAGTTTGCTTTTTGTTTTATGAAGGGTGCTTTGGAGAACCAAACAAATGCCCGTTTCTTATTATGGCGGCAACATCAAATAATTGTATTGCATGATTGAGACAGATTTTTTTCTTCCATTTGCTAAGTATATTTCCATAATAATTGGTGCTTCAAAGGTAATCTGTTTCCTTTGAAATTTCAACAAACTATTTTATCTGGATACATTTTAAAAAGGAATTGGCCATCGTTTGGTCTCTTCTAGCTACTGTTCCTCCCTGGTTTTGTTTTTACATTTGTGGTATTGGAGTGATGATATCTTCTATGCATGCATTAGAAATTTAACAAAGGGTCAAAGACAGGTGTTCTGGTCTGATGACAGAGATTATTACAGAAAATGTGTTTCTGAATAATTTAATTCTGGGTAAAAAGAAGAGGAATTTTACTTTCCATCTACATACAAATGTCAGTCTGTGTAAATATATTAATTACTAATGAGCAGCTAAAAATCTGACAAAGATAGATTACAAGATAATGCCTCGTCTGATTGATCTCCGTTACCAGAAATGTGAACTACAAAAGCGGAAATCTCACAACATACAGTTCTCTTACTAGATGTCAAGCGGGGTCACACTGTATATATATATATATATATATATATATATATATATATATATATATATATATATATATCTTGCTTTGCCTCTACTTCTCTATTCTGATCTCACCTTTCCCTGTTCTGTCCAAACGGTGAAGTCACCTCCCAAAACTTCAGGTCTAACTTGACCTCTGATATTTCCAAGTCATCTTTTTAATGCACATACATTTGTGCTAAAAATGCATTTTAAATAAAGTTTTTTGCTGGGCACCTTGTTTTAATAAAGAATAAAAGATAATTTTCTCAAAGAATAATGGATTCATTGTGATATAACATCTTATACACTTCTGGTATATTGTTTGTATGAACTTGCAAAGAATAAATCTTGTGCCTGTGTATTGTTAGGTTTTCAAGGTTTTTAATATTGTAAATTTAGAAATTATGAGAAGAAATTACAGTATTGTAAAATTTGTTGTAGTTACTTAACTGTATGTAATATGTCTGTATACAAAATGCCAGTGTAGAAAGTAAATACAGATAAAGCTTATTCAGGTTTATCCTTGTAACTTGAGAGAACTCTGATTTTTTTTGTGATAGGTGGCCAGAATATCAGCTTGCAACATTCCAGTCCAACAGAGGTTAGCCCAGCTATTTATTCCAGAGAGGATGAGAACAATGCCCATTTCACTGCATCATCTGATCGGGAACAAACTGAGTCTAGGCCTCATGTGTCTAACAAATCAAGGATATCATTACCAAATTTTGATGATCCTTATTTAAAGAATCTTCTTGAAACGGGGAATGCAAAAGTCATCTGGTCCAAGCTGGTGGGGATTTGTGCAAGTCATTTGTTGGCTCAGTGCAATGGGCAGCCATCTTGTGCAGATTATCAAGCATTTAGCAAGGCCCTATATCAGAAATATCCATCCATTGCAATGGACAGAGGTCCAAATCCGTGGGTAAGTTTTGAGCATTCATCCATCACAATGAAAATAGGTCCAACTCCCTGGGTAAGTTTGAACATTCATCCATTGCAGTGGAGAGAAGTCCAAATCCCTGGGTTAGTTTTGAGCATTCATCCGTCACAATGGACAGAGGTCCAAATCCCTGGGTAACTTTTGAGCATTCATCCATTGCAATGGACAGAAGTCCGAATCCCTGGGCGAGTTTTGAGCATTCATCCATTTATTAAGAACAGACAGTACATTTACTTAAAAAAGTTAAACATCTTATTATCTCAGTGAAATATGCCTGAAAGTTATTATTGTGGTGTATGTACATTTTTCAGGTTGAAGAAATTTCATTATGCAGAGAACACCCATTGAGCATGGATGAGCAAAAATTTCTGTCCATTGTGTGCAGAAGTAGAGAATCTGAAAATAAAGACTTGTTCATTCCTTTATATGTAATAAAAGTAGGGTATAGTAAAGGTATTGTTCTGCTAGATGATTTTGAAATTTTAAAACATGTACTTAGTTAAGCTTTAAGGTGCAGAAGTATTTCAGCTGGCTGTTTTGTGTTAGCCATCTAAGACTGGCATTAGGAATTGGCTGTTTGTGTTAGCAATCTGAGACCAGTATTAGGTGTTGGCTGTTTTGTGTTAGCCATCTAGGACCGGTGTTGGGTGTTGGCTGCTTTGTGTTAGCCATCTAAGACTGGTATTATGCATGATTATTTTGTGATAGCCATCTGAGACCAGTATTAGGCATTGACTTTTTTGTGCTAACCAACTAAAACCAGTATTAGGCATTGGTTATTTTGTGTTGGCCATATAAGACCGGTAGTAGGTATTGGCTGTTATGTCTTGGACATTATATTTTTAATGCTACCACCACATCTAAGGTGGTGGTAAGTAGTGTTACTCATGTCTTTTTGTCCTGTCATGCCATTTCCTATCCTATCTTTGTCAGTAATTTATTTTTTGTACAAAACATTTTGAAGGTCCCATGGAAAGAGACCATTTTTTATGATGATATAGCCGATGTTTAAATGGGAATTTTGGCCTTCGATTGCATCATATTGGCTGGGGTATCCATGTCATATGGACACATTTTTGGTTGAATTCTGCTCTTTCTTTATAGGTGGAAAAAAATTCTTAGCCTAAAGGATATCATTTCACAATTAATTATAATGCTTGAGCTGATTTAGACACTTTTATACAGATGTACACATTAGATATACGATTGAAAATTTATTTAAAAAATATAACATTTTTACACATAATTTTTTTCTCATCAGAGTGTGTTCAAGAAGGCATTATCTCAGAAGATACGGCACACACGATTCAAAATGAGACGAGGGTTTAGCATTCGAGACAATAACATGAGGGCCTCATATTTACTCAGTAACCGCTACCAGAATGGGAGATTTGGATCATCAAGGGGAAGAAGAGCAGTGCCGTTTACTTGACCATCAATTTAGATACACTTGGATGAAAACTTTGATGGAATGGTTTAGAAAAATCTGAAATTTTCCATTTGCCCAGAAAAGATGAGCCATTAAAAATCATGAAAATATGGAATGTGTTCTTGTTCTGTATAAAATTCAGGGCAATATTTTACTCAACGAGTGAAGTTTTCAACATTTCCAGGGCTGATTGACAAAGGACTTTAAAGTCTCCAGAATTTGGTGCCTTGCAAGAACTGAGATCAAGGAACTGAAGAACTTGTTAAATGTGGTAGAAATGTATTATGATGTCTGAAGTTGTTGTGAAATATTGTTTTGGTAAATAATGATGTCAGCAAGCAAGTTAACGTAGTTTTGGGTCATGAAAGTAAGGAACAGAAACAGCATTAAACTACGAAAAAAAATATGTCATCAGAGAAAATTAAATGCTTTTTAATCCTTTGTTTAACTATAGGTATTCGCCAATTTGCAAGATTTTGACATGCAAGAAATTTGCATTAATGCAACTTCATAAAAAAAAGTTTTTGAAATAAAGTTTAGTGAAAACTATCTAAAACAAAACATTTAGGATCCATAAGTGGCTAAAAGGCAGTGAAACCATAATTTTTGAGTTATATGATTTTAAGTTATCCGACCACTTTTGGGAATGCAGCTATCACAATCTCGTAACTTTATGATTTGGAATTTATGTGTAGATTCTTAGAACCTTTATAAACTTTGCCTCTTGTGAAAGAGATGAGGTGCAGATCTTAAGGTGCATAATAAATATTGCATCAGAAGATGGATGTTATCGCTACTCCTTAAATTACTTGGAAGATTGCCTTGACACATTGTCTAATGGTCCTAAATGAAAATAGTGCTTCTCGAACATCCAGTATGATAGATGCAGTAGCCATCTTGAAAATCGTATTGCTTTTCACAAAAAGGCTTCTTTTGAGGCCTAGTTGGTCCTTAATGAAAATGGTCTGGCACAGTGGTCATTTTGAAAATGGTCTGGCACAGTGGTCATTTTGAAAATCTTGTCACTATTCCTTCTGATTGGATAGTCACATCAGTATGAGGTTTTCATTAAAAGACTTTTTATGATGTCTAGTTGATCTTACATGAAAACGATACTGATCCGACATCAAATATAGGCTGCTATGTAGAAGATCTTCTTAGGACTACTCGTAAATGGAGTTTTTACACGACTTTTTGTGATAGTTACAGCTAGTTCTAGATGAAAATGATGCTGATCTGACATCCAATATGACCACCACTGATTTGAAAATTTTGTTCAGCAGATGGTTGCTTATGACTGTTTGGATTATAAAATTGATTCATGCACGACAGTTTTGGCTGTAAATGGTGGTTATTCATAACAGATGTCTAGACAGGCGTTACTGTACCACCATGTAGCTTATATATGTAAAGCAATGATTTCTGTAATCCCCAATCTTTGCGTCAGTTGTCATGTAGATGAGAATGAGGGGAATATTTTTTTTTTAGCAAAAATTCTGATCTGGTATCTAATTGTTCAGGTTTTCTTGGTTGTGCAAAACATGACCTGAAACACAATAATAATAACTTTTTTAGTATTATAAAGTGTAAAGAAAAAAAGTACAGTGATAAGTCATTTCTGTTTCAAGTGCTGAAACTGTTGTCCAGTAATTGGATAACTTAGGTTTTATTTATTAGTGTATTATATGAACAACATTTTGAATGATAATGGCAGAAAAGTAGTGAATGAAAACAAATACTGTAAAATAAATTCCAGTTTTAGATAAAAGATTATTATTGTATGAATTTTGTATTTTCATTATTATTATGCATATACACTTGGAATGCATTATAGCTGTATGGTGACGGATGGCTTAGCTTCAGGATAATTTTAAATTTAATCAAGGTCACATAGCGAATGGTTTGGTTTGTTAGTCTGAATGGCACTTTTTCCGCATTATTGGCAATGTCTTGCAAAGGAAACGGGAGCTAAGTGCTATTCCCTAGGAGAAACTGAGGTAGCCAGCCTAGGTGAGTATTGAACCCATGACCCGTGGATTACAACTCTTATACTCTGCCAGATGAGCCACTGTGGCTCCCTTTACATCCTGGAATAATTCACGCTACAATATATGTACTTAACTTAATGCAGTAAGTGGAATATAAAATCTTCAAATGGAGCATTTTGTTGATTTCTAATGACTCAAGAAGTTATTTTAGGGGCTTTGGGTATATGAGAAAGCTCGCCAGTAGCTTCCCATGGGTCAGTAACTCTTCACAGGATTTTCTGGATTTGTCCTTCATCAGATGTACAGGTTGTTATTTAGAGCCTGTCATGTACTGAAAAATGGCATTAACCCAAAACAAGGGCGTTAGACATGTAATTTTGTATTGCTTTCTATGTAATTATGCTGATTTTATGATACCCATTTTTAAGAGCCCAGTGCAGTAAAAAAACATACATGTTAAATACTCCTACGTTTCGCCTGGAATTATCTCTAAACCTATTCTATTTATTATGATGGGATGGGTGGAACACTGGCAAGTAATTTTTTATTGGGAGCATTGATAAATCAAGATAAAAAGAGGTGCATCCACTTTTTAAATAAACCCAGCCAATCAATTTTGTAGCACATTGTGTGGTATTTCCATCCAGGTTAATGGGCATGCTGGTGGGCATCCATTTTAGTTTCCAGACAATAACTAGCCACTGCAGGCAGATGTCAATGAAAATTTGTTACCAGGACCAAGGAAGGAGAATAGGTACACACTTAAGGAGTCATTAGACTGCATATCAAGGTCACTATTATGAAAAATTATTTCTTTAGAATCTCATTTTCATACAGTATCTTTGACAACCGATGTAAGCTTTCTAGTAGTGACTGCTCCAGTGGCCTAAGTGGTAAGAGCATCCACCTCAGATGCAGGAGGTAATGGGTTCAAACCCCAGTCAAGTCATACGAAAGACCTGTTTTAAAAAAATGGTTCTAGCAGCTGCCTTGCTTGGTGTTTAGCATTAAGAGGTTATAGTCAGGGCTGGTCAGCCTGGTGTCGGGATAATGTGACTGGGTGGGACATGATGCCACATGTCTGCAGCATTATGCCCCATTGCTAGACATCACTATAAACTGCCAACTCCAGACATTGTAGTGATATGACTAAAAAAATTTAAAGCTACATTAAAAATTAAAAAACACAGTCACACACTTTCTTATAGCATATATTCTTGAACTGATATGGGCATAAGCAAATAAAAGTTGAGTTTCATAATTTATCTGCAATTAATTAAAAGTTTGTTCAATTTATGGTCATTCACAACACCTACTCTGACCAGCTTAGAAACTCTGTGCCTTCAAGAACACCATATTTTATATCAGAAACATGATTTTTGACTTGCAAACCCCCAGACAGTCATATTTAGAAAAAACATGATTGTCATCCTGAGAGAGAGAGCAAGCATGTCTGATGCCATGATGTATGCCCATAACCTGTATAAACAGTCCTGCTTAATGCTTGATGAAGACTAATATTGGGCCATTTTATACAGTTGTTTGTCTTACATGTGATTAAAAGGTCAGGTGGTCAGAGCTTATTAACCACAGTTGCACAGATTACTTAATTTGCTGGGGTGAAGTTGTGTTTAAGAGTCCTTAAAACACTGCGCTGGGAGGTCTCCTGAAACTAATTTGCGTAGGTAAAGCACACTGTACACAAAATGGAACAATCAATTCAGTTCATGTTTGGTAAATCACAGAGCTGTCTGAGAAACAAATGTTAGCACTTTGCATTTGCCTTGAAAGTCATTAAGCGATTTTTATTAAAGGTTATTGGCTGGTTCATGATCAGGGACAGCACATCTTGGAATTTATTTCACATAGTACATTTCAAATATAACAGTTTTGTTACATTGGATGTGTAAATAATTATTGAAGGCAAATTGTCTAAATGCAGCTCTGATTTAGGGAAGGGCGAGCCTTAGATAAAGTGAGCAAAGCCCAGAAAAAGTAAATTTCAGAACTCCATTTGATGGAGTCTGTGACTGTGAAATGCAGCAGTAAGGTTATGCATTTTATTGTTTGCAAAGTCACCACATTGATATAGTCGCTCAGGAATGCAGCTCTTTCCATTGGCATACATGTAGAAACACCTCCCAGCACTGGGACAATACACAGATGCAGAGCTCAATCCCAAAGGGACTAGAGATTTAAATTTCTTGGGAAGGGGCTGTAATTTTTCTCTAAACAGGATATTTTTGTTAACACAGGGTAATTTATTTTTCAGCTAAAATGATGGACAGAATATCTTTCTTTCTACAAATCAGAGCAGAAAAATTTATGATCTGCCCCAAAAGCAATTAACTTGTTTAAACAGTCTGGCCATTGGATGTTTTATGTTCCCTCTGAATGCAAAAATGCCATTGCAATTATATCACACATAATTAAGATTATTCCATTGTCCAAAGAATTTTAAGGACAGAAACGATGTATTTTTATTTAATACTGGAGTATTTGTGATTATGTGAGTGTGTATTTGTGGGTGGTGATATTTGATAAAGCCAAGTCTGTTTTTAAAGTGTATTAAATGCTTCAAAGAAGACATTTTCTTTTATTGAAATATGTTTTTCAAGTCATTTTCTAATGTGGCTTATGCTGTTATCTAAGGTAGATAATTTGCTTTCACTTGAACAGTGTTGATTGTTTGGGTGTACAGTGACCCCCTACTGGACATTAAAACGTTTTTTGAGTGTCCAAAAAATAACCAAGACTGCCTGGGAGGTTGGCTTTTATGTCAGTGGCATCCAGTGTTCTTTAAAAAAAACCAGTGCAGCTACATTAAACCCATGCCCATTTGTCACTGCTTGTGATAGAATTGGGAATCTAACACAGGTGAGAATCCATGGATGCCAAGCTTGTTATCCTCTGCCATCCTAGTCCTGTTATCTTGTGTAAAATTTGAACTTAGGTCTTGTAAGTGCTTTGCCCAAAGCTACACCATAGCTGCCAGCTGGACCTGTTCTAGTGAGGATTCCAACTTGCACCTTTCTTGTTGTGAGTCTGGCATGCTAGTCAATGAGCCACTAATAATCATGTGGTCTTCATCAGAAATGAAGGTACTTTTCACACAAAAAAGGTAGAACCTGTAAAAAAAATGGTAAAGTGTACTCATTCCAATTATGGGGCCTTGAATGAGTCCCATATTTATTTTTTGTCACTATCTCCCAGTGTCGGGAGTGGGTAATTTGTGTACCTGCTGCCTTCCTTGGATGTGGTAGCCATTTCTCATGCTCTTTCCTGGAATCAAACCCTGATTCCCCATTAAACATTACAACTATGATAGCTAAATTGTATCGCCTGAAGTTAAGCTGATGAAACAGGTCATGGTCATTGGTTCTAAAAGTGTAAAAGAAAAATAATAAATAAGATGTCAGATGAAATCTGGCAATTTGAAGTTTGACTGGTCCTAAACTACTTTAGGATTGCAATAAAACTTTTCTCACATGCATAAGTTTACACATATGCATTCATCACAAAGTCTGGCTGATCGTAAATGAAAATGGTGCTGTTCAGACATCCAGTATGGCCACCGCAGTTGGTTGCACAGTTTGTTTCTTATATCTAGTTGGTCCTAAATGAAAATGTTATTAATATGATATCTAATATAGCCAGCATGGCTGCTATCTTAAATAGTCCTATCGCTACTTCTCCTCAACAGAATCATATTGACATGGTATTTTACCAGAAGACTTTGTATGATGTCTGGTTGTTCCAGTGGTGCTGTTTGGACATCCAATATGGCCACCATAGTCATCGTTTGGAAAATCATTATCACTGTTCCTCCTAAATGGAGGGTTATATCAGCATGTGGTTTTCTCAAAGACTTGTTATGATGTCTAATTGGTTCTAAATAAACACACTGCCTATTCTGACAATGAATATATCTGCCACAGCAGCCAACTTGAAAATCATTTTATTTTTTACTCCTCCTGAACAGAAAGTCCTATCAACATGAAGTTTTCACTTATTGCTGTGTCTAACTGATCTTGAATGAAAATTGTGCTGATCTGACTTCCAATATGGCTGCCACACCTGCCATCGTGAAAAAAATCGTATTATTTGTACTCACTGAAGGTAATTCATATCGACATTAGGTTTTCGTCAGAAGAGTTCTTGTATCTAGTTTGTCCTAATGAAAATTGTGCGGGTCTGATATCAGAAAAGAAGAAATGGTTTTATCTTTAATTTCGGGAAATTCTTATCCGAATGTAGAGCAACAGTCCCTTCAATGGACTCTTCTTCTTGTTCCTAATTATGAGATCTGGAAATATCTATACAGTGATATTAATTAGTCTTTCATTTGCTTTTTGCAAGCTTTCCATTTTGTGAAATGCACCATTTTTATTCAAGTGAGTTTTAAATCTTAAAGAAGCTTGACAAATACATGTACATGTAGTTGTAAAGACGAAAGTGTTGCTGAAATTTGAACTGGATCTGGCCATTTGCATCCCGAGTCACATGAGTATTCTATACAAATCTCACAACCTACATGTCAGTGACATCAGAGGTCATACAGTCGTGTGATATCAATAATAAACAAATTTTCAAAGTTGTTGTACATAGAATTTGGACATTATATAGAAGTCACTTGATGGTTGTAAATAAATATAATGAGCGCTTCTCAACATGAGAACAAAAACCAGAAACCTGTCAGTATCACAGCAGGTGGAAAAAACAAACTTCAAGAAGTACTGAGCACGTGTCAGCGATGTTTTTGTTGGTGTCATGTGACTACCACATTGACGTGCTCTCTGCATAGTGAATCTGGTTTTCTTCAAATTGCTGCAACATTTACAGATTTTTGGTTGTTGTTTTCACAATAAACATTTTGAGAAGTTTTTGTTTTTTCATTTTTCTATAAGAATTATGTGACTTTCATTTATATGATTTGTTTTCTTACAGCAACACTAGATATGGTTTATTGCTGATATCATATGACTGTATGAGCTCTGATGTCATTGACCTGTAGGTTGCGAGAGTTGTGTAGTCATGTGACTAGGAATGCAAGTGACCAGATCCAGGTAAAAATTCAGCAACGATGTACTTTTGTCTTGTCTGTGAGCGGATTAAAGACATAACAAATGCTATTATCGCAATTTCTGAGAAAATAAATCATATTTCTATAGATTTCATGCAGGTATCTCTTGATGAAAGGTCGTTAAAGTTTGCTGGGCCCGCTAGTAAGCAGCTACCTCATGATGACACCAAATGGTGTCAGAGAATTCCAACTTTTCGATAGGTAATGGACTCTGACCCTACACCCCAACATAAATGTCCAAATATCAAAAATGGGGTGACAAAGATCAGAGGAAACTCAGACTAGTAGTTGTACTCAGATGCATTATAGTATCACCAGTGTGGCTATGGTGGGGTGGGTGGCTTTGTGGGTAGTGTGCTGGTCATAGGACTGGATTCTACTATCAAACCAGGCCATTTTGGAAAGCATGGTACTTTACCACAATCGCCTTGGCTGTCAATAACCTTCATGAGTTGCTGTGCTGTAAAAAAAACCCCACCACCATAATGAAATCAAACATTATCAATAAGCACGTATAAAAAAATTACCATATAATCTTAGTATGCAGATTTTACAGTTCTATCATATTTTTTTGATAAAGTTTGGATGACACATTGAGTAAGAAAACAGCATACACTGATAGCATTTCTCTTTATTTAAGAGAAGATGATTCACAAATTTTAAATTACAAATCCTCACACACTTTGAGATGACACACAGTTTATTTTCTTCAAAACAAGAAAACTGCCAATGGCAGATTGGTCAGACTGCAAAGCACAGTCTGAGAAACTGAGCTAGAAATGCAAATCATTGGTGGGTGAAATTTTTAGGTCACTTTCACTTAATTTTGTTCCAATCTTATTGTGCTCTTTGTGAAGAATCCGAGATATGTGATACTTAAGACAGAAGATCTTTCACAGTGATCTAATTTTATCTGAATAGTGTGCTTTCATGACACATTTATATCACATGATCAGCTGTATCCAAAAGTATCTGAAACATTGACTTGAACCCTAATATGAACCAGAACTTTGGAAGGCACAATATAGAAGGGATAGATATCATCAGTGATGGGCCTGGAATTGTTTTGCAGTCTAACCAATGTTTTTGGTTACAAATGTTTACCATATGACATAATTGCTTATTATGTAAAATGTACTGTTACGGATAATGCAAGTGAATTTTTTTACAAGTACTGTCATTAAAGTGGTCTAAGGTCTAAGTATGATCAGTCTATACAATGATATACAACAATAAGCACAACTTTTGATTTCATACACAATAAAAGATCAATAAACCTGCCAGATTTTGTATTCAAAATTACAAAAGCTAATCTAGGTATCAAATGCACTGCACTGTGAAAAAAATTACAACTTTTGTACAATTATATACATATATATTTATGGGAAAGAGGACAAACACATTCTTTCATTAATAACCATAAAAGACTTTAATTTCCCATTGAAGATGCCCAGAGAATTTATACAAGGATGAAAATAAGTGAATCACAGTAATGTATGATTAGTTGAACTTCCCTTAGTGTTTTGTTCCATTTGTGTGGGACATTATCTTAGTCCTTGTGTCAATTTCCATATATATAATGTTTGTGTATCACACTATTGATGTGGAACATGCATGAAGTACAGTTTTACTTTTAAATACACTTGCCACATTAAAAAAAATGTAGTTCAAATAAGTAGATTTGTCATCTGAATCAATAAATGTGTTGAAAACGTGAAAGTTGACATAAGGAATAAGATAACCTCACATAAACTGAAGCAAAACAAACCTGCACAACTAAGGAAAATGGAACAATTACAATGCTAGCACAAGAAAGGTACAGACAGAATGATAATCTCAATGTAAACAAAGTAACAAATTACAATGCTACCACAATAGATGTACAGACCGTAGATGACCGTAATGTAAACAATGTAACAAATTACAATACTACCACAACAGATGTACAGACCATAGGTTGACCTAAATGTAAACAATGTAACCATATGTAATACAAGCTAAAGCTAGAAGCAGTCTACTGAACTAGACAAAATTACCATCTATACCCACTTATGAGTCCACTGCAAACAAAATAGACCCTGACATGTCATTGTATAATGCATAATGCGCTGGCAGAAGAAGGTCTTTATTGTTCAACTGATTATTCCCCCTTAATCTGCATATACTTAGATTCAAAAATGGATCTGTGCAGTTTGACTTGACGTATAAGCCAGTATATATATATATAGAGTATTTCCATCAATGAATGCTTTAAATTTTAAAGGATGAAGAAATGGAAGTGGTTTATCCACATGGAATATTTGCCAGGGTCACCTAGCTAAGTTAGGTAGCTTTCATTGCTATAAAATAGAAAGCCATAACAGGGTCTGCTCAGTGCTGGGAAACATAAAAATAAGTGGAATGGAAAATGTGGAGCTGGATAGATATGCGAGAATTAACAAATCCAAATTTAATTATTACTAAAAACAACCATACAATATTACATCTTTGAGGTAAACAAAAATCAATTTCTCTGTCATTTCTGACATTATGCATATTGGGGACCAAGTTTTTAACGGAGTTGGTGGAGGTGGTAGTCTAGGATTTTCTTCAAACCAGACGCCTTATGTTTTTGGGTTGGTTTGTTTTACAAACCAGTGCAAGCTATGGGGGGTGGGTGGGGGCTAACAATTATTTTTATTTTTTTAAAATCTTGGGTACATCCTATAACAACTGTATACTCGGTCCCTTGCCATAATCTCAATGTCAACAGTTGTTCAAATAATGGGATAAAAATATATGCTTGATGCAAACAGTTTGCAGGGTGACAGGTCTTATATTACTCTTTTCCTCATTCTGATATCAGCAAGCTAAGACCTAGTCAGATAAATCAGCCCCCAAACCTGCAGTGATACTAATGGATGGTTAGGGGTCCAAACTACCCACCAGTATACTTATATATTTGGAGGCTGATTTATTGGACTAGCTGAGACGTGTATAAGGGGCCCCAAGTAGCCAACTGGTCTAAAGTGTGTACCTTTACCGATCACTGCCATCTCACCTGTTCATGTTGGTTTGAGACTACTGTTCAGTCAGTGTGAGAAAATTTGCCAGTAATTTTTGTGATTTAGTGGTTCTTACACAAATCTACAACATCAGCAATATAATAGAAAATAGCACAGATTACATCTAAAGAGCTGCCATATTTAGCTGTGCATGATGGGCATGTTGCTGCAACCAGTATAAGTCCAAATCTGCTATCAGGTAATGTGACAGTAGATCTACACTATTTTTAAAAGAATCTGTACTGTATTTTCTTTAAACTGTTACCTAACCACTCATGTAGTTAACACAAGCTCTTCAGACTTTATTTACTACTTGAGTGATTGGGTAAAATTTACACATCAATAAAGACAGACCTGCCAACCCTAACAAGATTGTCTCAGTAAGGCATCTGATTTTTTTCAGTATGGTGTAACAAATTATGTACTGGTATTGTAAAGTTGGAAAACAAATTATGTACTGGTATTGTAAAGTTGGAAAACATTTAAAATGTTCAGGATAAAGATGCAGCAATGGTACATTATGTACAACTAAAAAGTTTGTAAAGTACATGTAAACCTTATTTACCTTTAGTACAGTAATGGTACATTATGTACAACTGAAAAGTTTGTAAATTACACATAAACCTTATTTACCTTTAGTACAGCAATGGTACATTATGTACAAATGAAAAAGTTTGTAAAGTACACGTAAACCTTATTTACCTTTAGTACAGCAATGGTATATTATGTACAACTGAAATGTTTGTAAAGTACACCTAAACCTAATTTACCTTTAGTACAGCCACACAAACTTCAGTTCCAAACCCAATACAGCTCAATGACTTGTTGCTATCTCTCAATTTGAAGTAATTCTTGGATTTTGTATCCATTTCACATGATGACAGCAACCATATCGTCCGCCATGAGATATAACCAAATCAATATGTGATGTCCAATATATATAATTGTGTCCCTTCCTGCTTAAATTTACAAGAATCTGAATATTCCATTTTATTTGTCTCCACTGATTATTACAACTTTTCAAGAGGCTTATTTTCCCTTTCATCTTCAACATGTATCGTTTGCTAAAAATCAGTTTCTAAAATTTCTATAATCAACAGTATCGTCAAGCAGATGCTTTGCTTGAAAAAACATGCAGTTTAAAACATTTGAGGTACTAATGTAAAGTTAGTTTGGTTCTCTAACTCCACTAAATCTAATATGAAACCCAGACTCAACCAAACAAGGATGAGGCAGTTGTCCAGATTTTACTGCAACAATCGTTTTTCCATAGTTTTTGCTATTGATTCTTTAAGTTTGTATTTTGTCATTTTCAGAAGACTTATGGCAAAACAGTTCTACACATGAGCATCTTTAAAGATAAATTGTACTAGAAAATATATTTTATAAAAAATTATACAACTGGAACGATGGGCAAGTGGAAGGAAGCCATTGCTCTTTCCATGGAATGCTCTTTCCATGGAATGATCATTCTTGTCTATAAATTTTGGATGACATCCACAGTAAATAAGAGTCACAAAATACATATTTAACAGTTAAATAGAAATCATGATATTGTTAATTGCACTAAGATACATAAATATACCATCTATACTTGCTTATAAGTCAACCTTTTTTATTAGAAAATTATTAATGCAGAGTAGCAGGTGTCTTATAAGTGAGATGTAAAAAGTTAAAATCTGATCTTACTCCCCAAACTTGTAAAGGCAAACTTGGGTTGTTTTCTCAATATATATATATATATATATATATATATATATATATATATATATATATATATATATATATATATATATATATAACTGCCTTCCTACATTGATATCTTACCATGAAGGACACTAACAAACTAATGAAAAATAAGCATGTCTACTGACTGAATAAGGACAGAATTGTTTAATTAATGGAGAAAATAATGTATCATTCAGGTGAGTTTGGGAATATATACATATCTCTGAATGGATGAAATATTAAACAGCAGCTTGTCCATGTTAACAGGATGATGCAGGTGGTTGCTATGATTTCAGATGGATAACTAGCATTTACATTTTTTATATTAGTATTTTAGCTTATAGAGAAACAAGAGGCCTAAGGGAACCTGATATTGTTGACCTGTCTGAGAATATGCAAGAGCAGTTGGCCAAGATAAATAGACATCAGGAGGCTTATTATAAAATAGGTTCCTTATATTAAGAAAACTCATTTTCTGTATATTTTGTATCTTCATCATTATGTTGTTGTTGTTGTTGTTGTTGTTCTAGGGTTTAACGCCATTTTTCAGCACAAGATAGGTTATACATGGCGGCCAGTATAACTGGTGGAGGAAGAACCCTGGAAAACCCAGGGAAGAACCACCGACCCACAAGAAGCTACTGGCAGGCTTTCCCACATACCCACGCTAGCCAAGCCTTGGACTTGAACCCACGCAGACAGAGGTGAGATGGCAGTGATCCGGAATGGTGAGTGCTTTAGACCACTCGGCCACTCGGGGCCCCATCTTCATCATTATATTTGATGGCATATCAGGATCCTTTGTCCAATAACTATATTATACCAGGAAGTTTTCTGTTGATGTTGGTCAAATTATGTTGTTTCTGAGAAGTTTTTTCAAAGGGTTTTATGTTTACAGTAAAAACTACTATTTTATGATGACAGATCAGCATTTTTATAAGTAATCAAAGCCCATTTGCTAGGATGCATAATATCAAATTTGGCAAAATATGTTGTGTTTTAGTAATGGTGGCCATATATGATGGTGGATTGGCATTTTGATTTTAAAAAATGTAAAGCTTTTGATGCCAAGATTTTCACTGTTAAATTAGGTAAAGTTCTGTTGAGTAGTTTTTAAACAGTTGTTTTTGGGGGTAATTGCAGAAATATCAGTATTTGTATAAAACTGAAAGCATTTCAAGACAGGATGCTTTTAGAATTTTTGGAGAAATTCTGCTGAGTGGCTATTAAGAAGTCACTTCAGGATTCTTCTCTTCTTATTGATGTTGGATCAGTTATCATTTATACAAAGGTGAAACCCTTCAAGAATTTTTTCTGTCAAATTTTCTGTTGAGCAGTTTTGGACAAAATTGAAAGCCTTTCATATCAGGATGCTCTTGGCCAAATCTGGTAAAAACTAGTCAATTGTTTTGTGGAGAAGTATAAAATAGCAACTGTTGACAGATGCATTATGGACAATGATGCAGCATGAGAGACATCGGTCCATGTCATAGCTCATTCGGCATATGGTTTTAAATCAACTTTCAATCATGCAGAAACTGTTAGATCTTAACAGTTATATATATATATATATATATATATATATATATATATATATATATATATATACATATGATGCCTATCTGTAGTCTTACCTGCTGTACATTATGCTACAGCAGGTCAGAGTGTGTGCTATTTTCTGTTGTGTGTTGAGGTCCTAAATTGATTTGTTAATATTGCCTCATGTGGTAATGCATGCAAGCAATCTTGTTATTCTTTAAGCCTAAGCTAGATTAGCTCATATAAACATTTACTTTATGATGAAACCATCTGCCATGTGTTGCTGTGGACAACCAGGTGTTTTATGTTGTTTTTGGAAAAGGTACTGTGACATCATCGTGTTACATCTGTGTATCCACTAGAGGTACAAGTTAACAATCAATATGGCAGAGTGCAGCATAGCACAGCTAAAAGCAACAAGGAACAAGTATCTACTCAGGTACAATCACCACCACCGACAACAGAAACAATCTAGTGCTTTCTTAGTCTCTGTCTCTCCTCTATTTTGTACCATCATCATCATCAAATCATTAATCAAAACAACATATCATCATTACCATATCAACAACAATGTATCAACAACATAACAATTATCATCATTATTATCATGACCATCATAATGGTGTTAAACAGAAAATAATGTACAAGACTGACCATTTACTTTTCTTAGGGTTCTGATGTTTAAAAAACAAATCCTGACCCTCAAATAGCTTGAAAAAAAACTCTTGCCCTGATTTCTAAACTGTCTCAATGTCATATTTTGTTATATGTTTATCTCAACATATCTTCATCTGAACAAAACAAACAAACTGTGTATTGGTACAAAATTGATTGTATACCTATTCCTATGTAGAGGTTAACAATATACATAGATTAAATAGTAAAAATACAGAATCTTTTATAACTTGCCTATTTTTCTCGTGATTTAGGAAGGGCTGTTCAAGAATTTGACATGGTGCAAATTGTTCATTGTCGTGACATCTGCATACATAGACAATCTTCCTTTTCTACGCATATTTTGCCTCTTCATTAGAGATATATTGGACTGCTCCATTGGCCTAGTGGCAAGAGCATCCACCTCAGATGCGGGAGGTTGCGGGTTCGAACCCCATATCAGATGAGTCATGCCAAAGACTTATACAAATGGTACCCACAGCTGCCTCGCTAGGCACTCAGCATTAAGAGGTTAGTTTATGACTGGTCAGCCTTGTGTTAGAATAATGTGACTGTGTGAGACATCATGCAACATGTCTGTGGCACGATACTCCAGTGCTAGACATCACTATAAACTGCCACACTTCAGACACTGAAGTGATATGACTGAAAAATTGTTAAAGCTACTTTAAAAATACAAATCACACATAATAATAAAAATCTTAACATCCTCTGATCATGTTTTTTATTTCATGTTTTTTATTTTAAGATATGCTCTTATTGAACAAGACTGATGTCACAGCATTGTGTATACTGTGGATAAATGCAGATGCTCAAGAAGAACTGACCAGAGACCACGATGAAAACGACATTATAGCCACTTTTTCCTAAAGCGGCCACTGCCCTCTTCCTATTATGGGCAAAAGAACTGCTTATCAGTCAGCAAATACAAGCAAAATTGGTCTCTGCAAAGTCTAGAAAAAACTAAACTATTTCACTGATAGACAGTTATCAGAATATAATTAACATAAGCATTTACATTTACAAAAGCTTTCATGGCACACAAAAGTATGTAGATATGTATCTCCAAGGTATTTTCTAGATATGTAAACTCAATTTTATGTAGAGAAATACAAAATTATTGTAATTTTTTATATATATAAAGAGATTCTAATTTGAACCCTCCCTCCCACTCCCTACCATCTCCATAAAAAGGGTGTCCATACAGTTAGCTGTAAACGTAATCCTCCACTTCAGAACATTTCACAAACTTTTAAATAGTTCCTGTACAAATGATACAAATGCACATCACCAAAAGGGCGAAAATACAGGTAATAAAAGATGATAATTTGGACTCTTGTTTATCAGCACAGGTGAGTTCATGTCAAGAGGGAAAGGGTATGCTGATTGGTTCACATGAATACCACATGCATACCTAATGATTCAGTGAGTTAAAAAATACATGTTAAGTACCAGCATTCAGAATGGCATATATCGGAACTTTAGCTAACATATTTTTTTACCACACTATACACAAAGAGGCATGTAGTATTTTGGCAATCAACCCATAATTTCAGTTCTTCAAGCTTACCAGAGATGCCAACCACTGTCACATCACACAAGAATGCGAACATTTAAAAATGTGAATCTGAATTAAAAAAATAATTTATTTGAAGCATTTAACTAATTCATGATTTCTGGTTGTAACATGCTTCCTAGTCTTCTTTCCCACTGTGTGCCATGCTCAAGTCCAGTGATAATGGACTGCAGAAGCACTGTATTCATCCGATGTTGATCCCATCTTGAATTACTGTTTCATTGAGGTGTATAATGCTTATCAGCCTCCTTGTACATCTTTTCTTGAACTTTCTCCAGGTGAATCATAGCACAATAATGAATGTGATTTTTGACTGGTCATTATTCAGTTGCTTTTGTCAAGTAAGTGCATAGATACACTTTCATGGATGAATTACCAACAGCCATAGCAAGCTTTTCAGTGATCTAGATTTCATTTGTGGTTCACCTGCATATTATTTGACAAGAAAATCTGAACTTAATGGCAGTGATCATAATGGTGTAATTTGAATTAAAAATAGGAATGATTCTGCTAAAATCAGAATGGTTGGCATTTTTGGATAATTGATCAAAATTTGAGTTCTGGGATGTGCCAAAATATCATTCTTTGCTTATACATTTATACAAGTCAACTACATGTATATTCATATTTGTAATCTCAAAAGCACCTAATAATTAAATGCATGTAAAATTCAAGTATATAAAATAAGAAATACAAGGAAAGGAAAGGCTTATTTGGTTTCAGTGTGTAAAAATGATTAGTTTCTTTTGGCTCAAGTAGGTTTCTCACAAAAGAAAAAAAAATTGTTTCTTTTGCCTCGAGTTGTTCTCTGATATCAGAGAAAAATGATTGGTTTCTTTTGGATCTAGGTCTCTGACACAAGAGAAAAATGATTTGTTTCTTTGGGTCTAGTGGGTCTCTGACAAAAGAGGGAAAAAATGATTGGTTTATTTTGGGTCCAGTGGGTCTATGACAGAAGAGAAAAATGATCTGTTTCTTTGGGTCTAGTGGGTCTCTTACACAATAAAAAAATGATTTGTTTCTTTGGGTCTAGTGGGTCTATGACACAAGAGAAAAATGATTGGTTTCTTTTGGGTCCAGTGGGTCTATGACAAAAGGAAAAAATGAGACTAAGAAACATGATAACAAACTGAACATCAAAGAAATTTGTAACTTAGAAATTGAAAGGTTTTACATCAACTATCAAGACCAGTCTCTCAAAGGGACTACAGCTTCGATAGCCAAATAGATGGGAATTCATAAGACATCCATTTCTTCTCTACATTTATCATTTTTAAAAGAAAAGTAATGAAATCATTTATACTCTAAGAAATGACAAAATACCAAATATTTTCTATATATCAGAGTTAACTTGTTTACAAGTGTAGTACAAAAGAATTTGTCATAGCCTTTTAATTTGGGTCTGCTATCATGGACAGAAGATCATTCAACTCATCTCAGGTACTTTCAAGATATACCCACATGCTAAGTTTGGTTTAATTCATAATTGATATCATTCAAGGTAATTCATATACATAAATGGTTTGAAAAAAAACATCCATTTTATACTTATGTTATGCTCACAGGCCATTATAGATAGAAATCAATGTAGTGGAAGTAGCAACAGGAATGAAAGGAAGATTTTTTTTTAGATGGCCACTGTGGTTGCATGTTGGAAGTCAGATCAGCACCATTTTCATTTTGAACCTGCTATTTCAGTGTTTTCATGAAAAGTCATGTCAATACAACCACCCATTCATCAGAAGTAGCCATATTTTTTCAAGATTGCCACCAAGTTAGAAATTTTTGGAGTTTACATCAGCATAATTTTAATACAGGACTAACTACAAATTAAATAAAATCATAATTTGTAAAATTTTGTCTTAAGTCAAATTTTGTGCCAGAGTTTGCAAACTAAAATGCATGGTGGAAGTATCAGGAGGTCAGATTGAAAGGCAAGATGTCAGGGGGATGTTGTGTGGTGCTAGCATATCTGTATCTAGATAAATAAAACATAATATTGTTTTTGACACATTACATTTAAAAAGTTCATGTCAAAATGTTTAAAATGAAAGGTTTAATATGAATTTAAAAATATGATATTGGTTGATCCCTACCAATTCAAAGATTTTCCAGAAAAGTATGAAATTGCAGTTCTTTTTGAAGATGTAAGGTTAAAATCACATGCTTAAAAATAAAAAGGTGGACCAAAATATATCTCTGTTCAATGAAGCAAACTGGCAACTATTTTTCATCACCACCTAAGTTTATTAATGCATACTGTTTGACTTAACCACTATAGCAAATCTTCATTTAACATTCTTGATGCAGGTTTTTGTGCCATGTTTCATTATGTATTTCTTGATAATATTCATCTACATTAGTGATTTTATCATGCATTGGCTGTTTTGTTGGAATGTGTTTCTATTTTTACTTGTTTTGGAAAAGAGAACTATTAGACTTTTTCTCAGTCATTTTGCTCCACTACTACAAATGCCTATTGTTTTGAACATGATTGCATCATGTTATGCTCGCCAGTCAACCCATTTATGCTAAGATGGACCCTCATTAATTGTATTAAAGAATATCTCCTTGGCACTCCATACTACAATGTACACTACACATAAGAACCTGGGACTACATTCATCGTTACTTAAATGTAAATGGCAGCAAAATAAGGAATGTTTCAAAGCCTCCCTATGTACAACAGGAAGAAAATTTTCCAGTTATCTCCCTTTTACAATTTCCTTTACAGCAATTTGAAAACTTGACCATTATTTTGGAAAACTCAGCTTGAATTCCTCTTAAATCATCAACCTTGAAGTCTGATCAGAAAGGCAGATATAAATATTTAACTTTATCAATGATTCATGATACTGATGTATTTTTCCTAATAGAAAAATGGGTTAAAAAAATCTGGCAATGGTGTTGTTTTTGTAATCGTGTGGTTTATATGATTTTATGTATCTATAATTGTAAAGAACTTAGAGCTTCTATAGATTAAGTGTGGTACTAAGTCCACATTATTATTGTTATTATTATTATTATTATTATCAACTGAACTACAACAGAACCATGCGTTTACAAAAACAAAAAACATGCTGACAACAGTTAAGGAAGTAAACATCAAGTCTGTAAGTCTGTTCTTGTAGTCAAAATCCGTGAGTTTTAAGAGCAATCGTAAATGAGATCATATCATCCCTTTCTCTAAGTTCAGTGGGCAATTCATTCCATATAGTTGGGCCCTGATATGCAAAAGAACATTGTCCATATGACTTAGCTTTAATAGTTGGAACAATGAGAAGGAGAGCGTAAGCTGAACTTAGACACAACGACAGTGATCCCATTCAAGAGTGCTCTTAAAACTCACTTATTTCGACTTAAGAACAAACTTAAAGATCTAATAATGTTTCCTACCTTTAATATTTTCAGCATATTTTTATGTTTTCTGATTTCATGGTGTTTGTTTTTTGTAATCATATAATTAGGTATATATGTTTTTTTATGTTATAGGTGTTGTCTAATGTTGTAAAGCACTTAGAGCTTCTAAAGATTAGGCCCTATACAAAGTCCTCATTATTATTATTATTATTAAAAAGGTCCATCTCAACATCTTGAAAACTTTTCTCACATGATGAACAGTGACCACTTATGTTGGAATTGGTCAAAATTTAAATATCAAAGATTGGTTTAACATAATCAATAAGCCATCAATTTTAATTGGTTAAAGATATTTTCAACATTGTTCATGGACGATGTTAAGTTGTTCATACTTGATAATGGTTAAATTGCTTGCTTCTTGTAAAAGCTGAATGGTTTACTGATACATTTTACCATTTGCTGCATTGTTTGTGCTTTTGCTGTACAAAGCAACAAAAGGCAATATTAAATGGAAGCTACTATTCAAAATATTCTAGTTTTCATGGAAAATTTTGTCCCAAAGACTCAAACAGTTTAGAAAAAAGGAAACTATACTGATTTTGATTTGATTATGGAAAATCATAATCAACCACTTTTCTGATGAATCTTTGATTTATTTTCTTTAATCATTATCCTAAGATATACTTAATACACATTCTAGTCTACTGTTCACAGACTTATTACACTTAACTATACATGTCTCAGTGATGTTCATCTAGCCAGGGGCAGCTCACTTTTAATATTTTATTACACACTGGTAAAGTAGACTGGTAACAAAATATCTAATATTTGTTTAACTTTTTGTAACTAATCTTTGGTATCAGTCTGTGACCTGTCAATTACAAATTTTGTAGGTGAGACATTAGTTGCAAAGCATGATCATCTGAGCACTGAACATCAAAAATAATTGGAGAAGACATTCTGATCTCATTTTTTCTTCCTGATTCCTTCTTTTTCATGTGCTGAAACTTATGGCTCACCACTCTCTGAAGTCACTGACCTGTGAAGATCTTCTTCTCTGCTTTTAATACATTTGTCTCTGTTTTCTACTACCAAATTCAAAACGCCTGTCTCACTTGGAACCAAATCATCCTTGCTCTCACTATTAGCATTTGAGACTGAAGTGTCAACAGGTGCATTGTTTGAGATTAAATTTTCACTACAACTGGTGGCTACACTTGAGACTACAGTTGTATTACACTCTGAGCCTGAAGTCTCTACACCATGTATCACAGACTGAACATTCTGTGTGCTTGATGTGTCATTAGCAGTGATGCTGGTGCCTGATTGTTCACAGGATGTCACCTGGGACTGCAGATCAGAAGTTTCCTCCTCTTTGGTTTCTGTGAATGCATCAGGTTTTTTCTGTATCTCACCCACCTCTTTGGTGTCTGCAATGTCATACATAATCAGAGACTCCCTATTCTGGGTTAATTGCAAAAGATCTGAAGCACTGAATCCACTTGAAAAGAAAGCCATTGATGGTGATGGTGGAGGGTTGCGACATCTGGTTAAATGGTCTATGGAAAGAAAATTAGGAAACAGATTATCAATCATATCAGTGTATAATAATTACTCTGGGGTCCAGTTAAAGCTGGTTGTTTTAAACATTTTTTTAAAATACTGGTAAATAAGCACTGATGTATGTAAATTTAACATATATCCATCAATGCCTGATAGAATTTTTAATCAGATTTTTAAAAGCTGGCAATATGTTTGGGGACATATGTCAGGAAATGTATATGACATAAAATAATGAATTCGGTGAAAAAGTAAATCTTGAAAACTTAAAATATTTCTGAATAATGCAGTCTGTGACAAGTTATTATGATGCAGCTGTCTGATTAAGTAGGTAAAAAAGATTACCATCAATTAAGACAGAAACATTTGATTACCAGCAGGCTAGACTGAAACCCTAAAGTACCAGTTAAAGAGAGAAACTTGCATTGCAATAGGTGAGACAGAAAACTTTGATCAACATCCAGTGTGACAGAAACATAAGTATAAAGCAGGTAAGAGACAGAAACCCCTGGATGCCAGTAAGTGAGAAAAAAACATATCATACCAGTAAGTTAAACAGAAACGATATATTACCAGCTGGCAATCTAGGAATCATATCTTTACTGCTGGTAATCTGTCATACCTACTGGTATGCTTGGATTTCTGTATTCCTTGCTTATTATCTAGGTTTTATCTACCAGCAGGTAAACAGAAAACATAGAGTACCTGCAGGTAAGCCAACAACTTTAGCATAGCAGCAGATAAGACACAAACCCATGCATACCTGCTGGTGAGACAGAACCAGAATACACCATGGTTCAAACTTTAGGCAGACAGTAATACTGTACAAAAGTTTCAGATAAATACTCGTACTGATGCAGAAGATATATGACTTTCAATGACTTTATCACTTGATCGTAATGTTGACATTGTGACTGTTGTTGCCACTGGAAAATAGAGAATGTCTTGTCATTTGCAAGTTAGACAAAAACAGAAAGAAAATGTCTCTGCCAAGTTTTAGCAATAATGATGTAAAGACCATTTAAAATAATTCTTTACTCAAGTTTGTTTGAAAGCAAACATATTTTATAATTAGTTGCTCATACAGACATACTTAGGAATTCACATGATTTCATGATCAATAATTTCATGACATAAACCTTTGGGACTAAATGTTGAGGGCAAGTTTGGTATTTATTTTTTCTTCTGTTTTTCTGTCTTTCTTTACAGCTAAACTTTACGTGGCAATACTATCATTCCTTAAATACTCTTGTAAAATAATACTGAGTAAACAAATTTAGCCATCAGTTTCCTTATACAGCAGACAAAAATATTGCCAGTAGTTAACCTGGAAAATCATATTATCATCAGAAGGAGATAAAACTGTATAAACAGTCCTGCTTGAAGCCTTTGTAAAGCAAAAGGGCAATTTATATGGCTGAATATCATAGAGGCAATCAAAAGGGCAATTTATATGGCTGAATATCATAGAGGCAATCAAAAGGGCAATTTATATGGCTGAATATCATAGAGGCAATCAAAAGTGCAACTTATACGGCTGAATATCATAGAGGCAATCAGAAGGGCAATTTATACGGCTGAATATCATAGAGGCAATCAAAAGGGCAATTTACACAGCTGAATATCATAGAGGCAATCAAAAGGGCAATTTATACGGCTAAATATCATAGAGGGAATCAAAAGGGCAATTTATATGGCTGAATATCATAGAGGCAATCAAAAGGGCAATTTATATGGCTGAATATCATAGGGGCAATCAAAAGGCAAGATATCAGAGATGAGAAACTACCATGTTGCAGATTCACCGATTGGTTGCGAATAGCTAGGGTAATGCAAACTCAAGTCCTCTGAATATGGCTGTGGGAGAAGCCATTAGGCTAATCTGCATAGGTAAAGTACACTAAGTGGAATGACCAAATTCATTTTTAGTTTGGTAAATTATAGAGATGCCTATTGAAGAACAACGTTATTGAATATCACATCCTTGAATTACTGGCAGGTTCATGGTCAGTGGCAACATTTGTTTTTTAAGTCTGATTTTACTCCATATTTAAAATGCAAAACACAATTATTCTGGTAGCCAGAGCAGTGTGCAATTAATGTTAAACAATACTGTGATTAGGGAAGTATTAGTCCAAATTTAGTCCGAATTTGAGGTGGGAAGGGTCAAAGGAAACTTAAACTATATATAATTTGATACATTTTGTTTTTCGCTTACACTGCAGACACCATATTGACATTAGTAATTTCAGAATATATGATTTCTGTTTGACACTCACAACAAAATGGATTCAGACAGATCATTGTCTATGTTGATACAAATTCAACTAGACCTATGGGAAGTCTGAACAACAGTAACATCCAGGCTCTAATAGCTTAAAGAGTGACAGAAACTCTAATTTTTACAAATTTGTATTTGACACGTGTGGTTATATTAATATCAGTGGGGACTCAAGTATGCGTATGTGTGTGGTGGTGATATTGGTCAATACTACGTATACCAACTATTTTTGGTTTGTAAGTGTATTAAATGCTTCAAAGAAAACATAATATTTTCTTTTTTTATCATATTTGAATTTCCAGTAATTTTCTAAGGCTTATGTGAAAGATAACTTTCTTGCAACTGTATGACACTGATTTTTTTGGGCTCAGTACACTGGGCCCCTTTGGGCAACAAAACAATTTTTTGAGCCCCCATAATTCTTCCAAAACAGTCTGGGAATATGGCACTAAGAACCTATGCTTAGAAAAACTAAGGGTGAGAAAAGTGAGTTTGCAGGATGGCATATTAAATATGCTGGAATAGAACAGACCGTAACCAGGGACTTAAAGACATGCCTCATATCTAACATAACTTTCGTCCACTCAGCTATATTTTATAATCACCAATTAAGGAAAAACCAGTACAATTAAATCTATGAAATATATATTAGATGTAGGGTACTGTGAATGTCTTGTTTTATTTGTGGGGTACCAGTTTATCTGTATTTTGTTTTTTATTCAAAACCACAAACTTGATTGAAAACAAACAATAATCCTTCTGTGAATTTCTTCTCCAGAGAAGAATTATTGTTGTGAATGACTGTGGTGTCCTTTAGCAAGGTACTTTACTTCAATTACCTCTGCAGTAAATAATCTTCAGATGCTGATGTGCCATAGAGTACCAAACCAAACTAAATCAATCTAACAATTTGTCTGGCTATAGTCTTTGCCTTTTTTTGAAAATAGCTAGCCATATCTAACACCTTTCCACCAGCTTTGCTGCTATTGTCAAAATTGTTAAATACTTGATAAACTTTGTTTTCTTTTCAGTCTTGTACATATTGAACTGTTTGTGTGTAAAACATAGTGTTCGACTAAATAACTGTAAATGCAAGCAATACAAGAGTTTTGTATGTAGTCAGACAACGTCATGAAGAATGCCAAAATGGTTAATTAACCATTTTTTGTGGCATAACAATTACAGCAGGGTATCAGTTACAGTGAGGTACCAATTTTATTTTGTTATTGCTACAATCCATACACTTTAAGACCCAATGAACAATAATTCTTTTTTAAAAACAACATGACCCATTCCCTAATCCATGTAAAAAACATGAAAACTGAAATCCCCCCCAAATACCTGAATTCACAGTATCACACCTGCTAACCATAACAAGATCTCGGTAAGGCAGACAATTTTTTCCACCATAATTAAGATTAATTTACAGGAAGATGTAATGAAATATCATGTACCATTATTGTTGGCTTGGAAAACATATTTTTGAAGGTTCAGAAGTGTGATCAGATCCAGTGTTGTCAACTTAATATTCAACTACAAAGTCTGTACAGTAAACCTTAATGACCTCCTGTTGAGTTTCTTGTTGTCAAATTATAAAAGTTCAACTTAATATTCAACTACAAAGTCTGTACAGTAAACCTTAATGACCTCCTGTTGAGTTTCTTGTTGTCAAATTATAAAAGTTCATGGGTCTGCAGACTTCTATGTCTTTTGTGGTAAAAAGATCATATACAAACAATGCTGCTCAAAGCCTTTCATTTTTAATTTTTCATTTATCTATGTATTTTGTGTTCTTGGCTTACAATTTGTGTAGTTGTGCAGCATTCTGAACCTTCCCAGCTTGACCTTGACTCCACAACAACACAGTAGGGTTTTCTCATCTAACACTGTCACACCAGGGAATCTCATCTTTACCTCTGCAATAAAAAAAAAGAATATCTATATTTATTACAAGCTTTACATTATTGGGAAAATCGAAAAACAAGTAGCTGTAGTAGTAGTAAGAGGAGGAGGAGGAAGGTGGTAGTGACATATCAGCACAGTGCAGGCTAGCGTGCCACTTATGACTATAAAGTTCTAAAAATGTCATAAAAATTATTATAAAAAGACTTCTAGCATGATAAAGCCTGCTGAATAAACATAAACATGAATGACTAAATGAAAGTTCTACAGTTAAAAAAGGACAAAGGTAAAATATATAAAATTATTAAAAGCACATAGTGCATTCACTTAAAAGATTCAAGATTTCTCTGGCGGTACTTCATTCTAAAGATTCTTCATTGAAAACTGCTATCTCATTGGGTGAAAGTTGACACTCAGCAAGAACATGTTACACTGTCAGTGGACACTAACAGAGTACATACTTCCATGACTCAGGTATGTGTGTCTGATAAATAACCATCACAATATCACTTCCTCTCAAAGGTCTATTCTATACAAGGGATGCAACTCTACCAATGATGAGTTTGATGCTCTAGTGGTTTCTTGTAGAGTTTTCATTCTATGTATTTTACATGAAAAAGAAAAAAGAATTTGAGCCCATTTTATGGATGCTATCAATATTGTATATAGAGGATTTTATGTCAGTAATTGTAATTTACTGATTGTAGTTGTTTACAAGTTTTTAATAAAAGTTTGATTCGGGTAGAGTAGGTGTCATCATTTAAGCATGATATACAAAAGAAATTATACATCGAACTTCAATCCTTTTCTTTGTAAAGGCAGAATTTGCTTTCTTTTCCAATTTCACAATCTTTTGATTGAACCACAAATTTTCTGACTTTAATCCCATAGCTTGTAACAGCAGTGATCACTTTGTTTTCCCCGGTGGACAATCCTTTGATTGTGCTGCAAATATGAAACCATATCAAGTCCTATACTCAGCTAATTGTGGCAGCATATTAAACTCCCTTTGATCACAATGTACAATTCATGCCTATTCAGTTGCAGTGATCATTTAATGAGATTTTATTGCAGTGATCATTTAATGAGATTTTACAGACTGTGTCATCAGAGTGACTCCAAGCTCTCATCATTGTTTTGTCAGTTATTGGGTACCCTGACACTTTCTGAAGTCCAGTCGTCTACCAAACTCAACACAGTGCTTAAGATGAAGCATTTACGCTTGAAAGTTTTAAACGTTGCAGAGAATGTGAATTTGGTTGGTCAGAGAAACAGGGGCCTGAATGGAGCGAGAAATAGCCAGTTACAGCCAGCATCTTAAGAAAATCTGAGTAATGAAAAAGCCCTTATGTAAAATGTTAGTTTAGTTTGAATGAGTGGGTTCTGGAACAGCATCAAAATGAGAATAGGGTCACAGAAAAACACAAGTAGATTGAAGGCCCTTTCAACTGCCAAGGCTAACCAAGATGAACCATTTAAAGTTTCAGCTGCATTGTGTACAGGATTTATGTCATGTCACAGACTTCCCCTTAGACAATACCCACATATAGCCCAGAAATTTCCTCTTGATACTGAGTAAAAAGTGGATAAGTTTTAAAAATGTATTTTACACATGAAGAAACAGAATGACAGAATGGTTTTGATCGGTGTACACAAGAAATTGGATTAAACTGCAATGTCTTTTTATATGTCATAGTTTTACTGTGTATTTATAAGATGTGTGGAATTACTAATATTTCAAGATGATACAGAGAACTGGATTGTTCTGGACTACCATTTTTATACCGGTATGTAATCGATAATACAACTCATCATATAAATGGATTGAAAATGATATATATTATACATTTCATTACACAAAGAGTAATCAAATGTTAAATTTATTTGTGACATATTTAACTCAGTAATTTAACACTGATTTTGTCTTTATTTGTCCAATCTATCTATCCATCAATCCAGTTTAGTTTGTTCATTTTCCCAAGCAGCCACTCTGATTCACTGATAAGTTGTTCCTTACAGATGAATCTGATTTACAAAGAACACCTGAACTTAATGGAGGATCAATGTAGACAAGAAAGGTTTGTACTTATATTCATGTTGACTTATTATCAAGTATACACAGTAATATTAACAATAGTGATTTTACATTAGTAATCTTAGTAAAAGTCGTTTTAAATAGCAATACTGCTTTACATTAGTAATATATATTTGTAATGGCAATATTACATTAATAATAGTGATTTACATTAGCAATATTAGTAATGGTGATTTACAAGAGTAATATTAGTACAGTAAAACCTGTCTTGAAAGACCACTGTTATGTGAGACCACCTGTCTTGAGAGACAACATTCTCAGTGCATAAATATATTGAGTATATAGCATTGTGACCTGTTATGAGAGACCATAACATTTTGGCAAAAGAGGTGGTCTTTCAAGGGTAATATTAGTAATGGTGATTTTTGTAAGTAATAATGATTTGACATGAGTAAAATCAGTATTAGAGATTTATGTAAGCATCAGTAATTTTAAATGGATAATATTAGTATTGGTGATTTATGTAAGTAATAATGATTTGACATGAGCAATATTGGTACTAGAGATTTATGTAATTAATAATAATTTGACATGAATAATATTGGTATTAGAGATTTATGTAATTAATAATAATTTGACATGAATAATATTGGTATTAGAGATTTATGTAATTAATAATAATTTGACATGAATAATATTGGTATTAGAGATTTATGTAATTAATAATAATTTGACATGAGTAATATTGGTATTAGAGATTTATGTAATTAATAATAATTTGACATGAATAATATTGGTATTAGAGATTTATGTAATTAATAATAATTTGACATGAATAATATTGGTATTAGAGATTTATGTAATTAATAATAATTTGACATGAGTAATATTGGTATTAGAGATTTTTGTAATTAATAATAATTTGACATGAATAATATTGGTATTAGAGATTTATGTAATTAATAATAATTTGACATGAATAATATTGGTATTAGAGATTTTTGTAATTAATAATAATTTGACATGAATAATATTGGTATTAGAGATTTATGTAATTAATAATAATTTGACATGAATAATATTGGTATTAGAGATTTTTGTAATTAATAATAATTTGACATGAATAATATTGGTATTAGAGATTTATGTAATTAATAATAATTTGACATGAATAATATTGGTATTAGAGATTTTTGTAATTAATAATAATTTGACATGAATAATATTGGTATTAGAGATTTATGTAATTAATAATAATTTGACATGAATAATATTGGTATTAGAGATTTATGTAATTAATAATAATTTGACATGAATAATATTGGTATTAGAGATTTATGTAATTAATAATAATTTGACATGAGTAATATTGGTATTAGAGATTTATGTAATTAATAATAATTTGACATGAATAATATTGGTATTAGAGATTTTTGTAATTAATAATAATTTGACATGAATAATATTGGTATTAGAGATTTTTGTAATTAATAATTATTTGACATGAATAATATTGGTATTAGAGATTTATGAAATTAATAACAATTTGACATGAGTAATATTGGTATTAGAGATTTATGTAATTAATAATAATTTGACATGAATAATATTGGTATTAGAGATTTATGTAATTAATAATAATTTGACATGAATAATATTGGTATTAGAGATTTTTGTAATTAATAATAATTTGACATGAATAATATTGGTATTAGAGATTTTTGTAATTAATAATTATTTGACATGAGTAATATACAGTGATTTATGTAAGTAATAATAATTTTACAATAGGTATTTTAAAGTTTATTCACACTGCTTTTTTCCTGCAATAGGTATTTTAAAGTTCATTCATACTGGATTTTCCCTACAATAGGTATTTTGTACTTTATTCATACTGGATTTTTCCTACAATAGGTATTTGTGTGTGCATTGTTCATTATATATTCTGAAAGACAAAGGTTCAATTAATTTTCCTGGGATATACACTGAAAATGCATTTTATAATTAAAAAGCTTTATGTGTAAAGGAACAATCCAATCACCACTTTTACTATGGGGAAACACCATGTATTAAGAAAAACATATGAAATATTTTAATTCATAACCTTGACAAATAGCTAATGTTGATATGGTGCAAACAATCAATGCTTGACTCGGTCATAATATCTTCATACTAAAAGACAAATTGACATCAATTCAGCAAGCATGTTGACACTATAGTTAAAATGTGGAATTAGTTTAACACAGTATAAACACATGGTGACTGGATGGTAGTTGCCTACCCCATGAACTTTTGACAGAGACAGGCACTAACTGTTCACACCATTTATATTTTCTTTTTACACTGAACTATTTTTAAAAAAAAATGAACTACATGTAAACGTCTTTATGTAAGAAAGTTTATGGATTCTTAGTCATATCTCTAGCTGTAAACCTTGATCAAATTCACACCATTTACATTTTTTTTTACACTGAACTTCATGTAACATTCTTATGGTTAGACTCTCCAGTTATATATGTAGCTGCAGATTTGGATAAAAGGAATGAGAATCCTAATGGGTTGGCGGGTTTGGATCGAAGCAATGAGAATCCTAATGGCTTGGAGGGTTTGGATGAAGCAATGAGAATCCTAATGGCTTGGAGGGTCTGGATCGAAGCAATGAGAATCCTAATGGCTTGGAGGGTCTGGATCGAAGCAATGAGAATCCTAATGGCTTGGAGGGTTTGGATCGAAGCAATGAGAATCCTATTAGCTTGAAGGGTTTGAATTGAAGCAATGAGAATCCTAATGGGTTGGAGGGTTTGGATCGAAGCAATGAGAATCCTAATGGCTTGAAGGGTTTGGATTGAAGCAATGAGAATCCTAATGGCTTGGAGGGTCTGGATCGAAGCAATGAGAATCCTAATGGCTTGGAGGGTTTGGATCGAAGCAATGAGAATCCTATTAGCTTGAAGGGTTTGAATTGAAGCAATGAGAATCCTAATGGGTTGGAGGGTTTGGATCGAAGCAATGAGAATCCTAATGGCTTGAAGGGTTTGGATTGAAGCAATAAGAATCCTAATGGCTTGGAGGGTCTGGATCAAAGCAATGAGAATCCTAATGGCTTGAAGGGTTTGGATCGAAGCAATAAGAATCCTAATGGCTTGGAGGGTCTGGATCAAAGCAATGAGAATCCTAATGGCTTGAAGGGTTTGGATTGAAGCAGTGAGAATCCTAATGGCTTGGAGGGTTTGGATTGAAGCAATAAGAATCCTAATGGCTTGGAGGGTCTGGATCGAAGCAATAAGAATCCTAATGGCTTGGAGGGTCTGGATCGAAGCAATGAGAATCCTAATGGCTTGAAGGGTTTGGATCGAAGCAATGAGAATCCTAATGGCTTGAAGGGTCTGGATCGAAGCAATGAGAATCCTACTGGCTTGGAGGGTCTGGATCGAAGCAATGAGAATCCTAATGGCTTGAAGGGTTTGGATTGAAGCAGTGAGAATCCTAATGGGTTGGAGGGTTTGCATAATATGGTACATTAAACCAAGATCAAAAGGATGAATATAAATTGTGAGATACTGGTAATTATTGGGACTTTTTTATCATTGTCAAATATTTCAGGCCATTCTTCTATTTCTTTCTTAACATAGAACTAAAAGAAGAAAAAACCCAAAGATGTTTTGAGAAAACCTCTATAAGCAATAAGCACTTTTTAAAAATTACAGGTCAGGCTTTGTAGTTGCTTAGTAAAGAGCACATTCTGACATTAGTACATGCGCTAAACAGGTCAATTTGTTTTCTGGAAGAATTTACTTATTAGTACTGTTAACATACTCTCTGTGAATTTCAGCAGCTTGTACATTCGATGCTCTGGTGTCTCAAAACCCTGTTTCCTCCGTTTTTGCTTGATATTAACAAACTTTCCACCTCTTATGGGAATGGTCTTTCTTTCAGGCCATCTCTGTACAGTTGGCGCTGCAAGTGAAGAAAAGGAAAACAAATTGCAATATAGACTTTGTAACAGATGTATCTCCCTATGCCATGCAGATTCATCTCCCTGAATACATACAAAAGCAATACATTTAGTTGATCGGGTCAATGTTGACATATGTATTTTGGGTGCCATGATATGAAAAACTTGTATATTATATTTAAAAGAAACTTGTATTCAGTGTGTTGCTATCACTATATTTTGAGATTGTTTGATGTTTAAGGTGTTTCCATTCCTGTAAATTATTTTAAAAATTCTATTGGTTACTTTTGGGGAAAACTAGATACATGATATATGTACTACATGTATATAGTTACTTTTAAATGCATACAGAGTTTTGGGAGAGCCCTCTACATACAGGAAACCTGTGTATTAGGGACTAAACTGATCTACCTTTTGCCTACCATTTACTCTAAAGCAGAGTGAGTGAAAAACCTCCTAAATACTTCCAAGTAGTTGGTCATCAATATTGACTTTCCTTCTGTACACTGTTTATCTCAGTAAAATCTCTATAGAGAACACATATGGGACCATGAGAATATTGTCCTTTATGGAAAAGTATGCTCTTTAAAATGTGAACAGTATGTAAACTCAGAAAGGGAGCTCATGAATGTTGTACTTTAAGAACAGGTGTCCTGTAAATGGAAACATTCACCCAGTCATGCTTCAGTGAAGTTCAAGCATTGGATGTTATGGCAGTCTTAGCACCATATCCAACCTGTTTTCTCAGAGTTATCTCCCTTTTAAATCGAATCTAATGAAGGCATGTTTGATTGTAACTAAAGTGAAACCAATTTTATAAAACCAGATTTAATTTTTTTAGCAACTGGCTTTATAGATCTGGTGTAGTTTTGATATGGTGTGTTAAAGAGAAAAGTGCCTTTTCCAAAGCACACCACAGTAACCAGCCTGGGTTGATCGGATGGTAGGATTTGAACCCAAAACCTCTGAGTTGCAAGTTCGTCATGCTACCCAACCCACCTGTGCTCCTCCTGTATCTAATTGTCACCTCTTACAACATATGGATGACCTATATGGCCTCTTCTACACCCTGAGGACATGGCGAATACCAAATATGAAACCAGAAAATCATAACAATTGATCAGATAATAGTTTCCTTATATTAACAGTGAATGGTACACAAAATGCCTGCCATCTATTGACAAGTGCTCATGTATGCACTACAACCTATGGCTGACAAGATTTTTGAACAATGGGTACTAATGACCTTCATGGTACACCATCTTCAACTAAATTTACTGTTTAGAAATTATTATTTTCTTATCCGAATTACCAGGACTTGAACCTTTAAAATTTAGATCCCAGGATTCATAAGTTTCTTTCTGTATGCCATACACAAACTTTGGTCAAGAACTCTTGAACAGAAGTTATTGTGCAAAACCCACTTTTCTTTGCATCAAAGTTTAACATTTTGACTCACATAACATGTGCCTTTATCTAACCTTATGTACAAGCTATCCACAAACTTATGTCAGGGTATGTGGTCTAGAAGTAAAGTTACAACAACAAATGTTTTTTCTTTCAATCGTAGCAACCTTGACCTTTGATCTTTATGACCTAAACTCAACAGGATTTTTTTTACTCCCAAAGGGTAAGCCGTCCACAAATTTTGGTGAAGGTAATCAGTACATTTTTTCATTCAGTGATCTTGACCTTTGACATTTTACTCTTGTATCAAAAAGCTTCTTCCTTTCACCAACTACATACCTTCAACAGTCTGGTCCCGATCTGTGATGTAGAACTAATTTAATATCCATTTTTTCTTCTTTCAGTCAATGTGATATTAACCTTTGACCTTTTGATCCCCAAAATCAAATAGGGTTCTTTCTAACTCCAAATGCAATTCATCCACAAAGTCTGATCCAGGTTTGTGCCGTGAAACTAATTCTATTTTTCATTTATCATTCACATTAACCCTGACTTTTTACCTTCTAACACCAAAATGAACAGGCTTCTTCCTTGCCACAATTGCAAGCCATCCACAAAGTTTGCCAAAGGCAGATGGTGTAAGACTACAGTTATTGTGCAGAAAAAGCAAACAAAAATAACAGATATGTGAATGTATCTGCAGATGTCGTAACAACATACACTATGCATTTTGGTCAGCTTACTGTCCCACTCCATCCAAACGTCAAATGCAAGGATATTTAACTAAATTTACAAGCATCATTAATTTCATGAACAAACAATGCAAGTATAAAGCTCTGATGCTCTCAGACATTTTTGGGACAAGAAACAAGAGGCCCAATTTGTCTGCTACCACTTGCCTTACTTAAATAACTTCAGAGTGAATCTTTTCACAAAGTCTTCTAAGCAATGTAAATGACTCCCCAACATACATATCATGTTGATTTTACCTATTTTAATGCAGTCTGAGAAAAGTTCTTTCCAAAGATAAAGACTCAAGATTTTTTAGGTATACAAAGTTTTAAACCAAATTGTATTGAAATGTGATGAAAAATATAATCTGTAGAATTAACAAGCTCTGCCATTCAAATAATGCAAGATCAGTATCAGTATGGTTTAAACTTTTTACATAATCTGTTTAAAACCACGATGATGTAAGCTTATTTATCTAGTGTGAGCAGAATGCAATTTAAAATTTGAACTTAGCGAATCAGACAAAAGCTTACCTCATAAATATATGTAAATGTTTATTATCATGAAATCGGCACAACATCTTGATGACATAAAACTGTTGACGCAATATTCATCAAAATCTTATTAACAGAGTAGCTAGAGTATTGATAATCTCACCTAATCAAGTGCATGATTAAAACATTAATATCTGTGGATCTCACTCATTACCAAACTTCTTATATCGAGACTGAGTAATACCAAAGACTTATAAAAATGGTACTGGGAGCTGCCTTGCTTGTCATTCAGCGTTAATAGGTTAGTGTTAGGACTGGTTGGCCTGGTGTCAGGATAATGTGACTGGGTGGAACATGTATGTGGCATGATGCCCCAATGCTATATATCTCTATAAACTGCCACATTGCAGACGTTATAGTGATCTGACTTGAAGCTGTTACAGCTAAGTTAAAAATCCAAATCACACACACATCACACAAGCTTATATTCCACATTTGATTAAAATCAGGTAATTATGGCCTCTAGGAGGTAACAAGCAATCACTGGTAGACAACAGATACAGGGCTATACCATCAGCCTCATGATCAGGTAAGTTAAAGATAAATTGTGTATGAAATCTGTGTTACATAAAGGAAGATCTTGCCTATTGCTAGTTTTATTAAAAATCAGATTCATCAGTTTTGTAAATTACAGGAGACTGCTTTTGTGCAAACTCAATGCAATCTTCACCTCAAACTTACCAGGATAACTTGACTGCGGTTTGTAGACGGGATCAAATTTTGAACTGTAGTTTTCCATGACAACATCCTCATCAGATGAGTACTGCACTACGTCATTCTGTAAGTTCATAGGTCAGAGGTCAAAACAATCATAAAATATCATTCACACTGGTTACATTTAAATTTTAAAAAATTGCGTGCAAATATAAATTAAGACCTACTTCACTGAATATATCCCTTCCATTCTATTTTTTTGCAACAAGTCGTTGAAAAAAAATGGCAGAAATTTGATTATCTCTATGAAGAAATAACCAATGAGGTATTGTAACTGCTATGCCAAGTTCATTGCCTTGCAAAAACTCAGAGGGGGGAGAAATCAATAGGTAACAATCAAATGACAGACCCTGAAAACTAAAATTACTGCTTCAGCAATTTATAAGATCTTTTTGCAAACCTTAGATGATTACTTTTGCCACATGTTCCCTCACTTTTTATTATTTGCATCAATGTGATGAGACAATAGGGATTTGATGTACAATTAATTTTTACCTGAAATATTTATGTCTTACCTTGTTTCACTAAACAGCTGGAATTTTCTTCCTCAAACTGATACTTTTTTAATGTTTTGGTATGGAATTAAAGTTTTTCACTGAACATTAAGCATGTATTAAGGAAAAAATTACAGATTTAAAAAGACTTGAAGAGTCTCAACCCATTTTTCAGGAAATAAAAGGCAATATTATGATTAAACAGATATTCTACATCCACTGTATTAAATCTACCTCTCACAATATAAAGTTTTGGTAATGTCTGAAATATCAGAAACAAGATAACACAAGATCTGAATTTGAGGAAAATGTTTGAGAAATTTAGTGAGACAGGAACCCATTAAATATACTGTTTGAGATTACTGTCATTATCGTTCGATAGCATACAACAATTGTGGGGGTGGGGTCAGGTGATACATATATAGATGCTCTGTGATAACAATGGACAGCTGAATGCTACTTGATCATGCCATTGCTCATATAGATCATTATGTTGTTGATCAATGGAATTTGCCTTAAGCCATGTCCAAACTAATTTACATAAACAAATGTTTCCAAATGATTCAGTATAGGACATTTGACAGACTTATTACATGAACTAAAAACTCCAAATTTGAGTAAAATCAAAGCAGTAGTTTCTGAGATACTTTTGGTTCTGTGTATATTGTCTTGGTTGTAGGACCATTGCTCACTGACCTATAAAAGCTTAATACAAGAATGGGGACCATTATTTGGACCATTATCTGTTTGCCAATACATAAATATATGTTCTTCCTGGTTAGTTTTGTGTTTAGGTCATTGTGTAGAGGTATCTGTGTTCCATGAACATATTTTTGGTAATCCGTTACTTATCCCTAGCTCAGTGAATTTGGCTGGGGAAATATGTATCCATGAATCTGCCTGTCCACCCATCATACTTTTTCCCCTGAAGCATGCCTATAAGAACAGATCAATTTATCTCTATAAAACTAGGTATGTATATTAGACTGGTGAGTGAGGTGTGCCTTTTTCTATTCAGAATTCTTCTGATTCAATTTTTGTTGGTATTGTTTGTCCAATTTTCTGTCCATCCATTCAGCCATTATCTACACTTTTGTTTCAGATGCAAAGCTTCAAAATGGTTAAGATATCTCTGTGAAATCCAATACACATATTAGACTAGTGGTCTGCTATTCTTAATTTTAATATCTTAACATCCTTCGATCACTGACACTTTTGTATCCAAAGCGAAACACAATTACAATAGCATGTCAATTATCTCTCATTGGTGGACAGATAAATGGTCATCTGGTCGATTGAACTTTGGTCTAACAGCAGAACTGCAAACAGAGGCAATATGATTAATTTTACAGTAATTTTTAATAAGAATAATATGAATGGTTCATGACATTTCCTGCCAAGTGTTTAATAGTCTTCAATCAAGACCCTAGTGACATCGTTCCATTTGGAGATAATTGATTAGTAGGTCTCAATGACCTTTGGTCAAGGTGTGTTACCTTGAACTTAACTTATTATAATTGCTATGATTGTGACAGAGATTGAGTACTTTTGACCCTAAAGCTAAAGGTTTCTTTATCAGCCTAAGTGCAAGCTATCCACAAGGTATGGGGACATAAAACTGTATTCTGCCACCGCAATGTTTCTTTATCACCCTAGTATCTGCAAAGTATGGTGAAGGAACTTGCTCAGAAGTAACAGTTTATTCAACAACACCAATATTTCTTTGAGCCATAGTGATCCTGAAATGACCCCAGAATCATCAGACCTCATTGTCATGTGCATGACCTCCATAACGTCTGGCGAAGGAATATGGTCCAGAACTATGGTTCTTATTAATGAAAACAAAAAACATTTGTATTGTTTCAGTCAGTGACCTTGACCTTTGACATTTTAACACCCATAACTGTAAACTTCTACCTTACTCCTTGTAAAAGTCATCTGCAATCTGTTATGAATGTAGAAAAATTTGTCCAGAAAAGAAACAGGGATCAGATGGATGGATGGACACCATATACTCTGTCGTATGGCAGGCATAAAACGATGGTGATGACCTGGCTGCACCATATGAAGACTTTATGGAATCCTGGTAATGTATCTCCATTTTGTTTCTCACCCGAGTAAGCATGGTGAGACACAGGCATCACTGTTGCAGCAGCAACATTATCAACAGTCAAACAATGTTAGTTTTAGTTTCTTTTTAAAGTTGGAAATTAGAAATGGTAGGGTACAGAGAGAGAAAGAAAGAGTGAGAGAGTGAATGAAGATGGTGAAACACACAGATGCAAGTAATATACTTGTTTATCTGGGTACTCATAAAATAAACTGCTTTGTCTACTTGCTGTTAAATTTAACAATTATCTTTAAAAAGTACTATTGCATGAAATAAGTTTTGGTGTTACTCTGGCTATGATTATACATATATATCGGAAGAATACAAATTGTATAGTGAATAACAGTACTTTCAAGTGCACTGGATCCAGCAAGGGATCACGTGTGTCAGGGATTGATTAAGATAAATGCAATAAACAATCCACCCACACACTTCCTACTCCAACTCCTGGAGCTTGTCCTAAAACTCAGTACCTTTGAATTTAAGGAAGAAAACTACCTCCAAATCAATGGAACTGCAATGGGTACAAAAATGCCTCCTTTGTATGCTAATATTTTTGAGAAGACTGGGGGTGGGTCATCTTATAGCAACTTCAATGATACAGAAATGAAGTAGGAACACAGAAAAGAAAATCCGGGTGATTTCCTTTCAAAAGCAAACAACTACCATCCTTCAATACAATTCATGGCAGAAGTCTCCAACTCAAACCATGTTTTCCTGGACACAACAATTAGACTGGTAGAAAACAAACTCCATACAGACATTTACTCAAAACCAACTGCCAAACATCAGTATCTCCTCCCAACCTGTCGTCATCCACAACACTGCATTCGGAACATCTCATGTAGCCAGGCATTGAGGATATGCAGAATTTTGTTCTGACAATGATATATTCCAAAAAAGGTCTGAAGAATTATCAAAACATTTAATTAACCAAGGCTACGATAAAGACCTGATAGCAGAGGCAGCCCAAAGGGCGAAAGAAACCGCAATGACCTACTAAAATATGGAGAGAAGGAAAAGACTGATAGGATACCATTTATCCTGACCTACCATCCAGACAACCCCAAAATAGGTAAAATCATCAGGAAATAATTTGCACTTACATAAATTTGCATAAAATAATGTCTTTATTGCCCTCCGATTTCTAGGTCAATATAAAATATTTTTCAGCATCTGCAACAAGTTGAAATAAACTAGCTGAAACATAATAAATCTAAAGGCTTCTTTCCTGTAGAAATAGTCACGAAAAGTTTTGCAGACACAACAGTTTTTCTGTTTTTTCTGTTTGTATATGTTTTGTAGTTGCCTTTGAAATAGACTCAGTTAGAGCCACAAGCACTCAGGCTACACACACACACACACGCAATTTCAGTACTTGATTTTTGTTGCTAAAATGGCCTAACTTAAATCCTTGAGAAATACAATAAGCAGTAGAGTATGCTTTATTGAATATATAGGACCACTCTTTAGTATGTATGCAAATATCTGGCAAAGATTGACCCTTCCCCCCTTACACATGCATACTTTTTTACACCACCCCCACCTGCGTATGTACACTTGAGCACCATGGCAGCTAAAATCTTGAGCCAGCGACAGTTTGCAGTAAGGCCAGATTAAAGGATGTGTAATCCATGGGGCAGGCTACCAGACTGTGTCAAACTCGCTGCTGAGTTGCATGATAGCTAGCAATCAGTCCTACTTTTCCTGGCAGCTGTCGCTCATTTGAAGGCCAATGTTGACAAATTATTATTGAGGTCCCCCCTCTTCCTGTGCATACGTACATTATCAGTAGACCCCCCCATACACAAGCGTATGCAGTTGGGTTAACCACCCCTCCACCCTCCATGCGTACATACTAAATGGATGGCCCCATACTTCACATTCCTTTACCTTATATACTGCCAACTTTGTTTGTTTCTTTCCCTATCTTAATTGCTTATAATTGATAGGTCAACCTTGCTGTATGCAATAATCTGCTTACACATTTTTATAAAAATTAAACACTTGAATATTGTAATGCAGCCAGAAATTTTTATATTTCATCTCATACTTAAATGCTCTGAATTCATAAAATTTTCATTTTATGGAAAATTACATTTTGGTCAGTACTTGAATTTGGTCAAAAGTCAAATTGTTTCCACAGAAGAAATACAAAAATTTGTATCCCATAAAACTTAGCGACATCACAGCAATTACTACATATACCACTGTCTCAATCAACAAGACCTTTATTGTGGCTCAGTGACATTTTTGTCAAATAGGGATTTAATGAAAACAAGAGCTTACCTTGAAACATTAGAATGAGGCATTCCCTAAATATTGTTCAAACTATAAATGGTTGCCCGGTGAACACCTCATGGTAAAATGATTTTCTATTTTGGAGGAAAAACAATTTTTAACATGGTTGCTTTGGCAACCGTGCTGATTGTCTGATCTGCACCATTTTCTTTTTGGGCCAACTAGATATCACAAGAAGTCGTTTGGTCAAACTCCATGTCAACTAACCATCCATCCTGGGGAGTTGAGATAGCAAGATTATCAATATAAACACCATGGTGGCAATGTTGGAAGTCAGTTCAGCACTATTTTCATTTAGAAACAACTAGAGATCATAAAACGTCTTCTCATGAAGACCCTGTGTAAATATGACTTTCCACTCAAGACCCTGGGTAAATATGACTTTCCATTCAAGACCCTGGGTAAATATGACTTTCCATTCAAGACCCTGTGTAAATATGACTTTCCATTCAAGACCCTGTGTAAATATGACTTTCCATTTAAGAACAGTGGCAATAACAAGATTTTCAAAATGGCTGCTGTGATGGACATACTGGATGTCCAGGAAACACTATTTTCATTTAGGACCAACTAGACCTTGGGATGAATGCATGTGTAAAGTTTCATGGAAATCCTAATGCACAGATGGATGTGAGACGACAGGCCATTCCATAAGCTAATCTAGTCTATAACCCGTAAAACTAAAAGGTAACTTAAAAACAAAAATAACCATGAAAACTGACAGCCATGAATATAAAATGAATTTACATTAATTTTGTTATGTATTGGTGTGTATGTATCTAATTATGACAGATGGACAATCGGACATATGGATAAACAGATTGACATATGGATATACAGACTGACATGTGGATTAACATATGGATAGATGGATTGACATGTGGATAGACATTATGGATAGACAGATTGACATGTGGATGAATAGATGGACATATGGATCGACAGAATCAAGGATACAAAAAATTTCATTCACACAGAGAAAGACCACTGATGATTTAGTTTGGTCTTCTGGTGTTATATGGCACAGAAACACAAGAAAGTTATATCATACCAAATAGAATAAAGTTCCTTGCCCAAGGATACACTACAGCAGCCAATCTGTGTTGATCTGATGGTGGTGATCTGCCCATGAGTAAATTGCTTAACCAGTCCAAGCCACAAACTTCTGCCCATGGGTAAATTGCCTTAACCAGTCCAAGCCACAAACTTCTGCCCATGAGTAAATTGCCTTAACCAGTCCAAGCCACAAACTTCTGCCCATGAGTAAACTGCCTTAACCAGTCCAAGCCACAAACTTCTGCCCATGAGTAAATTGCCTTAACTAGTCCAAGCCACAAACTTCTGCCCATGAGTAAATTGCCTTAACCAGTCCAAGCCACAAACTTCTGCCCATGAGTAAATTGCCTTAACCAGTCCAAAATCACAATGCTACAGTTGATGCAAAGGAAGATAACAACATGGGTTCTGCAGAATGAATCGTCTCAAGTGTGACCTTTGCTCTGATGCATGCTCATTGTAGATGATCTTTTCAAAAACTTTGAACAAAATAACTGAAACATAAAATCTTAAAATTGATGATACCATTGGCAGAAAAGTGATACAGTACCAACCACAAACACCAAAAAAAGTCAGATACAATGAAAGCAAGAAAGACCCTCATCTGTCATTGCATAATGGGCTGGCAGATCAGGGTCTATGTTGCTTGTTCTATACATTAGTCCTAACAAACTGAACAGACCCAGATCTGCTAGCACATTATGCAATGGCAGATCAGGGTCTATGCAGTTTGCACTTGGATGGGACTTGTACACGAGTATATAACATATATCTTGCAATGCATACAAAAGAAAAACAAAAACTTGTAATATCATATCCATTCTTTAGTATTATTCAGAGCATATAGAACAAACTTTAGGGCAATTTTACATGTATCCTAGGTAACAGTCCCCTGGAAAACTTTCTCATATAAATGACAAAATTATATATAAATTTTTTCATCATCAAGGAAAGAACAAATAACAAAATAGTTTTTCACATGGAGACTTTTATTTCTACTTAATAAAAACACAGATATGTAACTCTGTAACAACATTGCTTTTTTACAACAGATACAAAAATCTTTTGTGTGCTAAATTATTAGTGCTTGTTGGTATCCATTTTTACTGCAAAAGATGTTAATTAATGAGACATTATCCATGATATTTTGTTTCTATTTATGGTCCCTGAATATATGAACAGAGTATTTCTGCTTTTGATTGATATCGTTAAACAATAACATCCAATGAGTTTTAAAAAAAATCTGATCAATTTACATAATGTGAATGATTAATACAAAACAGAAGCAGTCCTGAATGCCTAGCAAAATACAATTTCATCTCCCTTTCATTAATAAGATGATTTCTGTAAGATGACACAATTAATAGCGATGAATTATTGAAATTTACTCAGAATAAAACATTTAACATTAAACTATGTACTGTCACTGAAGTCAGTAGTAAGCTGAGCTAGGTCATAAACAAAAATAAATACACGGAAAATATATAATCATGAAAATGAAACTAGGTAGAGGCTTATTCCATTCAAATCTACCTGGTGGAGGAGTAAGCACACTTTTAATTTTATTTTGTAGTGAACTGGGTCTGAACATAATTTTTTTCTTCTGTGGAATTATATTTTTTCTACTGGTTCTAACCCTAAAGTAAAAAAATTTGTTCTCCTGGCTGAAAATTATTTCCAGGAATCAAAGATAAGACCACTTGTTATTTTCAACTGCTGAGTATTCAAACTCCAAATATACCAAATTGTGTAGCAAAACTATTTTCTTGTGTTTGAGTTAACATGTTTACAAAGATATCTGTAAGCTAATAAGGAAATTCTTTATCATAAACTTTGATACAGAATTTGTTATTGTGGTCACAAGATCACTGAACTTGTGCCAGTGTCAAGACACTGGCTAAGTTTGGTTAAATTTATAAGTAATATTGCTTGCAAAAAGAAGTTACTGAAGGGGCATCAATAAAGGTATTCTTCAGCGATATACACAAATGGGCTAAAGATAAAAATCCATTCTGACTTGTTTATTTCAACATGCCATGACTGGACAAATTTGATAAAAGTCAGTATGCCCATTTAACTAGAAAACTGAACTTGCCCCTAAGAAATTGGACCTTGGCTCAAAATATCAACAAAAAAAAGGTCAAATAAAAGTCTCAAAATTGTGTTACATTTAATTTACAATTAGAATTATCATATATATATATATATATATATATATATATATATATATATATATATATATATATATTAGGACAAGAATACTAAGATTGGCACATTATCTTTACATGCCCACCACATGTTTAATAGTAATCTATTGAAATAAAAACAATTTGTGTGCAGAAAACACTTTCCTTTCAATTATAGTGACTTTGACCTTTTAACTTTTGACCTTAAAAGTGACAAGCTCTTTCCTTTTGCCAAGTGAAAGCAATCCAACAGGCTTGGTCCAGATCTGTGATGTGGAACTAACGTTACTGTGCATAAACCATTTTCTCTTCTTTTAGTTACGGTCAACTTGTGTTTGCAAATTTTTGACCCCAAAATTGGTAGGCTTTTTCCTTACTCCATGTGTAAGTAATTCACAAAGCTGGGGCTACATATGTGTATGTGTGTGTGTGTGTGCATGTGATTTGGAATTTTAATGTAGCTGTACAAAATATTTTCAGTCATATCACTACAATGTCTGCAGTGTGGCAGTTTATCACGATGTCTAGCACTGAGGCTTCATGCTGCAGACATGTGGCATCATGTCCCATCCAGTCACATTATCCTGACACCAGGTCAACCAGTCCTAACACTAACCTCATAATGCTGAGGATCTGGCGAGGCAGCTGCTAGTGCCATTGTTTAAATAATCTTTTGTATGACTTGGCTGGGGTTTGAACCCATGACCTCCTGTATCCGAGGCAGATGCTCTAACCACTTTGGCAACCAGATCGGTTAGTCTACATATGTGATTCAGAACTAATATTACTGTTAGGAAACCATTTTATTCTTGACATATACCTTTTGTATTCAGCATTGATGGGGCTCAACCTTACCCCTAGTGCAAGCCATCCACAAAGTGACATATACCTTATGTAGTCAACATCGATGGGGTTCAATCTAGTGCAAGCCAGCCACGAAGCTTGGTAACTGTTGATGGTGGAGAACTAGAGTTATTTTTCCTTCTTTAAGTCACAGTGACCTTACTCACTGACTTCAAAGTCAATAGGATTCTTTGTCACTCAAAGCAAAAATCATCCTGAATGTTTGGTAACTGTAAATGGTGGAGAACTTAAGTACCATGCAGAAACCACTTTTCTTATTTCAGTCACTGTGACCATGACCTTTAACCTTATGCCTCCAAAATATATAGGGTTCTTTCTTGCCACATGTGCAAGCCATTCATAAAGTTTGTAGATATACTGTGTGACAATATAGCATAGGATGCTATGCCTTATTAAAAAAAAAAGGGATTGAACTCAATTCTCAAGAACATAATGAAGAGAGTTAAAAGAGTACAGACAGATATGGGTAGATAGATGGATAGTTTGACACAGATTCATCAATGGAATCAACAATATTGATGGCTTGTCTTGGAAATCAGAATGGTTTTGTAATTTTCTGTTGCGATAAGATTTTCAAGATGATCACTGGCCATATTTGATTTGAGATTGGCACCATTTTCACTTAAGACAAACTACACCCCAGGTTGAGTTTGTTTGTAAAGTTATGTAACAATCCTCCCAGTAGTTTAGGAGAATCGGCAATGAAAACTCATATTAATGGTTGGTTGCTATACAATAGTGGACAAAAAGGCCATAGCATATGTTTCATTAAATTGATGACCAGCAGAGCTAAACAGACATATCTCCTTGTCCAGATCAATTTCAATGGAATAGCTTAAATTTATGAAAACTAAAACTACTGGATTTATTTTTCATGATTAATAATTTACACATTCTTTCTTTTCATAGTCAGAGTTGCACCAGCCTATTTGTTGCTGTATTCCAGAATGCATGCACATACAAATTTGCTTCTTGAGAGCCCAATTTTGTATCACCATACAAAAAACTGTTAAGCAACTCATACAGTGTAATAATTTTTGTAAGATTATGTTAAAACTTGATGAAAACTTGCCTCTCCCAACAATATAAGCATATTTTCTAAGTTTGTATATTATTTAAATGTTGACAGCTTTTCACTTTAGCAGAAAACAAAATATTTTGTGTATGCTGGAACGCAACTGTTCCATTAGTTTATGATAGATGTACATGCCATTTAGAGCTTTCTGCCTCCTGACCTCTCTATTCAATCTTGAAAACTTAAATTTGGGCAGCTAAAATTTAGACAGTTTAATGCAGAACTGAATATGTGTGACACTCACTTTGTGAGTTACAAATACTGAACTGAATTTGCTTTTTGTACATGAAAAACTTAACAATAAATTTTGCAGCTTTCATTTTTAATTGTCCCACACAATGTTGTCAAGAATAGGAAATTATGATGAACAAATCCATGGCAAATTGTTAAACAACTGGCCAAGCTGTTGTGACCAGCTGTCAAAATTTTACACAACTAGTTTTCTTTAACACAACTCTGCTTCCATATACTTTAATCAAAAAGGAGCTAAAAAATGTCTGCATTAAAAACAAAATAAATGAGTCATTACATTCAGAAAGTTTTCCAGGGAAATGCAAAGATTGCTTAGATACATATTAAAACCATAAAAACAAATCCTGTATACTACTGGAGTATGTAAAACAATTTTAAATGCAAACTTCAATAAAACTATTCAATGAGGCCTAATTATCAGAAAATATTTAAGCCTATTAAATTCAACTCGATGACTTGAATTAGAGTATGATGGATGAAAAATAGATACTTAAATAAATACCAAAATAAGAAATGAAGAAATAAAGAATAAATTTCCACAGATCATGCACATTTTACATCTGATGATAAGACATTTTTTGAAGTTCGAGCCCCTCTAATAGAATTGTGAATCTTTCAGTGGACAAAAGTCATGAAAAAAAGGCAACCCTCCTATTTCTGACTAGCTGAATGAGTGCCAATTGACTTTGTCTAGTCTCTAAGGGGGAAGAATCCAACCAAACATTTAAAACCATTTAAAATGTGATGTTAACACTAGTTAAAGGCAGTTTCTTGTATTATCTAGCAGCCCATTTGAAATGGGTAAAACATGTCCAGGATTCCTTCTATCATTCAAATACTATTATTATTTTGGTAATGTTGTTTCTTTAGTTAACTAGATCTACTTAAATATTATCAGTTACCTCCAGTGACAAGACACTGTAAAATGCATTTTTCTGAGTACTAGAATACTTTTGTACAATATTTTTTAAAAGCATGGAAGTGGAAGCTTACAGTTCAGGTTAAAGGAATCACATGCTAAAGCTGGGTTTTCACATTTTAAAAATAAAAATTGTTAAAATATTTATTTCAAAAGTTAAAAAAAGAATACAAAGCCTTTTAAAATAAACAACCTTGTCACTGTAGTTAATATTTTGTTAATGATGAATCTATTCTTACAGAAGAAAAACTATGAAATGCTGACTTATTTTTCTGTAATTTTTTTGTTTAATCAGTGCATTTTGAGCACAGGAAACATTCTGAGTATTCTTAAACATTTCAAAATGTAAGAATTTTTTTTATCAACATGAAAACTTAATATAAAACAATGGCAATAAAATCAATAAAGGAAGAAGTCTGAAAAAAGTTTGGAAGTAAATGAAATGCTAATTGTTTTTTTCTTCAGAACATTTACATATATATCAAAAAATGGGGAGTGAATGGCAGAAAAGATAAAATGATAATACATAATTACACTAAAAGATCAGCTCAGAAAAAAAAGCAAAACAAATATGACATTTGACAATTAACTACTGCAATTATTTACACAAATTACAATAGTAAATTTTTAAAAAAAAGCACAAAAAATAATAATGTGTATGTAGCACAATGAAGTCCTCTGCCTCTCATCTTTTCTTGAATGAGTGGTGATAGCAGAAAATAGTAACAATGCTGGCAGAATGTATCATCTATGTAATGAACATGCAAAAGAGCAATTAAATTGAATTTAACAAAAGACATAGACGTAGAAAATAATAAGAGAATGGCAACAGAAGATATTTAATTATCAGATTAAATCATATTCATCTGAAGTCCATAATGTCTGCCAAGTTTCAGAGTAATACATGAAAAGCTGAGAACTGACTGCACACACAGAAATTATCATATATGGTATATACAGTTAATACAAAATGGGGATAACTCTGGAAAACATATCCGAGTATCATGACAGACTATTATATCAATGTTGACCTTCCGTCAGTAATGCCTACCAGAACAATTAACATACATCTGTGGGACTACATGCACGCATGAGAGTATTCATATATATATATCATATATAAATTTCAACAAAAAGAGGTTTAACTCTAAATAAATGTCTGCAAAATTTCAGGGCAATTCACTTGGACTAGTTGCACACGCAAGACATTTTTAACAAAAATTTGCTGTAATACTGGTTGAACTAGTCACAATAGACTGTCGACTCCCTGTCAATAATATATCCCAAGTTTCAGGACAGTCTCTGGAAAGATGTAGTAGTAGTTGCACACACAAGAATCGCAGGACATGCACATGTATGTAATTACATTCATCAGTGCTGTGAAAAAACAGCCAACCAAACAACTGGATGGATTGGACAACCTTAACACTATATATGCCCCTACTATATTCATGCTGTTGGCATAAAAAAAGTAAACATTTTGATAATGAAATGTCATTACTGGTAACTTTTTATGGACTGGAGAAAAAACCTTTTTTGATATTTCATGTAGGAAATGCAGCAAGAATTGTAGCACAATCTCATCTGCCTTAGTGAAAGGCCTGAAGATCAAGTTTCTAATAAAATTAAATACATTTAGACAATCACACACATGGCGTTAAACCAATGCCTTACATCCCTATGAAATGCTGAGAGGTACATGTTATGGGGACAATGCTAAATAACTATACTACATTCATAATTTTCCTTGCCCATTTAAGCACCATGCAAATTTTGACAGCCATTCCATCAGTTTTGATTATACCTGTGGAGAATCTAGGTTTCCTTGGGAACCAGATTCTGATGCTGGTGACATGACCTCCCCCTGGTAACTGGTACCTGACAGCCACTGAAAACAAAATCAATTTAAATTTGTCAATAGATGGTAAACAGTTTGTTATTACATAACATTGCTCATCTGACAGGTAATACAAACATCGCTCATGCTAATGATCCCACATGAGTAGTTCTCCAGAATTGGTGACTGCCATGATGGACTTCTGTCAAAAATTGAAATTATAATGTTGTTGTTGCATTTATGTTTATTAGAGGGCCCAATGCACATAGACTTTCATGAAGAAATAGAAAATCAGTGAGTGAATTCATTTTCACATAGTTTCAACTTGAAGAAAATGGGTGCTAGGGTGTCACGTGTGTTATAGTGTGACATAAAATACCTTGAACTTACAAAGCAAGTATATATGTTTAGTTTACAGTAAAGTTGATCACTTGTGAAATGTTGATATTTTTACATAATTAAGGATTCAAACAATTCAAAATTAATTCCACGTTTATAGGTGGGTGTTCATTTTCTTGTTCTACTCTTAACTGAATAATTCTCCAATGTGGGAAAAAGTACTGTCACCAATTATCACTAACATACTACGGTTTCATTTAGTTTCGTGGGTCTCAATGACATGATTTTGTAAAAAAGACAGACATTTTTGTGGGTACTTAAATTAATGGATTTGCCTGTCAATGTTTGCATATTTGTACGCATTCAATTTTGTGGATTAATCTCTCTAAAAACCCCAAATAAAGAATTCAAAAGAATAAAACTGTGCCAACAACAAATTGCAGTCACTTGAATCGTTCAAAACAATACTATGACTTGTATGAGCACAAATCAAATGCCTGTAAAGATCTATCACTATAGTGCTATCATCCGAGTGCTCAACATCAAATAGAGCAATGCAGTCAACAACACTAAGCCAGCTCTTATTTAATCCACTGTCCATAAACCATAACCATCAGAAATTTATGATGATTATGGCATTAACACTGTGGCTTAAGAGTCTTAAAATTCAACTTAGAGCCCCCTCTGTTAGGATAATTTAAACATTCCACACTGTGAACAAAATACATGACCAGTTGTCCCTTGCACAATGCAGTTAGCAGGCAGTGGCAACATTTGATGTATTCATCAAAGTGCAAAGATGCTAACTAAACTGACAATGAAATCATACCTTTGTTTGTGCCTGCTCACGTACAGACCAACTTCAACCACTAGACTGACTAAAAAATAAGACTACAAAGAAGAATTAACACAACTGGTACGACTGATGAGAGATGTGTCACTTGTGAACAATCAATGTACTGTGTTAGAGGACCTTGTAACCCCATCATCAACCAATTCATGCTGAATGGATAATTACAGCTCATTCAAAAATATGTTTTTCTTGTTGTCTGTTTGGCTTAATGCCATTTTCAGCACATGATAGACCATTCATTGTGGCCAGTTATGACTAGTGGAGGAAGAGCCCAAGAAAACCCCAAGAACCACTGACCCATGGGAAGGTGCTGGCAAACTTTCTCACACTGGCCAAGTCCAGGACTTGAACCCATGTGGACAGAGGTGACATGGCAGAGACTGCATTGACCCTAAGTAAATTTAGTGGGTTTTTTTCTGAAAAAAATCCCAGTGAAGTGTGAGCATCAGTATTGTACCATAGTCACGGTTTTCACATCAAGTTTAATTAGTAACTGTGCAACAATTACAATCTAGTTCATTTTGATGAAACATGTATGGATAAAATGAGACTTGCTTTCAGGAGGTTTTAATTTTTTGATGGTCAATTTACCTGAATCAAGGACCAATCTGAATCAGTATTAAATCTATACTAATGTCATTAACAAGTCTTTTCTTCATTTTAGTAATACCAGTGCTAATTTTCTGATACTAATGTCATTAACTTGTCTTTCCTTCATTTTAGTAATACCAGTGCTAATTTTCTGATACTAATGTCATTAACTTGTCTTTCCTTCATTTTAGTAATACAAGTGCTAATTTTCTGATACTAATGTCATTAACTAGTCTTTCCTTCATTTTAGTAATACCAGCGCTAATTTTCTGATACTAATGTCATTAACTAGTCTTTCCTTCATTTTAGTAATACCAGTGCTAATTTTCTGATACTAATGTCATTAACAAGTCTTTCCTTCATTTTAGTAATACCAGTGCTAATTTTCTGATACTAAAGTCATTAACTAGTCTTTCCTTCATTTTAGTAATACCAGTGCTAATTTTCTGATACTAATGTCATTAACTAGTCTTTCCTTCATTTTAGTAATACCAGTGCTAATTTTCTGATGCTAACATCATTAACTAGTCTTTCCTTCATTTTAGTAATACCAGTGCTAATTTTCTGATATTAACATCATTAACTAGTCTTTCCTTCATTTTAGTAATACCAGTGCTAATTTTCAGATACTAATGTCATTAACTAGTCTCTCCTTCATTTTAGTAATAGCAGTGCTAATTTTCTGATACTAATGTCATTAACAAGTCTTTCATTCATTTTAGTAATAGCAGTGATAATTTTCCTATACTAATGTCATTAACTATTCTTTCCTTCATTTTAGTAATACAAGTGCTTGACTAATTCTTGCCTTTTCTTGTTTCTCTCTATCCTTACCAACTTATGTCACAATCTATCAGTTTAGGCACTGAGTGGAAATGCCAGTTACCAGATTCTGCATATGTACATGTTCATTAAAATAATATAAAATGCTTCATAATTTTTTTGTGTGAGGTTACAAAAAAACCCCACGCACTCAAGAGCTAATATTTGTTTACCAGATTACAGTGATGAAGCTGATTTAATCAAATAGCTTTGCATATCACTAAGAATGTATAAAAAAGAAAATGGAATGGGGATCAGGGATTTCTGTACTTCTGCCAGTTAATTTTTTTCTTGGGTCCAAAAATTTATGGTTTGGGGCCATAACGAAATCCATGGAAACAGGTGCCCCAAGAAAATTTGAGAAACTATAGAATAAGCTGAATCTGTATTTAAAAATTCATAAAATTTGCACGGGTTGAACATTACAGACCCCTCTTATCAAAATCATAACGAAATGGCAATAGTGGTGAGCAAATTGCTTCAGCATGGCAAAATTATTGAAATCACACTGGTTTTCCACAACCCTCATCAGCCAATGCATAATGTGATGGCAGATCTTGGTATGTGTTGTTTTTTCTTCTGCTTACAATATCCAAACAAAATGCATTGTTTTACTTTTAAGTCATTATGCCTTAGTATTCTATGATGATGTAAAGTAGAACTGCAATGATTATGTGGATAACAACTGATGGTCAAGTATTAGCAATTACCTAGATAATGACTGAAGAACAAGTATTAGCAATTACCTAGATAATGACTGAAGAACAAGTATTAGCAATTACCTAGATAATGACTGAAGAACAAGTATTAGCAATTACCTAGATAATGACTGAAGAACAAGTATTAGCAATTACCTAGATAATGACTGAAGAACAAGTATTAGTAACTGGTTACGTAATTTCCTCACCAATAACACTGCAAATAATTATGAAATTTCTGCTCATCCCTTATGAAACATTGGAGTAGCCTTTTTGGGAATTTTAACATTATAAACTTCTGAATTCAATTCACCATCATGAGCCAGATATGTGAAACTATGATTTTCATACAATGGATATACCTTTCACTCTAATCTTGTCCTACACTTATTCATATTTAGGATTACTGGATTAATGACTGAGATAAATTATTGATGTTACTTATAAAATAATATTTGAGCACGTGTGTGTGTGATTTGGATTTTTAACATAGCTTTAACAATTTTTCAGTTATATTGCTACGATGTCTGGAGTGTGGCAGTTTACAGTGATGTCTAGCACTAGGGCATCATGCCACAGATATTTAGCATGATGTCCCATTCAGTCACATTATCCTGACACCAGTCTGACCAGTCCTAACACTAACCTCTTAATGTTGCATGCCTAGCGAGGTAGCTGTTAGTACTATTTTTATAAGTCTTTGCTATGACTTGGCTGGGGTTCAAACCAATGACCTCTCACATCCATAGTGGACACTCTAACCACTAGGCCACTGCAATGGTCCACCAATGAGGCCAAATCCAACAGTGAAGAAGGTGCAATAACATCCTGAACCAGCTATGACAGCATGGAGCACATTGTGTCTGCCTTATCAAACAGATACATAATAGCTGGTCAAGTGCTGCGTGATCAGCATTTTTTGCCTTAAGTCTAGCTGACTGAGAAAGGAACTGAAGGACAGTGTCTCTTTCTCATCCTCGAGATGTACCGATTCTATGGCATTGTAGTCCTGAGCAGTGGTAGGGGGTGGAGGGCATTCTGAAGCAGCCAACACCTTATAAATGTAATGCCCTCAATGGCAACTTGAAAGCTATACTTCAGTCCATCCCAAGGTCATATCTGATGTGAAGTATGGTTGATTTGAAGGATTTTCCTCGCTAACTGTATGATGAGGCCCAGACTGGGTTTGATTGCACAACTGCAGCTCTGGAGAAGACATACTAGAAGACTCAATTCCTTCCCTATGAAAAAGTCACTAGCTCTCCCTTGTGGACGAGCAATGAATATATGTTAGTCTGGCACTGCAAACCGGATTGCCCGATGAATGGTTAGCCTGAAAGTTGGTGGTATACAAGATGGTCCAGCTATCACTAGTACCAGCTGCTTCAAGGGCTCGGATGGACAGATTTTTCATTGAAATCTCTGTCATAGTAAGGGTATTTTGGAGATGGTACGGTTACACTTACAGGTCTATCAGTAAGATCCCCTTAGATTCAATGAACAGGTTCCTGTGTCGGAACATCTGGATGGTTGGCAATAGTGAGGTTTATTTTGCACTGGTACAATGGATCTGGTACAAACCAAATATGTCCAGACTTATAGACCTGAAGACCATGCTCAGACATGATTACACCAACTGGGATGCCTAAAATTGGGAAATACTGCCCCATTGAGTTGTAAAAGCAAGTGATAAACTAGTTGGCTGGGTAGGCTTCTCAAAAGGTCTCCCGTACTTGATGGCCAGACAGCCGGTAATGGTGTGGTAGTAAAAGGCAGTGAATCCAATGAGTCCTGACATACAGTCCCACAAGTCCCCAAAACCCTGCTTGGACATGTGGGAGTAATGATGCCTAAAATATGAGAAACATTCTCCAATGAGTCGGTATTGTCAACAATGATATGTAGGTTGTCTTTCCTGACTTATTCTGTCTTTCCTTCCATTCAATTCCATGTGGACTATTGCTTTAAAAGTGCATTCATGTATTAAGGAGATATAACACATGATATAACATAAGAACAGAAAACAAAGTGTAGATTAGCAAATTAGTATGTTACCAACTAACTAATACCGAAGCCAAGAGTTTCCCTGACCACAAATTACAGACCATGTACACATAGTATATACAAAACAAAACAAGAGTCATGGTAGACTTGCATGGTCTGAAGTTGCATTATAGCATTTAGAACACAAGAAGGGAAAGCAAAGCATAAATCAGTCATTCATCATATTACTTGCTATTATATATATATATATATATATATATATATATATATATATATATATATATATATATATATATATATATATATATATGTATATACATACACACACACATACTCAAGGTTACTAACAAAGTAATCTAAAAAGACAACGTCGCATTAGTAACTTAAGGTCTATTCTTAGAAGTTATGCATTCATACATTTACTTGACCTTCTACTGAAACAGCATACAAAAGGTAAAAACAAAGCAGAAGTTAGCAATGTAGCATGTAAATAACTTGCCAAGACCAACTCCATAAAAAAACTAAGCAAGCGAAAAAGAACACAAAAAATGGCTTGGATTGTCAGAGGATAAACTGTACAATGTTACTGACTGGTACAGCGGCATAACTAAAGACTAGCAACACCTGGTGCTGGCAAGGGGAGATAACGGACAAAGGTTATTACCCATTGTTTATATGAGATAGTCAAGAATAGATAATTTTCGTCTTTTGTTGGGCTGGATTTGCGAAGTAGCAGGCTAATATTCCTAACATAATGTGATTGGAGAACGTATTCAAGGAGAAATAATGCATAATTACTTATAATTTTAAACAGGAGGCATATCTAAGGCTCAATGCAAACCCCCACTATAAACACTTTTTATTAACGCCTTACCCTTCCAAACTGCATTCCTCACTCTGGACTTTGACTTTTGGGTCAAATCCCCAAATCACACTCCCGTTGCTGGAATGTGACCTTGAGGTCATAATCCAAATATCCACTAAAAGATATTTGTCCTCCTCCTACAAGTGCATGTAAATAGTTTGGTAAAAAAATGTCATTGTAATTGCAATTCTGTATCTGACCAACAACCCCATCTCAGGTACCTCATAGGAGTAATCCAAAAATCACACACGTCTCATAGATGGCCACCACATTGGCAACTTTTGTACCAAGTTTGGTGAATGTCCACCCAATGGTTTTTGGACCAATTGTGGTTACAAACAGAGGAATGGATTGATGGAAAGTATCACAATTTCTCACCTGCTAAAGTAAGGGGATAACTACAATTAAATGTGTGCGATTTGGATTTTTAAACATAGTTTTAACAATTTTTCAGTCATACTACTATGTCTGCAGTGTGGCAGTTTATAGTGATGTCTAGCACTGGGGAACCATGTCGCAGACATGTGGCATCATGTCCCACCCAGTCACATTATCCTGACTCCAGGCCCACCAGTCCTAACACTATGAAATTTTAAAAATATGTCAAATTTATGGCAAATAAGAATGGTATAAAAGCAGCAACCTGTTGAGATTCTTCACTTTTTGGTACCAGGGGTCTAGGACTTTGAGAGGGCTGCTTCATCAACCTGCCTGGAGCAGAAGGTCGTCTTCGTGGTGTTTCAATTCCAGATCCAATACCTCGACGTTCATTTCTGAATTTATCACACAGTATTACATACCAGGCATCCTACAAGAAAGAAAGAAAAAATTTACCACTAAGCACTGATGATATTAAGGCTTTTAACTAACCTATGACACAAACATTTGTAAAGTACATGCACATGTGTCTGACAAATTAAATATTAAGCAAACATATGCTAGAAAACAGAGCTCAGATCTAAGTAAATTTTGTATCCCAGTGTTTCTGCTACAATTATTCAATTTATAAGACAGTTGTCTTATTCAGGGTAAGAACAGGGTAAGAACTTAAGGACGCTGATATTAAACAGGTCAAAACCAATACGTAGCTCTAATGAAGGCTAACCTCTTTGCTAACCAGACTGTGATATTGGTCTTGAACAGGTCAAACTAATAGGTAGTCATAATGCAGGCTAACCTCTTTTTTATAGACTGGTTATAGACAGATACAGTTTTTGATATGTAAAGCACATGCTGAATAAAAGGCACATTACACCATTTCAAAATTACTAAATTTCCACACTGCAGCAATGGATATGCTGTTAGCTATTTCATTTGAAACAGTCCAGTGTGGGTTTTATACTTGACTTCTGTTTCATTCTGGCAATGCTATGGATCACAGTCTTTTTACTCAGTGGAATAGTTATTCTGGCCTTTTAAGGCAAGTTTTTGACTCTCACCTTGAAATGTAAGACTAGCCTGTTTTTGATTTTGCCAGAGTATTGTCCATTAGCAAGACAATTGTGTGCAATCCAATGTAAATACTCTTTATAACTTTAAAAGACCCAACTCCAAATATAAAAATATTTCCTGACCTATTTATAGTTGACCAATTTTTTTTGTAGATCAAAATCAAAGTGAGGATAGCCTTGTATGGTCAAAGTCTGTAAGCTATTTCACTGCAGTGCAGTGCAAAATTTGAGTATGATGATGGGATTTCATAAGTGGTTGTAAGAACATACTTTAGAAGACATCTACAACTGCTTATTTCAACCATCTATACAAGCCATTTATATGATAAATAAACAGGGGCAAAATTAATTCTTTTTAAATTGCAATCCCCAAGTCCCATGCAAGCTTTAACCGTTACTGCACCTTTGAAACCAAAAATGATGAATATCAGAGCAAACTTCAAACTTTGGAAGGAGGCTATATGCTAAAAATAACTTACTGTCGTGTTCACATCTTACCTTAATATCCACAATGTCAGCAAAAAGATATGACCAATTTCTAAATAATATGGATTTCAAATTTAAAAAACATTTACTTGCTATTTGTAATACTAATCAGCAGATAAAATATACAAATGAAATACTTAAATCACTTGTTGATCATTATAATTCATAGTTTGTCGAATTTGACAAGAAAATGGAAGCACAAGAGTGCCACAATGAGTGAAAAAGCCCTTTACATTTTAAAAACCATTAATATTGTTAAATATATAAATATTTATTTCAAGCTCGATTGCTAAGCTATCCTACCCCAGGTTTTGTAAGATTTTTCTAAAACTTTTATTTTCAATCTGCAGTAATTACTGCTACCATGAAGACATTTCAAGGTGCTTCTACATTGATAATGTGAGGGTAGAATAGTGGATTTTATGATTTTGAAAATTCTGGCAACCATTTTCAGCATAGAAAAGTCATATAAAGATAAAACAAAGATAACATCATACTTTTTCAATAGTAAGGGATATAGAGAAGGTAAAAATAAATTCCATATTGGTCTAAGAATAACCTGCTTAATGTTAACACTGATCATAGAACACGAATAAAAATATAGTGAAGTATATTCAACACAGCATTCAAGTTTCAGTTTCATGGTTTTGCTTAACAGAAACTGTGTCTGCTTTTAGAGTCAAAGAATACGTTATATACAGCATAATAAAATATTGTTATGTATATTTAAGGTTTTTTTCTTTTTCTGTTACTTACTTTAAGAGCATAGACTCATAACAATATATAATACAGAATATAATACAAACAAGTAATTTTAAAGTTTGAGAACTGAAAAAGACAACATGACAGCTTGTGAAATCAAGAGATATCAATCAGCAGCAGGTGTAACATAACTTTGTAAGTAAATCTTTTAGTGAAAGAGGGAAAATTAAAGTAATGATTTTCTGTCACAGATGCTAGTGGACAAAATATGCATTTAAATTACTTTAAGCAAATAAAATAATTTATCCACTGATTATATGGCTTCATTTTTATAAAGTTACTTCTGGTGATTATTTCAACATACATGTATAATTGTGTCTTATTTAATCAAGCTTTACTTCACAGAGTTTCCATTTATTTTGACCTAAGCAAGCCTCTTGACTGAATTATTTTGGGTACAATATTTTAGATTTAATTAAATACTTGTTTAATGGCATCCAATTTTGTGTTTTGCTGTCATTCTTTTATATGATGTGATAAGTTAACAAAAATTATATGATCTGATAAGTTAACAAAAATAGTTCTACAATTACAAACTGAATGCATTTCATATGGCAATTATATCAAACAATTATGTTCTATATATGTTTTGGCTGTCAAGAGACATTTATTCCCACTAACAATGACTGTCCCTTGTCAAGATAATTCCTCTTATATTCCTCTTAATTATTTAATTATTCCACATTTCATTAATGAAGACGTTCCTCCTCTTTATCATTTCTGATAATAAATTGTTCACCGATTCCTAATAAACAAAACAACTACAATGCCACATTTTGTGATATTTCCAAAATAAATTTGTATACAGCAGTTCATATTTTTAAATAATCCTTCAAAATTTGACATATTTAGCACACAGTACTCAAACACTATAGAATAAAGGGATGCATCTAATACCCTCCCTTCTGCCCTTTCTGGCCCCCCCCCCCATTTTCTAGATCACTGAAAAACCTACATAAAACTGTGATATGTTCTATTAATTTCATATATGATCTTTTATTTAATATAGAATACTTCTATGAGCAAAGGCTCTCTTTGTTCTTTATTTTTAAAATGACATCCTAAATAGTGTTAACAAAACTGTGTTCTTTTGTTTTGAAAAATACTGATACAAGTATGCCTCTTTGTTAATAAACATGTTCCTCTTTGTCTCCTCTCTAATATGTCTCCCTTTCATATGCATCTGAAATTTGATTGTCCAACAATTTTATTTTTATATGACTTGAATGTTCAGTTTAAATAAGGAAATACTTTCCACTGACCAGGTTATATATATATACACACACAAACACACACACACACACACACACACACACACACACAGAGGGATTTATAAATTTCCCTTGGTAAATTTGAGCTTGCCGCAAACATAATATCCCAACATGAGCAAAATAGTATTAATATTCACTGAAACTTTTATTTCCTTTGTTCTCTGTCAGCAATTTACAACCCTTTTATCGCATACAATGTTACATAAAAGTATATATGTAAATAATACATGTAGATGGATATGTAGATTAGAAAGAGCTCAAAGGCAGACAAAGCTGGAAGAGTCAAAGCAGACATGTATATAGACAGATGAAAGGATAGGAAGGGTAAATTTTGGAAATAGCTACATTTCCATTTTGGAAATAGCTACATTTCCGAGAAAGAGAATTAAAGGAAGACTAATGATTTATTTATACTCACAGATTAATAATTTGTGAACACTTATTTAATCCATTTCTTTTACAATTATCACATAGTCACCTTCAATCAGTGACATCCAATTATCACATAGTCACCTTCAATCAGTGACATCCAAATATTTGAGAACGTTTATTCTTGTCCATTTAATTCTCTGCTTAGCAGTATGTGTAGAGTCTCTGTAATTATTACATAAACAACATAAATGTCACCTATTTTCCAAACATAATCATTCTTTGAATAAATTCCGCCTGGTAGTTAATCATTTGAGATGAGTGCCTTTGACTCCTAAACACAGACATGTGAAAGAAATCTCATAAGTTGTACTATTGGCAATTAACATGGAATTTTCATAAAAATGGTGGCATGGATCAAAACTACGTTTAAAAATCTCTGACAAACAGCATGAGGCTAACTTAGAACCTGCAAGTCAGCAAAAATAACCTTATACCGTGTGTATATATATATATATATATAATGATTTATTGTCTGAAACAAATTTTGAACAATAAGATTTTTAAATAAACTGCTGCAACAGCCATACTGGATGTAGGATCAGCACCATTTTCATTTAGGACAAGTAGACACCATCAGAAGACTTTTGATGAAAAATCATGCCAATCTGACCACAGATTCAGGAGAATTAATTACAAAATTTTAAATCTGTTCATTGTGGCAGTCATACTGGATGTCTGTCGGCATGATTGTCATTTAGGATCAAGTAAATATCATAAGAAGCCTTGTGGTAAAAACACTATGTTGATATGACCTTAAATTCTGGAGTAGTAGCAATAACAATAATTTCACAATGGCCAGCAGAGACGCCATATTGAATCTGAGACTGGCATCATTTTCATTCAGGACCAACAAGTCATGATTGGAAGCCTTCTAGTGAAAACATGATTTCAATATGATTTCATGTGCCCTTGCAGCATCTTTGAAATAGGTAGGCCACGAATAACATTGAACCGAATGTACCATATTATTGAAGCCGAAGCCTCAGTTAACACTACACATCTGTACAGATTTATTACTCACAGCTGCAGAAATATGGTCCCCCTTCATTTTAGCAGCAAGAGTTGGAAATGTCTCTACAATAGCATTGGCCACTGCCATCTTCTGGGTAGGTGTGGGATATCTGTCCAAAAAAAATTACATTTGTCAAAGATCATGATTGTTTCTCCTAAATTCATGGACTTAAGGTCCTAAAAAACTTTCATCTCTTAAATATAGATAACTTTTGAACCAAAAGTACAATTTGTAGTGTTCCTTGAACAATTGCCATCCCCACCTCCCTGAATCTAAGCTGAGGAACCACTGTCTGACTTGACCTTGAACCTGGTACCTATGTATTGCTTGTGATCATCTAGTGCAGCTAAGGTGCAAAAATATTGCCTGTTTGCATTGACTTGACAAAAGAAGAATTCTGAAGAATTCAGCGTCTCATCAATGATGTTCTCCAACTATATCTGACTGGAGTCTTAAGGTTCATACTTTCACCATTGCCTAAAAATTGATACACGTCTTGCCATTTGTTAAACACTAGTGAGACTAAAATAATTTATCAAGACGGCAGCAGGGCAGATTAGCATTTACTGTAAACTAAAATGTGTTGCAAGTGTGTGTGTGATCTGGATTTTTAATGCAACTTTTTAAAAAAAATTCAGTCATATCATTATGATGTCTGCAGTGTGGCAGTTTATAGTGATGTCTAGCACTGGGGCATCATGCTGCATGATGTCCCACATATACATATTATCCTGACACCAGGCCAACCAGTCCTAACATTAACCTCTTAATAGTGAGCACCTAGCGAGGCAGAAAATGTCATGCCTAATTCAACAAAACCATTTATTATTATTAATATCACATACACTTGAGTGGAATAGAAAAAAAACCACAGAGGGTCTGAATATGTGGCAAGGAATGTGGCTTTATTGTGTTTCTGCCCACAAATTCTGTTCCTTGTGTTAAAAACTTTTGTGATCAGAACCGAGTGAGGTTTCCCTATCCAACACCAACAAATATGATGGATTATTTTTCTCTCATTTCTCAACTGTAAAATTGCTTGAGCAATGATGATGTATCATCAGTATGGATACAGCTTTAGAAGTATAGGTTCTAAAAAAACCATTAAAAGTGTGAACAAGCATGGTTATGTTGAATAGGTGATACACATTTCTCACAATGACCTACTATATTACACATGTTTAGGAATGAGAGAAATGTGGTTCTGAAAATTATGTTTTGCCTGGAAAGAGTGCTTTAAGGTATAGAATAAAAGCCAGAGATGTGTCTTTGGACCACACATGCTCCACCACAGAGTCTGAAATGACATAAGCTCAAAATATAAGCAAGGAGGGATGAAATGACAGACACACATACAAAGGCAATATTTGTAATTTTGTAATAGTGTTGCCTTTAAAAAATTCTGGTAAGATAATACAAGAGTTCTGATGAACAAGGTGTCTCAAGTGCAGAACATTTTGTCATATAATCCCAACATATAAAAATCAGCTTCATCTGAGTTGAATTAATAATTACTTAATCTGTCCACATAAAGTCTTGCCAAAAATGCAAATCAACAGAATGGCGGAGAGCTGATTTTTAACCAAATTTGATCAAAGCTGTATTCATTGATCCATTGGTCATGTCATGTCAGGTGAGACAAAAACCTTCCACATCTAAAAATCTCTTTATCACTCTGAAATACATACAGCCCTGTGTATCGGATCAATTCATGGAATATTGTATCCACAAGCTGGATTTTTCCTGCTCTGGTTATCTCCCCTGTCTGTATCATTTCCTCAGCCTTTGGACCAAATTTGATGTCCGCAATGGGGAATTTTTCTGGGAATGGAATCATCTCCTGTATTTGACGAGAGTAGAATTTTGGATTACTGTTTCTCATAGTTTCCAAAAGCTGACGTCGCATCTTCCGCATACTTTTATCCACACCTGAAAAGGAAAGAGAGCACTGGGATACAGTTATATGATTGGGATTCAGTTATATCATTGGGATACAGTTATGTCATTGGGATACAGTTATATCATTGGGATACAGTTATCTCTTGAAGAAACAATTTGACCCAAAATCAAATCTTTAAAACTAAATAAATCATTTGGTTTCAATTGCCCCAAATTATTACATATGCTGCTACATGTGACAACATGCCATGTACCAGTAGTTATTCTGATTCCAAGGAATTATTATGACATAGTAACAGCCAAAGCTTGAGGGCAGCTGAAAATGGTTACTTATTGATGACGAGGTATTTTTTCAGTATATAAAAGAAAAGGTTGAGGATCTATTAATCTGCATACCAATCTGATTACCAAAGAATATGTTATTTATTTAAAACCATAAAAATCGATTAAGTCACAGTATCTGGAACCTTTCTATCAAATGAGACCAGCTTAACAGACCTTTCAATACTATAGCAAAATCCACGTTTGATTATCAGGTAACCTTACTGATTATCAGTCAAATTCTTGAATCAATGTCTTAAAATCAGTTAAATCCAATGCCCGAAAATGCATATCAAGGAGAACCTGTCTTGAAAAACCACCTATCTGGCCTAAAAGTCAAGTTTCACAAAACAGATGGTCTCTCATGACAAGTCATAACTCATCACACATAATAGTTGTCTCTTAAGATCAGTTTCACTATAGTTATTATTTAATTAAATAATGCATTTAAACTGATTGCACATTCCTAAATGCTTATCACTATTATGATAAACAGGTTTTGCACAAAATGGGATCTTACAATTTGCATTGCCAAAATATCAGGCAACATGGAAAAATGATTTTGAAGCCTTATTTAATATGGTCACAAATGATTTGAACAAGGAGTATGTTCTTTCAGCATTCAATATCCTTTCTTGTAATACTAATCTGATTTGAGATCCAATATACCAAAGCTAAATAAAAAGACCTAGATCAGATTTTTTATATGCAGAACAGACAGTAGACTTCATGTTCTTTTGATGATTTTATTTAATCATATATCTGAACAGAATTTTGTTCCAGATGATTTCCCAAAAGTTAGAATTACCCTGTTACTGAAAATTGGTAACCTGAAGAACAAAAATAATTATAGACCTACAGCTATCATGATAATAATTTAAAAAATAACTGAATGTATTGTCACAATCTCTGAAAATTAGTTTGGTAAAAAAAAAAAAAAACACAACCCAAAACATTCAACAGATGTTTACCTCTGTACCTTTAAGGAAACTGTCAACTATTATTTAGAACATGGCAGCCCAGTGTTTGCATGTTTTTAAAATGCTAGTCATGCATTTTATATGGTCAATTATTGGCCACTCTTTAAAAACCTTCTTGATAATAATAGTAATGATAATAATAATAATAATAATAATAATAATAATAATAATAATAATAATAATTAGTCAATGACTATTCTCCCCTGAGGCCCTCTTAAGGAGAGTATAACAATGCACATTATATGAAGATAGCAATAATTACTGTTTATTTTAACATGTTTAGTATTAAAATACTAAATTCCATTATTGATTAGAAACACATACATGCTCATGATATCTCTTCTTAAATACTCTAATATTTTCTGCAGATTTTACATGTAGTGGAAGCTTGTTCCATAGAAATGTACCAGAGTATTGGAAGCTCTTTTTAAATTGCTCTATTCATGGTTTTGGTGCTAGAAGGATTCCATGTGATATTGATTTCAACTAGTATTGTGTTGAAAAAGGCCTGAATAAGTCCTGAAAATACTCTGGTGCAGTTCTTTGTAGATATTTAAATAAAAGAATTGCCTTGTGAAAGTCTATCCTGTCATATATTGTGAACCATTTGAGTTCTGTAAACAATGCTTTTGAGGGATGATCAAATATGTATCAAAAATTACACGTGCTGCTCATTTCTGAAGTTTATAAATCTTGTCAAGCTCAGATTTAGCACAGTTTCCCCATATCTTTGAACAATAATTCAGTGTTGGAAGAATATATGACTTGTAGTATAGACTGTAAGTTTCCATAGGTAAATATTTCTTGATTCTGCTGAGTATATCAATTTTGGATGACAGTGTTTTACTAAGCTTATCAATATGGTCATTCCATTATAAATTATTGTCAATGGACACACCAACAAGCTTTTCATGTTTGACATTTTTCTAATGGATGATTATTTATTGCAAGAGACAGTTCTGGGTTCCCTGACTTGTGTAGCTTTTGTGATGTCCCAAAACTCATACATTTTGTTTTGCCTTCATTAATTACCATCCTATTTTGTTGTGCCCAGTTTTGGACTCAAATAAGGTCTGAGTTTAATCTCATTTGGATAACTTCAGTTACTGTATCAGAACTAGATGTATACAAGGTTGCATCGTCTGCAAACAAATCTGTATTTGTGGATTCATTATTTAATGGTAAATGATTGATATAGATAAGGAAGAGCAGAGGGCCTAAAACTAAGCCTTGAGGGACCCCTGAATGAATAGTACGAGTCTGAGAGCTAATATTGCCAATGCCTACCTGTTCTCATGTTCAGAGGTGGTCGTTTGTAGCTAGTCAGTTGCATGGCTGTTTTTGTTGTATTACAGTATACAGTACCAAGGCCAAACATTCAAATACCTGTCTACATAGTTCACAGATATCTCGGAAATGCTTAATTATATGCGTATTTGGATGCAAATGTTTTATCCAGGACACAGAAAATCACCCATGCAGAAGTCCTCCGTAAGCACTTTTTTTGTTGCAAACAGAAAAGTTTTGTGGCAAAATAAATATGTTTGAATCACAATGAAAAATGAAACAATAATTGGCTTGCTTTGGTGAAGGTGCATGGCTTGCTTTGGTGAAGGTACATGGCTTGCTTTGGTGAAGGTGCATGTTATATTGAAGGTGCTGCTAAATGCTCTCTTTGAAGGACCAAACAAATACCCATTGTTACTGCTGTGTCAAACATCAAATAATTGTACAGCACTGAGACAGAATTTTTTTTAATGTGCTTCAAAGGTAATCGGTTTTCTATGAAGTTGCAGGAAAACTATTTTTTGTTACATTTAAAAAAAAAAGTTGCTGTCATCTGGTTGACTGTAGTAATTTCCCGTTCTCGCGTTCAGAGGTGGTCGGTTGTAGCTAGTCAGTTGCATGGCTCTTTTGGTTATATTACAGCATACAGTACCAAGGCCAGACATCAATATATGCTGATTATGAAATAACAATGCACTGCTGGGGGTGGTTTGTCAATATGAAACAATGGTTTGTTTATGTAACAATAGATTCTGGTGGATCTTTATATATAAGTTTGCAGGCACCTGTCATGGTGCCTTTGAATTTCTTCACTCCAAAGCCAAGACTATATATACAGTTTTTATCAGCCAAAAATGTTGCCACCAAAAATATCTCCAGATGGTATATTTTGTCGCTAAGTAGGAAAACAAACTGCAATTTGCAGCACTGGCGAAGCCCAGCTTGATCCCTGTTATTGTGTTCGTTTCTGATTATATCCATATAAATATTGCATGTGTCCTTGAAATCAAGGCACAATGAGACTTGGACAAATGCCATGTGCAAATTTGGTCAGATGATGAAGAGACGATGAGACATTACAGATTAAAGTGTACTCAAACAAACCCACTTCTATGTCAATTTAAATATTGTTCTTTGAATATCAAAATTAGATTATTCAAATCTTACTGCTGCACAATTTATTGTGCTCGTCTGTGGACAAACTTTAGTGAATGTATAAGAAGTAAACTAGTTATTGGTTATAGTATTTGTTTTCTATTAAGCCCTCCAAGAAAGAACAGTGCCTCTAACATGTTTGTAAACTATAATGTATTCAGTTCTAAAGAAGTAATGTGAAAGTATGTGTTTTCAATGATGACAAAAATATCTAATACAGTGGTAAGAACTGTATCTTGAAATCTCTGGAACTAAGACATTCATTTAAATTCTTAGATTATTGATAGATGGAAAAAATTATTCTTTAAATGTCATGCACAATTTCATTCTTAGCAATCCCTTTCCTTAGTCTAATGTTTGTAAGTTTAAGCCCATTCCCAGTACACCACAGGATGAAATGGCAGTCTGGAGGTGGTGGTGGTGGGGGGCCTTAGCCGGTACTAATGGGGCTCCAATGACCAGTCAGGTATCTATAGGAAGACCATTCTCAGATCTGACAGACTTAGGTCTGAGCTCATGGGTAATGTGAGGGGTGGGGGTGGGCACGACTCTATCTGCCCTTCTGGATAACAAGTTACTGCTCCTTCCAGAAGGGAGGGTGCAATTCGCTCTCTGTCCTAGTGGAAAAGGGGGTGCTGCTCCTCCCTCTCTGACCAATTAAAACCTTCCTTGTGAATGGTCCCATTAACCCTAAGAGTCTCTGAAGAGACTTGAGTAATCCTTCTGTGAGTTGTGAGGGACTGAGAGAATAAGAATACCAAAAACTGTTAAGGTGACGAGGAAGGAACCTTCTTTGACACTAATATAACAATTTCAGGCAGAAGTCAACCTGAAGCAATGCTAAACACAGTACAGAAAAATACAAATTATTAAGCCAACCAAGCTTAATGGAAGCTAGGGACTAATAAACTAGCAAAAGACACCAACCCCCCCAAGCCATGTTATGATTGATTACAGATAATAATGGGGAAAAAATAAAGGATTGCAATGAAAATTATTGTTGAAAAAAGAACCTTTGTTACTAACCGAACACTTGACATGAAGGTAAAATAAGGTGTGCAACCTGCTTACCACATTTTAAAAAAAATGCACAAACCATCGTGCATAGGAAGATTTGAATCACAAATGCCATGTGTACTGGGTAAAAATTATATTTAAAAAATGTCAAGCTATACCCCATACAAATGCTAATAACTCTCAAAAGAACTTAAATTTACAGATAAAACTCAATCAGGGGTATAATCCTAATGTTCAGAAAGAATATGCACACAAGATTAAATCTGATTGTTGATCCATGAAGTAATGGCTAATCTTTGACACAAACAATGCAGGCATTATAGCATGTTGACCAAGAAAGGAATGAGGGGACACTATGCTTGGGTAAGAATGTGTCCCAGAGGCAATCCAGTGTTCTGGAATCTTCTAGTTAACCCTTATGGAAGGATGAATTTTCATTATATGGCCAGCGTATGTTCCTTGCTAGATCTCTCAACCACATGCAATCTATTCTTTTTTTCCACATGTCGACAAGAATTGCCTTTCCAGCTGAGAGCAATATTCAAATAAAAATGACATGATGTCTGATAAATGTTGGTTTGGTACTTTATGGCATTGCAAGACAAGTAGGTTATTTAGTGCCAACGATACTAGAGTAAAGTGCCCTGCCCAAGGACACACCATGGCATCTGACCCATGCTCCAATGGTACAATTCAAGCTCGCACCTTTTTGGTCATGAAGCTGGCATGGTAACCACTAAGTCACCTTGGCTCCACACCACAATAAATGTAATTGTTAATTTCTTTCAAGCACAGCCAAGAATCCAATTACTCCTTTTCAAACATTTTGGTACTGATTGTTTCAACTTTTAAGAGGATGATTGTCAATTTCACCTCAAATATCTTTGTGTTGGACACATTTTAGATATTTCTATAAAGGAATAACAAAAGCATGATCATGCAGATGTTTTGCATGAAAAAACGTGGACAGATTAAAGCATCTGTGGCACTCCCAAAAGATTTTCCCTGTTCTGTGAGCAACTCCACTGAATTTAATATAAAAAGCAAAGCCAAATCCAGACAATGCAACATCTGGATTCAGATGCAACGATCATATTTTAGGCTATTATTTAAAGATCATTTCTTTAAGACGTCCAATCAAATTGCAAGGGTTGGCAGGTCTGAATATACTGTGATATTATACACCTTTTCACCAAAATTGATAAAAACAACATTGAGCAAAAACAGTGTCATTAATGTGTTGAGCAGTTAAGAAGCACAGCCAATCAGATGCAAGAAATCACTTTATTTGTATCCATGGATTTTGCTATAATTGTTCTCATTATAGATTTTGATGATACAGGCCTATTTACCAAGTTTTTTTAAAAAAAAGGGATCAGTAGTGCTTTCATTCAGGTGACAGCCAATCAGATGCAAGAGCACATTTTTATTATTCATGAATCTCATTCACTATGAATTCATCAATGATCTTGATGATACAAGTCCATATTTAAAGTCTGATCAAAACTGAAAAAAAAAACATGGATTCCAGATTGGTAAAAGAATCCTCAATCAGATGCCAGATCCTCAATGGTTCATGTGGATCTCAGTCACTACTGATCTTATCCATTAATGATACAGGCATATGTTGCAAGTGTGATCAGTATCGGATCTGAAATATATATATTTCCCAGTGGTAACAAGCTAAGCCGACCTGATGCAAGATAATCTAATTAATATGCATGGATCTGATCTTACTTATCATCTAAGATCTTACTGATAAGTAAATATTCAACATTTTATCAAAATTGGATCAGAAAAAAGACCTGAGAGGTGGTAAAAAAAGCCAACCCAATCAGATGTAAGATCACTTCATTAACATGCATGAATATCACTTAGTATTGCACTTGTCCAAGATTTTTATGATATAAGCTCATATTCAAAATTGGATCAGAAATATGGATATGAGAGTGTTGACATGCAATTGCTACAGTTAAAAAAAAACAGGATGACTGATGGACAGGACAGACACAAGGCCATAACATAAGTTCACTTGGCCTTATGGCCAGATCAGCTAAACCAGGGGTTTGAAATACAAGGCCCATGGGTTGCATGTGGCCTGCCAAGCCGTATCCTGTGGCCTGCAAAATGATTGGCGTCACAAGGTGTCATGAGAGATAACAAAGGTGGTGCAGCCCTTGGGCCATCACAAAATACTCTCATGCAACACTCAGGGTGGTTTGAGTTTGAGACCCCTGAGCATAACAGTGTCAATAAGATGTATACCTTCAGGAGATCTAATGCCTGAACTTGATGCTGAAAACAAAGAACTAAATCTCATGTCAATCTATATCCCTGGCCTACATCAATCGGGTTTGAAAAAGAACTATATATTCTATACACGCACCAATGAGTTCCCCTTAGGCATGTTTAATACTGCCTCGACTAGGAATGGGCCAATACAGTGAAAAAGAATATCAGAACTCAAAATCAGCAGCAGTTCACCAGCCTGAGGCAAGTAATTTTTCTATTGGACTAATAGTTTTCATAATATCAACAGTCTAATGGCAAGTAAAGATTCAGTTGTCACCAGTCATCATTTTGTGGAAAGAACTAGTGATAATTCAGCAGCACTAGTACATTTCTCAATCTACTAGTCCTTCTGCTTATAAATCAGTTTATGTTAAATTCTAGGGTTGAATATAAGGGTCTGGCACTCTAAAATAAACAAAGCTCAAAATTCTGGAAGAACCTGTAACAACTATAGGACAAAGCTTTTGCCATTTCTGATAATGACAATGCTAAAAGCTGACAATGTCACTTCTCACGTCAACTATTAGAATATTATATAAAATAATAAATACCTGATAATAAAACCACCCAGTTATCATGATTTATTCCAAAATAAAAGAAAGAAGTACTACAATTAATTCCCTCAAACTCATTATTAAATATAAAGAGCTTTTTATGTTTATCATTTGAGAGAGAGAGAGACAGAGAGAGAGAGAGAGAGAGATTTAACATTACTTGGTGTGGGTAAAGCTGAACTTGATGCTGCTGTGAACAATGAGACAGGATAAGCACTATGTGAATCACTGACTTGTGGGATGGACAGAAGCCCATTGACATCTGACATGGGGACATCCCCACTGACCTCTAAATTTGGAGATATTTCTGAATCTCTCTGTTGACTAACAGTTGAAAGCAAATTCAAAGCTGACAGATTCTGACTTGAATGAGTAGTGTTGCTGCTGTCATCATCTGAAGAGATTTCAATTTTGACAAAAGGTTGAACAGGGTTCCCTTCTGTCTCCTTCATTGTCTCTGCTGAAGTTGCTGCTCCTCTGGCTTGTGAAACTGAGTCTTTTTCCAAAAGAAATGGATAGCTCTTTTCTTTTATCACTTCACTTTGGTAAGACCTACTTAATCGTGCTTTTTCATGCATAGTAAGATGTCCCAACAAATCTGTAGGCTGACTGACCTGAACACTGTCTAATGATAAGAATGGAAACATTGAAATAGCTGAGACCCTCTGACTTTGACCTGTGAGACCCTGTGAACCTTCAGTCATTTGTGGAGACATCTGCACCATTTCAGAAGATTTTGGAATATTAAAAGGATCATGCCTTTGTGATACCTGAATACTTTGTAGCCTGTCCTGAAAATTTAAAACGGAATGCGATTGCATATCTATGTTGTGTCGAGTTTTGCACAAAGTTGATATGGGTGGAATCTTCCCACCACCTGCACTGGCAGATTCAGTGTTTACAGCTGTGTAAGAGTCACTTTTCCTTCTTGACTGAGATTCTTGTGGAGATGATATTGGAGTCACCTGTCTTCTGCCAACATCTGAGCGCGGACTCAAATCTGTATTTACTTGTTTGTTCGTTTCCTTCTCATGGAGAGTCCACGCTGACTCGGGTTGTTGCAAACTTTTGTTGGATTGAGATTCTTCTGATGTGTTCTTCTCAGTATAAACAATGCCCTGTTTGGGGTTCCTTAGCCACTGAGGGGTATCATTTGCAGTATTATCTAAAAAAGAATTAAAAAGATAAATAAATCATGAACTTTACTTACACAACAAGGTTCTAAACTGGGTCTGATTGAATTTAATAACAATAACCTCAAGAAAGACCATTAAGTGTCAAGGCAAAAGAAATAAATATGTGTGCCCTGAGATACGAACTTTTAGTAGAGTAAAAATTCCATTATCTTGGAAATACATCCCCAAGGGATTTTTAACGTCTCTTTTGGCTTGCATTAGCTACAGAAATTTCAAGATGCAAGTCAGACTAGAGTAGTATCCCCTTGGTTAAGAGGGATTGGTTGTTGTTGCTATAGGGTTTAATGCCACTTTCCAGCACAAGATAGGCTAAACATGGTGGCCAGTATAAATGATGGAGGAAGAACCTTGGAAAACCGAAGAAAGAAACACCAAACCCACAAGAAGCTACTGGCAAGCTTTCTCATATACCCACATTGGTCAAGCAGGAGACTCGAACCCATGCAGACAGGTGAGATGGCAATGATCCATAACGGTGAGCACTTTAGACCACTTTGGCCACACACCCCCAAGACGGATTGGTGCTAAAGCTCATGAACTGTCAATTATTATTGAAGCAAATATGCATGCTCTTCCAGGATGTAACAGCAGGGAGGGTTTGTGAGCAGGCCCATATAAGTGGGCAAGTATTATCAAAGGATCATATTTTATTCTAAAAATTGTTTTTTTTCTTCAAGAACTTTTTACCTGTTTAATATAATACATTCTAAGAAGCCTAAGCAGTAAGCCAAAGTGGAAATATCCCTTCCTTTCTTGGGTGGTATGAACAAGTGAGAGATCCCCTTCTCATTGGCACAGTCCTCCTTGCAGGGTTCATACAGCAACTGGTAAAAAAGATTCCAGACCTTTTCCAGACTGGTTTGCAATTTTTTTCCCAGAACTTTCTGGCACATGTATTCTAAGTCTGTGTCACTATAAATGAGCATGTAGTTTCCACATGATTTTAAATAGTATCCACCACATATGAGAGGGTATCAGGTCATGCATGTCTTGCCAACTACACTTGACAAAACCTGCTTCTTGGTCTAGCTAGTATACAGTAGTTGATGTCCCATCCAACATCAGGAATATAAACATCAGTGCAACACATGAACTTGTTCAAGCAATAAAAAAAAACAACAAAGTAACCCAAAATTCCATACTTTTTCATGGTCTGGAATTAGCACTCTTTTTTCCGACAGTTTCTGGACTTTCATGAACCCTGACTCAACACACCAGAACCCTGATTTGATACAGCTGACATCCTTGGACAAACGATAATTTAGATCTTATAGACAAATCTGATGGGTTATGAGTTCAAATCATTGGTTTCCCCATTTGAAAATTTTAGGTCATCTGATTTCTTATGTTTGGCTGTTAAAGGAACTGATTTTGTTGACAAGTTAGTATGACCTGGAAATAAACTTAAGACCCTCATCCTGGTTCTGAAATTCTCTTAGTTTTTTATATAAGGTAGCCAGTAACACAATTAATTAAAACATCATCTTAGTAGAAACAGTTTGAGCTATATTCAGTTATAATCTGAGAGAGTTATTTATTTCAATTATTCATCGGAATTACAAGGTGCTCACAAACTTTAGGACTAAGTAACAATTTTGGAATTACTGTGAATTCATTCAAAGACATTTGGATCATATCACTGTGAAACATCAAGACTGTTAACACATCAAACTATTCCAGACTACTGTCAAATCTGCACAATAGACTGAACTTCATTCAGAACACCAGGAGAACTCATTTTAAATACTTTATACTTTCACACTTGTGATGGAACTTTTAGGATTATTTAGGATTTCAATCACCAAACTATAAGTTATTTGTAAATTTTTCACTTTGTATTCTAGGGAAATAAATTATTTGCTGAATTTTACAAAAAAACTGCTGGTTTTCATTTTTTTCTATTATATAGTTTAAGACCATACATTTGTTACATAACATTACAGCCAAAACAAGATTATCTTATAGAATGACCTTCCCAGACAGTGTCACCTGCAGTGATTGCGATGCATTTACAGTAATAACCATCACCTCCAGCAGACTGATGTATAATGTCAAACCCAACTACTTTCTTGGAAAGAGGTTTGAAAGTGGGCACTACAGTTTGTTTAGTCCGAATTTCCTCTGACCCCAGCCACCAAATGGTGTTGGCATGGGGTAGCCACTTACTGGTTGGCCCAGCAAACTTGAATGACCTTTCATCAAGATATACCTGCATGAAATCGATAGGAAAGATTTATTTCTCAGAAATTGTGATCATAGAATTCATTATGTCTTTAATCCACTGACAGACGAGACGAAAGTACATAAATGCTGAAATATGTTTGCTGTGTTGATGTGAGTGCAATTTTTGGCAGCTGATCTGAGTAGGCTTCTTACTATAAGAAAAGTGAAATTTTTCCATTGTCTGATATGGAATCTCATTTAGTCCAAAACTGTGGTTGTTTGGTCCAGTGAACAATGTTTTGCCTATCACTTGGATAGGAGAATTATTAGTGGAGGTCTCAGGAGCAGGCAGGTCAGGATGAAAGATCCACTGCCCCTCTGAGTAGACTCAAGAAATTACAAAATTCTAGGGCTCAAATCTGATAAACTAAGTGAATGGTAGACACTTCCAAGATGACTTTCAAGGCACATTACTGTGGGAGAAATTTGATTCAAGGGACTTTTGAACTCTATCCCCTAGTGGGATAGGATGAGATCACATTTGTCTTTCTTAACAAGGAATCTAAGGCAAAGCAGAACACATCTTGGTACAAAAGATAACTCACCTGGTACTTCTGTTGAATGAATGACCAGGTGTGTATGTTGGATTTTTAACGTAGCTTGAACAATTTTCCAGTCATGCTGCTACAGTGTCTGCAGTGTGGCAGTTTTATAGTAATGTCTAGCATTGGGGCATTATGCCAAAGACATGTAGCATGATGTCCCACCCAGTCACATTATCCTGACATCAGGCCAACCAGTTCTAACACTAACCTCTTAATGCTGGTTGCCTAGTGAGGCAGCTCTTCGAACCCGCAACCTCCTGCATCAGAGGCAAACATTCTAACCATTAGGCCATGAAAGCAGTCGTGCTAAGGTATGCTTTCACATATGAATTACAGCAAAATATTACAAGCATTTCTTTGATTGGATTGTGGTTTGCCTAAAAGACTATTTTATTGCAAAGAAAATTCAGAATCTGACAGAAGTGATTATAATAGTGCAATCTGTGATTAAAAACAGGAACAATTCTACCAAAATTAGATTGCTAGCAATTCTGCACTGGTTTTGATGTAGTATTCATTTTTTAGAATTTAAAACATCAGAAAAATTATCTTAAATAACATTTTTAACTCAATTATTTTCACACAAATTATTAACATGTGCATGAAAAGTACACTCTAAACTGTAACATGCTTGCTTAATAAATACTCACCAAGAATCATGTGTCCAAGAACTTTGTACTCAGCAACCTTGATGTCCAGCCACATAACAAAGTGGGACAGAACCCAGGGTTGCACTTCATCCAATAACTGGCCAAAATGCCTCTTCAGTGTCCCTATGTCACCCATTTTGCTTCCCTGAAAATAAGTGTGAAATTAGTTGTTGCTGCTGCAGGGTTTAACGTCATTTTTCAGCACAAGATAGGCTATACATGGTGGCCAGTATAAATGGTGGAGGAAGAACCTGGGAAAACCCTAGAAAGAACCATCGACCCACTTGAAGCTACTGGCAAGCTTTCTCACATACCCACATTGGCCAAACCCGAGACTCTAACACATGCAGACAGAGGTGAGATGACAGTGATCCATAACTGCGAGTGCTTTAGATTGTTCTACCACTCTGGGCCCCCATGTTGGAATGAAAAGGAGAAACCATGACAGAAGATAATTAGTGTGTGTGGCCATTACACATACCAACAAAGTCTCATATCCTCAGGACATATAACTGCCAGTTTCTGTAAGGCTGCAGATTCCCCATTTTAAATTTAAAAAAAAAATCATTCACTCATACTGCATATAAAGATGGTGTTTTATGTAACTGGTTCTTTGGAATATCACAGAAAGAAATCTTTTCCTGATGTGGTTCAAAAACCTGTTAATTTCTAATTGTGGGAAAGATCACTCATTGTTTCTGATGATGGATAACCAGCAAAGTCATATCACTCTTCCTCCACATAATACCCTCATTTGCAGCTTTTAGATGTTGGAATCATGGGACTGCTAAAAAAGAGAGTCAACATACAGTTGTCTAGACTTTATCAATATGCATCAAACCAGTGACCGTCTTTGACAGCAGAGTAAGCATGAATTAGCATTCTAAATGTTTTGAAAAATGCATGTCAGCATCATAAAAGTAAAAAAATAACATAGATTCACATAATAATAATAATAATTAATAATATTTTATATATAATAATTATATTTCCCCATATTTTATTATTATTTAATTTCAAAACACATTAGTCTTTGAAATAAATAAACCATTAAACTATCCAAGTTAAATTTATTCAAGCTGTCAAAGATGCAAGTTCCTCTCTCTGTGGCTATTATGGAGATTGTAGAAATACCTCAATGATTGAGGTGAGTGCTTTTATCTGCAATTCTGACAAATAAAAAGATGCATAATAATGCCGCAGTATAATAATTAAAACTATCATGCTAAATTTGTAATATAACACATTCTACTTGTTTATTGTTGGAAAATATTTCAAATATCAATGAAATCCAACACCTTTAATTTACATATTTCCAAAACAGGCAGAACTGGATTAAAAAGAGCACCTTTTCTCACTAGCATAGATAGTGACAAGAAATCCATTGAGCAGTAGCCACTATAGTTAAGGTTACTGATCAAATAATTCTTTTTTTTGCTAGACTTACATGGGGCAAGCCAGGTGCTTTGTAATGTTATGTTGTTCAGTCTCATAGTAAACAAATCCACCAAGGGTCTCCCCTACAGCTGGAAAACTTACCCTGCTATTGACTGCAGAGATCATTCCATGAGCACCACATGTTCCATCTGTGGATATACTGTCTGCCAGGATCCTTACAAAGGGAAGGAGCAAGTGTACCTCCCTGATGTTTGGAGTATGCTATTACTTACATGCTGTTTGAGGCAACCATAATACAATGATGTCGTATGAGATTGACACACTGCTGTAAAGGTATGAACAATGCCCACATATCTGAGTTGTTAATATGAAAGGTTATTTCTTCCCAAGGCCAATACCTTGAAGAACTACAATGTCTGGTTCCAAGTGAATGCTTCATTATGAAATCGATGCATTGTTGTACAGAAAGGATTGGTTTCTAGGGTGTGAATTAGGAGAATGGTCAAAATCCTGTTCCAATTTAGCCACTAATGCTGACAGAGGGTCCCTGTATTGTATCCTATTTGCCAGAAGCAGGAACTGCTGAGAGTGCAAGTAAAATCTGAAGAGAACCTGGTCACATCCAAATCCAGAGTTTTCAGGAGAGGAAGGTAAAGGCAAACCAACAAGGTCGAGGCCATAAAAGCTGTTATGGGGAACAGGATTTGGACAATCCTGTCTGGAGGGACACAATCCTTCTCTAGGTTGGTGGTGAAATTTACCCACATTTATTAAAAATCATGAGTAGGGATGTGATCCGACTTGTCTAGATTGGGGATAAAGATGGAGACAGTCACCAACTGAGGAACAGGTCATTCAGAAGAGATTCTCTGAGGACACTGTACATCAGCTCATATTGGCTGCAACTACCCTCATCACCCTCATAAAGAATCAATGGAGACTGTCCAGTTACAGGGCCTTATGGCATAAATGTGACAGTCACAGTAATTAAAACCAGTAGATCTGCACATATTTTTATCAGTAGAATGGTTATTAAACCAGCAGATTTTTTATTTTAACAATTCTTTTCTTTCAAGGGATTGAAAAAAGGTTCATTCTTTGCCATATTATGCATTTCAGAGGTCTCGCGAGGATTTTAAAACTAGGAGTCTAGGACTCCCATTTTGGTAAAATTAGTAGTCTCACCATCAAAAGTTGCAGTCCCTTCTCTCCTACAAAATCAACACAGACGTGAGTGCATCTATTTTTAGATGGAGAGGTTTTCGTAATGTAATCACTCATTATAATATAGCTTCATTACAACAGTCCATTTAAAGTTTCGTAAATTAATGGTTTATTTATTTGTATATGTACTTGTAGTAATTTTAGGCAAATAAATAGCATTTGATTTGCTGTTTTTTCCCGTATTTTCTCAAATACGTGTCAAGTCAGAAAACAGCTTAGACCTCAAAGTGTATCTCACAAATTCCACAACATAGCATTGTCCCATACATTTCTGACCTATATAATTTGCATTTTAAAGTTAAATTTTTAATAAAATAATACCTAGTCTTTGGTTTTAATGATTTATACATTTTTTCTGAATATATTTGCTCGATGATTTAAGAAAACAGACAATCTAATAAACTGGTACATCCCATACTTAGCAAAATCATTATTTCCCATTAGGCCTACTGGTTCACTTACAGTTTAAAACTAATTTTATGATGAAATAGTGTATAAGAGGCAGTTAATATATATCCAGATCACCGATTCTGATCTTAAAACACAAGTCTGTATGTTTTATCATCAAAGGATAGCATGCAGGAAATTGATAGTTGCTACCTTACTCGGAAAAGGGTTAATGGTCAATCAGCTATCAAAACATATGCTTGTGAATGGGCAAGAGTTTGTTTGTCAATGTAACTGATATCAAAACTAGGCCTAGCTACTGATGCCTTGATATATACGTTTCACTACAACACTAGAACTAACCGGGCTAAGGCGAGGGGCATTTAAAAAAAATATGGTATGGTCAGTCAATGTACCTCTTAAATAATCACAGGGCAAAGTCGTTTTCACTTTCCTAAAAGAAGAAAGCGACGTTTACATTTTAGGTGTCTTGTCACCCACTTACGAATAGCATTTTGTCTAAGTCTCAACATGTCTTGATTCTGAGGTCATGTGCACTGCTTATTCCGCTACATTCGGAAATGAACACAATAACGAAAGCTAAAGTTGTTTATTTGATGTACTTTTATAAATGACCACATGTACATTTTTGGGTCCTTCTGCCTCTGAATTCAATCACTGTAAATATCAGTACATTTTCCCACCCAGCCGCCAGTCAAAGTCTTTGAACGTGCCACCCAGCTATTGCATCATGTTCTTTTTTATGTACTCTTATAAAATGGCAACATGTATGTACATCAAGTTGTCTTTCAGGCACTGAATTCTGTCGTAAATATCAGCACAGCTAATTGACCAACACATTTTCCCACAAAGCAGGTGGCTGAAGCAGGACTGGCAAGTCTTTGAATTTTGCCGCACACCTATTACATGCATACGAAGGACTCCCGCCTCAGTGACTGTATGCATCCCAGATCAAAAATTGGAGTCCAAATATGCGTAATTAAGCGTTTCCAAGAGCTCTGCATTTTCTTCAAACTATAATACAACAGCAGGTTTCAAAGGTGAATTTGATTCAGATTCTAATAGATACTGAAATCAATATAATTAATCAATATGAGTCAATATAGTCAATCGGATTCAATCAGTTATATATCTTCTGATTTATTGCAAAGTTGATCTTTGAGAAAAAAAACATCTTTTGCTTCCTTCACAAGATCAATGTCTGGTGACCACTGATGACATTCATTGTGATGACTGACTGCTCCAGCAGCCTAAGTGGCTAGAGTGTCCATCTCTGATGTGGGAGGCTGTGGGTTTCATGACAAAGACTTATAAAAATGGTACTAGCAGCTGCCTCACTAGGTGCTTGATATTAAGAGGCTAGTGTTAGGACTGGTTGGTCTGGTTTCCGGATAATGTGAGTGGGTGGGACATGATGTCACATGTCTGCGGCACGATGCCCCAGAGCTCGACATCACTATAAAATGCCACATTGCAAACATTGTAGCGATATGACTGAAAAGTGTTAAAGTTACGTTAAAAATCCAAATCATACAAACACATTATGATTATTAGTTTTTACAATTAACAGGCTCTCACTAGATATTGCCTAAATATAAAATACAAAAATGACAATTTAAACAAGATGACATAAAAATGTGGCACACTGGATCTTGATTGTGCCTAACAAAGAAATATGCTGATCTGTTTTTGTCAATAACATGAATGAGGACATTTAACATTCTACCATTGCCTTGACTTTCTGATTCATCAATTATGACACTGAAGACTCATACATATATTCTCAATTTTTCTGTTCTATTAGGAGCTATGGCCTGAGTGACAATGTGTGTTGTCTTTGTATTTTGGCATGAAAATGTTTGTGCCATGTCAGTCTTGAAACATTATTTTAACCAGCTTAGTAAAATGACTTGAGGAATGATAAATTGTGTTCTGCCTTAAAATTCATTTAGTCTCTGCAAGCGCCACTTTTTTCACTTTGTATCCATTCTCAAAAAAACCTATGAAGTGGGAGAGGTTGCTACTGAAAAATCATTGATCCTATGAGGCTTTAACGATATGATTGTCTCCTTAATAATTAAAGAAAAAATATATGAAACCATGTATGCATTGTAATCCGGAATAGACGTGATGGCGGTAACTGGTACATGAACTAAGATGGGACTTGATCGTGGGGATTCTTTACGATTCTTTTGTATGCATCACATTTTAAATTCATTTTCTGTTTCATATATTCAAATATTAGTCGAGATTTCTAAGCTTGAGTGATCAAGTTTATATTTTGTGTGTTATTAAAAACACCAAGAAACGGCGGTAATTGGGCACAACTGATAAGCGACTAGAATTGGTCCGGTGTCAGTAAACGCTAAATGACGATGTGAGAAACAAACACGTCATGCATAGAATGTTGTGTCTGAGGCTCACAGGATAGATGTGCAAATTCGCGTTTTTAAATTTGAAAATAATTGCACAGTGTAAACAAAGAGAATCGAAAATAGGTCATGTACGCAGCTTGCTAAAACTGAGTGCAAACAAAGATCAATTAATTCTTGAAATTAACACCACGCCGTATTAAGAACAAATTTTTAAATTATACTATTGATCCTACTTAGATTAACATCAGAAAGCTGGCTGTTAAATCACAATGATTCAATGTCTTCGCATATTTTGCTTCGCATCGATTTTTGGTAAAGAGCCGAATGAAAACCGGTGTCTAGTTACTATTCTTTCTTAGACGATTGTAGCACAGCATTGACCACGGAGAAGGCGTGCTCGAATGTAACGGCATTCATTAAGGTCCGAACAGGCTCTAGTGTGCAGAAATGTAAAATGCGTAATTATTTTAACACAGCATGTATCCATTCAAGAACAGATTAAATATATTCGCTAATTGACAGTTGATATATTGGTTTGTAGCTATTATTTTCAATGTACTAAAATGTGACACTCGATACCGTAAATACTCTGAAGATAATTCAGTATATTCACAAGCGCAGCCAATTAATGTGTGTGTGTGTGTGTGTGTGTGTGTGTCGCGGCATTCAATATATAGGATGTTAATATTGTTGTTTTCTGGTGGCTTTTGCAATTGACAGGTGTTGACTTAAAAACATGATGTACATGATCTATTACTTTTTGTTGTAAGACCTAGTTTTGTTTAAACAGACATATAATATCTTGAAGGTCATGGGCTTTATTTAATTTTTTGCTGATTGCCTACTTTATGACCCATGATACCACAGCACTATATCTATATCTATCTATCTATCTATTTATCTATCTATTTATCTATCTATATCTATCTATCTATCTATCTATCTATATATATCTATATATATATATATATATATATATATATATATATATATATATATATATATATATATATATATATATATAGAGTTCAATGAATAATGATAAAGAGACAGTTTACGCCTATATGGATATATCAGACAAGGGGTAGACTGGAACTGGATCTGTAATACTGTTTTATATGAACTCTAATAGATTGGTCATTTGAATGGCACCAAAAATATAATACCATCATTTGCTATATTTTTCCCCATGTGGCACAATAATTAAAGAGCTACACCATGCTCTGCATAAAATGAAAGGTAGAGTCTTGACTGGTAACTCGTATATTGGCATTCAGATTGCACATAACTTTTCATGGAAACAAGACATTCAAAACATAATCAGTGAAGCAAATAAAACTTGACTCGTGCTGAACTTGTTTAATAAAGAAGTTAATGAGAATGCACACCTTAACCAAGAACAGATTGGGTTGCACACACAAAATTGCAGGTACAAGAACTTGATAAAGTTAACAGAAGAACAGCTTATTTTGTATTTGCAGTAATAAGAAAAATACAAATATAACTGATATGTAGTCCATTTCAGCTCACATAAACATAGAAGACCTGTTAGGTTTTATAAAATCATGCCTGGTAAAGTGCAGTTAAAGTTTGGCCTTGTGTAGCAAGGAAGAAGAGAGTCACCAGCCAAAATCCCAGTTCCTACATCCAGATCCTTTGCAGTTTCAGCAACTATATGTACATTTCAACAGCTGTATGTACATTTCAACAACTATATGTACATTTTCACAACTATTTGTACATTTCAGCAACTCTTGGTACATTTCAGCAACTATATTGTACATTTCAGCAACTATATATACATTTGAACAAATTTATATACATTTTCTTTTCTAGAACCATACAAGATTTTAATAAACTTACTTTATCAATAGTTTTTGTTCTTTTCACCACTCTGGTGGCCTAGTGGTTTGAGCACTAACTTGTGTTGCTGCAGTGTTATAAAACACCAAAATCAACAACAACATCTTTGTTAAGGATTTTGGATAAGTAGCAATGGTTCTTTCTTAAGGATTTCACTCCATATAATCATGAGAAAGCAAAGCAAAAGTATTTTGGTAGTTAGTGTGGTTAGCAACAGTACAGAATGGGATTCCGTCTTTATTGAAGGTACAGTAACTGTTCTGTAATTTTAAAATGCAGCTGTCAACTACCAGCAGGAATACAAAGTTTTTAGATGATAACTAATGTAGTCATTGCATATTTGACACAGTGGATGCAGAATGATCATTTTCATTTCTCAGACAAATTACACAAGACATTCAGGAAAGTATGAATAACAGTAGACAGGTATTGAGTCTCTGATGGGTTAATAGATGAGGACTAATAAATATCTATAAACCCTCCAATAAAGTACTGCGAATGGCAAGTCTGTAACTACAAGTCAGTGCTGTGCTGCTAGGCTACAAAATAATTTATTATCAAATCGTAAATGATGGAAAGTGGAAGCTTACTAAATTATGATTTTGCTTGATAATGGGTTGTAAAGACAGAATCTTTATATATTTGTATGCCCTGCTACAACACTTGAAGGTGTTGGAGTGTTACCTTTGCATTTTGGACTATCACACCTTGGTTAATTTTGTGTTTAGGCCATTTCATGCACCAATGTGGGGCATCCATATGCTGTATACACATTTCTCATTTTATTTAATGTGATTGTGTGTGTGTGTGTGCTTGGTGATGACAGTGCTCAGTTTACCAGTAAGTTTTGTTTGGAAATGTATTAAATTCTTCAATTTAAGCCACTTATTTTCTTTTCTTTGATTCATAATTCAATCTCCCATCATTTTCTATAGGCTTGTGGGATATAACTTATTTTCAGTTGTAGAACATTGCTTACTTTGGTCACATTCACTAATCCCCTTTGCATACACAAAATCAATTTTGTGAGTCTAAGAGTGCCCTCCCCCCAGTGCCTGTATGGAATTTTCTCTTCATGTTTTGTAGAAAACGTGAATATTAATTTGTCCACTCTTTCCATTGGTTCATCCTTCTGGTTGCATTTCCATCCAATTTTTGTTTCTTGACTTTCACTATATTTTTTATTATTACTGGATTTCAGTGTGTGAATATGTGTGATTCAGATTTTTAACATCGCTTTAACAATCATTCAGTCACATTGCTACAATATCTGCAGTGTGGCAGTTTATAGTGATGTCTAGCACTGGGGCATCATGCTGCAGACATGTAGCATTATGTACCACCCAATCACATTATCCATACACTAGTCCCAGCATTAACCTTTTAATTCTGAGTCCTTAGCAAGGCAGCTGCTAGTACCATTTGTATAAGTCTTTGGTATGACTTAGTCAAGGCTTGAACCTGTGACCACTCACATTACAGGTGGATGCTCAAACTACTTTGGCCACTAGAGCGGTCATTGGATTTTAATAAAAATTAGAATGCAGTTTAGCATTGTTGAGGTTTCAGATTGGTGCTGTATTCAACGTTACTTATTGGTGTGGTTATGGCTACTAAATTAGTCAAAATAATAACTGCCCATTCTGCACAATAACTCGACAGACTCTTTATTATAGATTGATTTCAACTGAATCAGATGTAAATTAGCAACATAAGCCATTTAGACAGTATAGCGTCAGGTGGCCTAGTGTTTAGAGCATCTGCCTTGGATGTGGGAGGTTGCAGGTTCAAACCCTAGCCAAGTCATACCAAAGACTTATAAAAATGGTACTAACAACTGCTTCGCTAGGTGCTCAGCATTAAAAGGTTAATGTTAGGACTGGTTGGCCTGGTATCAGGATAATGTGACTGGGTGGGACATGATGGTACATGTCTGTGGCATTATGCTCCAGTGTTCGACATCACTATAAACTGCCACACTTCAGACATCATAGCGATATGACAGGAAAGTTGCTAAAGCTTCATTAAAAATTCAAATCAGACCCACACAATCAAGAGTCTAACACTATTAAAAGACATGGACTTCAGACCATTTTAGTTCTCATCAATACTGTATATAAAGCTGAGCACACCCAATTAGGCTGAAATAAAAAAGGAATTATAAACACAACTATTGTGCATAACTGAAATTATAGAAATTAAACAATTACACACATTGTCACATTCACCACCTTCATGTTTGGTTCATCTCAACTGATTTATCCACCAGAACAAGTTTTTGGGCTGGGTTGCCAGTTGCATGGTTCTGGTCTGGAGTAAAGGTCTTTCTACAAGGTCTTTGATGCCAGATGGAAAATCTTCTGTAATTGGTGCAGTAGCAAACATGTCGATCCTATTTCTCTCTCACTGAGTTCCGTCACTCATATCTTTTTTCTTTTCTAGAAGAAAGGATGTTCTGTAAAGACTATGAAGGGTAATAGATTTTCAATTTTCAACACACTTAAATTCTCTCAGACATGGCAGTCAGTTTAGATTCAAAAGTATTTTCAGCTGCAGAGATCTGTCTTCCTCTCCTTTTTGCCTAGATGGAATCTATTGTGTGCTTTCTGGTTCTTTTCCAAAATCCCCATTTAACCACTGAGTAAGGCTTTCTTCCAGGACTTCATACTCAAGCCTGTTTGTACTTGACTGGAATCTGTGAGAAGATGGAGCAAGATTTATACCTGGTCTATTGATGCAGGCTGTCTTAGGTTTAATAGGAATTACATATCCATTTCTCTCCTATGTTCACCAAGATTTTAGGAAAAATTCAGTTACCTTGACTACCGGTTGAGATCCCAAGACTTGGTCAAATCTGTACTGTAGATGGTCAGGGAGTTTATATCTTGTCAATGTTTCTATCATAATGCCTTCAGTTACAAAAGGAAAGGTTGGCTTCGACCATCTCATGGTGGGATGTCACTACCGTGAAAAGAGCTTATCAGTCCCTTACCAATAGAAACCTATCTTCTATGAAAGTCCCTTATCTTCAAGCCACATCCTCTTGGACCTGTTTAATCATTCTTCCTTGAAAGAAGTCATGGAGGCAGCATTTTGGTGATCACATGCTGCCTTCTCCCTTTCTATCTCCACTCTTTAGCACCATAGATAACAGGCATTTTTCTTTTTGGGGACCCACTGTTACATCACATCACATGCCCAAGAGAGACATCAACCTTTAGTAAAGCAGATCTCTCTCTCTCTCAAATGGTCATTACATTCATTGTTTCCTGTTTTTGATCAATGATAACACCTGACTCTAATCACCTAACTGACAAATTCAGCTATGCAGTAGCAATGGGTTATGTATTACTGCTATTAAAATGTAATTCTTTGAGTGAATAAACTAATTTTAATAATGCAGTATTTACCTGTATCTATTGCCAATTTGCTAATTTTAATAATGCAGTATTTACCTGTATCTATTGCCAATTTGCTAATTTTAATCATGCAGTATTTACCTGTATCTATTGCCAATTTGCTAATTTTAATAATGCAGTATTTACCTGTATCTATTGCCAGTTTGCTAATTTTATTCATGCAATATTTACCTGTATCTATTGTTATATACTCTCCACTCACCCTGCTCTGATGTCCTGGTATAATTGTAACTATGAAAAAGGTGACTGTTCTGTATACAGACATACAAGATACATGAGTGGACCATGTCTGATTGACAATTCTCCACATAGGGTTGATGATGTGTTCACATTAAATGGATGAGGCATTTTGTCAAAAAGAGAATAAGCTACTGGCACACAGTAGTGACAGGTAAGAATTCACAATTAAAAGTAGTTTTCCCCCCAAAATACTATATTTTGCAGTTGGATTTGACTTATGGGTGGATATATACAGTAAATATAAACATATAATGTTTATTGTCAGTATGACAATTATAGTGTCAGTTAAAATTATAGTTCTAAAAATATGTTGTTGTACACTTTAATGCCATTTTTCAGCACAAGATAGGCTATACATGGTGTCCAGTATAAATGGTGGAGGAAGAGCCCAGGAAAACCCCGGAAAGAATCACCAACCCACAAGAAGCTACTGGCAAGCTTTCTCACCCACATTGGCTGAACCCAAGATTCAAACCCATGCAGACATAGGTGAGAGGGCAATGATCCATAACAGTGAGTGCTTTAGACCACTCAGCCACTTGTGGCCCTTTTAAAAATATGATGGGAAGCTGTAGACCATGGGGCTTCAAAGACTACTGTGTAATATTTCACATCATTCAGAATGCATATGTATGATTTTTTTTTAAAACCAACATTTTGATTTTTCAGAATCTTCATTTCTTCTAGTCCATGGAACCTGTGAGCAGTCAGCAGTTGCAGCCGAATGGACTTCATACTGTATGTGATCAGAACCATCAGCTATCACCTGATCTGCATGTATGCAGTATAGGTAGTCATGGCAATGAACCAAGCTTCCATGGTAACAGAAGGCAAATTCATCGACCTCACTTGGTTACAGAGGAAAACTCAGTCAAGTCATCCTGGAAAGAAAAGTTGCAGGAACTGACCAAGACACATGTACATTGTAACAAGCCATGCTGGTCACAGTTTGTCCCAAATCATTTTCCCTTTGTCAACATGATCAGGAACTATAAAGTGAAGCAGTATCTACTGAATGATATAATTGCAGGTTTGACAGTAGGCATAGCGCATATTCCACAAGGTGAGATGACATTGAGGAAGGTGGGACATTTTTGTTACTTTTTTGTTAATACTTTTGGGGCATATAATTAGAAGATCATTTTATCTCCTCTCCTTTTAAATGGATGGTCATATTGACATGGAGTTTTCACCCAAACATTTTTTATTATATCTAATAGTTTTTTTATGAAAATGGTGCCAGTCATGCATCCAGTATTACAATGACCATCCTGAAAATCTCAGTAATTGCTGGATTGTCAGTAGCATTTTCATGAAAAGACTTCATAAGATGTTCAGTTGGTCTTATATGAACATCGTGCCAATCTTACATTCAATATGGCCACCATGGCAGCCATCTTTTAAATCTTGCTATTGCTCAGTAACATCAGAGATGGTTTCAACACCCAGCAGTTAAAAAGAAGAAATGCTCATGGATTCCAGGAGATTCTTTTGGGTCAGTCAAGCTTCAATTCCATCAAAAGACTTGTTACATTTTGTTTCACATTTCTTAACTTTTGACACAAGTAATTGAAAGCCACTTAAGGCTGAAACTTGTAAATGAAAACAAACTTAATGGGCTTTTTTTTGTATTCATATGTAAATCATGTTAATTGATTTTGCTGTTATTATAACTGCAGTTTTTCCATTTTTAAAAGTTTTGGAACTTTTTGTACATTTTAGGCTTAGACTTTTTGAGAGAAACCTTTCTTGCACAATTCAGCAAAAATGATTTGGCGTTGACAAAATTTAGTATGCATGTTTTGTATACAGATATAGATGACTTATATTTTCATAGCAATTTTTAAAACTTTTGTACATTTTTTCATTTGTTGGACTTTGCATTAGGTGTATGGTTTGCTTTTTTGTTGTTGTTTTGTATTTTGACCCAATATTCTGTATGCTATGGATATTTATGCATTGTGAGTGAGTGAGTGAGGTAGGTCTACTTAGGCAAAATGTATCAGTTGTTCCTCCTAACTACAGCGAAATCTGCCTATAGCAGACACTTATAGGAATTGGAGCTTGGTGCTCAGCATTAAGAGGTTAGTGTTAGGACTGGTTGGCCTGGTGTCAGGATAATGTGACTGGGTGGGACATAATTCTACATGTCTGCAGCATGATGTCCCAGTGCTAGACATCACATTAAACTGCCACACTTCAGACATTGTAGCGATATGACTGAATTTTTAAAAAAAATCCAAATCACTCACAGTTTTTGGATTTGCCATATAGCTAGAATTATCACTTACCATTATCTGCCTTTGTCTTTGCCACATAAATGATTTACGTTATCTGTATTTGCCATGTAAATAATGACGTGGTCTGCCTTTATATACCTTTGCCCCATAACTAGTGAAATAGCTTTCATTTATCTACATTTGTCCTATAACTAGTGATATGATTTACCTTTAGCTACGTTTGCCATATAACTATAAGTGTAACTGATCATCATTTGCATCTGTCATATGACAAACAGTATGACTGATCTTCATCTGTATCTGTCATATGACACACACTATGACTGATCTTCATCTGTATCTGTCCTATGACAAACACTATGACTGATCATCTGTATCTGTCATATGACAAACAATATCACTGATCTTCATCTGTATCTGTCATATGACAAACACTGACTGATCTTCATTTGTATCTTTCATATGACAAACACTATGACTGATCTTCATTATATCTGTCATATGACAAACAGTATGACTGATCTTCATTTGTATCTGTCATATGATAAACAATATGACTGATCATCTGTATCTGTCATATGACAAACAGTATGACTGATATTTATCTGTGTCTGTCATATGACAAACAGTATGACTGATCATCTGTATCTGTCATATGACAAACAATATCAAAGATCTTCATCTGTATCTGTCATATGACAAATACTGACTGATCTTCATTTGTATCTTTCATATGACAGACACTATGACTGATCTTCACTTGTATCTGTCATATGACAAACAGTATGACTGATCTTCATTTGTATCTGTCATATGATAAACAATATGACTTATCTTCATCTGTATCTGTCATGTGGTAAACAATATGACTGATCTTCATCTGTATCTGTCATATGACAAATACTATGACTGATCTTCGTCTGTATCTGTCATATGTCACACACTATGACTGATCTTCATCTGTATCTGTCATATGACAAACACTATGATCATCTGTATCTGTCATATGACAAACAGTATCACTGATCTTCATCTGTATCTGTCATGACAAACACTGACTAATCTTCATTTGTATCTTTCATATGACAAACAGTATGACTGATCTTCATTATATCTGTCATATGACAAACAGTATGACTGATCTTCATTTGTATCTGTCATATGGTAAACAATATGACTGATCTTCATCTGTATCTGTCATATGACAAACAGTATGACTGATATTTATCTGTGTCTGTCATATGACAAACAGTATGACTGATAATTATCTCTTTATCACCCTTTGCCAGATAACAAGTGATATGACTGACTATTATCTAGGTTTGCGGTATAGTTAGTGATATAAATGAACTTGATCTACCCTTGTTATGTAACTAATAAATATAATATGACTAACATTTATCTACCTTTGCCATATAATTAGCAATATTAAGCTTAACTAATTCTGGAAGCATTGGTTAGAAATATACTAAATGTTCTATTTGATGGACAGAAACTTGTTATACATAACATTTTTCCGAGCACTTTGTAATTTGCAGGTATGGCATACTCCTTGTTGGCTGGGCTGCCCCCAATATATGGCCTGTATGTGTCCTTCTTTCCATCACTGATCTATTTCTTTCTTGGCACCTCAAGGCATATGTCCCTTGGTAAGTTAACAATTTGAAGATAAGGATCATTTAAACATTTATGAATTAAAAAAGTGTATATAGAATGAAACCATTGTGAACAGTTACCTTTATATAGTGGTCACATGGTCTCAGTGGCCATTCTTATTTTCCCAGGCAAATTTCCTATATGAAAGTCATAAGACTCACCTGGTTTCTTTGGTCACTGGCCAAGAGTTTACTTGCAAAATAATGTAAAATTCATAAACAATATAATTTTTATTATCAGGGTAGAAGCTTTAAGCAATTCTTTTCCTGGATGTTGGATGTGTGGTTTTGGGGGTTTGTTGCCATTTTTTAGCACTTGATAGTCTGTAGATGGTGGAAAGTTTATCTGGTGGAGGAATAACCCAGGAAAACCCCAGGAAGAACCACTGACCATGGGAGGGTACTTGCAAGGTTTCTGACATCCCATTGTTTGCTGAGCTCGAGACTCAATCCCACATAGACAGAGGTGAGATGTTGGTGATCTGTCAAGGGGAATAACTTAGTCCACTCAGCCACCTGTGGCCCCAGCTGGATGCTGGGAAAGCTGTCAAGTTATTTTATAATAAACATTGTTTATTTGGGCAGTTAAACACATTTGGTTATTTCCCAAAAGATTTTGTTGTTCTTGTCTTTCAGATAAATAGACCAAGCAAGTCCAGGCAGATGGACTCAAATATGTTAGGGCCATATCTAGACATCAGGTCAGTTACATATGGAAGAAAAAAGGGTTGTGGATCTGTCACCCCCACATTCTCCACACTCAGGCATTGTTTGAGTGAGACATGGTTACTATTAAAAGAGGTGATAAAACAGTTGTTAGCCCTGGATGAATTTGAGATTATAGGACACCCCCACCTACAACATGATTGAGGTTGGCCTAAGGGCCTGTTAGTCCAGGTGGATAGGGTATTTTTTTAGATATGGATGAACTATTTGGCCATCAGCTTAAGCCATATGCATACATGCCAACCATTACGCTTTTGGCATAACCATTACACTTTTTTTCACCAAATTACGTATTACGCGTAGCTATTCGGATTATGCGTTTTCAATATATCCCCCTCCAAAAAAATGAATAATTTGTTTTCTCATTTTTATTATCATCCCATTAATCCCACAGACCATATTCTAGAAAAGACAGCTTCAGTGTAACTCTGACATAAGAGTTCGCTTGTCTGAAGACTTTATGCACTGTCCTAATAGTATTATGTTCTATTTATGGCAGTTGCCCTACTTCAAGAAACATGCTGGTTTCTACTTTGAACTTTTGACCTTGGTTTCTATTTATAGCAGCTGTATGGCTTAGTGAGGAGAGAACAGACGGGTTTTCTAACTTTTAATCTTTGCTTTCAGACTTTGTTCTAATTTGAACAGAACCAGTCTATAGGTATTTGGCACTAAAAGTCAAGTCATATTTATTTTAGTCAGTGCCTGTTAGAGCAAAAATATTTTTCAAATAATTACACAGATGGATTAGGAAAAGATGAAAAACCGATTCAGAGATGAATACATGAATTACACAATACAGTGTTCCATTCTAGTGATCTTCATGCACCTTGTATGGTTGCGTGGAAAGGATTTTAATATTGGTCATGGTGGTAAAACAAGAAACCTTGAATTAGCTCATTTACTAACTCCAGTACTGAGGTATTTTTCTTTTTATACAGCAGAACTAAATTGTGGACACAAATTTTATAAATGCAGATGCATTATCTATTGAGTTCTTAATAAAACATGAACAGCCTCCAGCTGTAGAAGACTACATTGGTCCTTTGTTCAGATGGATGTTTCCTGATTCCAAAAATGCAGAAAATGTGCATGTGCAAGAACAAAATCATCTAATATTGTTAGGTGTTTAGCAGAAGATACTTCAATTAAAATTGCAGAAGCCATGAAAATTCGGCTGTTTAGTATTGCAACAGACAAGAGGAGTGATTGTGACAAAAAGTTGTACCCAGTCTGTGTCAGAGATTTTGACAATGAAAAGGGCAAATTCAGAGTGCAGTTCTTTCATTACCAGAATTAACAGTAGATTCCACTGGAGAATATTTTAATTTATTTGCCTGATAATACTTTGAATAGACTTAAGTTGGCATAATTGTATGGGGTTTTAAGCTGATACTGCACCAGTGATGACTGGAATTCATAAAGGAGTTGCATTCTTTATTTTGAAAAATGTCTCCATCATTGTACATATCAGGTTGTCTCTGTCATATGATGCACCATGTTGCAGGAAATGCTGCTGATAAATTAGTACTCCACTTTAACTGACAATGTACTTCATACAGATAGAGTTGATTTTTTCATCTTATTTCCCAGCTAAAAGACCCAATAACTGTAAGATATAAATTTCCTCTTCTTTGTCAGATTATGAAAGGAATATTGGTTCTTTAAAATTCCAGAGGGATAAGTAAATCATTTTGTACATATATGCTCATTGAATTTTTGTCACGTTATATGTGCATTACTCTTTTTCTGCTCGGATTACTCTTTTTGTCCACTTGGATTAAACTTTTTCCTCACCAGGGGTTGTCATGTATGCATATGATGCTGTTATGTCTGCCTTTCCTGTCAGTTCAGCTTCCTGGCCAGCTGTAATCCACATTGTGTGACTGGTCATCAATCCCATTATTCAGTCACGCCATATACCGTTCAGTCACACTTTGCTATGCAGAGCTATATGAAGATCTGGTTAGTGGATTTATTCTTTTCACCAGACAGACAAACCAGGCAGTTGCTAAGTTAACCTTTTAGCATACCATTGGAAAAAAATGAATGAAATATGTGAGCAGGAATCACAAGAACTGCCCCTTCAACTTGCATTGCTGCCTGCTCCTTCTTTCAGGCCAAATCTGACTCTGAAGCAGGGAAGAGACAATTACCATAAAAGGTTAGGAAGCTGAATGAAGTTTAAAGGCAGCAATTTCATCCTCAGTCTGTTTATAGGTGGCAGCAGTTTCCTCAATTTAGGAAGCAGTTTAGAAAAGGAGAAATTAAATGAGGTTTCTCCTTGACCTATCTTTCTAATAGCTGATGTTGACTTGCCATCCTGGCTGCCTGCAGACAGTATATAGCCTTCTGGTAGGCTCCATACTGCATGGATTGACCTGTTTTCATAGACTGAATGGGTGATCCAAGTTGTTTTGGAAGGGTTTTGATTTCATTTTCCATCTCCCTTCCCTGTCAATTTCTCCTTCCACAACTGACGTGACATCCAGTCTGAAGAAAGCAGGAAGGAGGTCTGGTTTCCACTCCACATGTGAGAAGTACAGATAGTCAGCATGCCATACTCTCCAAGGACTTTGACTCCAGGCTGTTTCTAGTACCCAAGACCGACAGGAGTCTCAGACCAATCATAAACCTTAATCAGCTCAACAAGTACATAGCTGCACCAGGTTCAAAATTGAGTTGGCAAGATCAGTCAGACCATTGTTAACAAGGGATGACTTTGATTTAGATTTAACACACACTTTCATGTCCGAATACACACATCTTTGTGCAAGTTCTTTTGGTTTGTTTTCGAGGAACCACATACCAGTTTTGTTCTGTACCATTCTATATCTATATCAACCCTTGGACATTTGCCAAAATCATCAACACTCTACTCAGGCCTATCTCTTCAGCATTAATGGTAGTGTAAATGGGCGAAATCCTCAAAAAACAAAATTTTAAGTTGCTAAGAATAGGCCAGATTCTTTACACAGTGTGGTCTATTCAGCTTGCCATCTTTTTGCAGATTTCTGCATTTTCGGGCTGCCTGATGATAAATCTGTTTGGGTGGAATCACAAACTGCCTACCTCAATCTCACCATTCCGAGACCCAGAGACATGGGCTTTGGATCTATTCTTAGCCTGTTGTGAGGGAGATTTTGAGGATATGCCTATCCCCCCCTGCAGTCTTGGTACTGAAAATAGTTATAAAAGTGAGCAGTGACAAATGCAAAATGATTTTAGTAGTTCCTGTCAGGTGGAAGAAGACTAAGTGAACAGTCTGCTTGACTTAGCAATGTTCCCAGGAAAATTCCCACACCAGCTTAAACAATCATGGTCTCAGGTGTTTCATTCATGCCCAGACTTCTTCATGTCTGGCTCTAGCATCCATCTGAAGAAAATAATTTAAGCATTCTTTTGTGGAGGGAATATCTCACCCTAGAAGGCCCTCCACTTTGAAGGTGTTCAAGGAGAAGTGGTAGGTTTTTATGGATTGGTGCAACAGCTTCATCCCTTTGAATGCCTTAATCTTACAGTTAGCTAACTTTTTTCTCTTGCTCTTTGAGGAGAAAAAGTTGACCCCCAGTATGATAAAAGGTTACCTCCTCTTGATTTTGGACACATTCACGCAACGTGGTAGAGTAGTGGTTAGAATGTCCACTTTGAATACAGGAGGTTGCAGGTTCGAACCCCAGCCAAGTCATACCAAAGACTTATAAAAAGTGATACTAACAGCTCCCTTGCTAGGTGCTCAGCATTAAGAGGTTAGCATTAGGACTGTTTGGCCTGGTGTCAGGATAATGTGACTGGGTGCTTGCAAAATGGTTACCTTTCTTTTGATGGAAAGTTTGTTCAGACCCTACTGAGACAGATTTTTTGTTCATACATTTTTGCCTTTTTTAGTACTGATATATAACAAAAGCACACAGTCTGTTAAAGACAACATCTTTTAAGTTTCTTTTTTTTTTTAAATATGTAGAATGTCTATATTCTTATGAGATTTGTTTTAATTATCTAGTTTTCCAGGAAGTTAATAATTGTCAGAAAAATGACTGTCAGTGACATTTCTTTTCTCACATTTTTCAGGCACCCTTGCTGCATGTAGTGTGCTTATAGGAACAGCAGTTGATAAACATTTTGTGCCTTCTGTAGCTGATATAAATTCCACAGTTTTGTCAGATGTATCCCTTGATGTAGTACCAACATTAATATCTGACCTCAGTTTTTCCAAGATAACCAATGACATCGAGTCAGCACAAGTCACACACTCTGTTATTCATGCAGTGAATGACCTTGAAACAAACCCTGACCTGGATATGAAAGTAGGAATTGCTACTTCAGTCACATTTCTTGGTGGAGTGATAATGGTTTGTTTAAACATTTTTTTCTGTTTTATCAGTCAGTTCTAATTAATGATAGACTGGTTTCCAAGTTGTAAAACAGATTTAGCAAAACAGCTGTTTTTCAGATGCATCTATAATAGCAGTGTCAGTCTAGAGGACAATACAAACTAATTTTTAGACTGTGAAACAAGAACTGACTAGGAGTGCCTGCTTATGTTGTGGTATGGTATCCAGTCAGAATTTAATAGACTATGTTAAATAATAATATTGAGACAAGGAAATCTCATTGAGGGATTGTATTATTTGTCTTCAGTGTGGCTCTTATGAGACCAGAACAGTTCTTATTTATAGATTTATAGACTGTCATAATTTTGTCTTAGTGCCAATACCTTACATTAGCTTGTTGACAGGGATGCTGTTGTCTCAGTACCCATACTTGACATTGATTTGTAGACTGGGACACCCTTGTCTTAGTACTAATGCTGGACACTGATTTGAAGACTGGAATACCTTTGTCTCAGTTTCCATATGTGACATTGATTTGTAGACTGGGACACCCTTGTCTCTGTACTAATACCTGAAATTGATTCATAGACTGGGATACCCTTGTCTCAATACCCATACCTGTCATTGATTTGTGGACTGGGACAGCCTTGTCTCGGTACCAATACCTAGCATTGATTTAAAGACTGGGTTACTTTTGTCTCAATACCCATACCTTGTCATTGATTTGTAGAGAGGGTTTCACTTGTCTCAGTACCCATACCTGACATTGATTTGTAGACTGGAATACCTTTGTCTCAGTACCCATACTTGACATTGGTTTGTAGACTGAGACAGCCTTGTCTCAGTACCAATACCTGACATTGATTTATAGACTGGGATAACCTTGTCTCAGTACCCGTATCTGCCATTGATTTGTAGAGAGGGATACCCTTGTCTCAGTACACATACCTAACATTGCTTTGTAGACTGGGATACTCTCATTTCAGTACCCATACCTGACATTGATTTGTAGATGGGATACCGATGTCTCAATACCCATACCTGTCATTGATTTGTGGACTGGGACAGCCTTGTCTCACTACCAGTACTTGACACTGATTTATAGATTGGGCTACTTTTGTCTCAGTGCCCATACCTGACATTGATTTGTAGGGAGGGATACCCTTGTCTCAGTACCCATACCTGACATTGGTTGTAGACAGGGATATCTTTTTCTCATTACCCATACCTGTCATTGATTTGTAGACTGGGATAATTTTACCTCATTACCCATACCTGACATTCATTTGTAGACAGGGTTATCTTTGCCTAGGTACCCATACCTGACATTGATTTGTAGATCAGGATATCCTTGTCTCAGTGTTAGTACCTGACATTAGTTTGTAGATCGTGACATGATTGTCTCCATATCGATGATTGACATTGATTTGAAGATATGGATGCCTTTTCTCAGTGCCAGTACCTAACATTGGTTATTTGTAGACTGGATACTCTTGTCTTTGTGCCAAAATCTGAGAGTGATTTGTAGACTGATGTGGTCATTGTTGTTAATGCTCAGTTAATCAACCAATCCTAGCTTAGACATTTTGATGTTTTGGTACATTAATTGTTATCGAGCAAATCATTCTGAAATTAATATCTAAGTGTTAAGTTATATTTAATATTATATATTTACTTTTGTCTTATTAAGTTTGTATTGTCAGAATTAAGCAATATTTTATGATCTTGAACACCTTCATATTGCACACATGTGCACGACAATGTGTGCCCAATAATAGTATAGTGTATTAGGAACTACTTTGTAAACAAATCACGTATACTTATGTAGTAGACACCCTATATTTTGGTTAATTAATATTGTTTCTGAATGAACTAAAGCAGCTGTTTTGTGAATCATCAAATACCAGCTGCTTTGCAATATTCCACATTAACTTTTTAATCAGTGTTTTGGATTTAGGCTAGTGATAGATGCCATTCACAATATGACTCATAAATTCAGTTGCTTTTATTATTTAGACAAGACACAAAATAAGTCTTTATTTAATACATTGTTAACTTTATAAATAACAAAAAGTGTCAGTGAACTGGTTTTTATTTGTCTGGGGTCAACATGTAACTGGGGTTTTTGTAGCCCTCACATTAAGAGCAAAATCTATGATGTTTTATACAGTTGTAAAGGGGTCTTGTTCTGAACAAACACTTAATTCATGAAATATTCATATCTAGAATATGTGATTGATTGTAAATGATATCCATCAGTTTATTTAGGTATTATCGATGTGATACTGATCAAAATCATTAGATACACCCAATTTTTGATAACCTGTGCTTGGTTAACAAATACAAGCATATTAATTATAGTGGTCACCGAAATTAAAATATTTGGTTACAATCTTCAGAGTACTGGAAGTGACAGTTGTTGTCTAGAAAGGAAGGGAATATAAATATTTCACTTGATCAAAGTACAGATTACAGTACATTTGAATGGCAGATTGCTCAGCTTGTGCCAGCCAGCCAGCCAAGGAATGGCTTGTTCTAGTATTATGAGTTTTGCTGCTTCTGTAGTTGTTGTTGTTGTAACAATGTTTGATAGTATGGTCAGACTAATCTTGTGCTGTGGTTCAAAAGTCTGGGGTTATGATCCAGGGCTCTCAGCTTTCAAGTCAAATATGCATGAAATTCTGAAAGTATGCACCTATATTACATGTAACCCATCTGTGTGATGTGTCATATTTTTGCCCAAGATGATCCTCCTTTTCATATTTTAGTCTGCCATGGCCAATCTGCAGAGCACCTAATGGCTAGACTTAAGCAAACATATATGAAGCTAGTGTGATTAATATATCACTTTGATTATCTCTACCACTGGATTTAGAAAGGCCTGGATGGGTAAGTGTGGGCAACTTTCCCTTACTTAAAACCAACTCACACACAAATCATGACACTATTTCCCTTCCCTCACCAGACACCTTCTAGTCCTTTTGTGATGGGTGAGCAGGAAAGCAGCAGGTGTGGATACAATGGGAGCTGTAGCTGAACACAGGTGTGGGTACAATGGGAGCTGTAGCTGAACACAGGTGTGGATACAGTGGGAGCTGTAGCTGAACACAGGTGTGGATACAATGGGAGCTGTAGCTGAACACAGGTGTGGGTACAGTGGGAGCTGTAGCTGAACACAGGTGGCCATGGGCATAGGGTCAGTTTTCTTAAGGCTGAAGCAGCAGTGAAACTCTGCAGCCCTCTGAGTGATTGAGCAGCCTTTTGTTTGATGAAACAGCTTACTTCTGTAGCATGAGGATGGGTTAGAGAATGTGCCATAAACATTGCCTACTTCACCTTTACCCTGATCAGCACACCATGACTGACTTGGATTCCACCTCAGTGGTCACAAGCCTAGCAAGAAGATAAAGGTGATTTCTGCCTGGAATGTATTCACACTAATGAACAGATTCATCATAGTTAAAGAAGAGAGCTGACCAGGTTCAACATCCAGATAGCAGCCCTGATTGAAACTCAACTAGCTGAGAAAGGACAACTCGCCAAAGTAGGGACTGCTACATTGGCCAAAGTAAAGAAGAGTGATGTGAAGATGGTGTTGGGTTTTATCAGGTAATCAAAACTTGCTGGCAAGCTCAGAAATCTCCCAAAGGCTTAAAGGAGAGACTAATGCAAATGAGACTCCCACTGTGCAGAAAAAGTCATGAAACTATAATCAGCACCACTGCATCCACCATGACCACCCCAGATGAGATCAAGGACAGATTTTATGAAAATCTGCAGCCTCTTATTGCAGAAGTACCAAAGCCAGATTAGCTCATCCTCTTCAATGACTTCAATGCTTGAGTTGGCACAGATCACCAGATATGGCCATGTGTTATCATCAAAAATGGATTTGGCAAATGCAACAACAACGGTCTCCTCCTACAGAGAAAACGTGCTGATCATGACCACCTAATTACCAACTCAGTTTTCCACCTGCTAAACATCAACAAGATGTCCTTGATCCAACCAAGCTCTAAACATAGGCTTCTTGTTGAGTACATCATCATCATCAGAGACAGTCAAGATGTCCTAGTGACAAAGGCCATGAGAAGTGCAAGATACTGGACTGACCACAGGCTTATAGCCTCCAAGCTTAATATCCAAGCTCAATATCCAGAGTCAATCTAGCAGATGACCATACAGCAAAAACATGCCCAAAAACTCTTAATGTTGCCAAATTGAAACAGAAGAATGTGAAATAGGCATTTATAGAAGAACTATGCAGCCAACTGGATACAATTGATACAGAAAATGTCAAGGAAAGCTGGGCATGTTAAGCACTGCATCCTTCAGAGCCTCTGCATATTTAACTGCATCCAAAACCCTTGTTCCCTCCACACAGTAACATCAGGATTAAATTGCTGCCATACATTGACTTCTGACTGAGAGACATTAGCTACAAATAGCTATCTAGAAGACATCACTTCATCATCCAAGATGGCAGCCTTGAATAACATCAAGAGGACTGTGCAATGCAAACTCAGAGAGTTGCAAGTCTTATGGCTGAGCAATAAGGCAGATGAGTCATACATGGACAGGAATGGCATGAATGTCTATGATGCTTTGAAGACAGTCTATGGGTCATGGTCATCAGGAACATCTCCAATACTGAATGATGAGAGCGCCATGCTGCATGCTGACAAAGTAAAGACACATGAAAGATTGGCAGAACACTTCAGCAACAGCCTCAATCAACAGATCCACGGCCGAGTCATACCAAAGACTTGCAAAAATGGTACTAACAGCTGCATTGGTTGGCACTCAGCATTAAGAGTTTAGTGTTAGGAATGGTCGACTTGGTTTCAGGATAATGTGACTGGGTGGGAGATCATGCTACATGTTTGTGGCATGATGCCCCAGTGCTAGACATCACCATAAACTGCCACATGGCGGACATCATAGTGATATGACTGAAAAATTGTTACATTAAAAGCTGTGTTAAAAATCCAAATCACACACACACACACACAAACAGACACACACACACACACTCTCTCTCTATATGTAGCTGGATGTTCACACATGGCACACAAACTGACTGAATCCTTCAAGTTAACACAGAGTTGAGGAACTTTACCCTAGGAGTATATAGGATGCATCCATCAACCATTTGTATAAGTGGAATTGCAACAATCCAGTGACAACCATTGTGGCATCTTAATGTTGTAAACAGTCATCAAAATCCTTGCCTGAGTTTTGCTGAATCATCTTGCACATCAACATTGATCAAGTGCTCCTGGCAGAGAGTCAATGTGGCTTCAGGAAGGAATGAGGGGCCTCAGACATGGTGTTTGCATCTTGTAAACTCCAGGAGAAATGCCAGGAACAGAACTCCAGCCTGTACACAATATTCGTTAACCTGACAAAGGCCTTTGATACAGTCAGCAATGGAGGCCTTTGGAAGATCAAAGAAATTCATTGCGAAGGTTCAGCAGTTACATCATGGCATGTGCGCTCATATTGTGGATGATGGTGAGTCATCTGAACCATTCCTAGTCACCAAAAGAATCAAGCAAGACTGTCTGCTGGCCCAGGTGTCTTCAGGATAATATTATCTGACATTGATTTGTATAGAGCGATACCATTATTTACGGATGCCTTCCATGACTATGGGAATGACATCAGATACTGGACTTAAGGCGCACTGTCAGGTCAGGCAAAGATGAATTTACAGGAAGTGACAGTTCTTGATCTATTTGCTGATGACTGTTCCCAGAATGCCAGATCTGAGTGGGACATGCAGCTCAGCATGGACTGTTTCTTTTCCGCTTGTGATATTTTCAGTCTCAGTATCAAGAAGACCAACTTGCACCATCACAGTAAATGGCCTTACCCTCCTGACTGTAGACAGTTTCAGTTATATTGGCAGCACTTTCACATGCAGTAGAGATAAAGTAAATATGGCATTTGGCATACAGTGTGCAAATATATGCGAGGTATCGGTCTACAAACAAAACTTAAGGTCTACAAAGCCAACGTGTTGCTAACTCTATTGTATGCCACGCCAAGAATCGAAACCATTTCAGGATGAAACTGATGAGGATAAGGTGGCAGAACAGGGTCACAGTCATTGAGGTTCTCACATGGGCAAGGCATTCCAATGAGCCACACTCTTTTGATAAAATCACAGTTAAGATGGTTTGGCCATATCACCAGGACATCAGAAGAGTGATTACCAAAGTAGATGTTATACAGCAAACTGAAGGAGTGATAGTGATCTCAGGGTTTTCAGAAGAAATGCTTCAAAGATTCCCTCGAGTCATCCTTGAAACACTTTAGCCTCGACTCTGAGTCAGGTCATCCTTGAAACACTAGCCTCGACTCTGAGTCAAGTCGTCCTTGAAACACTTTAGTCTCGACTCTGAGGCTTGGCAAGATCGCACACAAAATCACTCCAACTGGAGCCTCAGATTTTGAACATATGAGAGGTTCAGAGGCAGTACAGAAGATTGAACAGCATAAATCTCAGAACTGCAGCAAATCCTCTATTAATCCAGCAAACGCAGGCAGCATATCCTGTCAAGTGTGCCACAGACAATTCGGTTTATGAATTTGACAGATCAGCCACTCACATGCTCATAGAAACAAAACTAGTCAGTGATGTCTTGGTCATCTTTGAACTTGAAGGACAATCAAAGACAATTATCTTGTGACAAGGACTGAAAGCTACTTTGACGTACTTCAGACAAACTAATATTGAGTTTGATTATAAGTGTATGCAATTGTTTGGCAAATAAATGATGCCCTATTTTGTTGTAATGGTGTTTAAATTAAAGTGGTGATGATGCCAACATAAATCATGACAGTAATCAAAGGCTGAGTTGAACATCATCATCAAATTATTGATATGCCATGATAGTAATAGCTGCTGTGTAATTTGTACTTGGACATTACAGTGTTAGTAGAGACTATTTAAAATAGAGTAGAAAAGTACGTCAACTCATAAAATGAGTTGCCCATGTCTTTTTTCATGTTTTGGCAACAGATGTGTGGTGAAAATGACACTAATGCCAACAAAAGGCAAAAAATAGGTAAAAATTCTATTTGACTGGTGATATTTGAGTATCCGTTGCTAAAACTTGTCCGAATTCATCCTGATAAAAGTTCACACACCAAGATTAATTCATCTTCTCAATAGAGCCCTCATTATATTCCACCTTATTTTGCTAGATCTGACTCTTAAGGCAGGTAATACTGTTTACTACTTATTATAGTTATTTTGAATTATATTATTTGGCACATGCTGCTTGCTGTTTTTTTTCTTCTCCAGTTTTCTCCTTGTTTTGATTAAAGATTGTAATTTATGTTTGTATATATGGTGCAGTGTAATGTTAGGTGTTTATACTCATTTTAGTTATTTTGCTGTGATGCTGTTTTACTTGCAGAGAAAACTAAGAAATCATTCTTGGGATACAAACTTTTTGTTGACAATTTTATTGTTGTGTTTAGTTTTGTTTTTAGTGTTGTTGTGGGGTTAAAAAAATTATAAAGTTACAAAATATTTAATATTTAAATTTAACTGAATATATGTTCTCATTTAGTGGGATAGTATAATAAATCCTTATATTATTAAAATAATGATTATATACTATTTCATCTTTCTTTCTATCCTTTTGAAAGTGAGGGACTCTCAGAAATAGACATGGGACTCCTTAGTTCCATGAGTGAAAAGTTCAGGGACTCCTCACCCTGAAGTTGTGTTGAGAGCCCTGTGATCCAGAATTAGTAGAAAATTACAACAGTAATCTCATCCACATCAACTAATGCATTTGGGGAATCTGACATACAGCTATCTTAGATAGTACAATGTATTAAATTTGGCTATGGTTACGATGTATACTCACTTATAAGTGGATTGCAGATGCAAACAGCATAGACCCTGATCTGCTATTACACAATGCTCCAGCAGATTGGGGTCCATGTTGTTTGTTCTGCTTATTACTCAAAGCAGACTGCAGAGACTCATATCTGCTAGCACATTAAGGAATAGTAGATCTGGGACTGTGCATTTTGAAGTTGAGCTTGTAAGCAAGTATATATGGTAATCCTCATGGGTCAAAACAAATATTCCAATAATGGTCATTTGACATTACAGAGTTTTCATGAAATTTAACATGACATGTGAGAAAAATTATTTTATATGTATGAATTTAGTGTTGTATGGATTGAGCAAACCATTGGAAATATAATTTTTTTAAATTAAAATACTGCAGTTACATGTATTTTTTAAAATTCTTTCCTGAACAGTTCTTATCAATAGAACTTCACTGAAATTCAGAAATGAAGTTCTTTGGTTTCATTGTTGAATCATAATTTAGGGATAGAGATCGGTGAATATAAAGGTTTGGATATACCTGTTGGAATTTGCCCATGCTTTGAAAAGGATATTTTTGGAATTGTAGATGTTAAACATCATTTTCTTTTATTATGTGAAGCATATGGGGATCATTGTGAATAATTTTGAAATAAAATATGGCTATATAATGTACTATACTATAATTTGTTCAGTATTTAGGCTGTATTATAGGCAGCAGCCTAAATGCTGAACAAATTTATTGAACTCTATACTGGATTTTTATGTCCAGTCAATTCCAACATTATATGCTGCTGCTCTACATGTATTATGGGCTAGCAGCCTAAATACATTATATATATTATGGGCTAGCAGCCTAAATACTCTATATGTATTATGGGCTAGCAGCCTAAATATTCTATATGTATTATTGGTAGCAGCCTAAATATTCTATATGTATTATGGGTAGCAGCCTAAATACTCTATATGTACATGTATTATGGGCTAGAAACCTAAATGCTTTATATGTGTTATGGGCAGCAGCTTAAATACTGAACAAATTTATTGAACTCTTGAAGCGCCAGTAGGACAGTATTTTTATTATTAAATATTTCATATTTTTCTGATCTGCTTCAATAATGACAGTTTTTAAAGTATGTTTCCTTTATGTTTCAGGTTTTTCTTGGAATCTGTAATTTTGGTTTTGTGGCATCTTACTTATCTGAGCCAGTCTTCAAGGGATTCAACATCGGCTGTTCAACTGTAGCTTTTCTGAATCAACTTCAGAAAGTTTTGGGAGTGTCTCTGCCCAGACAGTCTGGAAATTTTAAAGTAGTAAAGGTATGTGATATGATAAAGAAGTTCTATACATCTATTTATCATTAGACTGCAAGTCTGACCCATTTTCACATAAATTGTTATCTGTTCCTTGTTCTGTATGTATTTCCATTTTCTTTCCGTCTTTATTTGGTATTTATTTCTCATGCCCTTGGAAACAAAAATGTTTTTAAAAAAAGCATCAACATATAAACTTTTGCATATAATGTATGAATTTATATGTTTGTTATTATTTCATTGAAGAAAAGTTGTTATTAAATTGTAACCAATATCAAAAGGAGTCTGGAAGGAGAAGTAACCCAGCATCGAGATGTGGAAGCCCTTTGATAATCACCGTATCCAACTGACATTCTGTCTGTTGACACAAAGAGGTCTGCAACCCTTACACATAATTGAATCCCATTTTGGTGGGTGACATCCCTAATAAATATAGATGTGCCTTTTATTAAGGTGTAGTCCTTTCTGGTCCAGTTTTGATAAACCTGTTGCCTTTCTTCAGTTACCTTTAAATCCCAACTGCTGCATATCCTTGTAACCAACATTGCTCAGAATCAGTCACATATTGTGATGCAGATTGGCTTGTATACTTTGTGTATTTTTCTCAGATTTCTTTTATGGGTTACATCTCATTCACTCCATATTTGGAAGATTAATAGCCCTTGCCAATTAGCTTCATATCTTCACATTGGATGTTTCTTATAACAAAGCATCCAGGCTCAGGAACCAGTAACATATTCCAATGCATTTTAATATAAACATTGACTTGATGAGCTAGCTGCCCCTTTTGTAGGCTTATTTCATAAACTCTGTTTTGGCTAGAGTTGTGGCCCATGTCAGTTAACTAATTGTCATCAGATGTGATTTTGCTTATAACAGGAACAGCTCAAGAACCTTTAACATCTTCTGATGCAATCTGATATGAACATTATTTCATAGACTTAGATGTGCCTTTTAAGACCCAGCAGAACAAACGTTTGTATTCAGGTCCCTTTGCGATTCATCCATTACAATTATCCCTAGTTTGGATTTTTATGTCCAGTCAATTCCAACATTATATGCTGCTGCTCTACATGTATTATGGGCTAGCAGCCTAAATACATTATATGTATTATGGGCTAGCAGCTTAAATACTCTATATGTATTATGGGCTAGCAGCCTAAATATTCTATATGTATTATGGGTAGCAGCCTAAATATTCTATATGTATTATGGGTAGCAGCCTAAATACTCTATATGTACATGTATTATGGGCTAGAAGCCTAAATGCTTTATATGTGTTATGGGCAGCAGCTTAAATACTGAACAAATTTATTGAACTCTTGATTTAGAAGACGCTGTATTTAGAAGATGCTCATTTCAAGTTTTAATCAGAACCTGGGATTAACTCTAACAAATTGGGTATCAGCACATACAACAGAATTTATAGGATACAATTTGTAATTTAATACACATGCATTTTCATTGGACTAATATTTAATTAAATACACATGCATTTTCATTGGACTAATATTTATCATCACTTTTATCATAATCCATTTTTTTTTTCATTTTAGGACCTGATCAGTCTAGCAAACAGCCTTGGACATACCAATATTGCAACAGTGCTAATGTCAATAGTAGTGATAATCATATTGATTATAGTCAAGGATTTTGTCAACCCTAAGCTCAAATCAAAATTCAAGATCAATTTTCCCATTCCAATTGATCTTATAATGGTAAGCATATATATTACTTGTAATCAGTACATATAAAAAATTGTTTTTTGTCCAGAGACTCCTGTAAAAGTTCAGTTTTATCTGTTGAACAGTTATCAACAAAACGGGAGGCCCGCTGTCTTTTTTCAGCAGTCAGTCAAGAAACATAGACATAAAGTGTTTTACTATGAGTTTATACAAAAAGTATTTAAAAGATCACTCACAAAGACATGGATGATAGAACAAGAAATTCCATTGAAAATTACTAGCCATGTATTACAGGAACCAGCTGCAGCCATTGGTATGAGTGGTTCTATTGGTAGACAATACTAGTACATAGTGGTACTGCATTATATATGCAGTGAAATGCATTATTATGAATTGCTTCATAATAAAGGATACAATTTGTAATTTAATACACATGCATTTTCATTGAACTAATATTTAATTAAATACACATGCATTTTCACTGGATCAATTTTTAATTAAATACACATGCATTTTCATTGGACTAATATTTAATTAAATACACATGCATTTTCATTGGACTAATATTTAGTTAAATACACATGCATTTTCATTGGACTAATATTTAATTAAAAACACATGCATTTTCATTGGACTAATATTTAATTAAATACACATGTATTTTCATTGGACTAATATTTAATTAAATACACATGCATTTTCACTAGATCAATTTTTAATGTGAGCTAAATATGTTTGAGGGTTTATGGTCAGTCTTATTTCATAGTGTGCCAGGATGTTATAAAGCTGTATCTGATCCTGTTCTTATTTCATAGTGTGCCAAGATATTATAAAGCTGTATCTGATCCTTTCATAGTGTGCCAGATGTTATAAAGCTGTATCCGATCCTGTTCTTATTTCATAGTGTGCCAGGATGTTACAGAGCTGTATCTGATCTGTTCTTATTTCATAGTGTGCCAGGATGATATAAAGCTGTATCTGATCCTGTTCTTATTTTATAGTGTGCCAGGATGTTATAAAGCTGTATCTGATCCTGTTCTTATTTTATAGTGTTAGAGTGTTGTGGATTCATATGTTATGTGTATTTTATTTGCATTGTTTGTTTTTTAGTTTTGTTTTAATATTTTAATTTTTATTTTATGCTGTGGATCATTTTATTTTGGACTTAACCTTGTCCAAAATCAAGTTCATTTTCTACCTGACGTGAATCATTGATTTTAGTTTAATAGTAAACATGTTTATTGCAATCTGAGTCTAAACCTTTGGAAATGACCCACATAAAATGCTAGGTCTATCTGTTGTTTACATTATTTTATATTACAATTTTAGAAATAGACTACTAATTATAGCTAAGATTTTATCTTGTAAACATTTGGAGTCTTCCAGAAGGAAATGTTTCGTTAGGTACTTGTTTTTTTGTGTGTTGGAAAATGCTAATTGTGACCTGAGATCAGGTAGAGGACTATGTAATCATGTTTTTCTAGTAATTGATTATTTATGCCTTAAGATCTTAGCAGAATCAGTTGTATTATTGTTTTGTCCAATATATTAATTGTGAGTGAAATTTATTTATTCAACTTATTTCATTCAAGTGATTCTTCTCTGGAAATACAAAGTTTCAAAAATAATATTCTTCAAAATAAAGACATGAATTTCTAGTGAAATTTCAAATAAGGATATTTTCTTGGATTGTATCAGTGTGATTCAACAAAAGACTGTTGACACATCACCACTACTCAGGCCACCACATGCACATCAACACCTTCAGGATTCGATTCAATTTGGATTTCCACTAAAGTTTATTTAAAACTTTAATCATTAGGACTTGTTTCTGTAATTCAAGGATTATTTAGTCTTATTTCATAGTGTGCTAGAGTGTTGTGGAGTCCTACATGATCCTGGCCTTATTTCACAAAATATTTTTAGATTGTGGAGTTCTGTATGATTCTGGTCTTATTTCATTATGTGCCAGAATGTTGTGGAGTCCTACATGAATCTGGTCTTTTTTCATTGTATGTCAGAATGTTGTGGAACCCTACATGAACCTGGTCTTATTTCATAGTGTGCCAGAATGTTGTAGTGTCCTGCATGATCCTGGTCTTATTTCATTGTGTGCCAGGATGTTGTGGTGTCCTGCATGATCCTGGTCTTATTTCATTGTGAGCCAGGATGTTGTGGATCCCTACATGATCCTGATCTTATTTCATTATGTGCCAGAATGTTGTGGAGTCCTATATGATCTTGGTCTTATTTCACAGTGTGCCAGAATGTTATGGTGTCCTGCATGATCCTAGTCTTATTTCGTAGTATGGCAGGATGTTGTGGAGTCCTACATGGCCCTGTCTTATTTCACAGTGTGCCAGAATGTTGTGGGGGGATCCCAAGTGGCCATATGGTCCAAAGCGCTTTCCGTTATAGATCACGGCCATCTAACCTCTGTCTATGTAGGTTCGAGTCTCTGATTCAGCCAATGTGGATATGTGAGAAAGCTTGCCAGAAGTTTCTCATGGGTTGGTGGTTCTTTCTGGGGGTTTTCAGCACAAGATAGGCTATACATGGTGGACAGTTTAAATGGAGGAAGAAGAACCTGGGAAAACCCCAGAAAGAGCCACCGATCCATGAGAAAATACTGGCAAGCTTTCTCACATACCAACATTGGCCAAACCTGAGGCTTGAACCCATGTAGACAGGTGAGATGGCAATGATCTGTAATGATGAGTGCTTTAGACCTCTTGGTCACTCAGGGCTCCCTGTTGAGCAGTATGGACTATCCAATGTATAATCGCAGCTGTTTAGATCACCTTGAGAGCTCAGTACTCTACTGAGATTGAGTAGATCACATTGAGAGTACTGTGTTGAGGTGGAGTAGAGTACTCCAGGAGCACTATATTGACCTGAGCAGATCACCCTGAGTGTACTTTATTGAGATTGAGTATATCCCCCTTAGAGTATTGTACTGAGATTTGGTAGATCACCTTGGGAACACTGTATTGAGATTGAGTAGATACCCTTAGATTATTGTATTGTGATTGAGTAGATCACCCTTAGAGTACTGTATTGGGATTGAGTAGATCACCCTTAGAGTATTGTGTTGAGATTAAGTAGATCACTTTGAGAACACTGTATTGCAATTTAGTTGATCACCTTGAGAGCACTGTATTGAGATTGAGTAGATCACCCTTAGAGTATTGTATTGAGATTAAGTAGATCACTTTGAGAACACTGTATTGAAATTTAGTTGATAACCTTGAGAGCACTGTATTGAGATTGAGTAGATCACCCTTAGAGTACTGTATTGAGATCAGGTAGATCACCCTTAGAGTATTGTATTGAGATTAAGTAGATCACTTTGAGAGCACTGTATTGAGATTGAGTAGATCACCTTAAGAGTAGATTGTACTTTATTTGAAATACAGCTTGAATCTTTTATTCTTGTTACAGGTTATTGTTGTAACATTCATATCATACATGGGACAGTTTGAGAACCGTTTCAGAGTGAAGGTCCTTGGTGTTGTTCCTAGGGGGTAAGCTGAAAAACATTTCATTTTAGTTGTAGTACAGTTTAATAGTATAACAACAGTACACCAGATCTGCACTTCTCTGGTCATGGATTTGATGGTGTGGTGGCAGCACAGGAGATTTGCACTTATTTGATATGGAATTTGATTGTAGTTTATAAGATATAGTACTATATATACATGGTTGTAAATCATATCCAACTGCAAAGAACATAGGCACTTGTCTGCACTGCATTATGTGCTGGCAGATAGAGTCTGTGCTGTTTGTTCTACTGATTTGTCCAATAATCAACAGAAAACCATATGTGCTGGCATGTAAAATTATTAAAATGGTTGCCCAGCAAAATAAATTGATTTCACAGTAAGAACATCTAAGAAAAGTCAGCCACCCTGAACTTTCTATTGTTGTCACAGAGAGAGAGAGAAAGAGAGATGTAACCCTATACCGCTGGTTCTCTTATCCCTGTTGCAACTGAGACCAACATTTTAGAACTTTAGGAGAGAGAGGGAGAGAGAATATAATTATTGATATGTAAGTTTACTCAGCAAAGCGGGTTCTGGTAGATTTAAAACACTACTAGTGACTTCTAGGAAAAGAATTCCAGCTAAAAATCTGTAGCTCAGAGAAGACATTGAAAAATAAAATTTAGGACTTTCTGTTTCTTTCCCATGAATCATTAATATTTGTATAGTGATGCTTTGAAATGTTTGGAGAAAGTCATATTACCTTTTAGTAGCATATATCCAATATTTCGGTTGCCCTTGAGCTTTGGGCACAATATTTATCGGATCCTGCAAAAAAAAATAGTTTAACAATTTGTAATGACTATAGCAACTGTATGAAATGACTATAGTGGCTATTCGAAATAACTATAGTAATTTACTTTTGTGGAAGAGAATTAATTCTGTGGTATATTTGCAAGGAGATATTAAGTGATCTATCATCTACCACCATATATGTTGTGATGTATAATGTAATTGTTTGCTGGGTTTTTAGTTATGTTTTTGATACCACTGCTGTTACTGTGAAATCCTTCAGTATTTTTGTAATTTATGTTTAATTAATTGAAGTTTTACAGTATTTAAGCAGTAATGTTTAATTTATTGAACTAGTAACTTTGCTTTAAATTCATCATGCCATAAGACGTCTACAGTCTTCAGTTGATTAACCTCAGAAACACGAAGAACAGTAATCTGCCAATGAGTAACATAGGTCATGGCTTGTCTTTGAATTTTTAGGCTATTAGTGTTATGAAACTTATGATGAGAAGAGTTAGTTACAAAGAACAGTCTTAGGAAATATATTGATGACATCATATGGTAAATTGATTTCAGCTTGAAAACAAAAATACAGACTAAGCTCAAATCGCCATACTAGTCTTGTAATTTTAGACTACTTGTTCTGGTATATTTCAGACTACTTGTATATTTCAATCAGTTTGTATATTTCAGTCTACCTGTATATTTCAGACCACTTGTGCATTTCAGACTACATGTTTGTTTCAGACTGCTTGTTTATTTCAGACAACTTGCAAACAAAAATAGAGATTAAGTTCAAAGCACCAGATGGTTTTGTATATTTCAGACTACTTGTACATTTCAGACTACTTGTATATTTCAGACAACTTTTATGTTTCAGACAACTTGTATGTTTCAGAATAGTATATTTCAGACAACTTGTATAATCCAGAACAGTGTATTTCAGACTACTTGTATATTTCAGACAATTTGTATGTTTTAGAATAGTATATTTCAGTTGACGTGTATATTTCAGACTAGTATGTTTCAGACTATTGTATATTTCAGACTTCCTTCCCCTCAAATACCTCCCTTACACAATGCTGGGGCTCTTCTGGAGGATGCAGCAGTGACAGCTGTTGTTGGTTTTGCAGTGTCAATCTCCCTGGGTCAGATGTTTGCAAAGAAAAATAATTACAAGCTCAATGTTTCACAGGTCAGTGATTTAAGATTTAGGATTAGGCAAAATATGGAGCCATTGAAAACAGCGTTTTATTTCTTTCTCTGAATCACCATGAGTGTAGAAGAGAAATAGCTTATGTTACCCAAATCCATCAATCCTTGTCCATCAGTACTCATTTCTTCATTCATATCTCTGTTCTTCATTTAATGGGTTGTTTCTTTTACTCTTTTTTTTATGAAATCATGTTTCTTCATATTATGCAGATGTGTGTTTAGGAGTACATGGTTCTTCTGCCTAGGGTAGATGACTTTAGTTACCTGCCTAGGGTAGATAACTTTAGTTACCTGTCTAGGGTAGATAACTTTAGTTACCTGCCTAGGGTAGATAACTTAAGTTACATATTATGTTTCTGAGCAGGACAAAATATTGAAATAACAAAACTTCAGTTAAGAAAACAATGAAAATGAGAACAAACAGTATCACAGAATATTTGAAATGTATATGTAGAATGAGTTCCAAGAAAATAAAGTAGAATTTGATATTTGTTGGTAAAGTATGCATGCCTTCAGTGCATACCAGAAAGTCAGAGCCCAGAATGTTCATCATATGCATAAAAATTGAATACCAGATTTCATTTGCCAGTGGTTTTTGGTTAGATGTGCTAAAAAAAAAATAATTTTTAAAAGTTTATCTTCCTAAATGTTACAGAAAAATGTTTAAGAAATTCTAATCAGGCCCTGTCGCTGTGAAACTTTTTGAGTAAAATGCCCAAACTCAAGGCCAAAAGCCACAAGTTAGACATCATGAGTGTCAGTGCATCCTCAAAATTCAGACTGTTAATAAAGGAACCATAGATTCAAATATCCATAATTTTCTAAGAGGACAACTCTGTTATGATTATCAAGTTACAAAATGTAATAACTTGGGACTTTGAGCTTGGGCTTGAGGGTCTTGCTCAAAATGTTTTTAGCATAGTTGGCTTTGTCACACTCAATAGGAAAATAATGAGCTGTGTCAGTTCCTGCCAGAGAAGACTGGGCTGGGTCACACCCTGTAGGCGGCTACTGGACTGGGTCACCTTCTGTAGGGGAATAAAGGACTGGGTCAGGAGAAAACTGTGCTGAATCAGCTATATATGAATACACATATGCCTGCTATATTTGACCTGTTTGTTGCAAGTGTTTTTTTTTGCCATAAGGTTTACAAAAATGACCGTTAAAATACAGACTTATGGAATAAAAGGAAAAACTACAGAAATATGATTCTTGCATTAAAATTGGGATAATTGGCTCATCCTTGTTTGATTTGGATATGGGTTTACATATTTTCATTGGTGGAATTAGTCAATGAACCAGACTAATTTTAGTCCTCAGATGCTTTAAACTGCACATATTTTTCCTGCAAAGTGTCTGCATAATCAAGCTGTTCATTATAGAATTTTTTTAAAAGTTCATCCACCTACATGTTAGAGACGAAAGGAAAAAAATAAGCCTCTTAAAAAGTTTCAGTAAACAGTACAGAATAATAAAAAGGAATATTCATATTGTTCTGAATAAAAGCAGGAAGGGACTCAGTTATGTTTATTGGACATCACATGTCGATTTGAGTATGTCGCATAGCGAGGATAGTCCTACAATGTAAGAGATATCACATGGTTTGGTGCTATGTCTTACTGCCTAAATAATGGAATTGTTTGGTGTGTTCTGATATTGACTGACATCAGAATGAGAGACAATATTTGAAAGAATATCTCACACATACTTACTCTGATGTTTTTTTTTCTGAATGAATTCAAATATATTCGCATTCAAGCAAATTTACATGTTTTCAAGTTACATTGACCTACATTTCGGTTGGTTGGAATGCGAAAGAAGCCGGGAAAAGAGGATGATAAATATCTTGAATGAAATGAAGCTATCTTAACACTTTCTTCATTATTAGTATTTGTTTATTCATTTCATTAAAGAAACATTCCTTAACCTAATCCGATTTTGTCATACCCTGCTTCCATCGCATTCCAGTCAGCTGAACAGAACATAAAAATGAATCCATTTGCTAATGTCAGATTTTGATTCCATCAGGATAAAGACAGCAAAGTAAGTATGATCAATTAGATTTAAATTTGAGAGTGTTGATATGGGCTGCCAAGTGTGTGAGATATTCCTGAAAATGTTACCTCTCATTCTTCAGTCCATCAACTTGGGAAACTTGCTAAACAAGGCCATTATTCAGGCAGTAAGACCTAGCACCAGCACCAAAAGAAAAATATGTGCTGCATCATACATTGTAGGACTAGTAGTGGGAGATATGATTGCCATCGTATGTGAAATGATGAAAAAATTCTAAGAATTATGTTAAAATGAGAGATAGCAACAAGCCACTGAGCTGCATAGGGTTTGGAACAGAAATTTGTGCAATCTTACTTGAGATAAAAAAATCAATGAATTATTTTGGAATACCAGACTTTTTAAGTACATGTTTTCCAACTTGTTGACATTAGCAGTACATGATCTTTTGTTACACCTTACTGAAAACTGGTCAAACTTGTGTAAAAAAATCAGCTGCCTTACAGAGATGATCTTATTAGGATTGGCAGGTCTGAAAAGTTCAGAAATGTGTTTTAAAAAAAAAGAATAATTGCTTCAGCTTGGTTTAAAATGTACATATAAATTAAATTTTTCAGTAAAATTTTGTTTGTGGTGTGTGTTTTTGGCAGTCTTGCTAACAAGCTTCTTGGGACAAACAGACAGATGAACATGATCAAGGCAGTCAAATAAAGACATTAATGTTGCCTGTATTCACATTAAAATAATATATGTAGTAACTACTTTTCCCTCAGAAATTAGATGGCCAGTATTTATGTTTACTGTATTTAATTTTAATACATTAGCCCTAAAAATATCTTTGCAGTTTTTTTTACAGTGGTTTGAAAACAATAATCTTTATAAACCTTCATCAGTGTGATTCAACTTTTTTTACAAACTGACTAGCAGGATTCAGCCAACTGTATTTAAAAACAAAGTCTTTCACATGTGTGTTATGCTAAGGGACTCGTGTATGTTTCTTCTGTAAATATATTACCCAATAAAAATACATTAATAGCATAGAGATTATCTCTCAAAAATCCTGCACTCCTAAGCTAAAAAAGGACATTATAACTGTTTTGGCCTGGTTTAGCAACAGTGGTGCTAAATTGTTGTCTACTTACTTTAAATGTTAGCCAGGCAAGAGTAGTCTCCCCTTGGATATAACAACAGGTGGTTTTTATTTTGCACATGCCAGAGTGCATGCTTCTTATGAAGGCCTTGCAGATTCCACTTCCAGCCTTGTTATCACTGGAGTGAATTTATGGAGTTACCTCACTACAGTGAAGTCTACTCTGCATTTTTTTCTACTGTTGTTTCAGGCTATTCCATTTAAACATACCTGATACCCAGTAAAGGCAGTTTTTAAACAAAATATATTCCAGGGTACCCTGATTACTCAGGGATTTATATATAGTAATACAAAATTTTAAACCATATTTATGAGTTACAACATGTTGAATGTGCCTTCCCTTTATCCCTCAAGGATTTTATAAACCCTAAGCTCAAATCAAAATTCAAGATCAATTTTCCCATTCCAATTGATCTTATAATGGTAAACATATATGTTTGTTGTGGTCAATGTGTAAAAAAAAAATTATTTCTTGGAACAGCCCTCAAAATTTTATCATTGTTAACCTCGTCATATAATAATTCAGTAAGCACTGTCTTAATTGATTGCACATTGATCATTCTACCTCTCAACCATTTTAATACTTTATTTGTTTAGTTAGTCGTTGCAATAATTAACACTTTATTTGTACTTATAACCAATACAGTTTGGGAGTTTTTAACTTTCTGAACTATTACATTGGCAATTGATGTACTCACTTGATTATTTTAACCATGTATACCTTTGTTTTGCTGTCTATAGTTACAGGTGACAGGTACAGTGGGTTGGATAAAGTGTAGTAATGGCAAGCACTCCAACATGGCAGAGGATAATTGTCCCACTTGCATTAATTAATGTACTGTACATTTCAGGACATGTGTGATGTTTACATCATTGGACAGAATGATATATGGGCAGCAATTCCCATTGAGCAATTTTTCTGGGTCACTGAGAGGGTAAATAAGATCAAATAGATACTTGCTTCTGTAGACAGTTTTTTTTTAAAACTGAGTCCAGAAGGCAGAAGCTCTCAAATCTCATGACACAACCCCAGGGACCAGTTTCAGTGGTACAGAGGCTCAGTGAGACCAGATATGAATCTTCCCATTACTATCTGTGATGATCTCTCCTTGTATAGCCAGTATCATACTTCATCCCTGAACATCACCCAGGTCTGGACTGATCAGATACAGTCAACATCTACATTGGCTGTACTTGTCTTGCTCAATATAGCCAGTACTAGTCACCTGCTTTTGACACTAGTCTGCCACTGCAGCATGCCAGATGGCTTTGACTTCTGGGACCTGGTACCATGATTGTCACTTCTACTTTTAGATATGAATAGTGCCTGAGCTTCTGGTGATGGTGACACTAGCCCTGGCTCTGTCCAGAATGAATAGTCATCCCAGCAATCATTATAATGCCCACCATCACCAGATGCCTCACCGACCAACAACCAACTGGTCCATTGCCAGTTCTGACCTCACCACAGCACAGCACCAGTACTGACTATGGTGACCATCCAGTCCTGGATGCCTGATACCAGACCAGTGACCCCTTTAGTAACTGACATTCAATAGACACATAACTTGTCCTGACTCATGCTTGCTATATTGATGCTCAGCTCAGGATGCCTAGTACTAGAACAGGATGATAGAGGCTGCCAGGGGATAACAGTCGTGATTGATAAGGATGGCCTTCCTCATATATATTGCTGCCTAACACACTCTTTGCACCCATCTTGAAATCGTTAATTATCAAATGATTGAACTTTGTTGGTCTCCATCCTCTGCATGTGACTTACATTGCAGAGTTGATCTCCAACTGGGAGCAGCTTTCAATGCGAGAGTTTTCTAACTCTTTGGATTGCTCAGTGCAGTAGTGGATTTGATTCTTCTTGACAGCCTTTTCCAATTCCCTTGTAGATGTCCCTACTGGCTCAGTGATGCCCCTTGTTTGGTTGATACTAACAAGTTATGATCTCAACAAAGATATGACTAGTCTCCTATGTCAATGACAGAACAAACAATCACTTATGACAGGAATTCCTCTGGACGGACCCAGCTTTTAATTATGGTCTTGAGATATACCATGTTGTTTGGATGGGTAACGTTTTATCCTCTGTTATGGTTAGTCACAAGTGAGAGATGTTCCTTTCTATCAGTCTTCTAAAATGAAGGCTGTAGTAAATGCATTTCATTTCTGGAGGGTTCTCTTCCATGGAAGGGTAATCTCATCCTGTTGGAGGGTTCATCTTGTTGGATAGCTCAGTGGCAGTGACCTATTTCATCAATAAAGGGGGTGGGTGGGCTGCTACCATCTGATATATGTCTTGGTCTGGAACTTTCTGTGCTTGTGTTCACAACTAAAGATCGCATTTCAGATCAGACATATTCCCAGCAGGCTTCATGTCCTAGCTGATTCACTGCCAAGAAGAGTCCAGACACTTCACACAAGAGCTTCATTCTTCTGTCTGTCTTTTGGTGGATTTGTGCACTTGGGAAATCCAATGATACACATTTGTCTTCTAGCCTACCCCACTACTGTTCTTGTAACAAGAATCCTACAGAAAATGAGAGAACAGAACTGTAAAATGATTCGGATGGGTGGGACAAGTCTTGGTTGAGTGATTTACTTGATCTAAACATCCATGGGAGACTCCTGGTAAGGTTCATCTCCATCTGGGCAGGCTTCTCCTTCATGCCATGCTCCTGTCAGGATGGCCTTGCATAGAAAGGAACATTCCAAATTGTAGAGAGAATGTCACAAGCTCATAGGTTCTCCACTTTAAAGGCCTATTAGATCGTTAGCAAAAGTATGCTATTAGAAAGTGTTGTGTTTCTAGGTGCTGGTGAAAAGTCCACAACATCATTCCTTTGAGTGCCTCAGTTTCTCAGTGAGAAATGCTCCTAATATTATTATAGGCTCTGGCCCTCTTATCTCCAACTGATATATATATATATATATATATATATATATATATATATATATATATATATATATATATATATAGCACATCCTTTTGACCGAAAAAAAATGCTTTACTCCATGACATTGTACAGTATTTTTGTTGCTATCCTGTTTACATTTTTACTGTATGGAGGAGCACCCAGTCATATATGACTAAAGCAGTACTTGTTTTTCTGAGGTATTGTCCATTTCATGTCAAAATCTGTGATGTCATTTTTTTATTTAATCAAATCAAATCATCTACTGTTGAGATGAATAAGGTGGATTTGTTTAAGAACTGTTTGGATTACATAATTATAAATGTATGTGATTACTTTCTTGCAGGAGATGATAGCTATTGGGTCATGTAATCTGATTGGATCATTATTCAGCTGTTTTGCCTGTTCTGCCTCAATAGCCAGGACTACCCTTCAGGATGCCCTTAGGGGAAAAACACAGGTAACAACTATGTTGGTCTTTCATTCCTGTTTAAGTGCAACAGAGTTTGCTCCCATGGGCAGTACAATGCATCATTGGATATGTTTGTTTTTAGCTGCCCTGTGTATAAGATCAAATGAGTTTATAGTATGGTATTACATCCATCAGATATCCATTGTGCATCCCCATTGTGCATCCCCATTGTGCATCCATAAGCAGGTATTACTCTCAACTTCTTTTCCAAACACACTGAATCAGTTTCAACCAAACTTGGCACAAAGCATCCTTCAAGTTTGTAAAATGACACCAATCTACCATCAGAAAAGCTATCATTGCAACAAAGAAACCCAACCAAAAGAACCTTTAAATGACTTCTCAAAATTAGCTCAACAAAACGTAACCAGAAAATTAAGAGAAAGCATTTTGGTTTGAAGAACTTTAAAGTTTTAGCTTACTTAATCATGAAGCCAAAAAAAGCTTATGGTTTGGCCCAGTGTTCATCATCCATCAGTCAACAGTTACTTGCTACCACTCTGCAGGCCATGTATCTGATATGATTTTTAGTAAACATGGCGTATAGGTTGACATCATTATGATTATGGACAAGTTTAAATATGAGTGAGATCCATGCATATTAATGAGGTGATCATGCATCTAATTAGTTGAGGTTGTTATTCTGATCTCGTTTTAATCTAAATTTGAAGATATCATCTAGATACTAGACATGTTTGAAAATGAGTTAGATTTAAAACATACAGGTAAAACCCAATATGACACGATCCTTTATAACCCGATTCCACTTATAACATGATGGCAGCATGGCTCTCATTTTTTAATCTGAGGTGTCCTCTCTTTTTAACCTCCTAAATACATGCTCTCGGAAAAGCCAATTTTTCAAATCCCATGCCGATTATTAATCCCAGCACTGCATTTAATGTTACCTTAACTTCACCATACACTGTTTCTGCCATATTGACATGTATACATTTCAAAGTGAAAGTGCAATGTATATTTCATGTCTGATGAAGCCTGGCAAACCAAACAAGCGATATATGATCATGAGGTTAGTAAAAACTGATGACATTGAAATTTCAATGCACATTTTCTATGGGGAAGCTTTTCAGAAAATTTGTTAACAGGATCCTGCTTATATCTCGATGTTTTTCTTTGGACCCTGAGCATTGCATTATAATATGTTTTGCGTTTATGAATAAGGTAGTCCTGCATCTGGCTAAGGTTGTTTACACTATTTCTGATCTGATTTTGATAAAACTGTGAAAATAGGCTTATATGATCAAAATAGTGCACATTTTCTAATGAACGAGATCCACATGTAAAAATAGGTGATCTTGCATCTGGTTGAGTTCCTTACTCTCTTGGAAGCCATATTTCTGATCAGACAATTGGTTTTATATCATCTTGATCTCAGAAGAGTCAGATGATGTTTAATATTGGATGATCTTGCACCTGGCAAACTGAGCTTGTTTTCACTATGGAAACCATATTTCATATTCAATTTTGATAGACTTGAAATATTGGCCTTACATCATCAGGTTCACAGAAACGTCAATGTATATTAATACGGTGATCTTGCATCTGATTAACTGAGACTGCTTCATTTCTGTGGACCATAATTTTCTTATCCCATTTTGATTAAACTTGGAATATAGGCTATATGATCAAGATCTCACACAAGTTTGATAAAATCTAGGCATACTAATAATTTGAACTTCCTTCCGATTGGCTTAGCTTTGGTATGACTCTAGAGACTGTATTTGCTGATTGTATTTTGATCAAACATAGTAACAAAAACTTAAATCTTCTAGATCTCATATGGGTACAGTTATGAGCAAGATTCATTGACATTAATGAGGTGATCTTTTGGTGACTCAGTTTCTGATAAGATTTTTTGTTATCAAATTGGTAAATAGATCTATATCATGAATATATCTAATGGGTTTTGTTATGAGAGTGATCTTCATTGTGATTGGCTGACTTTTTTTATCATTTTAATAAAATGGAGACTAGGCTAATGTTATTGAGTTGTTGTTGCATCACATTATGAGAAGTAGCATGTATCTGATTACCTTAGATATTATCATCCTGGAGACTGTGTTTGACATGATTTGATCAAGTTCAGTAAATAGGCTTATATTATCAAGAACCCAGTTTATTTTGATTATTAACAAGATCTACAAACATTAATAATATTATCTTGTATTTGGTTGGTCGAGCATGGCATCACTTGAACAACAATATTTCTTATGAGATCAAACTTATTGTTAAATAATCTTATATTGTCAAGATGTTGGGTGAGTTTGATTGTGAATAAAATCTTGCATTTTTATGAAGTAATCTTGTACCATTCTGGAAACCAAATTTAAATCTAATGTTGCCATCTTGTGAAATAAGGTTACATCATCATTGTTGTATGAGAAGTGGGCTCTGCATGCAATGCATTAATAAGATGATCTTCCAGACTTGTAATCGCCCTAGATCTCCAGATTATCATTCAGTTTTGATAAAACTTAGTACATAGGTTTATAGCATCAAGATCTTGAATGAGTTCACTTATGAGCAAGAGATTATGTATATTATCTTTATCATTTGAGATAATTTTTATCAGATTCAGTACAGTAAGTAAAATTGACCTGAGATAATAGTTTAGGAAATAGTTCACATAGAGTTACATTTTTTTACCATAAAAATAATAATTAATTAAATCTATCATATTTTTTTGTTCACAACTTCATATTTTTTGGGTCATCCTACTATTGTTTGTACATAAAACGATCTACTGTGAAGATTTACTTTTGCCAAAGTGATAAAAAGTACTGCCCTTTAAATTTTATAGCTAGGAATAAGAGATAAAAATCATTGTTTTGTTGCATTTTTATTTATGTATTATTTTTATTTCATTTTCTTAATATTGAAGACAGGTTCCTGTTTCAAACGGCTTCAGAAATATACCAAAGTTTGATTTAGGTACATCAAATGACCAGGGTATTGTTTTTCTAAGCAAGTTATGAATAGTGACTAACTTTGGGTTAGTTCTTAACTGAGGCATCTAATGGAGAAATAGGAGACTCATGCAATATAATAATCATTGTTTATCATCATGCATGTAGGTCATTGATAATTTCTTTCTTTTATTATTGTATTTCACTCCATATTTTTATGTTTTTTATTTGCATCATGTTTCAAATGGCATTAGAAAAAATATTGATGTATCACTTAGATATGCAAAATGACTAGTTTATTCTTTGCCTAGTATATTTGGTATAATCCCATATGAGAAATATAAATATTTGTTTCCTCAGTGAAACACAAACCCAAATTATCTGTTATCTTTGCATAAATGTGTAAATGAGGCATCTAATAATGAAAAAGAAAAAAATTTTTAAGAAATATTCACCAATTATAAGTGTATAGAAAGCCCTTTGCTCAGCTTACTCGGGAAGGGCAACTGTTTTGTTAACAGAGAATCTATTTGCATTTATCACATTGCCCTTCTTTTGTCTTTTGTATCAGTGATAAAATATAATGATTTATGTTTTTGTTCTTTTGTTGTCATTACAATATATACCGCTTTCATTAACAGCTGGACAACATCGTTAATGAGCACTCTTTATTACATCAGTCAGTGTAACTAAGAAATGCACACATTTGAAAATGAGTTCAGAAGCCATTTGAGTTTATTTATCCTGTAAAAATAATATCTCAGTACAGGACGAAGTGAAGACCACAGACCATTGGGCAATTAATCTTATTGTCTCAATATAGTAATGCAGTAAAAACTATCAAAACCCAGTTAGTTTTAATCATAAATGCAAAAGTCATTGACTCTATGAAACATATTCAAAGGACAAAGAAAAGATCCATCCAAGATGCTGGCTGACCCTTGATGTATTTGCATGGAAAGGAGCGGGAAATTTTATCCTGGATACTCTGTATGTGGGACCATTACATGCCTGTAACAATTGAGATGTTGCAAAATTATGCTACTGCAGATATTGAGGAGGAAAGGTTTCAGGGCTCAGGAGGATGGGTTGATGGATTTTTCAAGTGAAATGGACTCGCACTGAGATGTAGAACTTCACTATCTTAAAAACTAAAGACCTAGAGGAAAAACCAGATATCTAAGAAGGCTGCGGGAGGAGGAGGAATTTATGAACATTTAATTGGAAATATGGACAAAATGCCAGTGTATTTTGACATGGTTCCAGGGAAGTTAATTGATAAAGTCAGGACAAGAGAGGTGCATATTAGAGGTACCTGCAGTGACAAGCGCATTTCACTTGTGTATTACATGCCTGGCATCTGGTGACTTGTTGCCACCCATGATAATCTTACGGGGAAAAAGAAACTTAAAAATTGTAAATATCCCAAAGGGAGTTGTAGCGTAAGTTCAGCAAAAAGCATGGATGGATGAACACCTAATGTTGGATTATATTGATAAAGTTTGGAAAGCATGCACAAAGCATGCTCCTCAAAAAAATATTTTTTGATACATGTTGCTTTGTTGTTCTCTCTCTTCCTGTCATAACAATAATCGGATTCTTGACTTGAGAGCAGAATGAGATCAGATTTGTACATAAGTTTTGTACATTAAGTTTTTGAGTGTCGTGTGTTCCATAGACCTTGTCCGGGTATGATCCCATTTTTTTTTGTACATGGTCATTACCACAAAATGATAATTATTTATTTTACATATAATTTTTCATACACTGAAATTAATAATTATTTTTTCATGTACGAAACATTACATGAAATATGGTAGGTCTGCTTGGTGAAATGGTCAATAGATAAGTTGTGGAAGTCAGGTGAGCAATACAAGGACCACTCTGTCCTCTTGTTTACAAATTATGTCAACCCACCATCAAATATGGATGCTGTCAGTAAATACAGGAAATCTTGTAAAATAACTTCTCAAAACACTCAAAAGAATTAGGCCAAATTTGACAGAATGCATCCTTGAATAAAGAGTTTTCAAGTTGTACAAATGTTGCTGATCTGCCATAAGTTATGGCCACCATTACTAAATTAATAAAATAGACAAACTTTAATTTACTAGTTCTGGAAAACGGCATAACAAAGTTTGAGTAAAGCTTTCAAACAGCCCTGGTATGCATAAGAACACTATCCATATGACTTTGTTTTCATAGTGGGAATAATGAGTATATGATTGTCAGAAGAGGAGCGTAAGTTTCTTGCTGGTGTGTACACATGGGTGAGGTCAGATAGGTATGTTGGAGTAGAGTCTGACAGTGAAACATAGCACAGAGAACAAATTTTGTGCTTGATTCTGGATCGAATGGATAGCCAGTAGAGGGTACAGAGCAGCATGGAGGTGTGCTCTGATCGTGGTACTCTAAGTATGATCCGAGCAGCTGGGTTTTGAACTTTTTGAAGTTTCTGGAGCAGATATTGAGATTAACCAGACATAATTGAGTTACAATAGTCCAGTCTTGAAAGTACTAATGAACACACAAGTGTTTTAGTGGCATCAGCTGAAAGATATTTGTGAATTGAGCTGATGCATCTCAGCTCAAGATATGCAGCGAAGCATATGTTCATGACATGTTGGTGCAAAGTGAGAGTACTGTCCAGAGTAACACATAGGTTTCATGCTGATTGTGTGAATTTAATATTGGTGTTGCTGATATTTATTGTTTAAGGTAAAGGGTATGAATGAGAAAGTCTTTATGTTGTGATGAGAATGGCCTCAGTTTTATCATCATTCATCTGCAGCTTGTTACATGTCATTCATGATTTCACATCAGAAATGCACCTCTCTACACATTGGATGGTAGCATCAACTTCAGTTGGGTGGCTAGATTTGTATATTTGGGTGTCATCAGTGTACAATTGGTGAGACACTGGATGATGATGTATGACACTTGAGAGCAACTGAGTATACAGAATGAAGAGAACAGGTCCAAGAACAGACCCCTGTGGAACACCACAACATAGATCAACTGGGCAGGAGTGTATTCCATTTGCAGATACAATTTGTGTCCTCTTGACCAAGTAGGACTTGAACCACAGTAAGGCTGTATCATGAATGCCAAATACATGCTGGAGACGGTGAAGTAATGTATTATGGTATATTGTGTCAAATGCTGCAGAAAAATCAAGGAAGATGAGTACTGTAATCTTTCCGCTATCCAAAGCAGAGAGAATGTCATTAACTACTTTTAGAAGAGTAGTTTCAATACTGTGGAAAGGCGATATGCAGATTGTACATTGCTAAAAAGACTTTGAATTCTGATGAGATACAAGCTGGGATAGAACAAACCTTTTCTGAGATTTTTGATATGAATTGGAGATTAGAAACTGGGCGGTAGTTCTTTGAATTGTTATGGTCTAGTGTTGGTTTCTTCAGCAAAGGCTTTACAATGGCAGTTTGAAAAATGATGGGAATTCCCCCAGATGAGAGAGAGTTATTAATAACATCAGTTAGTGAAGGCAATACTGGATCTAAGCACTCAAGCAGCAGTGATGTTGGAATTGGATCAAGTTCATATGACTTTTGTGCACTCTTCATCAGGATTGTACGTACAAAATCCATAGAGACAGGTTCAAATGCTGCTAATGGTTGCTGCTCAAATTCTGTAATTTTAAAGAAAATAAGCATATATATAACAATTTTGCTTCATACCTTATTCAACTAGTATTTTTGCATGCTTTATTTTCTTTAAAATTAATACAGTTTTAATCCTTGCTAATCCTTGCTAATAATGATTTTCACAAAAAGTGTTCTCAAAGTACAGGTAGTTTCTTATTAGAAGTTATCATGTTATACAGTCAACTGTCATTTCAGTGGTATTCATTTGTTATGTATATTTGATTTAATTTAATTCCTTGTTTGTAAGTTTAAATTTGTTTAATTCATTACTTGCTATTACAATGTAACTTCATTTACTGGAATAGAGTTCAGTTCTGACTGATTTTTGTTATTATGGACGTAAAGAATTTTATAGAAACATTGTAACTAATGCTGACCTTGTTCCTGACCTTGATTCAGAACCAGTGATATTTTGCAGTAAACAACTTTTTTCTTTTTTTTCTTTCTCAGAGTAAGATTCATAAAGTAGATTCAAGGCCATACTTAGACTATGTGTTAAATAACTTGTATCACTTACGTTTTTCCAGAGGATTGACCCACATACGGGCATCTGTTTTGCGTTGTAGCTAGATTTATTGTTGATGTTTTGAGAAATAATGGTCATACTTGCCTTAACACTTGAGACTTCAGGTGTTTTATGTTGTTACCAGTTTTTGAGCTAATTATTTTATCTTATTTTAAAGAAGTGATTCTTTCCCATGGAAATACTAGTGCTCTAAATTAATTCTTGGACAAGGACATTTATCAAAATTCATACAGAATTCAAATTGGAATATTATTTTCTGTGATTTAACAATGAACTGTTGATACATCAGTATAATGCTGACCACAGCATGTGTCATCACCTTCCATTTTGGATTTCATTGGGATTTGAACTCATTTTCATTAGGACTTTTTGTTTCTAGGACTTTTTTTAATTCTTGGATTATTTTTGGATTTGATTTGTAAAACCGTAAGATCTTTTTCTCATTTATACCTTGTTTTTCTAGGGAAATAAATTATTAGTTAAAATGTACAAAGCTTGTTGTCCTCACTTTTTTGTTACGTTTTGTGAGAGCCTAAACACATAACACAAGGTTGATAATGATTCAGTGATGAATATTTTAATGAAAAGTTTACATCATATGAATGAACATTGGGACTGCTATATCTCATGGTTTGTGACATTCAATACAAAAACACTTTTAGTATGAAGATTAGATTTATATTTCTGACTCATTGTTCTCGTTTATTCGATGCTGATTTTAGAATGACATAATATAGATTGTTAACTTCTAAATGAAAAGTGAGCTGTTTACAGGGACAGTGGTCTTGGATAATGTGGATTGTGAAAAAGCTTGCTAGTAGCTTCCCATGTGTTGGTGGTTCTTCACGGGTTTTCCTCCACCATTTATACTGGCTGCCATGTTCAACCTATTTGTGCTGAAAAATGGTGTTAAACTCCATAACAACAATAACAACTACACAGATAGATTGTGAACTCTATAGGTGTGCTCTTTACAGGGAATGATTTGTTAGTTGTAAATTAAAGATGTGCATTTTACAAGGACAGAGGATAGAATGGCTAGAAATGAACTTGGTCATTGTAATAAGAATTGACTGTATAACACTGTGTATCTACAAAAAAATGTGGTCTTTCATGAGAGGCGATCTGTCAAAAGATTTGTCTTTCAAGTCCTGTTTTACATGTACATTAAAATGAACAATATATTCATTGCAGGTGGCAAGTCTGGTATCATGTTCATTGATTTTGGCTGTGATGTTTTTCATGGGGCCATTGCTGTATCATCTACCTCTGGTGAGTTTGTCTGTTTGTCTGTCTCTCTGTCTGTGCTTGAGGTTCTTTTTAAACCTGTCCATCTACCCGTTTGTCAAAACATTGTCATTAGGCCAGACCTTTCTTGTTACCAACCACTCTGGTGAAGATGCATGAAAGAAGAGACCCTTATTCTTTGAAGATGAGCACATTCGACTTGTATTTGTGAGAGTTATTGCCCTTGATATACTTAGGAATCCAGATTGGCCTGTGAGCACAGTAGGAATTTAACTTGCTTGACTTGAACTAGATTTTATCAAAAGCTTCATCTCAACAAGGTCTTGGATGAGTTCATTGATGACTTGTTTTCCCCCATAATTTATAGGACTATGACCCTTGATTGACTTGGAAAAGTCATTCTGTTTAGATTAGTCATGCCATTGGTTTGTGATTGCTTTAGGATTCACATTTTATTGGCTAGATGTCAATTATAATATTGTAAAGCTTTATCTTGGCAACTGGTTATACTGAGTTTTTGTGCAGTTACATCATTTGCTCAGTTAAAATTACTCCAGCCATTTGGTGACCAGCAACGGGGTAAGTGAACATGTTGGTAGCACCTTCTTGTTTCTACCCATCTACTTAATTGCTCATCTTCTCAGCTGAATGCTTAAATCTCCTGTCTCTGTATTTTCTCTGCATTCTTTCTGTTCTCTTAATTTTGCTGCATATGTTCTTTGGAAGTATTTACTTGTTTATATACATTTATTTCTCATTTGGTAATACCATATATACTTGCATACAAATCAAGTCTAACTACAAATAACATAGACCCTGATCTGCCATTGCATAATATGCTGGCAGATCAGTCTCTGTGGTTGTTCTATTGATCAGACTGAATAGACCCAGATCTGCTTGCATATTATGCAATGGCAGATCAGGGTTGATGCAGTTTGCAGTTGGATCCAACATATGAGTATATTGAGATGTCTAGATATCTTATTCTGAATAATGACATTAATGTTTTCTTTATATTTCTTGTGGAGGAAAGATGCACAAAAACTACACAGCTGCAAACACAACAGATGAGACCCTGTATTCTCAAAAACATGATGCAGAAGCTCAAATCCACAAGTTCTATCCACAACTTCTGATGCTCTGTAATTTTAATTAGAATGAAATTGGAATCATAGAAATCTCAGGATTTCACATCATATATTTTTTTACTCTCATGCCAGGTTTCATTTACATAAGTGTACACCACAAATAAAATCAGAAATTTTTTTTTTGGCTTAATTTGAAGATTGTTACTTAATAGGTTTTGAGAATGTAAATCCTAGCCTGTGAGTCATCAGACTTGTGATCTTTAGATTTATAGCTTGTTTTACCAATCAGAATCAGCATCACATTTGTTTGGTCATTTCTGATTGGCTGATAGTGGAAACTCAATCTCAGTCTTGAGCTGATCTGCCATTGTACAATGTATCATATGAACAGGGTCTATGCTGTCAAAGCTTGAGAATTCAATAAATTGGGCATTGCAGCTTGGGAACCAATTGCAGTTTTGGAAATTCAGTGGCGTACTTAGTGAGCAACTCAAGAAAACAAACTTATAATATCAGTCCAAATCTTTATCATCAAGACATTAATCAGCCGTATAAAATACTAAAATGGCTTAGTGACCATGACAAAATAAACATGTTTCATTGTCTGTATGACTTAGTGTTCTCACTGAAATTCAGTATTATAATTTAAAACATGCACAGAACATTTGGAACTTACGATGTCTGTTTCACTTCAATCATTGCTTACTGTACTGTGAAGTGATATAATTACTACATTATAGCATCATGAATGTGACATGGCTTCTTACTTTAGTGTATAGTGCACAGGTTTGATGAATTTTTAAATACTTGTTCAGTTATTATTGTATGGACAATAAATGATTGTATTTTTAAAATATTTTTCTGTGTAAACACCCTTACCTAGGGATAAATATTGAACCAAGAATAGTGTAAGAAAAAGCTTTGTGTTTTAAGTTATTTTGGATTGCATAAACTTCTGGCTATGTAAACATGTCATATTTTTAAACAAAAGTTAGATACTACAATGGCGCACAAGTAGTCTTTCTTAAAATTCTAAGTAGGATGAATGATTGGTCCAAGTCTCTGACATAAGAGATCCTGAGTCTTAGACATTATGGATCCTGATTGGTCCTGTCTCTCACATGATATATCGTGTTTGATTCAAGTCTTAGACATTATGGATCCTGATTGGTCCAAATCTTAGACAATATGGATCCTGATTGGTCCAAGTCTTAGACATTCTGGATCCTGATTGGTCCTGTCTCAGACATGATATATCCTGTTTGGTCCAAGTCTTAGACATTATGGATCCTGATTGGTCCAAGTCTTAGACATTAAGGATCCATGTCCAAGTCTTAGACATTATGGATCCTGATTGGTCCAAGTCTTAGACATTAAGGATCCTGATTGGTCCTGTCTCAGACATAATAGACCCTGATTGGTCCAAGTCTTAGACATTATTGATCCTGATTATCCTGTCTCTAACATGATATATCCTGTTTGGTCCAAGTCTCAGATATAAAAGTCTCAGATATAATAAATTTTTATTGGTCCAAGTCTCAGACATAATAGCTCGTGATTGGTCCAGTTCTTTGACATAATAGATCCTGTTTGGTCCAAGTCTCAAACAATATGGATCCTGATTGGTCCAAGTGGGTGACATCTGAGTCATGGAAGTATTTACTTATCTATATGTCTGAATGAAGGGTATATGGAAGTGTGTGAAATGTAGGGTTCTTTAGCTAAATTATTTATCTTATTGTTTGGTGATTATTATGCATCACCTAATTTGTATAGTTTCTTAGTGGACATATTTTACCCATACCACTGTTGTATCAGACTTTAAAATATATTACATGGGAGATGACAGAGGGATGGGAAAAATATCACCAAACAAAAGCTAAAGGAGATATTATGTGTATCAATGAGTTAATATGAAGATAAAAACAAATTAAAGTATCTGCATGGTATACATTCCATAGACACTTGCTTATGAAGTATAGGCTGGCATATGCTACCAAATGCAAGGGAGTGGCAACATTTTGACTTTAATAGACAGTTGGCTCTGATGTCGCTTGTTGGACATAGTGATGTCAAAGACTTGGATTAAGATCCTAAACTGCTTCCATGTCATTTGGCTTGGAGTTGGGTAGTGTGTGTTAGTCATCAGGTTCATCAGTGGTTTTTAAATGTAATTAAAAAAAGTTTGAGAAATATATATGTTTTTAGAGTAGACTGTGCACAGGTGACATATATTTTATGTATTTACAGGCAGTGTTATCATGTATACTGATGGTGACCTTGAAGAACATAATCAAAGAATTCCAGGATGTTATACCATTGTGGAGATATTCCAGATTTGATGTGGTAAGCTTAGCAAAGAGCTACTCCATAATGTTTTTTTAGTGCATAATCTTAACCAAAGTAGCATGTCCATGCTTGAAAGTTGTGGAGGGTGTTAACCTGGAGCACCTTGCCATTTCAGTCATTACATGATGCTTAGGGTAAGTTTGCAGTTCATCAAAAGCATACAAAAAGAATTGATGGTAAGTACTTTTATGCCACAGAGACCCTGTTATTTTCATTTCATTGTCATGTTATTACCAATCTGTTAAGAGCGACATAAAAACCAACAAACCAAACCACCCCACCAACCCACCCGTGAAAAACATTTCTAGACTGATGCAGACTGAAACTCAGTGTCATCAATAGTTTTCAAGGCATATCAATGTTTTTACTTGTACTGTGGGGATTCATTCCCAGCATGCATTAAGCATGTCAGTTTTTTTACTTGTACTGTGGTGAGTCATTTCCTGATTGCATTAAGCATATCATATTAGTTTCCATGTATAATGCCATTAATGTGAATTATTATTATGTGCGGCGATCCTTTATAAATCTGTTGGGTAATCCCTTCATGTTATATTTCAGATTGTGTGGGTTATGACATGGGCGGTTGCAGTCTTTGTTGAGATACCATTAGGCCTAGTGATTGGGGTTTCACTCTCCGTGATGGGAACAGTGTGGAAAACTCAGTGGTTAGTCAATATTTCTGAACCTGTCAAACTTATTGCCCCACCATATCTTTGGAGTGTGGCATGTAACTCTGTCACATTTCGTCATGGATGCTGTATTGTCAGTTTTGAATTTCATTTCTTCTCAGTGCCTTTTAAAGGACTTTATCAGTTTAAACTGAATTGGCAGTGAAGCTTTAAGAAGACCTAGTTCAATTTTGATTTTCATCACTTTCCAGCAAATTTAGTCCATGTTATGTCCCCTGTTCAACTTACAACTGTGTATTTTATTTGTATTATTTTGGTGTTGTCATTTATATTTTACAGACACGGTTCAGCTATCTTTCTAAAATATTGATACTTATTGTTGCTTATCGATTGCTTAGCATAGTTTATGCAGATCAGTAGGTGACCCACTCACTATCATCCACATTACAAAAATAGTCCACATTAATATGGAGGAGCTGTATTAATAATCACTCGCCAACCAATCAAAATATTTCCAGCTGTTCAACAATTCCTGGGAGTGATGAGCACATTATATTTCTAATGACCAGTAGACTTGTACTTTCACCATCCTTGCTATCAGCAATTTTCTGTTTGAAATATGTTGCTGATTCATGTACATATTGAGATCTGTGGTAATATATTTTGCATAAACGTCATCTTATTCAGATTTGCTCTTTGTATGCTATTTAAATTTAACTTCCATTCTTGTCCATTTCAGGCCCAAGATACAAAATTTCTTTACAAAGTTGCTATTGCTATTGGACAAAGTTTCATGCTTCATTTATCTCCATCTCTCAGTTAATAATAGTTAAATGACATATGACATAAATTCTACCAGTCTCCTTTATTATCATTTGGAACAATTAAGATTGTATTGATTGAGGTAGGTGGATTTCAACTGCCCCTCCCCCTTATAATTAATTCACCAGTTATTAATGACTAGAATATTAAGTATATGTCAATAAACCCCTGGTTTTGTAACATCTAAACTTAGGACTTGAATTTGTCACTGCTAAATAATCTCAAACCATTAATTGTTTGTCTAAAATCATTATGTAAATACACTTGGAGTGTTAGGCTTGTCTAACTCTGAGGCAGATTGGTTCACTTAAAGTTTAACACTTTACTATATAAAATATGTACAAATGTAAAATTGAACTAACTTTACTGTCTTTCATCCATTTTTAAAAATATTGTCATTATCACATGACTGTTAATAGTTTAATATACCCATGTCATGTAACTTTGTTATTTAGATTAATGTACCTATATCATATTTTATTTAATGTTACATATAATGACATCACAAATGAAGGCACAATGTCATGTAAGGCAAAGACACATAAACTGAGACATTAAGAACTATTTCAAAGTCATTTCACTAAAATATTCTTTGGCATTGTTAAAGAAAATCTGTATTTTATTGTCTTCAATAAATATGATCTGACATTCACTTGTGATCATTTGAAAATGAAATTTATGAAAATTGTCATAATTTAAACCTATTCCCAGAATTTATCGATGTGTAAAAAATTCCAGATCAGTATCATGTGACTGTTTACAGCCAATCGTATTGCAGAAAATCCATTTCATTTATGAAAATTGGAATTATTAAAAGATAATCTATTTATCAGCTGACATAATGAATTACTCTGCTGATAATCTGGTCATGATTTTTGAAAGAAAAGCTTTGATTCAATAGAGAATGCTGTGTGAAAAGGTAGATATAGCTATATGGGATTTGACTATTTGCCAGTTACCATAAGTCAGTGACTTAAAGACATATAACACAATAAATTCTATGACAAAATAAATGGAGACAAAAAGATGTATAGCCATAATGCTATTCCGAAAGTAACAAATTAAAGTATAAATAATTGTAATATTACTTTTAATGCATAGAAAAACACAAATGTATGGATGTATTTATTGTGTTTCTCTAAAATTATTTGCCTTTTAGGCCCAAAAATCTACAACTGAAGCAGCTGACAGGTTCTGAAGTATATGCAGATAAAAGATACTATGAAGATGGGGTCAGTAACACAGGAGTTTTAAAGTTAATTGATTGCACTCTTTGAGCCTTAAATTTGATGAGTTGTAACAATCTGTGCGAAGAGCTGCAATTATCTATCTATGCAGGTGCAGTGGCTTTCTCTAGACTCTTTTCTCCTCTACTTCAGAGATTGCTTCACACAACCACACTTCTAAAAATACTTTATACAGTAAAACATATAAAAAACCAGATACTTTTACCACCAGACGTTTATTTGGTGTTGTTCAACCAGACATCTGTCATGTCTATGTGTGATGTCCATCAATGAGGATCTGGTAAAATGTTTCATTGCTCACTCTTACTGGTATATGGCATTTTTGGTCAACCTTTGCACAAGTGAAGCAACAGAGGTCTTTCTTAAAACTTATCCTAACACACTTTCTGTGATCATTCAAGCAAATATTCTACTGTAAGTTTAAAAAGATCTCAAAACATATTATAAACAGACATCAAATGCAAGAATCGTGTCTCAATCAGCCAGTGAAACTGTCGATGTTGGCATGAAACATGACATCAACTCCTTGTCGCAATGACATATTGCACTTCCTCATAAAACCAGTAAAATATCTCTACCAATTTTTGAGAAAGCCCCTTTCTAGTTTCACAAAAAAAACTCATATATTCTTTTCTTTTTACCAGAAATATATTAGACTGTGAGAGTCTGGTTAAATGGGACTAAGTTTCTGTACACATTTCAGAGTGGTTGCCAGTACAAAGAGGTTAGATAAGTGTTATGAGAAATGGCAGTAAACCCAAAACTACAAGAGAACAACAACTAGCTCTTCAGGTACTTCATATATTATTGTATAAATTGCAGGAATCAACGTCAAGTAAAGTTTTGATACTGAGGTTCGAGGCACCAATCTACTTTGCCAATGCACAGAATTTCCAGGAGTCAATGTTGGCCAAAGTAAATACTGTGACAAGTTATGGTGGACAATCAAAGACAATTTATATCACAAAACCAGAGGAGGTAATATGGTGTACATATTTTAATCATAGGTACATATTTTAAGCATAGAGTACATATTTTAATCATAGGTACATATTTTAATCATAGAGTACATATTTTAATCATAAAGTACATATTTTAATCATAGAGTACATATTTTAGTCATAAAGTACATATTTTAATCATAGGTACATATTTTAATCATAGGTACATATTTTAATCATAAAGTACATGTTTTAATCATAGAGTACATATTTTAATCATAAAGTACATATTTTAATCATAGGTACATATTTTAATCAAAGGTATATATTTTAATTAAAGAGTACATATTTTAATCATAGAATACATATTTTAATCATAGGTACATATTTTAAGCAAAGGTATATATTTTAATCATAGAGTACATATTTTAATCATAGGTACATATTTTAATCAAAGGTATATATTTTAATCATAGAGTACATATTTTAATCATAGGTACATATTTTAGAGAACATATTTTATACATATTTTAGAAAACATATTTTAATCATAGAGTACATATTTTAATCATAGAGTACATATTTTAATCATCATAGAGTACACATTTGAATCATAGAGTACACATTTGAATCGTAGAGTACATATTTTAATCATATGTACTTATTTTAATCATAGATACTTATTTTATTCATAGTGTACATTTTTAATGAATCATCAAAAGCAGAGATAATACCCATACACTTTTGCACTGTATTTCTTTTTTTGATCCATTACTTTATCATAATACCTTGGGAATACAATCACTACTTTGCATATCCAGCCCTCCCAAGTTAAATATTAGCTGTAAAAAAGCTAAAAGTTGCATGGCTTAATAGGTGCGAGTCACAGAAGAATAATCTCCCCTTCATTAGAGGGATGGGTGCCAGATCCCATCCATACATTACTTACTACTGTTGATATTTAGAAGCAAGCTGTTGTAGAGATCTCCCCAAAAACTTGTATCAAGTGGTATTTCAGACACTACTGAGCAAGTTAGGGAGGTTTCTCAAATAGGGTAGTGTACTCCATATATATTTTTATGTCTTGCTCTTTTTGGTTTTTGATCTGAGACAGAATTGTCTGACATTATTAGAAGAACAACTTCATCATCTGATACACATGCCGGTGCCTCTTTTATGCATACCTTGATTGCTAATACAGTGACATCACTCAAAACATTAAGCTCCTTGGGATCCCCTCTCAAACAGATTTGGTTTTGAGAGGGTTCTGTTTACTGCAGTTTTTACAGATGTGAAATAAATGTCTTTTTCTGAGCACTTATGTGATAGGAGAGAGTAAGAGATGATATGTTATAGGGCCTGAGTTGGGAATGATTTTAGTATTAGCTTGCCACACAAGATCATTCAGTTTGGCAAATTCTAACACTCGTTCTTGAGAAGGAAAGTATTGCAATATTTATATGTTATGGCAAGATATCTGGTTTCAAAAGATGGAAATTTAATTTGTGTTTATGCCACTGTTGGTAGCAATTACAGGCGTACACTTTTTCTGCAAAAAGGAAACTCTTATGGCACAATAAACATGTTCTAGTCACTTTGGAAAATTAAGCATTCCGTCAGATTCCATTGCTTTTATTTAAATTTGGTGCTGACTTCCTTTGATGAAAGGTTCTTTGTTTCTTATTGAAGACCATAGTTGGCATTCTTTGATGAAAGGTGCTTGTGTTATTGAAGTCACTGCTAAAGGAGAGCTTTGTAGGACCAAACAAATGTCCATGTCTTGTCGCATTGGCAACATCAAATAATTGTAGAACATTGATACAATTTTTTTTCCATTAGTATTTATACAGAATGGTTGGAGCTTTCAAAGGTAATAGTTTGTTTAGCTTCAGCAAAACTTTTTGGGGGAGGGCACATTTGAAAAAAAGGAATTAGTCATCATTTGGTCAGTAACTGTTACTGCCATCAAAGGTTGGTTGATTGTAGCTAGTCCTGGTATCATGACTATTGGAGTGTATTACAGCATACGTCACTCAGGCCAAATGTCAGCATAAGTGGATTATGATGTAACAATGCACTGTTATGATGGTGTGACATTTTTCAGCATTCATCAGAGCAAAAGCTGTATAACTCTTAATCTTTATGATCATTGCCATTTGATTCCATGAATTTGTTTGGGGGTCGGATGGAAGGGATACAGAAAGAGGCAATGCAATAGGTGTCCCACCAGCTCTCCTTTCCTCATTCCACACCTTTTTTGTCCCCAACAGTCTCTGCCACAAAGGAGACATGTTAAGAGGCAGGGGATAGGCAGTAGTGTCCTGCTCAAAAACAACAGACTCATCTGCAGCAGGGTTTCAGATAGCAACAGACTTTCCAGTCTTGGAGGCAATTTAATAAGGGTCAAAGGAAACAATGTTTCTCTTTCCCCATGCCTCCCAATAATTGCCATTGATGTATTAATCTCTCATTTGTGTTCGACTTCATCATACTTAGATCACTTTTTTCTGGACAATGATTGGGTGATAAAACATATCTTTAAAGGGGTTTAGGATTTAGTTTATATAGCCCCCCTCCCCCACAAATTCAATTGTTTCACATACTGCGGAACAGTTTAAAGCTCTATGTTTTGAATTCATTCACAGTCTATGACCAGTTATATAAAGAGTCAACTCTATCTTCTACTTATTCAAGACCACTGACTGCGACTTCAGTGTACCTGGATAATAGCCTTTAGATACATGTGGTAAATCCTGTTTTGCTTTGCTAAACTTGCTGTTGGGTTGTTTTATTAAACACTTCATCCATCAGAGAATGGAATTTCTGACCTACGAGTCAGCAGGGATAGTCCTGGCTTTTAAAAAGCTGTTGCCAAAAAAATCGCCAACCTCAATATTTTGTCGCCAATTTTCAAAAAGTGTCGCCAGAACAAGTAGTGTACATTTTTTCAAGTGTTAATTTAGTCTGTTAATGTAACAGGCAATGAAAATTACAAAAGATGAATTAGTTAATACTCTAATTACAACAAGCATTAACAAAAGGTTACAAAGTGTTGCATGAAGATCCGTCGCGATTTTAGGGCTGCCCACTTGTTGAATGCAGTTTTAAAGTCTAATTTTTCACATCTGTACATGCTGATTCTCATTAAATTCTCGAGAGATGAGATGCAGAGTTTATTTCTGATGTCAGTTTTTATGAGGTTCATCTTACTGAATCCACGTTCACAGTCTACAGTGCTGACAGGTGACACCAGTAGTCTCTCAGCAGCCCCCCCCCACCCCCACTTTATGGCTAGCTTCACAAAGCTTGTAGTGAATTGCTTCCTAAATCCCAAGAATGATCACTGAATGCTGTATAAATTTTCTCGACAAGCAAAATAGGATCTCCATTCCCACGAATGAAACTTACATGAGTCAACACCTGGCAATATTGGACCGTATATATAAGCATAAATTCACACCCAATTTAGGGATTCTTTCACTCCTGTATTTTGAGAAATAAATAATTATTATTAATTATGCAAAACTGTTTTTTTTTGCTATTTCTTGTTGCAGAGTTTAAGTCTCTGCAGCTGTAACACGGATTGATGGCAAAAGGAAAAGATCAATGAGTAAAATGCTGCGCTGGCGACAGATATAATTGTGACTGAGATTTTTTCCATTTGCTTTGTATTTATACGCAGTAGTCAGTACTTCAAAGGTTATGTTTTCTATGAAGGTTCAGCAAAACTATTGTATTGGTATATGTCAACAACAACAAAAAAAAACAACAGAAGGATTAGCCATTCAATTAATTGTATCTGTTCTATTCGCGTCTTCAGAAGTCGGTCAGTTGTAGGTATAGTTCGGTAGCATGATTGACTGTATCACAGCATACAGTACTCAGCCCAGATGTCAGCAAAAGCAGATTATGATGTAACAATGCATGGTAAAGATGAGGTTGTCAATACGAACAGAGGATTGTTTGTGTAACAGATTGATTCCAATGCATTGCTTAGTCAAGTTTGTGGCTTCCTTTCATTCTCCCTTTTAATTTATCCAGTCCAAATCCATGATTGTATGTACAAATTAAATAACCAAAAAGTCTGTCGCCAAAAAAATCGCCAGATGGGATATTTTTGTTGCCAATAAGGAAAAAAAATCACAATTTGCGACATTGGCGAAGCCCAGGACGATCCCTGAGTCAGTATTGTTTGATTGCTTGCTCAGTGGAACCCATTTTCAGGTCATCTAGATTAGTAAATCCCAATTGAGATAAAATGATTTCCACATCATTGGCAAGACAAGCAATTGATGATGGGAGGAATTTCTCCAGAGTTGTCCAGACCAGAAATCACAATTTGTATGGATGCCAGTTTATTTTGGCTGGGGGCTAACCTATTGCCTCACATTACAACAGTAAATGGCAGCTGGATGAACAAGCCCTTGTTTGATTGCTTGCTCAGTGGAACCCGTTTTCGGGTCATCTAGATTAGTAAATCCCAACTGAGATAAAATGATTTCCACATCATTGGCAAGACAAGCAGTTGATGATTGGAGGAATTTCTCCAGAGTTGCCCAGTCCAGAAATCACAATTTGTATGGATGCCAGTTTATTTTGGCTGGGGGCTAACCTATTGCCTCACATTACAACAGTAAATGACAACTGGATGAACAAGCCTTTCATGTATATGCTTTGAAAATGAAGGCTGTAATGATTGCCTTTCATTCTTGATGAGAGAACCTGTGCAAGAAAGTAATCAACATAAGGGCTGTTCCAGTAAAACATATATCCCCCCCGGGGATGGAACTTCAAAAAAACTTCTGTAGGAGGTTGTGTTTCGAATTATTTTAATTCTGACAGTGGAAGGTTGGCAAGGATAATCACTTCTGTTGTGGGTTGTGCTAACAAAATGAGAAATCGCTGGTGGGTTTGTCAGAAAGAAGAAAGAAAAAAACCCCTGAATATATATTTAAAATTGCATCTACCCCCCCTCCGAGCGGTCTAACGTGAATAAAACATTGGGTCAGAAAACGATGTCAGTACACGCGAGTGCATGTACTTTGTACGAATTTGCGTACTTTTAAAGCAGTGATACGCGTTCGGCAAATTACGTCAATGCCGCGGATATAAAAAAAAGTGCTTTGCGCAGTATGCAATTTTTATTAAACTTTTAAATTTAACTTTAAAAGTGCATTTTGCAACGGAATTGGCGCTGCCACAGCTGTCTCACATCGCTTGATGCGACATCCAGATATTTGGATACTTCGGTTCAACATGAATGGCTCTTAAACTAAATCTGATTCGTTCTTTGGCCCAGGAACAAGCAGTTTATGGAGTTTTAGCCTTACTTTCATCGTGGAAGTTTTACAAATGCGTGTTTCCAATAAGGGCCACACAGGAAACCAAAATGGTTGAATCACAACACGGTATGTCTTCAGACGAAGTTTTCATTGGCAAATACTGGCTGGTGATAGCTATGATGACAATGAATTTCATGTATATCGGTCTGTTGGACATTGGAAAAATGTCACTGGAAATACCAGTGTGTGATTTTGAGCCTAAAATTGATGTTGAGTGCGAGTCCGGTGTACGTGTTGGATGGACAATATACCGGTTACATTTATTAAATATACCCGTGTCTAAACAAGCAGACTATGGGAATGTTGTACTTAAAACCCTAATACAGCATTATGGAAGAGAAAAATCTGGCATAAGAGGCAGCAAAACACTGATTCAAGGAAGTGAATCTTTGGCAGGGTTCATGTTAGTGAAAACTGACAGAGGTCTCGGAAATGCTTATAATCATGCGTATTTGGACGCCAATTTTTTTTAATTTAGGTGGGCGCTAAAATTCAAAGTCTTGTCAGTCCTGCTTCAGTTACCTATATAGTGGGAAAATGTGTTGATCAGTTAGCTGTGATGATATTTACAATGACAGAATTTAGTGGTTGAAAGCCCCCCCCCCTCGTCACCATTATAAGAGCACATCAAAAGAACATGCTGCAATAACTAAGCGGCGAGATCAAAGACTTTGACTGGCAGCTGGGTGGGAAAATCTACTGATATTTACAGTGCTTGAATTCAAAGGCAGAAATACCCAGAGATGTACATGTGGTCATTTATAACAGTACATCAAATAAACAATTTTAGCTTTCATTCTTGTAAGTGTAAGAAAGTGTGTGATGCCTAGCTTAGTGCTTTGAATAAGACCTTCCTTGGATCAAAAAAATTCAGACTCACTCTGATGGACAAGCAAGAGCTATGTCAGTGTTTTAAAGAATGTAGAAATTAAACTCTAAACCAAAATGGGAGCCATGGACTCTTAGTTTTTAAAATCCTAACGAGACCTCTGGTTCAAAACTTTTCTTTTTGGGACAGAGATATCCAAGAGAGAATACCCATGGGGCCATACATGTGAGATGTTGAAAATTGCACAACCATAAAGAACAGTAACTTGTTCAAGCTAGTTATGCATATGCGTTTCAGACAGCAGGCAATGAAAGGAGTTCACAGCACAGAATAATATTTGTACACCGAAGAGGAGGATCATATTAAATTCAGAAACAATTAACAGATTTATGCTCGTAGGGAACATCAGAGAATCCCCATACAACATAATTCAGTTTGTGTAGATTTCAAGTTGGCAGAACCACTGAGCAACAAAAGAAGAGAGAGACAAACTTTTGTATCATGCAGATGTATGACCAAATGATGTACATGCTCTCTATGTGCAAAAATTAAATGACATTAAACATAAGAGACTGACTGATCTGTGTAAACTCGAAGCAAGATGGATAAAAATTTGTCCTGTTTGTGTTCTGTTCTTCCTATGTATATTTTGATCATGGTGGTATTTTCTGCAGACCTTTTGGCACTTAGTTCCAAGCCATCATTTGGTATTTGTATTGCAAAATGGATAACTAAAAATGTATATTATCTAGTACAATACATTTTTAAGCAGTATCATTAACTGATGATGAAATTGATGAAAAAATACCTGATGTCCTTTACTACACTACTAATCTGTTCATCATGATTCTTTTTGTTTTACCATCTCCTTTAGTCTTACTGGTACCAGTGCTTTTAATAAAATTGTAACTTCTATTTTCTTGCAATCTAAATATTTGTAATGATGTGTTATTGTCAAAAGGTAAAATGTGCTTAGTGTTGTAAAATCTAAAACTATTAATTAGCAAGGGACTAAAGTAAAAGGTGGACAGAAATTACTGCCATATTGCAGTGCTGTTAGAAACAACAGAATAGTTGTACAAGATGTATTTTGCACAAAGTTGTAGAACTAGTTCTCATATTGTCACCACATATTCTACTTAAATAATTATATCATTATGTCTGTATATTCCTATCAGTATTTTCCCAGTGGTAGTAATTTTCTGATCTGATGTTCATTTCTTGTGCAACTTTTACACATCAAGAATTCTCACCATATCATTAAAAGACAATGTAATTTGCACCAAATTGAGTTGTTTGAGAAGAAATTAATTTTTTTAACCCAAAAATCACTGAAGCTACGAGTTCTTGCATTAAAGTCTCACATTAAATAACATTTGAAGTAGCCACGATAGTAGTTTAAGATGCAACTGTACCAATTTCACCTTTGGTATATCCAAATCTTGAATGTGATGGAGGAACATAGCTCCAAAATAAACACATCAATATTAGAACCTGTTCATTGACTATGAATCAAGTATCCAAGCCCAACTGAATTGCTAGAAATTTTTTAATTCTTTTGACAACATCATAATTAGCTGTCAAATATGGAGTAAGCCTATAGTCTTTATGCCATCCCAACCAAGACCCACCACAACCACATGACCATGCCCAATGACCTCACAGTAATAATCGCTATACAACTAGAGATGACATCTCTTCGAGAATTTTGATTTCAGTAGAGCTGTAACAGAGTGGAACAGTAAGAAAGAGTGACAGATATTTAAGTGTTAGGGAGATATTTAACAATGGATATTCCCACCTCCACCACTTCGTCATTGGAGATCACACACACACACAAAACTTAGAGTACATCCTGAAATCCTGGCAGCATCCCTGCAGAGGAGATAACTTGACTATTCAATTTTATTGGTCTCTGGTTATCCCATGGTATTTCTCTTACTTGAACATTATCTTACAGTGTGTCCATTCAGCATGGTCGAAAAAGGCTTACAACCATTGAGTTGTTCAAGAACTCCCATTACTACAGATGTGAAAGAACAAGAACCATACTATAAATCAGAGAAGATAAAATAGAGTATATATGTATTTGACTGTCCCTGATTGGTTGATAATGAAAGTAACATTTTAGTAAAAACAGTCTTTTGAGAGCTTGTCCTACTTGTAACTGAAAAAAGTGAGGGACACATTGTTTCATTAACATAATTTCCTTCACTTTACATACCCGAGTTTGGACAACTCATTACTGAAATCAGGAGCTGACTCTTTGGTGCAGTATTGAAAGCACACATTTCAAATTTGTATAGATCCAGAAAATGGTGCGGCTGTTATGGGTTTTTTCTTCACAAAAGCTGTCATCATAGATGTGTCTATACTGATATAAATTTGATCATGAGCACTCAGAATTTTAAGTTACTAAATTTTAACATCGTGGTGTTTGCACAAATTTACAGACGGAACTGAATTAGTGCAGAGTCCTGAACTCCTGAGTTTTGTGCAGAAATATGGAATCCAAGCAGAATATATCTAGAAATGTAGAGGTTTTTAATCTTGAATTTAGTCTCCCCATTGTGTTTCACACTGATATTGCATATTCACAGAACATTTGTATAGTAGTAGGAAAAGTAAGTGAGAAATTTAGATACATATCATAAACAAGACAAACAGTAGGGGGGATAAAGATCACAAGAATAGGCTGGAATGGAGAAGTATAATAAAAACAATAATGAGTAGAAGTGTGCCTCCTTTTTTATGTGTGTAACATTATTTTCTTAGCTTCATCAAAAGGAAGACAATAAAGGGTGTACAGTTAACTAAACCAATATGAATTTAGCTACTTAAAAACTGTATCAAATTGATTTTAACCTTCTGGTCTGTTTCTGTCCATTCTGGTGATATGTCCACTGAATCAGTATGGTTGGAAAAAATATTTGGCAAATTTAAAAAATTAAAAATCTTTTGGCAGATTACGATTATACCCTACTTCTGCCTGAGAGATGTGAATAATTTTATTTCTTGGTTTGTTGATTGTGGTTGTTGCTCAATTCAAATGCATCATTGAAAAACATTGATGCATTCTCATACTTTGTTACAAATATTTGTTGCAGATGCATATCATCAGATATTGGTGAATATAGCTTGAATAAGTTATAACAGTTCTAGTTGGAACAATGAACATTGTTAAGAGAAAATTGAAGTGAGCTAAAATGTAAACTTTTCGGCAGTGTGTGATGCAGGATTGCTCAAGACATTTCCATCTCATATGCTTACCATGAAAAATCCATTTGCACCAACTGATGATGACTTTTAGGTAACTGTCAGAAAGGCATAATTGATGATATTCTATAGTCTACAAAAATTACTTGAATCAAAAGTTGTAAACTCGTACAGCTGTGGCAAAAATGATTGACTAGTACCTTTGCTGCTGTTGCTACAGTTGATTAGTTGGTTGATTCAGTGTGGTTTGATTTTGGGTTTTTTGGTGATTTTTTTACAATATATTAGGTGGAGGAAGGACCCCGAAAGACCATCAACCTAAATTGGTTGATCTGTGACACAAACTTACTCTGTGAGATGTTTAAGTGATGTAAAAGCAAGCACCTTAGTGCACATGGGCACATGGAGCCTCTGTTGATCTGATGTTTATCTCCAACAGCTGAAGTCATTTAGACATGAGCTCTCGGCATTTCAGTAGATCGGTATGGCCTTTACACCATTTTCAGATGAAGAGAATCAATATATGGCAGCCAGTTTTACTGCTGAAGAAAATCCAAGTCCTTTTGAGAAACCAAAAACCACTTATGTAGAACCACTGACTTCCACAAGTAACTGGCAACATTCTCATTAGCACATTGGAGGCAAATAATCACATGACAAGCATCTTGTACCACTGCCATGAAAGCCCCTTAGATCTGTATCACAAGACAAGCATCTTATACCACTCTGCCATGAAAGCCCCTCAGGCCATAGGTATAAGTCTCATATGAAAGACTAGAAGTGGGAGATAGAACCTGTGACAACTGGATTGAAAGTGCATAATGTTACTGCTAGGCCATCAGTGATGATGATGCTGTTGACAATGCAGTTAACTGCAATGACATTGATTTTATGAGTGCTCTGGGAAAAATGATTCCTTGACTTTCATCCATTTTTTTAAATCTATGATATAAAAATGTTTGACTTGCTATATATTGTTATAACTTTATATTAGTCTTGCAACTATTAGTCTTGCAACAAGGTGTAAAAATAAGACATCGGTAACTGAAAAAGATGTTCTTACAAGAAATGATATAGTGTAAAAGTAGACAAATGATGCAACATCACTTCCACAGGCACCATTGTTTTTTTTCTCTCTGACAAATCATAAAATTTACCAAAACATTTATTGGAAAAAATAATAACCATGAATCATAGAATCTGACCACACATTTAAAGCAATACAAGATTTAACTATTATTCTAATCAAAAGCAGCATGCCTGAGAACAAAGAACAGTAGCAAGACATATTGATCACTTTAGGAAACAGAGTTTAGTAAAGATACAAATGCATGATTTCTGTATTAGGATGGAAATATCTATTATAAAATCTGTATTCATGGATGTTAAATTAGTAGGTATTAAGGGACTGATCAATGACATCTACAAATAATAAGCCACCATGAAAATCTGATTTCACAGTATCAGAGACATACTTGGCTGAAAAAAAAAAAAACGAAAGGACAAAAGATTGATTATAATGAATGAATATAAATAAAAATATGCAGTAGATTATATGATGTATATGAATTCAGTAGATTACCTCCAGCCAGCTGTCATTTAAATCGCTTCTGTCCCCAACCCAATATTAAAATCGCTTCTACTGCCCACTAACCCATAGCCAGAAATTATGTTAAAAAATATACTTCTGTAGGGGGCAGTGTTTCTCGATTAAAACACATCTGATGGTGGATCATAATTTTTTTAAATTGCTTCTGTTGTGGGTTGGTTGAATTTGAAAGTGCCTTCCCCCTGGGGAGTATATGTTTTACTGGAACAGCCCTAATCTTGGACAAATCAGTGGTGATCGCTTACCTCCTTGTGGGGGGGAAGGGTGCTTAATCACCTGGCTTGGGCATTCCTGCACTGATGCTTCAAGTTCCAGATCAGACATATTTCAAGCTGACATACATATCAGCTGATTCTTTTTCAAGACTAGGAAAGTGGTTCTAGTAGTCCTACTCCAGTGGAGCAAGTCATGTGTAAATAATATGCTTGAAATAGTGATCGATGATATCCCAGGAAAACCCTGTCAAAACTCGGTCTGTGCAAACATTCCCACTTGCATTCCTTTCCTTGCCCAGAGATGTCTGGCATTTGTCATGAGAACCTTGCATAGAAATGAGTTTCAGTTTTCAGTCATGGAGAGAATCGATCAAACCAGAATGCCCTTCATTTTGAAAGCATACAAATGGAGGTGATGAGTATTTAGCAGCTGTAGCAGAGATAATAACATCACCCCATTGAATACCTCAGTCGGTCAGGTGACTGACATGTTTCTTAATCAGTTTGAGGAGGAAAAGTTAGCTCCAGTTCATATCAGGGATATCATTCAATGATTTCAGACACATTCAGGCAGCATGGTAGAGCAAATATAGGTCACAACAAGGATCTGTCAGACTTGCTAGCCATCTTTGACTTGAATTCACTCACCTATTTTCCAAAATGGAATTTTTTTGAGTTTTGACTTCACAGAATGTTAGACAGGTGGCTGAGGGGTCTAATGCGCTCTCCGTTATGGATCACTGCCATCTCACCTCTGTCTTCATGGGTTCGAGTCTTGGATTCGGCCAATGTGGGTATGTGAGAAAGCTTGCCAGTAGCTTCTCGTGGGTAGGTGGTTCATTCCGGGGTTTTCTCAGGTTCTTCCTCCACCATTAATACTGGCCGCCATGTATGGCTTATCGTGTGCTGAAAAATGGTGTTAAACCCTACAACAAGACTTGCTTTTTGATGCAATGCTGGATTTGCAAGGTAGTGGAATGACTCATAACATTATGATCAGGTAAATATTATCAAAAAAAACATTGTACTTCAAACATTTTCAGTTTTTTATGTCAAAGATGATGGTTTTCAATAACAAGAAATTTTGTTACTGGTGATTTTGTTATGGTAAGGGAACTTGATAATGAAATGCCTTTTGTTTTCCTTCTTTAAAATTTGCTATATTTTGTTGGATGACATTTCTCAGAAGTAGACATATGTGCACAAGATATAAGTATCTAGTTTAAATGTTTGTTAGTTCTATTTTACAGTTAGTCATTTGAAATTAATCTTGAGTGACAGAACTTTCTTAGCTATCATGTACAGCATGAACTCTGTTTCACCATCTGAAATTAAAGTTATATTGATTATTAGGAGGAACTGAAGAGAGGAGAGACGAATTTGGATGATGGAGCCACAGATAAACCTGTGTTGGAGAAACCTGTTGCTATAGAAGAATGCCATATAACACACATTGTCCTTGATATGTCCCAAGTTTTATTCATGGACAGCACCGGGCTGAGAGCTCTTGTACAAGTAAGTCAAATTAATAACTCATGTATAATGGACATTCAACTCTGAATAGAGTAAACCATGCCCATATTCACAAAACTCAACTTAAGTGCTCAGCTGGACTCAAAAATAATCTTTGTGGTAGGTGTTATATTTGTTAAATAGTTACAAAATAAATTCTGCATATTCAACAGATATCTATCTATATCCCTGTGTCCATATGTCTATCGGTATTTACCACTGTCCATATGTATATCCTTCTGTTCATATATCTGTCTGTTTATATGGCCCTCTTTCCATATGTCTATCTTTATATCCCTCTGTCCATATATCTATCTGTATATCCCTCTAACCATATGTCTATCTTTATATCCCTCTAACCATATATCTATCTGTGCATCTCTCTAACCATATATCTATCTGTGCATCCCTCTAACCATATGTCTTTCTGTGTATCCCTCTAAGCATATGTCTATTTGTATATCCCTCTAACCATATATCTATCTGTGTATCCCTCTAACCATATATCTATCTGTATATCCCTTTAACCATACATCTATCTGTGTATCCCTCTGTCCATATGTCTATCTTTATATCCCTCTGTCCATATATCTATCTGTATATCCCTCTAACCATATGTCTATCTGTGCATCCCTCTAACCATATATCTGTCTGTGTCCCTCTAACCATATATCTATCTGTGCATCCCTCTAACCATATATCTATCTGTGTATCCCTCTAACCATATATCTATCTGTGTATCCCTCTGTCCATATGTCTATCTTTATATCCCTCTGTCCATATGTCTATCTGTATATCCCTTTATCCATATGTCTCTCTGTATATCCCTCTGTTCATATGTCTATCAGTCTCTGTGTCACTTTCTCCATATGTCTATCTGTATATCCCTTTATCCATATGTCTCTCTGTATATCCCACTGATCATATGCCTATCTGTATATCCCTCTATCCAATTGAATATCAGTATGTTCCACTGTCCATTAGTCTTTTTGTCTCTGGGTCCCTTTGTCCATATGTCTATCTGTATATCCCTCTCTCCATATGTCATTCGACCCCCTACATTAAGGTAAATGATAAAGCATTTTACCTTCTAACTGAATAAAAGCCTGGCTAGACAGAAATTATGTCTTGTGTATTAATTTCCTATTCATAACCTCCATAAGAAGGACACCTGCCCATAGAGGACTAAACTCTGTCCTGTACAGACATTTAGACATTGATTTTGCTCAGTTTTATTTTACTTTGCAGGTAAGACATGAGTTAGACATTGCTTCGATAAAGCTCCTGTTTGCTGCTTGTCATGGTAAGTTAGCTTAATAAATAAATAACCTTCCTCCATAGCATAATTATACAGTATTATAATTTGCAACATTTTAATGTTGATTGATGTCTCTTTTGCACATGAAAGACGTTATCACTTTTCTGGTGTTCTTGCTGGCAGAGGTGAAAGTGATATGTTTTACAATGTTGCATGTCACTAATAAAACTTGATGGATGCTTTCATTCTAAGGAGTACAACTCACAAATACCGTATTGACTAGTGATGCACATTGTTACCTGTTTACATGTTTACCACAGTATTTTTTTTCGGTTGGTACGTACTAGGTACTTTTTCACTGTGCTGGTACGTTACTACAGCTCTCCCCCAGTTATAATGTGCTTCACAATAACATGATTCCAGCTACATCACAGTAGCACTATGGATGTCAGAATCAAAATGATAAAAGCTATAAAATTTTAACATTATTTTCAACATCTGTCAGTTGACATTTTTTTTTATAATACTGTACTTGATTTGGACATTACCAAAACGTGTTTATACAGTCACAGTTTAACTCTGATGATCCACTGTTGTATTCAGACAAGGTAAGATATTGTATTCCTAACAGGCTATTCAACACCCAGAATTACCTATGTCTCTAATAAGCCACAAAATGTCATAGGTCCGAATCAAATATTGTATATGGCAAAACTACAGCGACTGTTGAATTTGCCTTTAGCACTAAAGTACACATGATGGTCAAATTTGCCTTTAGAACTAAAGCCACCCCTGGCAGTAGATGAGTGACGTTATCTCTGTAAATGCATATCACTGATTATACAGAATACCAGCTTATTATTGACCATTTTTTTATTGACACCTGGACAGCAACATATCACAGAAAGGATTAGCAGTGGCATGTCTTTTGAACTTGCTGCCCCTTTCTGTAATCTGTTGCAGTGCAGCCCAGAAGAGACATGTTCATTTGCATAAAGTAGTTACAGTACAAATAAGGTCAATTCAAACAGTTAAGTGTAACTTTCCAGTGAGATCAGATTTCAAAGTGAGTTTAGTTTTATCAGTATTTGTGAGTGAATTAAGAGAATTAATCATACAAAGCAAACACCTAGGGAAAGAAAAGCTTATTTTGTGAATAGGATTGTGATTTTAAGGGATTCATAAAAGAAGACTTTGAAGAGGCTAACACTGAGCTATGGAGACATTTTAACTCATTTGACTTTGTTTAGCACTGGATCAAAATTGATGTGGACTGTCCCACTGTTGAATGTAAGACTGATGCTGACATCATTCAGTTCTTTAAAAAGAAAATTGAGATCCTGATGAACAGGAAGTAGGATCCACAATTGAAAGTGACCAGGAGGACCCGCAGGAAACACCTCATGCTATTTTTTAAGCCATATTTGCATTCGAGAAAGGACTGATGTTATTTGAAAGCCAGGGCATTGAGCCCTTGAAAATTATGCAGTTGAGAAATATCATACTATTAATAACAAAAAAAGGACGGGAATGATCCAGTCTCAAACAAGCTAAAATCATGAAATACTTTCAGCAAGAAATGCACATCATGTCAGTGTATAGTAAGGACATGATTAGATTTTTAATGGATTACAACATGTATGTAAGTTTGACATATTTTTGCTGTTATTCCGTGTTCTGGATTTACTCAAAGCATGCTGCACATAATGTGAAATCACTCAGTCACAATCCTTATTTTTATATGTTAACTGATATTTTGAACTGAAAAATCAGATATTTTATTGATAAAAAATGATTTGACATTATTTATTGCATTTGTTACAGATAGATGTTCATTTATTTAATAGAAATGGTAAATATATGAATGTGAGCTCCTAATTAAAAATAATGGAGGTTTTAATGTCGGGCTGCATTGGCTTCAAGAGCAACCTAAACTTAATAATTTGTTTGCAAGTAATTACAATTTCTTTTAATCACTTCAAACTTTATGCAGCTGTTGATAGAAATTATAACTGGCAAGTATATTTATCAAAATGAGGTGTTTATAACATTGTTTTTAATAAACTAACAGTATTTCTATACATCAGACTGGTGTTTTTTGGTTACCCTGCCCGTGACACAAGTACACTCAACATTTTTGATCATTTTCGTTTGTGTACATACAGCAGTTATGGACCCAGACTACTATGTCATAATGGGGGAGAGCTGTAGTTTCAATCAGTCAGAAATGTGCCAAAGTTCCAGAGGAATCTTGTTTAGAATTAGGAAAATTGTGATTTCATTATTCCTGACAAAATAGTTTTAAAAAGGTATATTTGTTTGCAAATGATTGTACCTGTAGCAAATTAATAGTGAATATTACAAATATAATTAGGTTTATGATCCTTGAATCACATGTTTTGACACATGTCATGTATGCCAAAGTGGTGGCAAAATGAAATGTTGTGAAATATATTTGAGCTAAATCCAATTTGCAAACAAATTTCAGATTAAAATGAAATGACCCCCCCGCAAAAAAAACCCCACAGACCCTGTTTTTAATTTTTTTTACTACTTTATGTAAATGGGCTAAGTATGTATATTCCTTTGTAAGACTCCAAATCATCTTTGATTTTCAGGAGCAGACTTGTTTTCTGTCTGAACTTTATGTAATTTCTCAAGTCCACTACAATATTTCCCTGTTTGTTGAGTGTGTTTTATGTTTACTGTGCCCCTCTGATAATAATCGTGCCGGGTGTTGGCATCCCACTCAAAGTTTCCATGCTTGTTATTATAGCAGTGTAGCTTGAAAACTGTATGCTTCAAAATCAACGCTTCTTATTTTGATCAGTAGGCTTTTTGATTTCAGAATGATGTCTTTCACTGTATCTGCTATAGTGAAAGCTTTTTCATCCCACTTTTGTTACAGCGTTTAGATTGCAACTTACCAAAAAAATTAACATACACAATGCAAATCATTTACTATAAGATACTGGTCCTTTAAGTTTTGAGGTGGAAGGGGGATGTGATTTTCTTCTGAGCTCAAATGTTATCTTTGATGTGATAAAGTGTTATTTTTGTTATTAGTTGGAGCAAAATATTTTTTCTAGCTATTGACAGATGGAATTTAAACAAAAATGTGTCAAGTCCCTGCCCTAGAACATTGAATTGTTGGTACTGATTATTGTGGTATATATATAATATGGTACATTCAGAAATACTGTTGTACAGCTCTAATATTTACCATATACCGTCAAACCTGTCTACAGCAGTGACCCATGGAAAAATGCATAAGTGGCCTTTGTAAACAAGTGACCACTGATGGTATGTTTAGCTCTCAAACTGCATTCATGACAAATTTATGTACTATGAAACAAATAGCATTTAGCATTATTATTATCATTATTATCAGTATTATCATCATTATTATGTCACGTGTATTATTATTAATGGTATAAGTATACTACCAATATACATGTATTTAGCATGATAGCTATTTAGCAAAATGAAATAATAAAATTTAATAAAATAAATTCAGCTGTATTGCCACTTTTTTTCTGACATGCCATTAGGAAGAGTGTGCATTTATGAGTACCTGGCACTGCCATTTAGCGGTAATGTCTTATATACCAGTCTGATAATTTAAATACACCCATGACTACTCTGGTGGCCTAGTGGTTAGAGTGTCCACCTTGGATGTGAAAGGTCATGGGATTGAACCTGGCCAAGTCATAACAAACACTTATAAAAATGGTACTAACAGCTGCCTCGGTTGGCGCTCAGCATAAGAGATTAGTGTTAGGACTGGTTGGCCTGGTGTTGGGATAATGTGACTCAATGGGACATGATGCTACATGTCTGCAGTATGATGCCCCAGTGCTAGACATCACTATAAACTGCCACACTGCAGACATCATAGCAATGTGACTGAATTTTTTTTAAAGCTATGTTAAAAATCCAAATCACACATACACATAAATACACCCATATCAAATATAAAAAACTATAACCATGTATATGTACTCATTTACACCTCTCTCAGACATGCACAAACACACACTCATACACAAAATTCATTTATTTTCTATCAGTACGAATGGCTTATAAATAAAATTATTTATTGATAGCTTACATGTAATTGTGAAACACAAACACACAACTGACTTTATGGCTTCCATGGACACTTAAAATAGATGTCATTTTTATGGCTGTCATGAACACATATATCATTGTTATGGCTGTCATAAGCACTTATAATAGATGTCATTTTATGGCTGTCATGAACAATTATAATATGTCATTTTATGGCTGTCATAAACACTTATAATATATGTCATTTTCATGGCTGTCATGAACACATATATCGTTGTTATGGCTGTCATGAGCACTTATAATAGATGTCATTTTATGGCTGTCATGAACACTTATAATAGATGTCATTTTTATGGATGTCATTAACACTTATAATAGATGTCATTTTAATTGCTGTCATTAACACTTATAATAGATGCCATGGACACTTATAATAGATGTCATTTTTATGGCTGTCATGAACACTAGTAATACATGTCATTTTTATGGCTGTCATGAACACATATCATTGTTATAGCTGTCATGAACACTTATAATAGATGTCATTTTATGGCTGTCATGAACAATTATAATATATGTCATTTTTATGGCTGTTATTAACACTTTTAATATATGTCAGTTTATGGCTGTTATAGACACTTATAATAGATGTCATTTTTATGGCAGTCATTAACATGTATAATATATGTCATTTTTATGGCTGTCATGAACATATATCATTGTTATGGCTGTCATGAGCACTTATAATAGATATATGTCGTTTTTATGGCTGTCATGAACATATATCATTGTTATGGCTGTCATGAGCACTTATAATAGATATCATTTTATGGCTGTCATGAACACATATCATTGCTATGGCTGTCATGAGCACTTATAATAGATGTCATTTTATGGCTGTCATGAACACTTATAATAGATGTCATTTTTATGGCTGTCGTTAACACTTATAATAGATGCCATGGACACTTATAACATCTGTCATTTTTATGGCTGTCATCATGAACACTTGTAATACGTGTCATTTTTATGGCTGTCATGAACACATAGTTGGTATGGCTGTCATGAACACTTACAATAGATGTCATTTTATGGCTGTCATAAACACTTATATTATATGTCATTTTATTGCTGTCATGAACACTTATATTATGTCATTTTTATAAATGTCATTAACACATGTATCATTGTTATGGCTGTCATGAACACTTATAATAGATGTCATTTTTATGGCTGTCATGAACACTTATAATAGATGTCATTTTTATGGATATCATTAACACTTATAATAGATGTCATTTTTATGGATGACATTAACACTTATAATACATGTCATTTTATGGCTGTCATGAACACTTGTAATACATGTCATTTTTATGGCTGTCATTAACACTTATAATATATGTCATTTTATGGCTGTCATGAACACATATTTGTAATATATGTCATTTTATGGCTGTCATGAACACTTATAATATATGTCATTTTTATGGCTGTCTATAACACTTATAACAGATGTCATTTTTATGGCTGTCATGGACACTTATAATAAATGTCATTTTTATGGCTGTCTATAACACTTATAATATATGTCATTTTTATGGCTGTCTATAACACTTATAATAGATGTCATTTTTATGGCTGTCATGAACACACATTTATGATAGATGTCATTTTTATGGCTGTCATTAACACTTATGATAGGTGTAATTTTTATGGCTGTCATTAACACTTTAGTATATGTCATTTTTATGGCTGTTATAAACACATATATTGTTGTTATGGCTGTCATGAGCACTTATAATAGATGTCATTTTATGGCTGTCATGAACACTTATAATACATGTCATTTTTATGGCTGTCATGAACACACTTGTAATACATGTCATTTTTATGGCTGTCATTAACACTTATAATACATGACATTTTTCTGGCTGTCATTAACACTTATAATATATGTCATTTTATGGCTGTTATGAACACACACTTGTAATATATGTCATTTTATGTCTGTCATGAATACTTACATATAATAGATGTCATTTTTATGGCTGTCTATAACACTTATAATAGATGTCATTTTTATGGTTGTCATGGACACTTATAATAAATGTCATTTTTATGGCTGTCATGAACACACACTTATAGTGTCATTTTTATGGCTGTCATGAACACTTAGATGTCATTTTTATGGCTGTCATGAACACTTAGATGTCATTTTTATGGCTGTCATTAACACTTATGATATATGTCATTTTTACAGCTGTCATGAACACTTTTAATATATGTCATTTTATGGCTGTCATGAGCACTTATAATAGATGTAATTTTATGGCTGTCATGAACACTTGCAATATATGTCATTTTTATGGATGTCATTAACACTTATAATAGATGTCAGTTATATGGCTGTCATGGACACTTATAATAGATGTCGTTTTTATGGCTGTCATGAACACATATCATTGTTATGGCTGTCATGAGCACTTATAATAGATGTCAGTTATATGGCTGTTATGGACACTTATAATAGATGTCATTTTTATGGCTGTCATGAATGGTTGTAATACATGTCATTTTTATGGCTGTCATTAACACTTATAATAAATGTCATTTTATGGCTGTCATGAACACTTATAATAGATGTCATTTTTATGGCTATCATTAACACTTATAATATATATCATTTTATGGCTGTCATGAACACACACTTGTAATATATGTCATTTTATGGCTGTCATGAACACTTATAACAGATGTCATTTTTATAGCTGTCAATAACACTTATAATGTATGTCATTTTATGGCTGTCATGAATACACACTTGTAATATATGTCATGTTATGGCTGTCATGAACACTTACTTATAATATATGTCATTTTTATGGCTGTCATTAACACTTTTAATATATGTCAGTTTATGGCTGTTATAGACACTTATAATAGATGTCATTTTTATGGCAGTCATTAACATGTATAATATATGTCATTTTTATGGCTGTCATGAACATATATCATTGTTATGGCTGTCATGAGCACTTATAATAGATATATGTCGTTTTTATGGCTGTCATGAACATATATCATTGTTATGGCTGTCATGAGCACTTATAATAGATATCATTTTATGGCTGTCATGAACACATATCATTGCTATGGCTGTCATGAGCACTTATAATAGATGTCATTTTATGGCTGTCATGAACACTTATAATAGATGTCATTTTTAAGGCTGTCGTTAACACTTATAATAGATGCCATGGACACTTATAACATCTGTCATTTTTATGGCTGTCATCATGAACACTTGTAATACGTGTCATTTTTATGGCTGTCATGAACACATAGTTGGTATGGCTGTCATGAACACTTACAATAGATGTCATTTTATGGCTGTCATAAACACTTATATTATATGTCATTTTATTGCTGTCATGAACACTTATATTATGTCATTTTTATAAATGTCATTAACACATGTATCATTGTTATGGCTGTCATGAACACTTATAATAGATGTCATTTTTATGGCTGTCATGAACACTTATAATAGATGTCATTTTTATGGATATCATTAACACTTATAATAGATGTCATTTTTATGGATGACATTAACACTTATAATACATGTCATTTTATGGCTGTCATGAACACTTGTAATACATGTCATTTTTATGGCTGTCATTAACACTTATAATATATGTCATTTTATGGCTGTCATGAACACATATTTGTAATATATGTCATTTTATGGCTGTCATGAACACTTATAATATATGTCATTTTTATGGCTGTCTATAACACTTATAACAGATGTCATTTTTATGGCTGTCATGGACACTTATAATAAATGTCATTTTTATGGCTGTCTATAACACTTATAATATATGTCATTTTTATGGCTGTCTATAACACTTATAATAGATGTCATTTTTATGGCTGTCATGAACACACATTTATGATAGATGTCATTTTTATGGCTGTCATTAACACTTATGATAGGTGTAATTTTTATGGCTGTCATTAACACTTTAGTATATGTCATTTTTATGGCTGTTATAAACACATATATTGTTGTTATGGCTGTCATGAGCACTTATAATAGATGTCATTTTATGGCTGTCATGAACACTTATAATACATGTCATTTTTATGGCTGTCATGAACACACTTGTAATACATGTCATTTTTATGGCTGTCATTAACACTTATAATACATGACATTTTTCTGGCTGTCATTAACACTTATAATATATGTCATTTTATGGCTGTTATGAACACACACTTGTAATATATGTCATTTTATGTCTGTCATGAATACTTACATATAATAGATGTCATTTTTATGGCTGTCTATAACACTTATAATAGATGTCATTTTTATGGTTGTCATGGACACTTATAATAAATGTCATTTTTATGGCTGTCATGAACACACACTTATAGTGTCATTTTTATGGCTGTCATGAACACTTAGATGTCATTTTTATGGCTGTCATTAACACTTATGATATATGTCATTTTTACAGCTGTCATGAACACTTTTAATATATGTCATTTTATGGCTGTCATGAGCACTTATAATAGATGTAATTTTATGGCTGTCATGAACACTTGCAATATATGTCATTTTTATGGATGTCATTAACACTTATAATAGATGTCAGTTATATGGCTGTCATGAGCACTTATAATAGATGTCAGTTATATGGCTGTTATGGACACTTATAATAGATGTCATTTTTATGGCTGTCATGAATGGTTGTAATACATGTCATTTTTATGGCTGTCATTAACACTTATAATAAATGTCATTTTATGGCTGTCATGAACACTTATAATAGATGTCATTTTATGGCTGTCATGAACAATTATAATATATGTCATTTTTATGGCTGTTATTAACACTTTTAATATATGTCAGTTTATGGCTGTTATAGACACTTATAATAGATGTCATTTTTATGGCAGTCATTAACATGTATAATATATGTCATTTTTATGGCTGTCATGAACATATATCATTGTTATGGCTGTCATGAGCACTTATAATAGATATATGTCGTTTTTATGGCTGTCATGAACATATATCATTGTTATGGCTGTCATGAGCACTTATAATAGATATCATTTTATGGCTGTCATGAACACATATCATTGCTATGGCTGTCATGAGCACTTATAATAGATGTCATTTTATGGCTGTCATGAACACTTATAATAGATGTCATTTTTATGGCTGTCATTAACACTTATAATAGATGCCATGGACACTTATAACATCTGTCATTTTTATGGCTGTCATCATGAACACTTGTAATACGTGTCATTTTTATGGCTGTCATGAACACATAGTTGGTATGGCTGTCATGAACACTTACAATAGATGTCATTTTATGGCTGTCATAAACACTTATATTATATGTCATTTTATTGCTGTCATGAACACTTATATTATGTCATTTTTATAAATGTCATTAACACATGTATCATTGTTATGGCTGTCATGAACACTTATAATAGATGTCATTTTTATGGCTGTCATGAACACTTATAATAGATGTCATTTTTATGGATATCATTAACACTTATAATAGATGTCATTTTTATGGATGACATTAACACTTATAATACATGTCATTTTATGGCTGTCATGAACACTTGTAATACATGTCATTTTTATGGCTGTCATTAACACTTATAATGTATGTCATTTTATGGCTGTCATGAACACATATTTGTAATATATGTCATTTTATGGCTGTCATGAACACTTATAATATATGTCATTTTTATGGCTGTCTATAACACTTATAACAGATGTCATTTTTATGGCTGTCATGGACACTTATAATAAATGTCATTTTTATGGCTGTCTATAACACTTATAATATATGTCATTTTTATGGCTGTCTATAACACTTATAATAGATGTCATTTTTATGGCTGTCATGAACACACATTTATGATAGATGTCATTTTTATGGCTGTCATTAACACTTATGATAGGTGTAATTTTTATGGCTGTCATTAACACTTTAGTATATGTCATTTTTATGGCTGTTATAAACACATATATTGTTGTTATGGCTGTCATGAGCACTTATAATAGATGTCATTTTATGGCTGTCATGAACACTTATAATACATGTCATTTTTATGGCTGTCATGAACACACTTGTAATACATGTCATTTTTATGGCTGTCATTAACACTTATAATACATGACATTTTTCTGGCTGTCATTAACACTTATAATATATGTCATTTTATGGCTGTTATGAACACACACTTGTAATATATGTCATTTTATGTCTGTCATGAATACTTACATATAATAGATGTCATTTTTATGGCTGTCTATAACACTTATAATAGATGTCATTTTTATGGTTGTCATGGACACTTATAATAAATGTCATTTTTATGGCTGTCATGAACACACACTTATAGTGTCATTTTTATGGCTGTCATGAACACTTAGATGTCATTTTTATGGCTGTCATGAACACTTAGATGTCATTTTTATGGCTGTCATTAACACTTATGATATATGTCATTTTTACAGCTGTCATGAACACTTTTAATATATGTCATTTTATGGCTGTCATGAGCACTTATAATAGATGTAATTTTATGGCTGTCATGAACACTTGCAATATATGTCATTTTTATGGATGTCATTAACACTTATAATAGATGTCAGTTATATGGCTGTCATGGACACTTATAATAGATGTCGTTTTTATGGCTGTCATGAACACATATCATTGTTATGGCTGTCATGAGCACTTATAATAGATGTCAGTTATATGGCTGTTATGGACACTTATAATAGATGTCATTTTTATGGCTGTCATGAATGGTTGTAATACATGTCATTTTTATGGCTGTCATTAACACTTATAATAAATGTCATTTTATGGCTGTCATGAACACTTATAATAGATGTCATTTTTATGGCTATCATTAACACTTATAATATATATCATTTTATGGCTGTCATGAACACACACTTGTAATATATGTCATTTTATGGCTGTCATGAACACTTATAACAGATGTCATTTTTATAGCTGTCAATAACACTTATAATGTATGTCATTTTATGGCTGTCATGAATACACACTTGTAATATATGTCATGTTATGGCTGTCATGAACACTTACTTATAATATATGTCATTTTTATGGCTGTCATTAACACTTATAATAGATGTCATTTTTATGGCTCTAATGAACACTTATAATAGATGTCATTTTTATGGCTATCATTAACACTTATAATATATGTCATAGGGTTATGCAGTTACAGGTTCTTTGTAATGGCAAGGTTGGAAAAAAGTTGGTACAAGGCCAGATTTTACTGGTACAAATGCTAATCAGTGAATCTTATCAATGCATTGTTTACCATTTGCAGAAAGTAAGGAAATTATGTTGTAAACAATACTTTACAGAACGAAAATGTAGTAAATGAATTTTTGACCTTTACAGGGGTTGCCTTGATAATAGACATAGTCACACGTTATCACCATTACAGTAGTGCCATCCCATTCCATTGTCAGTCACCAACTTAATCTGGACAAAGTTAACAACTTTGGTTCAGAGTTGACTTATAAACAGTTATGGTGTTTACATGCACTGCATAAAATGTTTAATTTTAATGGCTTGGTTTGAGTGAAAGCCTGCCTTCAATGTCAGCGTTACTTATAATATCACACAACTTACAGTCATCCTTAAATAGAGAGCAACACAATCCAAACCAAGTTGGTCCCCAGCAAACAAAAGTCTTGGATTAACATGTAAGAAGCAGAAATCCAGATGCTTTGATTTTTATTATTTGGCACACCCACAGTTAGTCACACACACCAGTAAAGTAGAGTCAGTGTATCTCTGTGATAGCTTCAGGCATTATTTCAACAGCAATTATACATGATGAAACTGGCCCATAAGCTTCCTTGCTTTTTACGCTGTGGCAGCAATCCATATTTCACTAATTTGATAACCATGGGAACTCCAGCCCTAATTGTAAGTTGTCTACGGAGGCAGAATTATACCATATCTATCTTGCATTAAACCACCTGAATCCATAATAAAAGATGAGCCAACTCTTCTTCTGGTGCCATATTGTTGCTGTCAATCATAGATCAAAGGCAGCATTCATATGGGACTTTATTTCTATGAACAGAATAGGTCAGCTTCTAGCAGACTTTGATGTTGAGACATTAACTTTCAAGATTTGAAACATTTTATAATTTGTTGGTACATGAATACCAACAGTCTCATTTTTCCAGTACAGGGGAAAATATTACCATTATAGACAAGCATGTACTGATGTAATAGAATCTCTGCAACAAATGTCACTATGATAACTCTTATGAATACTTGCAACATATGTTACTATGATGACTCTCATGAACACTTGCAACAAATGTCACTATGATGACTCCTATGAACACTTGCAACAAATGTCACTATGATGACTCCCATAAACACTTGCAACAAATGTCACTATGATGACTCTCATGAATGCTTGCAACATGTCACTATGATGACTCCCATGAACAATTGCAACAAATGTCACTATGATGACTCTCATGAACACTTGCAACAAATGTCACTATGATGACTCCCATAAACACTTGCAACAAATGTCACTATGATGACTCTCATGAACACTTGCAACAAATGTCACTATTATGACTCTCATGAATACTTGCAACATGTTACTATGATGACTCCCATGAACACTTACAACAAATGTCACTATGATGACTCCCATAAACACTTGCAACAAATGTCAGTATGATGACTCCCATGAACACTTGCAACAAATGTCAGTATGATGACTCCCATGAACACTTGCAAATGTCACCATGATGACTCCCATAAACACTTGCAACAAATGTCAGTATGATGACTCCCATAAACACTTGCAACAAATGTTAGTATGATGACTCCCATGAACACTTGCAACAAATGTCACTATGGAGACTCCCATAAACACTTGCAACATGTCACTGTGATGACTCTCATGAATACTTGCAGCAAATGTCAGTATGATGACTCCCATGAACAGTTGTAATTAATGTCACTTTTATGGCTCCCATGAACAGCAATTTAAAGAGGGAACATTGTATATTGTACTTAATTTTACAACTAGTCTGCGTGAGTTTAAGCCATATGGCTTACTTTCATAAAAGTGTGTTACTCTATCCTTTTTGATACTTTGAATATATGTAAAAGAAATGCATGCGCTATCAAGCCAGAATTATTTTTTTTATACCTGATAGCACAATCTCATTTTTTTCTCCAGATGCTGTGATAGAATTTATTCTCAGGTCCAAGACTTTGGAAGCCAACTGTGATTGTTTCTACCTTTCAGTTCATGATGCAGTGTTGGATATTTCTCAGGTACCATGACATTTATACACTTTTGTATTACCATATATACTAATTTTTAAGTGGAGTCCAAATGCATCTGTGCAGACCCAGGTTTGGCATCTCATAATGCACCAGCTGATCAAGATCTATACAGTCTGTTATGTGTAATAAGGAACCAAAAAAATACAGACCCTGATCTGCTGGCACACTATGCAATGGCAGATAAGGTCTGTGTTGTTTGCAATTGGTCTTTACTAATAAGTGAGTATATATCGTACCTATTGAATGCTACAGGTTTGATATGGGATAGATACACAATCTGTATTTTTCATATTGCATATCATATCCAGGCAGAAACTGTTTGCAATACCTACAACTTTCATGCTGTTTATTATTAAATTTAATAAATAAACAGTGCTCAAGTTCTTTAAAGATATTTTGTATTTCTTCAGCAATTTTAATTAAGTTCAGTTTCAGCTGAATAGGTGTTTCATGAGTGAAGTGAAGGAAGTGTGGGTATCTTCCATGATGCAAAAAACAAGGATAATTTATATGTGGATGGAATTAAACCTGTGAACATCCCAAGCTGCTCTGAATGCTATTTAAAATGTGTTTATTGGCAAAGTGTAAATACTTAGTATGTAATAAATAAAAAACACAGGGTGCTTTTTATGTTTACAGTTCTTATTTAGTACATTCAGATTGGGCAGTATACATTGAAAATATTGAGGTTTAGAGGATGAAAAATATGTAGTCACAGGTTATCTAAGTTTCATTAAAATTCTTAAACCATTTTGGAGCTGCAGCTTTCACACGAAAGTATTGCTGACAATGCCAACTCAGCTTCTACACAAATGGTGTTGCTGACAGTGCCAACACCACTTGTACACAAAATGTTGCTGACTGTGCCAACACAGCTTGTACAAAGAGTTGCTGACAGTGCCAAATCAGCTTATACACAAAGTGTAGCTGACGGTGCCAACACAGCTTGTACACACAGTGTTGCTGACAGTGCCAACACAGTTTGTAAACAATGTTGCTGACAGTGCCAACACAGCTTGTACACAAAGTGTTGCTGACAGTGCCAGCACAGCTATTACACAAATACTGTTGCTGACAGTGCCAACACAGCTTGTACACAAAGTGTTGCTGACAGTGCCAACACAGCTATTACACAAATAATGTTGCTGACAGTGCCAGCACAACTGTCATGCAACTAGTTTTACTGATAGTGACAACACAGCTTAACACAAATAGTTTGTTGACAATGCCAATACAGATTACAATATTGCTATCTTTCATCTATCTAAAACATGAACAAAAGCATTGTTCTCTCTGACTTACTCATTTTCTTTCCTTTTGCAACATTCACAGAAGAATGTTTGGTTATTCCAGAGTTTTTATTAGTTTGGCAAATCAATGAAATACTTGTGGCACACCTGAATAGCTAAAAAATGATTCAATATTCTATTGCTTGGGCTTTTCATCCTACATATAAAATCAGATATGTTAAATTTTTTTTACAATGGATATAATATGAGAACATCCCAAGTATTATGAATCCAAATCCAAGATGGACACAAACTTGGCAAGTACTTTGCCTCATTTATGATGTATATTCTAGCTTATAGGCAAGATCAAACTGCTAACAACATTTGGCGATTGCATACTGTACTGACAGTCAAGATCTATTTTGATTGCGCTATAGATTATTGCTATCAAACTGCATCGACCCAGATCTGCTGGAACATTATGAGATGGCAGAGCTGGGTCTATGCATTGTGCAGTTGGACTCATTAAGGAGTATTCAGTATTGTTTGAAGTGAAGAGAAAATTAGTTGCAAGTTATTCTCTGTTGTCATTACATGTATTAGTTTGGAAAATTGAAAACTGGATTTGTGTGGCTTGCAGAATGGTGTTGATATTTTTCCTATAGGTGATTGATTTTACTTGTATGCAATTTGTCATAAGCAAAAATATAAAAACTCCAGTGCAAATTTTGAGGCTATACCCTTACCAATCTCTTATCCCCATCAGTGCATTTAATACACAGATGCATATAATGGGTGCATCTAATTCAAAGGTTCATGCAGTTTGCACATATGTATTATATACATGTGCATGTAGTACACAGGTGTTTGTAACAGGTGTTGCATATCAATATGCTGGAGTGCATAATACACAGATGAGTGTACATGTATAACACACAGGTAAATACAGAAGATAATGAATAGGTAAATGTCATAACCATCATTCTAGTAGTTACATTTATGCAGCATTTTTTCAGGAAAGCATTCATATTGGGCTTAAAAGACCAGACAGCTAATGTCACCTTTGATGCATGAAGAAGACATGATCTAAAGATGTTTATTTTTATTTCAGGCAACCATGGAATATCAAGCAAGTAAATTATGACAGGATTTTTTTAGTATTATCATGTACACAGATTAACTTTACAAACTCAGGGTATGAATATAAAACAGTATGATGTACTTCATGTCCAGAGAGCTTTAATTGTCCAGTAGAAAGAAATAGTCTCAGGAATATAATGACTTGTATAACCTAATCATGGATTATTTTGTGATGTTTCCTTTTTTTGTGGAAAATACTATATTGTCTGTTTTCATACATGTTATTAATTATTAGTTTTTAGCTCTGCAGGTCGTACTGCAGAAAAGCTTATGGGATGGCCAGTTGTCCAACATCTGTATATCCATTAGCACAATTTTCTGGTCACAATTCCTCATACATTACTTGGACAGTTGCCATAGAACTTTATACACACATTTATACTATGGACTTATGGGTCCTAAATGAAAATGGTGCTTCTCAGATATCCATTATGGCCATCATGGCATTCATCCAATATGGCCATCTTGAAAAACTTGTTATTGCAACTCTTCCTGAATCAATGGTCATATAAACATGAAGTTTTAACTAAAAGACTTCTTATGTCTTAAGCTGGTTCTAAATAAAAGTGGTGTCGATCATCTGATGTCCATTATGGCCACTACATTAGCCATCTGGAAAATATTTTGATTGCTATGCCTCCTGAATGGATGGTCATATCAATATTAGATTTTCACTGAAAGACTTCTTATGATATCTAGTTGGTCCTAAATGTAAATGGGTGTTGATATGACATCCAATATGGCCACCATGGCAGCCATCTTCAAAATCTTATCACAGCTTTACTTGAACAGAGTCATATTGATGTAGGGTTGTAATGAGAAAATGTTTCATGATGTAAATAAACATGATGGTGATCTGATGTCTGATATGGCCATCACAGCTTGTCCTTCTGAACCTTGAAACTATTGCATAGCTCAGTTTTTCCCATACTTGTCCTGGAATTTGGAGCTGAACATGGGTGTACGTTTTGCTTGTTAAAAATCCTATTTTAAAAAAAAATTAATTACAAATTTCCTCACAATTTTTTGTTTTGGACAGGAACTTAGTTCCATTCTGATACAAATGTATTGCATGTATATAGGAACAGAGTCCTAAAATATGAAAGGTTCATTCGAAATTGAGGCTACCATGCCTGTCTTTAAATGCCATATTGGATTGTGCAAACAGTTGCCCAAATCATTGTATCTCATCTTTGTATTATTCAACTTCTATTCATGTTGAAGAGGAAAGCAGAAGATTCAGAATTTTTTGCAGGAAAGAAAAGAAAACAGAACTGGAAGGACAATTGTGCCATCTTATTTAGATTTGTGAAACTATCTAGTAAAGGAAAAAACTCTACGTTTTGCAAATTGTACAATGTGATTTCGCTACTGGTCGTGGAGGTGACCATGACATAAAAAAGCTAATAAACATCAGCTTGCCACTTCATCATCAACAACGTATATAAAAACCAGAGAAAACCTTGATTTAATTCAGTCAAACTTTGGTTTTACTAAATTTCTTATAGAAATGAACCTTTCTCTTCCAGTTACTAGTATTGCTGGTGATTTATTTTGCACACATTTTCTCGATAGTAAAATTGTATGGGAAAATTCATGTGCTTGAACAAAAACAGTTCAGAAAGAAAATCACACAAAATTAAGATCATCAATGAAAGATGGTACATTGGAATCGATAATGATTGGGGGGAAAAACAAGGTGTGAAAAAGTCTATTAACAGCCTGTGTCTGAGTGTGTATTGCATTCTTGCATCTTCTGAATGGGCACTGGTATGGAACAGAGTCCCTGTTCAGAAGATGCAAGAGTGCAACACATGTGACTTTGACATTGAATAATTAAGTAAGGTACTGTTCTACTTTACTGATGGTTGTAGAAGTTGTAAATAGTTACATATGCATTGAAGTTTTAAAAATCAATATTTGTTCCTGAAAATAAGTATTTTTGTCATAAGCAGTGCAAGTTTTTGTACTCAGGTGTTGGCCGTTATGCTATTGTTATATCTATTCTCCAAATGGATGGCTATTTCATCATGGGGTTTTCACTAACAGATTTTTCTTATATAATGATAACTAGCTGGTCCTAAATGAAAATGGTGCCAATCCAACAACCAATATGGCTCCACAATGACTGTCTTAAAAATCTTGCTGTCACTACTCCCTCTAGATGAATGATCATTATGACAGGGAATTTTTAGCAAGTCCTAAATGAAGATGGTGCCAGTCATAGAGCAAATACAGCTATCCTGAGACTGTCTTAAAAATCTTCTTGTCACTAATCCACTTGAATGGATGGTCAGTGTCAAATGGGTTTTTCAGCAAAAGACTTCTAATTATGCTTGCTTTATCCTAAATGAAACTGGCGCTGATCAGACATTCATAATGTGTACCACAGCAGCTAATTTGAAAATCTTGTTATTGCTGAGAATTTGAACTTTGAAATATTGCTGAAGAATTTGAGAATCTTGTTACTCTGAAGAATTTAAGAATCTCATTGTTGTTGAAGAATTTGAGAATCTTTTTATCAATGATGAATTTTAAAATGTTTTTATTGTCAGAGAATTTGTTATCACTGAAGAATCTCAGTGATGGTTTCATCATTCAAAATTAAAAGGAAGAAGTGATCTTTTCTTGAATTCCTGGAAATGCTTCTCAGCCAGTACAGCATCAGTCTTTTTGAAGGACTCCAGTTGTTAATTATTTTTAGGTTCTGCAAAGAGTATAAGGTTAAAAACATTATCAGTTTCAGCAAATTTAAAAAGAAAAGAAAACTTTCCAGGCGAAAAATCGGAGGACAGAAAGATAATTTTTTATGGCTTGGTAATGTCTCAAAAGTTAGAGGCTTTGAATAAATACATGAATTACAGTGTACATGATCATAGCTTTTGATATATTAACCCATTTTGGATTGCAAGACAATATTAATTATTTATACACTAGAAATATTTGTTTATTAACAGGTTTTTTGAAAGATTTCGACAAATTTTGAAATTGTTTGCTTATGGTTTGCTTGGTTGAAATTTCCTGCATAAAAATTTATCCCTATTATGTTTACTTTTTATTTTTTTATTACAATATAACACTGTATTCAGTGCTTAATAAATTAGTAGTGGAACTCTAGGTACTGCAGTAATATTTGTTGTGATTGGTACATCAGTTTAAAGAGTGCTTCCTTGTTAGTTAAATAGCCAATATGTTTAAATATTTTGAATTCCAATTTTGTAATAATGAAAATGGCTTTAAATAAAGTGCAGTAGATCTAAACAAAGGTGTGGTTTCTTTTATAATTTCTCTGTATATACTGTATTCAGTTTTCATAGTGTGATGCCTTAGGCTGTTATATTAGCTCTCATTGAAACAAGTCAGCCTTTGTTTGGGTCATGATTTGGTTATCAGTGTATGGGGAGAAACCAATTTCACAACTGTATAACGAATAATACATACAATATGATTTCAAATACTACTGCCTTATGATATAATATGAAACAAAATCAGGATCTCATCATATTAACATTAGGACTACTCTCAGCTACTTTCTAATCCAGTGGTCTCTGAAAGATAAAAGTCATCTTCTGTTTATGTTGTGCATGTGTGTGTGTATGTATATATATATATATATATATATATATATAGACACACACACACACACATATAGTGGATTCTGGTTAATCGGGACACATCGGGAATAGAATATTTTGGCCCAGAAAGCCACTCTCCCAAATTATCCAAAGGAGTTAAAAAATGTTCTACAAACTGTATACAGTATAATAAAGGTATAATACAAAAGACAAACTACTGTTTACTGAGCAACAAAAATATTGTAAATGATTTCTAGAAGAGATGGTACACATCAGAGAAAAATATTTATGTTAAAATCAATTTCAATTTAGTGTATGCATCAGTCATGCATGCCAGCTTTTCTTTGTTTCTGACATGCTGCACTTCCAAAGTGGCATCATTTTCACTGTCATGTCTGGCATATCCAAGCCTGAATGCTTAAAACCATATTGAGCAAGAAGCAGTTCTTAATGGTCTTACTGCATATTTCTTGCCAACTATTGGCGTCAAACTGTACTGCTTGTAAATGGTTAACCCTGCACTGACTTCTGGGCTGATGCAGATGATGTCAGTAGATTTTCTTCAGTTGCAGTTTTCTGTGATGCAATGTCTTAAATTTTTTTATGATTCCTATGTCCTTTGGCTGCACCAAGGATGTGGTGCTGGGAGGCAGAAATTCCAGATGGATGTTTCTCAAAGAATCTAAATGAGGGTGTTCTGCACAGATGTCAAGAAGCAGCAGGTCATTTCTTTACGTCCATTTTGGTTCCACATCCTCATTAGCTGAGTCTTAAAAATTTCAGATGTCATCTGTTAGCATGGTACAGAACTGGTAAACTTTCCATTCTAAACCCCTTAGCTTTGCGCTTTTCCCAATAACCAACAGCTTCCATTTATCAGTTCCTGACAGGTTGGAACACAGTTATACCATCCATTGCTTTCTTTGAACCAGACAGTTGCATGTTTGTAGCTCAGAGAACTGTCTGGCATGGCACGATATAACAGGCCTGTTTCATCAGCATTGTGGATGACAGCTGCACAACATTTCTGAAGCTAATTGGGCAGTTTTGTGGACTTCCATTGTTCTGCACTTGCAGCTTCAGCACTGTCCTTCTCACTGTATGCTTTCTTGAATTTACTGTCTTGCCTGGGTTTCCACAGAGACAATCAACCAATCATCAGTTTCTTTGAAATCCTTGTTACCCAGCTTTTTAGCTAACTCCTCTGACATTCTTTTCAGCACTGGACCACTGACACACACACCTCATCCAGTTAAATAGGGAACGACTGACTGAGGGCTTATTCCGTGTCTGGATCCATGCCTTCATGCTTCCATTTTTGGGATGTTCCCTGTTGTCCTTCGCATAATGCCCATTCCACTTGCAGTTTGTTATACTGCTGTATCACACATGTGATGGTAGATTTTGGCATTTCAGTTATCTCTGCCAGCTGGAGATGACTGGTGTTAGGCATCTGGCTTTTGATTTGGTTGGGTAAGGCAATCCTCGTAGCTAGTGTCAAATCTCTCCATGGCATCTTGGCAGGGGTCTGAAATTTTACAAGTAAAAGTGAGTGAATGAGTTTGTCCACATGCCACATAACCTGTAGTCACTGCAAGCAGAATTCCTTTGCTGAGTAAATCAGTGATGACTCACTCAATAATGGCCTCCACAAGCGCACCATCTAGCAGTCTGTGTTATGATTAAATGGCATTGTGTCCCAAATAAGTGAAGAAACTTTCTGGAATCATATATATATGTATATATATATATATATATATATATATATATATATATATATATATATATATATATATACACGCACACAAAGAGAAACACCTCTTACAGGTTAACTCCCCATTCTACCTGCTTGGTGCTTGTGTTGTACCCATGTGTAACTATTTTCATTTTTGCTTAATATCTAACATGGACCATCATGAATCCAGAAAGCGTGTTGGTGGTTTGTTTTAAACTTTTCTTATCACTATATATGCACTTTGACTTCTCTCTATTCCTCAAGAAGAGATAACTATAGCGTTCCTACCAAAAACCAGTAGGAATGTTTTCGATCGCGTCCGCGCTTGAGACATTTAAAGCGAGGCAGTCTCCAGTCTGACCATCCATTGTTGACTTGTCAACTTGTAAAGATGTCTTCCAAACTGGCAAAACTCAATGAAGCACACGTACATTTGGATCATGTCAGGCAAAACTGATGCCAAAGCCTGAAGAGGTTAAAAATGTCAAGTTGCTGAAAGTGGCAGAAGACCTGATAGAATAGCTCTTCAGGAAAGAAATAAGTAGCAAAAAGAGTGGACCGAGAAGTACAGACTTCAGAAGCAGCAACAACAACAGAAGGGGCCAGACAGTGGCTCTTTTGACTGTAGAGTAAAGACTAAGATGTTCTCCTTCTTCTTCCAAGAAGCAGGCCGTATCCCGTAGGAAAGCCTTCCGCCAGACGGGGACGAAATCCCAGACGTTAAGAGAGATTTCCTGAAAACTCTTAACTAACAAAACAGTCCTTTTCAGGTCTGCCCCAAAAATCTAGAAAATAAATACTACTCTATTGCCAAAATGTATATTTATGTATTAGTCTGTGAGTGTGTTTGTAAGTAATGGGATATAAATGTGCCTACAAACACTTCGTTTCCCTGGCTTGTAAGATAGTGTGTGTGTGTGTGTGTGTGTGTGTGCGTGTGTTTTAGGGTTGCATGTCTGGATGATAATAAAGTGTTTGTAGGAAAAAAGTCATCATACGTGCTTCTTTTAGGTTTGCGAGGTCCATATTTTAGTGGTGGTGTGGGTATTGTTAGTTTTTGTTTTAAGTGGGTGTTTTCCTTCACGTCCGTGCTTCAGGGATATAAAGTGGAGTATTCGTCAGTCTGGCCTCCTGGAAACCGAACAGCACAGGCGTGGATTTTGCCGCTCTCAAGAAGTGTCAGATCCAGATCCAAAAAGCTACAAGTTTGTAAATTGCTTGATGTGCATGACTACAACCACCAAAACTTCAACCACAACAACAACAACCACATCTAAATGATTTTGCAGCCCGCCAAGCAGTATCGACCTGCAGAAGCGGTCCAGCTGCCCGCCCCGCCATGTCGACCAGCAGATGAGGACTAGCTGCCTGCCTAGAGGAATCCAATAATACGTATCATATCATCTTTTATCATCAAATTAAGTCAGGGATTCAAAAGGCAAATTAATTATTAGTATTAAACCTTCAGGTATACATCTATTTGTGCTGTTTGAAAATCTCTATTCTCTTTTTTTTGTTCTCACTCTTATTCACCTAACAATTACGTTACTACAATATTTGCAATTTTCAATTAAGTAGTAATAGTAGTGTATACATTGTGCATACTGATCCCATATAACTCACTATTATACTCATACTACCTCGCAATGTCGAGAGTCACTAGATCGCAAATTAGGATGAACACCAACAGGTATGCAACTAAGAAAACCAACAACATGCTAAAGAAAATCAGCAAACTGAACAACTCATTTGGAAGCAACCCAGCAAGTCCAAACATTTCTGGCAAGATTGGAGAAAATACGGAAAGCAATGACACCAGTAACTTGTCCATTTCAAATGTTAGATTGGACAGCCCTCTCAATTTCAAAACCATTTTTGGGCATTTTACATCCAGCCCTACTTCATGTTTAATCATAGAGCGCCCGTTCGATGTTGTCTCACACAAACCGGGCGACAGTATCAAGTACCCAACACTGGAACCGAATCTGGGGATAGTAAGCATGTGGAACTGAACGAAATGAACGAACTGTCCCAAATGACATCACCCATTGCATGTAGCCCAATACTGACATATCGGATAGCACTGAAAAATTAAACATCGCCGACGGCTCTGCCTGCCCCGACCGGCCTGGGAGTGTTAAGCGAGACCCCAAATAAGAACTAATCCATCACAGTCGGATTTGAATGCAATAACATGGCAACACTAACAGGATCGCCAAATGAAGCAAAAGAGGTCGCGGCGCTCCCGATCCTGTCCGGGTTGCCGGACTTGTGTGATTTTCCTACAACAAACCTAATCCCGGAACGCCTATCCTACGCAGTTGAACCTCTCACACTTACCCCGCTATTCCACAACTAACTCACAACTGTCACAATCGCCGCAATTACCATCACCCACCAACCCAACTCCAAATTATCCACCCAAGTGTTTGTCACCGCTCCCACCCTCACCAACTCAAAGCCCACCCACCACCACAAATCTCAACAGGATAACCCAATGACAAGTGTTCCCAAACTCACTACCACTAGCAGCAAGAGCAAGAACACCAAACAGGATAAATTGGCCCAGACAGCACCATTACCACAAGGCAAGAATAAAAAGGGACTGATCGAATCAGACAAATCAAAGAAGCAGAATCACCAGAAGGCAAGAGAGGTCCTACATTCCAGCCAAACCCCAGTTCCTTCCATGGAAAATAATACAACAGACCTAGCAGATCCAAAAACATCTACGACCTACTTCCATCAGAAGATGAATATTGCTACATGTTATCTCCAGAAAGAGAAAAGCAAGATCACCAGAGGAGATACTGAGTTCAAAAAAGGGTAAAACCCCAATAAATGGAATACCCAAGACCAAACGGACAATTAAGGAAATTAGTAAGACAATAACAACAAAGAAAACAATCAAGACCCCTACCAAAGCCACAAAGAAAGCAACGGCAACCACACAGCCAACAGGAGGTAATACAAATGAAGGGACAAAACAACAAACAAAAATGAAAACCAAACAACAACGAGAGAAAAAAAAAGAAAAAAATTAATATCATAGCATAGAACTTACCTCAACATTAACTAGTTTAGCATCCGTTCTAACCAAAACTCATGCTGGAGCCTTCGAAATCATCCGACCCAAAACCATCATAGTCAGATGAAGCACCTCAAGACAAGTGGCCAAATATATGACAATTCAACAAATATGACCAACTAAAGTGAGTGTAACAAGACACAAAGCTCTCCCCAAAAATATTCCAAACATCATGCTGCAGGACCAAACAAGGGATGAGAAAGAGGAGGAAAAACCTACTGGTATGCTATCCAGAAAACCAATACTCCACCAAAAGTAACGATTGGTTATAAGTCAAATGCAATATACAAATAAGGTCATTAAATTACATCAAAAATTTGATCACCTAAGCAATAATGACCTAGCATTGGAACTAATAAACCAGGGAGCCGATATGTCAAGAGCTTCCAGTTTTAAGTCAAGCCAAGGACAACTGACCAACATAATACTACTCGAAACCCCGCCACTCCTAGTCTACTTGGATGGCCATTCTTACCCACTACTAGAATACAATATCAATCCTAGATTATGTAGCCATTGCAAATTATAGGGACACCAAGCCAGCAGCTGCACAAAAACAGACGTGACACCTGCGTCGGAAACCATAGCAGCAAATGCACATACACTGGACAAAAATGTGCCAACTGCAACTGACCACACCACCCTATTTCCAAAGACTGTCCTTACACCAGAAGAGAAGAGGCAATCATAAAAAGGATGCAAGAAAACATTTGCCACACGCAAATGCCAAATCAGCACTCTTATCGAATCACTCCCCCCCCCCAAAGCAGGAAAAGGAACTTAAACCACAAATACCTGCTATAATGGAGCCAAACCTTAAACAAAACCCTAAACCTACCTATACCCAAGCCCATTCACATCCGATAAATCAGCTGACAACAAAAACCACCCTCCTGCCCTCCAGCACAAACAAAAAACAACTGAAATTCAAACCAAAACAAATAATTATAGATAATATTACCAAAACTAAACCAACCAAATCAGATATTTCGACCTTCGTTCAAGAGATTCGAAACCAAACAAAAACTGAAATCACAAATCCGCAATTATCAAGCAATGCAAGTAGCAGGGACAAAAGCAATGCAGGTAACAAAAGTGCGCCCCCGCATGAGGAATTCTCACATGATATAATTATGCACTACTTAAAGGACCTCATGGTAGGAATAATTAATATCTCTCAAAATTACCACATACCTTGTATTCCAATATTCATGTTACTATCTGACTTACTGGGAAAACACCTCCAAACCAAACACTAATTTGAACCTTCAAGATACTGCCTTAATTAATTCTAACAACATAAATGGATACAACTAGGAAAAAAACAACAACATAGTGATCTGGCAATGGAATAGCCGGGGATTAAATATCAACAAACCAGAATTAATGATCAAACTACAACAATATAAAATTTAACATGATCTGATACTTATTCAAGAAACACTTATTCATCAAAACACTAAAAATATACCAAAAATCCCGGGTTATTCAGCCAGTAATTTCACGATGAGAGATAACGAACAAAAAGGGGGTGGTTTATCCATCTTTGTCAGTGATTCACTCCCAAATACCTCATTTCAGCAACATCGTGTAACCACAAACGACCCCAATAGTCCCACTCCCCTCGAGTATCAATCGATACTCATCCATAGTGGGCAATTCATATTTGAAATTTTTAATATTAACGACCCTGGCAAACCACATACCGTCTCCCCCTCAATTACGCCCAACGCATCAGCACAACAAAGGAGTACATGATATGCAGCTATTTCAACGCACATAGCAAAAGATGGGGAGGAAATCACCTAAACAAAAGAGGAAAACTAATCGAAGAATGGACCATCAACAACAATCTGGTCATACTTAATGATGGTATTAAAATCAGAATTTCACCAGAGGATGGATCACTATCTGCAATTGATTTAACAATTTGCACATCCAAATTAGCATCTATATCTAACTGGGAAGTATATAGAGATAACACACTGGGAAGCGACCATTTCCCCATTATTACCTCCATAAATTTTACTACCCCTGTTACCACTTCATCCAAAGTCTCCAAATGGAGACTACACAAAGCCTATTGACACTCATTCAACTCTTTACTCACCGGAGTGACTATATCCAGCCTACGGGACAACGACATTGACATAAACAACAAAAATATCATTGAAACGACCAACGCAGCCGCCACTCAAAGTATACCTACCACTGGAACCAAAAAAGCTGCTAATAATAAACAACCACTCCCATGGCGGAACGACGACTGCAGAGACAAAATCAAGGAAAAAAAAGAAAGCCCTCAATTAATTTCGCCATACAGGTCTTTCTGCTGGTTATACAAACTATTAAATAATAGCTAAACAAGTAAAGAACATCATCAAAAGAACAAATGATAAATCTTGGCAAAAGTATTGCTTCACCATTGAAATCGATCAAAGTAACTCAAAACAAGTTTGGTAGAAACTAAAAGCAATGCGAGCAATAGTAACAGTATTCCAGACATTAAAGGTGCAACAACTGAAAAAGATAAAGCAGAACAACTAGCAATACACATCGATGGAAATAGCAGAAGCGTTAATCACAATGCCAAATTCCACATAGAAAAACAATAGAGTGTAATTATTCACACATATTCACTGATTTAGATCCGAGGAATACCCGATTAAATGATCCATTTAACTTGGGCGAATGGAAATCAGCAATTATATATATATATATATATATATATATATATATATATATATATATATATAACATATCCCCGGGGGAAGATAACTTAGGATACGAAATATATAAGAACATACCACCAAATATGGAATATATCATACTAGATTTGATAAATTAATCATGACAGGACAAATTCCCCACAAATGGAGACAGGCTATAGTCATCCCTATGCCCAAGGCTGGCAAGGATCCCACTGAAATAACATCCTACAGACCGATCTCCCTTACCGGTACCATATGAAAGGTGATGGAAACGATGCTCAACAACAGACTCAAACATTACCTTGAAAGCAACAATCTTCTCTCACAAAACCAAGTGGCTTCCGCAACAAAAGATCCACTCTAGATCAAACTAGCTTTTAATGCTAAAAGAAAACGCAATAGACACCCCATAGCTATTTTCTTAGACCTTGAGAAAGCCTTCGTTTGGACTGATGGTCTCATTGCCAAATTGAACCATTGTGGAATCAGTGGCAATATGCGTACCTGGATTCAAACCTTTTTAAAAGATAGACACATCAGAACCAGAATAGGAGCGCTGTATTCAGAAGAATATGTGCCGGAGAACGGCACGCCACAAGGACGTGTCCTGAGTCCGATCCTATTCAACATCATGATAAACGATCTAGAAAGTTCTATCAATCTCAACAAAGTAGACCTATCACAATTTGCTGACGACAGTGGCATATGGAAAGCGGTCAACCCACAAAGCCAACAACTATTAACAGAACTACAAGACAACCTAACTAACATCGGCAAATGGGCCGACGAATGGGGGTTCAAATCATCAAAATAAAAACAACAGGAATCGTATTCTCCCCCCCCCCCCCCATAAAGGATACAAAATAGAACCACCTATCCTATATATTTAAGGCGAACAAATCAAATTTGAAAGAGTAGCAAAAACTTTAGGCATGTATTACAATCAACATCTCACATGGAACCATCACATCACCGAACTAATACGGAAATGTAGTGGAGACCTTAATCTTTTGGAAAACATCAAAGGCTCACAATGGGGTGCAGACCAAGACACAATGGTAACACTTTACAGAGCTATAATTCGATCAAAAATGGATTATGGATACCAAATCGACGCATCGGCCAAACCATTAATACTCAAACGCCTTGACAGAATCCAAGCAAAAGCGTTACATATATGCACAGGCACACTCCGAAACACCTCCAAAAAAGAAGTACAAATCCTAATAGGCGAAACACCTTTAACACTAAGGAGAGAATAACTTATACTAAGATACGCCGTCAGAATCTGGATGCAAAATCGAAATCATCCAACAAGAAACATCACTGACAAATGCAACATCCCATTGAGCCGGAGACTCGCCCCCTTCCCGCCATCTGGGAAAAATGATCCACACATTATGCAAAGAATTAGAACTCGACTGCTCCCGTGCAGAACCAATACGATATCCGGACCCGACCCCATGGTCAAGGGAAAAAACAATTATCGACACCCTAGCAACACCATTCGGATCCAAAGAAGAATATCCCTTAGGAATACGATCAAAGATCCTTGCTTTATTAGACAACTCCTATACAGACTTTGTCAAAATATACACAGACGGGTTTAAATCAAATAACACAGACAAAAACTGCTGCAGCACTAACCATACCGGAATTGAACAAAGAAATAGGATACTGATTCCCAGACAAATGTTCAGTATACACAGCAAAATTCTGGGCGATACTCGAAGCAGTAAAGATAGCACACCAACAGAAAATCCAGAAAATGCTAATAGTAAGCGACCCAGTGTACTTAAAACACTTGAAACAGGCAACTCTAAGGGACGGGACAACCTCCTCCAAGAAACGTACTTGCTAATTAACAACATGGAAAGACAAGGCCAAACCGTAGAATTCATGTGGGTCCCATCACATGTTAACATCCTAGGCAACGAAAAGGTCGACCAAGCAGCAAAGAACGCTCTAAGCAAACTTGAACTAACCCACATCGACTACAGCGTCCCTGAACTGTACAACTTGATAACCACAAAAATTGTCTCTAAATGGCAAACACAATGGGACACATGCCTCAAAGGACGTACTCTGCACTCGACACAATAAACAGTGAGTCCCAATATCAAAGCACCGAAAACTAAGATCAAGCATCATCAACGGATCATTAATCGAATTAACACAGGAAAAACCTTACTTGCAAGCAGTATGGGGAAATATGTCCTGGCTAATCGTGAATTTGGAGCAAAGTGCCCCACTTGCGTTGATCATAAAGACCTCCGGCATGTTTTCAACATATGCCTGAAATATGACGAACAACGGAAAAAATTGATCAATACTCTAAAGTCAATTAATTCGTCATATACCTACCCTGAATTCATTCACCAATCTAACCCAAACCCCAACCAAACGAGTGATGCGATATTGATTTTCCTTAAGGAAATTGACAAAATCAATAAATTATAAGCATATTTCCAAACGTAGACCGACTGGACACTTAGGACGAGCACATAAGTAACATATACTAAGGTTGAATCTATAAACAGAATAAATCAATTAAGTAATTAATATATGCTTGTGCACTGCCATTGAACTGTGCACTACTGGGCACCACTCTTAGTGTGGCTGGGTGAGGAAGAAGGGGCAGGAGTAGCATACGGTTTACAACTTAATCGGAGTGAATACCGTCAGTGCCCGGGCTATGCTACACCTGCATCTATCACCTACCTCAGATGTATAGCCCATCATGCAGTGTAACAGGTAACTGATCATTATGATAACAGCTTATATACTAATATCTTTTTCTGTCTTTCTATTCCTACTGAAAGCATCATGAATCGCAATAAAAAGTACTAATTATAACTGGCCTACAACATTAAAAGTATATGGTGGTTCAAATCCCAGCCGTCAGGGCCCGCTGAACAATACGGCAACAAATGGATTATAAACTAATTAGAAAATTAAAATAACAACCCACAGTTAGACCTACAAGGTCGCTAAAAACCCAAGCCATCAGGACCAGCCACACAAGGTGGCACCAACATATATAATTAGGAATTATTACCCTGTATAGTGAACTATAAGGTGACTAAAAACCCAGTCATCAGGTTCCCCGAACAAGGCGGAAACAATTATTATTAACATAGAAACACCAAATATCATTCAATTAAAAAATTTCACCCCTAAAATAGATTAGCATATTCATCTTGCTATCTATATCTATATTCTTCCTACAAACAGCACAAATGATTTTCCAAATTATAAATACGGCAAACGACGCCTTTTACTCTACGGAAATTGGGGACAAAAATAGATACCGGATGTAGGGTGCGAACCTCTCCGGGGTCCGATTGTCCTTTGCCACCTCTGGACATGTACTATCTAGGTGAGTGCGTGTGGACCTGTCCCACCCACCATTAGACCCATGAGACATAAATGTCTCGAAATTAGACCAATCTAATAGCACTTTCTAAGTGCATTAATGCGTTGGGGGAAGTGGCACCATACCTTCCCCATCGAAACAATCAAATATTCCCAAATGGAAAACAAACTGGTCGTACATACCCGAAAGGGTGATAAACGACCTAAATCCAACCAATTAGTTAGTCAGTCTGGCTACCCACCGTTGATGTATCAACTTCAACAACATGAGCAGACTAGAACAACTCCTTGAACTTCAAATTCACCTTCCTGGAAATCACTCGACACTAACAGGCCCAGACCGGCCCAATGGTTCTATGGTACAAGAATGCTCTCCCAGTACTATGACAACGCATATACGCAGTAGCCAACCTACCAACTTGTCGAAGCAGCTATGTGGCAATTGTACATGGATACCACTTCCCAGATACCATCAAGAAAGAAAAGACAAGTGGGGAATAAATTAACACAGCAGAAGACCGCAGGGGAACCTTCAACTAGCCTACCAAAACAGCCCTTTTAAGGGATTTTATTGCCTCTTTACTACGTGATTCCATTTTGGCTCGGAATCACGATTCGATAAAACCACCAAACTAATTTGATCGTTTATACCACCGCTACTAAATTAACAACTCAAGATACCTAACAATGACTAAAAATATTCTTTTAAGTCGCTAAGGCATAATAATTAGTAATATAACAGTTAAGGACAATACAATGCACACTACGTACTAGATTTCTTTAGAACGGTTAAGATGTAGGAAAATTAAAAACTCGAACAATTTGACGCAATTACAGAGGTGGCTTACACATTTTTTATTTTATTTATTTGTCGTCCACTAGCACAGCTGGACTTAAATCTGAAATAAACACAAGGTGTTTCAGAGCATCAAGAGTGCTGTGCTCGGCTGTACAAGAGACGTACTAAAATTAGAAATGTTGATTCTTTTTGTTAACTCAAATCTGATTTGCAGTTGATTCCTATGTATTTCAATCCCTTGGTAATTTTTTACAACTTCACTAGGTAAAACGGATTGAAAATAGAAAAACTCGACTCGCACCTTTATGCGGGAGAGTCAGGTTTGTAAACCCTAATTTGACTGGCAGTCGAATGCCCGGTTGATTTTCTAACTTGCTGGAAACGAAATCGGATTGAAAATTCAAAAACTCGGCTCGTAACTTTGCGCGGGAGAACCATGGCTGTAAAACCGAATCTGTTTGGCAGTTGAATCCCTAGTTGATTTTCTAACGTGTTGAAAACTAAACGGATTGAACATTGATAAAACTCGGCTCGCACTTTACGCGGCAGAATCAGGTATGTAAACCCGATTAGGATTGGTAGCTGAATCATTTGGCTGATTTTCTAACTTGGTGATACACTCATTAATAACCTGGTAAAACTAATTGAAAAACAAACGCTCTTATTAAGTGGCGGACTTTAATTATTGTTTGGGTTTGTGCACTTTTTCCTGGATACCTTTCCTACTTTGCCAATTCCAGACATTAATTAAATAGTGCGACCATCGCACATAAATGCGAGACTTGTAGTGGCTCTATTCCTACAATCCCGATTAATTAAATATCCTGGCAATCAGGAATTAACAAGTCGCAAAAGCACTTGGTTTGCGCAAGCGACTTTATTTTATTCATTCATTCATTCATTCATTCATACCTGGAGCATGCCTGGGACCTGCTGGATGAGCTGGCCATGAAGGCAAAGTGCCAGAATTGAGGAAGATGTGGAAAGGAAAAAGAAAGAAGATGAGAAGGAAAATAAAGAAAGGATCCTGCCTCACTTCTTCTTGAGACACACCAGCGAAGTCAAGCCCATGGCGAGGACACCGACCCAGCGATAAGCACCACAGCCATTACCACGACCACTAAGACCTGTAGTCCCTTACATATAAAATAGGTACGAAGAATTGGAGAGGCAGCGAAGAGAATGGGAACCGCATAGACCACAACATCCACGAGATAGGAATAGAAGAAGGAGACAAGAACAAGTCTTCACTATCCTCAAACCGAAGATTGGGTACTGAATCCAATCAAGCTGCCTCTGCACTCCCAACCAAACACATCAACTGGGACGATGATAGGAGCCGACGTTGCGTGTGTGGAGATAGACCTGGGAGCCGTCATCGTTGAAAGGTGAATTTGGAGTTTTAAAAAAAAAACACTTCTCATGGTTAACAAGATCTATAGAACAGATCTCAAGCAGGTGCTGGGGAAAATATACCAGCAAAACCTGGGGGAAATCGTTATAAACAAAAACAACAAGCCAGTGTTGTCATAAGATTTTTCACCAAAAGTATGATCATAACAAAAGACAGTGACATAACATAAATTTTTTTCACCAATATTATAAGACATATTTTACAACATAGAGTAATAACTAATCCGTCTAACAATTATAACAACTAATGCTTTCTATTAACATTAATTATAATTATTTGACAAAATTTAACTCAACATCTATTACTATAAAACAAGCAATAAAACAGGTACATATGTCATAAGGAACCAGGAACAACATTGCTCTCCTAAACAAAAACAGGAAAGAAAGGACAAAACATAACAAACTGAAACAAAAATGGAAATAACCAACCAAGTACAAAACAATCACAAAACGGATGCAATTACAAAACAGAAATACCCCCCCCCCCAAAAAAAAGAAACACTAGTGGGAACTTATTTCACCTCCCCAACAGCAAAAGAAATAATGAAACGAAAACTAACAACCCAACAACCATGCTCACCCAGGGTCACAAGGGTAAATGCAAAAAGAGCCTCAAGACAACACCACAAAACAGACACCAGAAAACAACAAAGAGGGTCCTACCAAACAACACACAAACCAGATGGTGGCAGACACCATCACACAGGTGGTAGACAACATAACAACAACAGCACCACCCCCATACGTAGCAACAAGCAACAACACTACATCATCCACAGCTTGAATAATAACAACATACACAACACTACACTCAACAACTAAATACACATAAACTATACTTGCATATGCATGCATAAACTACAACTACATATGCATACATACACTATACTTCAATATGCATACATAAAAAATACTTATATATGCATACATAAACTATACTTGCATATCCATACATAAACTATGCTTGCATATGCATACTTAAACTATACTTGCATATGCATTCATAAACTATACTTATATATGCATACATAAACTATACTTGCATATGCATACATAAACTATACTTATATATGCATACATAAACTATACTTATATATGCATACATAAACTATACTTGCATATGCATACATAAACTATACTTATATATGCATACATAAACTATACTTGCATATGCATACATAAACTATACTTATATATGCATACATAAACTATACTTATAAGTGCATACATAAACTATACTTATATATGCATACATAAACTATATTTTCATATCTATACATAAACTATGCTTGCATATCCATACATAAACTATACTTGCATATGCATACATAAACTACATTTACATGCATACTTAAACTATACTTGCATATACATACATAAACTATACTTTAATATACATACATAAACGACATTTACATATGCTTACATAAACTATACTTGCATATGCATACATAAACTATACTTTCATATACATATATAAACTACAGTTGCATATGCATACATAAACTGTACTTCAATATGCATACATAAACTATACTTCAATATGCATACATAAACTATACTTGCATATGCATACATAAACTATATTTGCATATGCATACATAAACTACAGTTACATATGCATACATAAACTATATTTAAATATGCATGCAATAAACAAAAATGTAGGCACAACAAACACATATTTTTGTTTAAAAAAATGATTAATTACTGTTTGGTTGTGGATACTGTTGGCAATTACTGCAAAGTGACTACGGATAAGACAGTATGTGACTCATTGAAAACTGAATCGGAACCAGGGGATTAATATGATGGCTGGCAGTAGAGACGGTGAACTTCTGATATAATTTACTGTTTAGAACCACCGAATAAAGTTGACTTAATAGGAAAGGGAATGGTCAAAAATGATAACTGGACAGTGCACAATTCTAGCAGTGAATACTTTACAGTGGTAGATGCATATATGCAGTGCCTGGGTTGACATACGGGTGAACTGACATTTAATATTTTGGATACATGTCATAAAGTAACATAGTGAACGTATCAAGAACACATGCTTAGCAACTTTTATCTTCCTATGAATGAAAAGAAAAATGAAAAACCACCTACACTGTCCAATAACGTGTTAGTAACATTCATGTACATAGTGTACATGCAACATTGACACATATAATGCATTCATCAAGACATTTGTTCTTAACAAAATAATTTCTACTGTAACACTATGGCATATGTTTAAAATATTATAACAATATCAATGTCGGTAGCTGTCCTTCTTTAATATAGCCTCTCCGTTGAACAAGTCACACTAGCTGAAATCTATTTCTTGCTGTGGGCAATTATCTTCGCTAGCCAAGGCAGATATTTTAGTGCTTTGTTCTAGCGACATATATTGGATTTCATTAGTCCCCTACCCCATAGTATGTAATGCCAACTATCCAATAGCATTTAAATGGGGTGTATTGTACACGGGCCTAAAATGGTGCAGGCAGTTGAATCCAAAAGGATACTTTGTAAGTTTAACATCGAACATGTGACTACTTACCAGAGAGAAGCCATTATAGGTGTATTTACATGAAAAGTATTTGTTCAAACAAGAACTGTCAGTGGATAATTGCTCATTTATGAGTCCATTCTAGTTGTGCGCTCCCCTTGTGTCGATTATGTAAGGACAGTGTTCAAATTTGAACCACTTAATTTTAATCGGATATTTCAATATAATGTAACCACAATAAGGTGACCTTACAGTATACATGTATGACTCTGGTGAAACGGCTTTATAGTGAGGGGCCATTGTCAAATACAATGTTATATGGACGGGTATAATCATGGAAGAATTCCAAAAATTGATGGCATTGATAAACTAAAAAAAATTTGATCAAAGAAAGTCGAGTCAAAATTAATCTAAAGAAATATTTTCATACCATGCTACTTTTAAACAGAGATTTCTCGAGAAGGTCTGCATTTAAAAAAGGGACGATATGTCTGGTATACATTTTATCGGGGATTCTAGGACTTTTGGCACCAAATTCCAGTAGAAATTTAATCAAGATCTCCTTTCCTGTTTACTTAACTATAACGCACACTTAAGTTTGAGCACTGCACACGTAGATCTACCATCGCATAATAATCTGGCATAACAAGTAGCGTTGTTCACTCGAAATTTGATGTAGATGAGTAAACGTGATGTCCCACATCCTGGTTACAAGAGCAAATAAGAAATTCTCAACTAGGCCTAATTTCTTAGTGCCAATCAGCTACACGCATGCACACACTGCATTCTTTCAGCTAAATGTTTCTTTAGAACATCGTTATAGATGGCGATATTGTCTGAATCGAAAATTAGCACCTGAGCATAAATCATGCTTATCCTGTTCCGTCCAAGATGTTCATTTGCATACAAAATATTGTTATGATGTTCATTTCATTTGTATACAGTATCTTTATTAGACAGTTATTCCATTTATATGTAATATACAACAGGTCTCTCACTACAACACGATACAGCGAGCCTTAAAATGTATACCGCAATTCAGGAGAGGTCGCATAATACTGAGATATATTACCTCCATAAATACAACCCAACCAGTAAAATGGAATTCTTGTGCACATATCACAGACGTGTTCTACTGAGGAGCCCATGTATTTCTGTTTAGGATAAAGTTAACAAATTTAGTTTTATATTGGTGAGATCCTATGTGCTGTCTCTAGTGCACGTGTCTTGTAAACTTCATGATTGTTTTTTTATATACAATGTTGATTTCAAAGAAGTATTTCAACATGTTTTGCTGCCTTTCATGATACTTTACTCAGAAGAAATCATGTCTAATAGGTTTCTATCATGTTACTTTACTCAGTAGAAATCATGTCTAATAGGTTTCTATCATGTTACTTTACTCAGAAGAAATCATGTCTAATAGGTTTCTATCATGTTACTTTACTCAGTAGAAATCATGTCTAATAGGTTTCTATCATGTTACTTTACCTTTCGCACTCTATAAGTTAACCTACTAGTGTTTTTGAGAAAGAATGAGCTGCAAGGTTAAGATGAACATAGACTGTGTGAACTCTCTTTGTCATGAACAAGGTGAAGACCTTTTGGCATATTGGAGTGAACCTTTTTCACGTCTCTGCTTACTTGCATTGAAATAGTTATGAATAAATAAGTTCGAGTCGTATCATTTGCGTTTCTCACATGTACATATGTTTTTACTAAACTGCGTCAAAATATCATCAATTTCTGCATTGCGGGAGTAATGCAAAGGGCTTCGGAGTTTGTCGTCAGTAAAATTAACCATGTTTTCATCTATAAAAAGAAACTGCTTGAGAATATCCATATTTCCTACGGAAACGGCAACATGAATGGGACGCATTCCATCCGAATCCGAAACAGTTAGGTCTGCTCCAAGGTCCAGAAGCAACTGAACAAGGTCAAGGTCACCTTTTCGGATGGCATTTGACAGTGCCGTTTTTCCGTCTTCATCAAGTATGTTCGGACTTAGTCCAAGATTAACAAAATCTTTCATTAGGTCTTTTTTTTGGTCACGAACAACTTGGTGGAAAATATAGCTATTTTCGGGATCAAAATTTAGGTCTGCTCCACATTCAACCAGGGCCCGTGCGATGTCTAAGAAACCTCTATTTTCGGTCGTAAGAAGAAGTTGAAGACATCTGTGAAGTTTCTCGGATTTAAATTCTGTGGGAAAAGTATTTCCATGTTCTGTGTATTTCAAAAGAACCAGAGCAATTTCATAAAGTTCTGATTCAATCGCAGTTTCAAAATGCTCTTTGCAAATGGACAAAGAGAGGGCTTTATATCTTTCTAAAATCTCGCAATATGTTTTTTTGTTTTCTTTATGAAGGCTCTCTGTCAGGGCCATCATCATTTGTTTTCTCAGCCATTCTTCTTTTGCTCTATCATTGTATTTAAAGACTTTCAAAAAAGACTTCTGTGAAAGCTGCTGCCATGTTATTGTCCGTATGATCTTTTCAGTGACGTTTAAACTTCCATCCGTACACGGATTCATAAAGATAATATCTAATCCATATACAATAAGTGAATTTCCACTTTCTTGGTCTTCAGCCTCGAGAACTTTGGAAAGTAGTCCCTTATCTAAAAGATAGCGCAAGTATCCCTCAAAAATATCTGGATCTTCAAGGAAACGAAAGCTAGATATGATCTGAAGACACCCGGAGAGAAAGATATTAGTTATTCTACTAAATACGGCACTACACATGTCTTTGTCTGACGTTTTCAGTGGAAAACAAGGTATGTCTTTGGTGAATGCTGGTCGAAGAACTGCGCATAGACATCCACGGTCTAAAATTTTTATTAGTTCCAGTGGGTTTTCAGGTAACGCCGATATTGCCATAGCACATTCCAATGACTTACCCAAGAAAGACAACGTTCCATTTATCTCATTTATATATGAGTCACGTAGCAAACGAACACCGTCTGTGATAAATGGAACCATTTTGTCCATGAAGCCACGTTTTTGTGCAAAGTTCAAAAGAAACTCACACTTGTCATTTTTCAATGTATTTATATCTTCATTAGTTTCAAGAATCGATAGGAAATTACCCACTATCTTCGCTTTATGCAAACATTCCGGATGAACAAGCACAGCTAGGAGGGTGAAATATCTCTTCATATCAGTAGGCCAAGATGATTGCCTCATTCGCCCCAACTCTCGAACTTGCCAGGTTTTGGGTTCACTGAAGTAAGATGATTTCTTCTCAATATTGTTCCTGGACGCGGTAAACCCTTCTACGAGTTTCGGGAATCCCATCGACGGTGCTGCAATAAGAATTTCAGCATAATCATATTCTGACAACATTAGTTCCTGTCCACCTTCTGTCAAAGTCTCCGCCAGGTGTTGTCGGAGTATGTTTAATTTGTTATCGTCATTCAATGTATATTGCGAATGTGACAAGTCGATGATGTGGTTTTCGTTCAAGATAAACTGCAGGTCATCTGACTTGAATCCATTTTCTTTCTCATACTGTAGCTGAAGGAACAATGCCTTTGTCAAGGACATGATTATGAAGTGTCCTTGTTCAGCGCATTCTCTAACCTGGATCAACAAGTCTTTACTGTGGAGGATATCGTCCACCAAAAAATGTTTTCCAAAATCATCTCTGAGATAGATGATCATATTTGATCCATATGTTTGGTTTCTTCTGGTAACATCCAATTCCTGAATGTCCATATCGGTCTTTACATCGATGCAGGTATTCCATTGTTCCATTTTATCAAATATAAGTGGTACGGTAGTTTGGTCGTAGCGAACCGCCAACGCCATCAGTTCGTACGCAATGGACTTTCTACCATCTCCCTTTTCTCCAACAATGAGCACATATGGTAAGCCAGTTTCGTTGAACAATACCCTTTCTGCCCCTTTGTATCCCCTGGTTTGAACGAACCTTCTCTTTCTCTCTGAACTCTCCAGGATTGTCATTGTGTACGCTGTAAGTAGAAATAACTGTTGATTTTAAATCTAAGTTTTGTCTTGAATTTTTATTTTAGGTCAACTTTACAACAAATTCTTACAACTAATATTGAACACTAGGCAATTCAGATGTTTGCGTTGTGTGTTTTTTGTGAAGAAAGGAAGACGGAGAACTAGTGAAAAAAAACACCCTCACAGGATGGTGTTCCATCTGCCGAAGACAGTGATCAAACCAGAGACAGTAGAGTTGCAAAGCGAGTGTTATCAATTCTTGTCTATTAGATGAGGGTACTAAGAGGCTTATAAGCAACACCTTCACATTTGTTCTCCGCATCTTTAAAGGAGACCAGAAACCAATGGAAATATAGAATAATAATAAAAGTACTATAGCAGAAAACCTTATTCTGAAGTATCATCTGCGACCGTAATGCCGATATTGAAATATTGGCCTATCTTCTAGGAGCTGAATTTCCGTGACCTCGTATGCAAAATTTCCGCGCCTATTCGGTTACTTTCGGGATGTGACGTCATAGTAGCGACTCCAGCAGCCCAAGTGGGAGTTGGCAGAGTAAAAGACAATACCGTTTTGCGTTGCTTATGGGTGTAATAGAACATTAAGAAAAGCCTGTGGACAACATTTTTTTTTCTTTTCCGAAAGATAAAGGCATAATGAAATAATGGATACATTATTACAAACGAGTTGATTTCAAAGCAACACCATACAGCACTATCTGCTCGTTACATTTCTCAAAGGACTGTAACGAGAGGGATTCTGAAAAAATGGCAGCTCAAGGATACGCAAATGCTAGGCCTAGACTAAAAGTCGGCGCTGTTCCAGACATAATGTTGAATATTTTAAATCCTGGGAAAAGTGTTAAACGTGCGAGTTACGAAAATAGGCAGAAGGCCGAGTAAGTGACCACAAAATGCAATAAGCAATTCACAGATCTTTTATCTACACCAGCAGTGCTAAAAATAAATCTGATAGCCCGACACCCTGGGCCCCTCTGGTTTTAGTTCCGGCCCATCCTGTATTCAAAGTGAGGTGCCCGTCAGGCTTGTCGAAACAAAAATTGTTTGCCTGAGGAAACTTGGATCGCGCTGGTGAAATTAGTAAATGTATTTTCAAGATGTTGACATACATGCCTTAACACGGCACAATCTAAATCAAATCGCTACTGTCCAAGGTGAAATTTAGATTTGATTTTAATTAAATGGAGGCTTTGTCAAAAATAATATTCTAAACCTGTCGTGTTTCGAGAAAACACAATTTTCAGTAATCTTATAAAAATTACAAATTTAAAAAAAGAATCATTGTATACATGTAGTATGTATAAACGGTAATCTGCAATGATTGGAACTGATATAAAACTATTCCTTGGGCAGTTTAAATAGCAGCGATTAAAAGAAAAGAGGTCAAAGTTTCACATTAAATGGCTGACAATATAAACTGGGGGGGGGGGACTATTGACCCAACCCCCAACCCCTTGCCCCAATGTGCAAGCGCCCATGGGACGTACCTTTTCTCCATGTGATATGCCTTATTATTCCCCCAGGACAAGCCCATTTTGCATATTCTGGTCAGCTCTGGCTAAATTGCAAAATAGCTAAAGTTTTGATTTAAGCACGCAAACAATAAAGCCGGTGGGACTAATGAACATACTCCTTATCCTTGCATTGATCTTGTGAAAAGGACTGCCCTTCGGACATACTTCAAAGAAACCATGTTCGACAGTGTGTGTATGTGTAAGCACCAGCAATTGATTGCCAAAATAAACGATGCCTATTTTGTTGTTACTTACAATGCCATGGACTTCAGGTTTAAGTCTTAATGCATGTATCACACTGTTGGCTGAACAAAATATTTATTTAGAATTAGTTCCTAAAGGCCACATATACTGCATGGTATATTTTGTTTTATTCCTTGTAATTTAATCATGGTAATTAAACTTTACATATACGGTAGAGGAATGTCAGGTGTTAACTGGCCGAGTTTCTTTGGCGGAAATGGAGATGCGATTTTGTTTGCAGAGAAAATTTCACAGTGATCATTCATTTAGGCTAATTGGTGACAATTTTATTCTTTTAATTTTTTTATACTATAGTACTGTTGTAGTTGTGTAAAAACATCTGAAATTTACTTGAATAATGTTTAATTTTCAGGTTCTATTTACTGAAGAAAAAAAAAAAAACTGTTGTGTGATATTAATTATTTCGTCCAGTGCCGGATTCAGACGTGTGTGCATGTGATTTGAATTTTAACGTAGTTTTAACAATTTTTCAGTTTTATCACTTCGGTGTCTGCAGTGTGGCAGTTTAGACTGTGGATTGCATACGTTATATCTATTTATATATGGTTTGGGGTTGGGTTTTTTTCTTCTGACAAATGAAAATTGACAGACATAATGTAATAATCGGGACTTAGCTGCGAAAAATTTAGAGATATTACGAGATCGGGATGTAGATGAGGAAATACCCCCAAAATCGGGAGGTTTTTCTCCCGGCTTGAGAGTTGACAGGTATGAACTGTCCGGGCTTGTGGAATTTCAGTCAGGGCTTCAGTTTATTTAAGTCACCAGCCCGGGGCCTGTGCCTAAAAAAAATCTTTTAGCACTGACCAGTACAGTACATAAACTATTATATCAGACTGCAGATTCAAGTTTTGAATGTGCAACCCAAAATGGTCTCCTTCCGTCTGCCTCGCTTGCCAATGTTTATGTTTGTATTCGAGGACTGGCTAGTATGGCGTCACGGTACCACGTGATCTGTCGTCTCATTAAAACTCGGAAAAACTCGGCAATTTACGGAATCGTGGTATCTTCCATGCAATAAAATCACTACCCGCTTACGATATTTAATTTATAAACATGACAGTCGAATTAAAATCTGTAGAGAATTACATACGTAGAAGGAAAATTTTGATTTCTAGTCTCCTTTAAAGGAATCTTACTGAAATGTCGGTTTTGTTTGTAAAATTTCTTTTGATTCTTTTCTCAGAAATTATTTACTTGGAAAGGCGTCAAACGAAATTCACAACCAAACTTTGCTTTACATAACTTTTTTCAATCTCAAAAATCTGGATTAATACCTTGAATGCTTGCAGTAACCTTGTTTTCACGCAAGCCTGAAATAAAAATAAAAATGCTGTTAGCTGTTCAGTTAAACTGCACATACCACAAGATGACACTGAATAAATTTGTACAAAGATTTTATATTTTCATCATCATTCGCTGAAAATACTTTACTCAAGACTAAATTTGACGAAAGTAAAGTTTTATATTTGTTTTCTATTACACAAGAAAATGCAGATTCTTTTCATAAGCCTTGAATTTTTATTACATGCTACGTAATTATTCATTTAGGCTATTATTGGCAATGGTGAAGATTATATATATATATATATATATATATATATATATATATATATACACACACACACACACACACACACACCACAATGTGCAATTTCCATAGTACTTACTAATTATGGCTCTTCTGTTTGGTGGAAACCCTATCAAAAGAAGAAATCTTCATTATCTAAGTTATCAAAATCCAATTTATCCAATTTTATCTGCTTACTGATTTTGTTGCCATATACATTTAGTAAACAAAACAAAGCATTATCCTCGATATAAATAATTCGCAATTACCCTATTTTGGAGTAGCAAAGATATTTACAATAAATACATATGTTGATGGGAAGATTTTCGCAAATGGAAAACAAGATCTTTAAACAATTTAGACAGTAATAATAATAATAATAATAATAATAGTAATAATAATAATAATAATAATAATAATAATAATAATATTTTGAGGATACTGAATTTGGTTCTAAATTAACTGTTTTATATGAATGTCTTAGTGTCTGACACTCACATAAAATCCTAAAAACAAATTCACATATATTTTGTGTAAATATAAAAAAATATTGAAACTAGGCTTAATTGCTTTCAATTAAGATTGGGATTTAGGTTACGTTGTTTACATTGGGGTGGGGATAGTATATGTGTCGTAAGATTCATTCCAAAAGATTTCTATAGCGAAATCCAATAATACTTTTAAAATTCGTGTTATACTAATATGTATGACCAAAGACGGACATTATTTTATCAACTTATACACAGGCACTGTACAGTCAGACCAGGAGTAGGTACCGATAGGGCCAGAATAAAGCAGTATTAGACGCATAATACTTACATGAAAACTCCGATTGTTGTCCTATTTCATTTTCCCTTAAAAGCTTTGCCTCTTCGTCCTCCAAAATGTCTTTTAAGTAAGACTGCTCTGACAATACCAGACACTTTTTAAATTGCTCGTAAATGGATTGGTTCCCTTGGGCAATTGATTCAATGAGCAGTCTGATTTTATGTGAAGTCCTCTGCAGATCCTGAAATTGCACAAGCAACAAATTCATGACCAGCTTTTGAAGCATGCAGTCGGCAGAGAAGGAGGGGACATAGTTTGCGTTCACATTTGGATGACTTCGAATGTGTACACGTCTTGGAGAGTAGTGTCATCAAAAATTATAAAATAATGTTTTATTATGGAGAAAAATAAAAAACCATAACAAGTCAATAGAAGAACTGATTGTCTTTCAGACCGTGATTTAGTGAAATGATCTTGGAGGATATCCACTTTGCTGAGAATGTCAAAGGTCATGTTCAGAGTATACACAACCTAAATTATAGTAGCTCTTTATCTGTTGTGATTTATTGAACGAGAGAAACGATAACATATATATTTTACACAGTACTCAATTCACAGCTAAATCGAGAGATTTCTTTTGATTCTGGCACATAGAACAAGTGACATCATTGGTGCCCAAAAGGCAATTGAGTGCGATCTGATTGTGACATTTATATATGATAGGTTATATATGGCGGATACTATGTTTGGTGAAGAATCTTGGAAAACCAAGGGAAAAACCACCGACCCAAGGGAAAATACTGGCAAGCTTTCTCACATACCCACATTGGCCAAGCCTAGAATCGAACCCATGCAGGCAAAAGTGAGATGTTAGGGATCTGTAAAAGCAAGCGCCTTACACCATTCGGTCTGCGGAGGGGGGGGGGGGCAGGGGAGAGGCAAAGGCCCAGCTGTGGAGTGCATATGATAAAGTTGTTTTTTTCTTCTTCTTAAATGGTAATTATTAGTAAAGGCAGGAATTTAAAGTTTCCTCTTGTACAATTATGTTGATATAATTAACTTTTAATAATATGAGATCCTCTCTTCTTCTTCGCTCCCTATCAACCGGCATTGTCTTACATTATTCATTTCTACTCTGACTTATGTTAAAGGCTTCATCAACACATAAATCAAGATTTGTTAGATGTGTACGGAATAAAGTATGAATATGTAACTGATTCAAGTTCAGTTAACCTTCACCCCCTCTAGACTTTTGTGGAGTTATTGCTTGTGCTTTTATTAAATAGACTAGTTTTAAGATGCCAACGTGTTTGTGATATATATATATATATATATATATATATATATATATATATATATATATATATATATATATATATATATATATATATATATGTGTGTGTGTGTGTGTGTGTGTGTGTGTGTGCGTGCGTGTGTGTGTGTGTGTGTGTTTTCAAGTATGATGCTATTCCGTTTAAGGCGATACCTACTGGAATATAAATGTTGTTATTCTGTCAACAACCCAAATCTGTGTATATTGTTAAATTTAATTTTTAATTAATGAAACTGGGAGAAAAGTAAAGTTATATTGGATTGGATAAGTGACAAGGCGACAGCACCATGATACATTAACTTGGAGGTATTTGGATATTTCTGAGCGAATTAGAAACATGAGCCTAGTAAAATTTTTAATATGAGAAACAGTTTTTCGGTTTAATCAAGGCAAGCCTTTTAGCGAAACATTGCATGAAACGTTCCGTTACCTTCCTATCTGATTAAAATCAGTTCTCCGCTGTCCTAAGTGAAGATCTAGGGGTCATGTTCTGGTGACCCTTGAATTAGCCACTGGAAAGGCAGCTTTCAAAATCTGAAAGTTAATCAAATCGTTCCGTACACACTGATGCTCTTCATCCATACTGCTCAGTCTCCAATCGCGAAAATACAAGACTTAATCTGATTGGCTGATAAAATTAGCCATTATGGTAATAACATAGGTTACCAGAACATGACCCCTAAGTGGTCGCTGTCAGATCTTCATGAATGACAGTGGAGATCTGAATTTAATCAGATTGCATTACCTTCATATCTCTGAATGTAACATCATCCAATAATTCTCTCTGATAAATGTAGTCGGTGATGCCTGCAACATCTAAATCTCGTAGCAGCATGGGGAAACATCGTCGTAGAACAATACGATGAAAATTTTCTGGAAAAAAAGTTCATTGAACAAATACTGAAACGGGTTATCGTGTCTTTTTCAGGTTGATTTTAGCTATAACATACGACTTAAAGCTGATATTGTTCAGAACATTACTCAACAATTTTTTTCACGTTGTCAATAATTTCTGAAAGAAAGTTGTTCTAAATTTAAATCTTTATTTCAAAAAGAGACGAAAACAAGAGATGTACTGTTATGTTCTGATTGATAATATGCACTAGAATCAAAATGGTTTCTATGCGGTGCTTGTTGTTGTTGTTTCTAGTGGTGGCGAGATTACGTTGTGTACTACTATTTACGCATTCCTTCACAAAATAAAGACATACTCGATGAATTTGATGACTTGGGATGTTTTTCTTCATTGTGAAAACTATCATTAAAAAAGGAGCAAGTACTTTTACTTCACCATTAAATGTATTGATCTGAAATAATTTTAACATATTTGTTTAATTTTTTTAAAAACAAAAACAAATAATTATTATTAAATAAAATTGAAATAATTTGTAAAGAGGAAGACTATGTAGTACCTGTGAATGTCTGAGGAAAGCTAAAAAAAACTTTCTCGAAATCAGACGAATGTCCACATATTGAAATTAATGAATGAAATGGAACGACTGAAGTATCAAGTATTAAAATGTAAACAAAACATTTTTTGTAGGACAAGGTTTTCAAGCCACAAAGCTAGGCCATTGTGTATGTGACACCAGTTTTGGAAAATACACAATATTCAAGTTTGAGTTTTTGAGACTTAATTTAACCATTTGGAAAGATTCTTTCCTTCAGAAAAGTAAACTTTACACTGGCTAAAAATTAAAACTAGCCATTCATGTAACAGGTCGGGCAGAGGTCTTTTGACTCCAGCCCCCCCCCCCTTCCCACCCCTTAAGAAAAAAGAAACTGTTCCTTTAATTGTCCCTATATATATATATATATATATATATATATATATATATATATATATATATATATATACCTGATTTTTTGTCTCTTTCAAGCAAACGCCATTCAAGCTCTGAAATATAGAAAAGCAAATAAATGCACGAATTACACGCCTAATAAACGTGCTCTTCATAGCAGTTGTTTACAAAAAGGTAGTATTTCAAAAAGATAGAAAACGTCCCTGTCGTACTCTTTCCATTGACTACTGTTCTTTCTTCAAATTGTCAAATGTAAACATATTTTATACACTAAATAGCATCGGTTGTTCCCCCTTGGGCAAGTTATAGTCGGATTGATTGCACGCCAAGATCACTACGCCACTACTCACTACGTCAAACACTTCCTGGACCAACTAGGAAAGTGTTTTCGTTGGCTATAATCTGTTCCAAAAGTAACTAAAATAAATCAACTGATTATCTGATGGCAGGGACGGCGTATATACTGTTTCTGCTCTTTTTGGTTGATATTGCAATATGCATTATGCAGTATATCCCAAGCGTGGGAATTTCAGGCGCAGTATCCAGCATGCACTCTCACATTTTGCAAACAAAACGGGAAGAAGTGTCACAGTTGTGACCAGTTCTGGACTTTTAGAATTTTACTCTTCATCAAACACAATATATGTATTAAGGGGGGAGGGGGCATGAAAGTAACTGAGTTATACATTTCTCATTTGTGAAGCCCTGTCAATGCTACCCTCAATCAGAATCGATAGTTTGTGTTTGTGTTTGTTTTTATACTTTCGGTATAAATGAGTGTCACAGTAAAGTTCTTATCACTGAAGGTTCGAACTAGGAATTCCAATTTTGGTGATTAAGTGTATAATTTTGAGAAATAAATGTATCGTTCCATGCAGTGCATTCGATCTGATATCAACCACGGATAATTATAGTGTCCACTCTTATTTGTCTTATATTCCTCTCTTTAATTATAAACAAATCACTCTCGACGTTTATACATTTAAGTTAGATATATCAGTGTTGTCAGAAAGAACAAATGAAAGTATTCAAAGGTGGATAATGTTTAGATGGGAAAACATAAAACCAAACAAAATTGACGACAGTGATAATACTGAAGAAACAATTAGCTGTAATTATGAAGATAGAAAGAGTAAATTATACTAAACTATGATTTGTACCAACAGAAGCAAGCAATGCATGCAACGTTATCAGCAGAAAATAATAGGCTTTTTCAATATGAATCAACAGGATTATGTTTAAAGTTTTGCCTCGATCCCGGTAAATCAACAGATTAATCATGAACTGTAACGTCTTGTAAAGGTAAAACCTCGACATTGGAAAATATTTTACATGTTCTTCATTAATCTATGCAAAGCATGGTATTTAGCCTGCGTCCATGCAAACACGTATCAACTCCCCTGTATTGTATTGGTATCAACTTTAACAGAAAAGTTTAACTTTACAAAATTTAATATGACGCAATAAATTGAAAGCTGATGACAAATATTAAGAAAGAAAGTTCATGGATACGTCATTCACTTGCCTGTTTGTTTATCCTCCAGGCAATCATCCTCTGCTAAAATCGTGTTCGAATCAAATGATGCCAAGCTGCCAGCGTCAACGGACTTTGACGAACCTACTGACGTCAGGCTTAAGCAATCAAGGGATTCGGAGTCATATGAATCTGTTACTCCCGCAGAATTCAGGGACGTTTTAGACCCATATAGTTCGGTCTTTGATGGTGTACGTGAGAACAGTGTTTTAATTCCGCACAAGATGTTAGATATGATACCGCTTTCTCCTCGTTCTTCGCTTTCCGTTGTTTTTGTTTCTTCAAACTCATTGACGCTGTGTCCGGAAAGAAATTCGGGTTTTGGGATTTGATAATCTTTTTTCCTAGAGCTATTCAGCTCGACACCTTCATTTGATATTTTAATTTCAGCACTTTTGGATCGTGTATGGTCGAAAGATTTCATTGTTGCAGATGTATTGTTCAAGCTATTCCTTGCTATTGTGTTTATATTAAGGTTGCTGAAGTCAGCAAGAGAATAAAACAAATTAGCCCTTTTCCGAAAGGTGACTGTGGTTCTTGGGAGATACATTTGGTAAAATGCGCTGTTAGATCCTTTAAAACTATGAATTTTCCTTGTTGTTTCAGAATCATTACTCGGGACTAGCGCATCTATATTACAACTCAAGGTTGTTGTTCGATCCTCGTCAGCAGGGAATGAAACCGTGGTCAGAGGCTCCTCGTGGGAAGAATGTCTTATTTTTGTTTGGAATTGTTGAGCTTCACCGTTGCATCTTTCCTGAACAGAATTCCTCAATCTTGTCGGAAAACTTACTGATAGAGGCCTTCCTATATTTGTGCCTGTATGTTTTGCCATTTCTTGCGTATCAAAACCCTCAAGGCAACTCGAACAAGAAGAAATATCGATAAGGTTGGTAATTTTAGTTTTTGCGCTATGTGTTGAAAAACCTTCACTCTTTGATCTTTTATGGCCAGCTGTCCTTGTACCTTTTGAATCACGACAGACAAATGCATCTACGCTTGCACTTGGTCTTTTTATGAATTCTTGTTTGATATAACCTACAACACGATTACCAACATCGACGGACTCCGATGATTCAACTTGTCCAAAATCATCATCATCGTAGTGCTTGTGATTCCACGCCATATTTATAGAAATATTTAAATTCACCCTTATTGTGATTGAGGAAAAACAAGAATTGATCAAGTGGAGTCCATAAACGATACGGACATGCTATTTTTAAAGTCTTAAGACGGACAAAGCGCGGATCTTTGAGAACGCATAAACGATCCAATACGTGGTTCTGTAACCTTGAGAACAGCGTAGATGATCTCAGAATACAAGTATTGCTACTATTCAGCTACATAACAGTTTCCGCCACTCGCACAATGCAAGAAATTGTTATACAGCAGCAGTACTACATTTCCACTCATCACTGCTAAACTATCACCTTACTGCTGCCTACTGAATGCTTCAAAGATGTATACAACAGATATGTAACTCTATAATAAAACCTTTTGGAACGGGCAGCTATCTCTGTTTCTCTAGGCAGATGAGAAGAGCCCCGGCACATAAGTATCCATTCCTACCTGTCTGCGTCATTATATTAGATCCTGAAATATGAGTATTTGATATAAATTAGAACGATCTTTGCATCATCGAGTAGTGTTAAAAAATACTTACTTCATACAATCAGAGAGAGAGAGAGAGAGAGAGAGAGAGAGAGAGAGAGTTATAACTCATGCAAAAAGACTGTCATTCAAACTTGCTGGAGCGATTGCACTAATCCACAAATAAGTTATTTAATGTGAATCATAGTGATACTATTGTCGAAAAATAGCAAACTTCAACTTGATACATATATGGATATGGTAAACGTGTGTGTGTGTGTGTGTGTGTGAGAGAGAGAGAGAGAGAGGCCGCCTATCCCCACATATTCGTAAAATAGAGCTACTCCATGTTTGTATGCGCTTGCCAATCGAAGCACGTTTATGGGTATGTGTAGCAAGGTAGAGGGTTATAATACTTTGACCCCAGTCGTGGACCGTGGTCTTAATCATCCATTTCTTCACTACTTCATACAACCAGTCAAACAACTTTTAGTTGCGAGCTTTCTATGTTTCCTCGTGTATTTCAAAACATGTTTACCTATTCAGATTTCTGGACTGAACTAGTTTTGCCCGATACGGATAAATAAAACTAATAATAAGCAATTGACTGAAATCGATCAGGAAGTACTGAAATAGATCGGGAAGGATACCCATTACTGAAATTTGATTGGTTGACTCGTTAGCTTGATTCATTGTGCAACCATGCGAAACATGCAATTTAATCGCCAAGAAGGTGTACATTCCTATTGTATATACATTCACTGTGTATATAATAACCACTGAGCCTGACCTACAGGTCTACAACACACACGAATGACACACTTCTAAATATTCAGGACAACTCGTTGTCAGCAAAGAACTTTAAGCAGGAAAAAAGGAATATTTATTAAGAATTCTTATTCGCTATTGTGAAAGTACAGAATACAAGTCTTCACGGAAATATTACTTTTTTGTGAAGAAAGAGCAATACTTTTGAAGAATGTCACTTTCTTCACTAAACTATCACTGCATACGTCGATGCATTTTCCCCCTTAAATACTGTTACTTCCTAAGTGAAATATCCTGAGAGAATGTCACTTTTCTTTGGCGAAAAAGTATCATTAGATGCTTAAGCGAAAACTGTAGGAATATTTTTTTAAAAAAATGTCTTATCTTTATAGAAATGTCTTTACACGTCCATGCAAACCTTTTACGAAAATAGTTACTTTTGAATAACCTTTATGAGAAAAAGATCTTTTGTCGTGAAGAATGTAACTTTTTATTGCGCGAAAATACCGTTCCTCGTCCATGCAAATATTTGAAGACAAATTTACGTTTCAGGAACCAAAGTTAGGAAGGTAGCCTATGGAAAATAATCTGTATTTCTAACAGTTTCACAAAGTTTAAAGCTTCGAATTTGTTTAATATTAAATAACCAAACAGACTGATCCATACGTCTGTTTATTTATTTTTTCCTTGCTAACGGTGGTCATGTCTATTGATGTGTGTGAGTGATTTACCTTTAATAAAAGTCACACATTTTCTAATTTCATTCTCCTTCAGAAATACATTATGTAAGAGAACTACTTCCAACTTCCAGTCTTCAGTGTTCTGTGAAACATTTCACGAAACATGTTTTCTCTCTCACGAAAACAGTAACAATCTTCATGAAGATTGACAATTTTTTGTTCATGACGAAGATTCATCAAAGGATATTTCATCAAACAATATTATTATTATTATTATTATTATTATTATTAGTAGTAGTAGTAGTAGTAGTAGGTATGCCAGTTTTAGTAACGTTATTATAAAGATCAACATTTTATGATGGACATAAAAATTACAAAAGTGGGTTCAAATCTCCGATTCGGCTAACGTGGGTATGTGAGAAAGCTTGTCAGTAGCTTCTCGTGCGCTGATGGTTCTTTCCGGGGTTTTACGGGTTCTTCCGCCACCATTTATACTGGCCGCCATGTATATCCTATCTTGTGCTGAAAAATGGCGTTAAACCTTACAACAACAACAACAACAACAAAAACAACAGCCACAACAATATTACAACCACTCAACTGTTAATTTGCTTACCTTAACGGAAACAAATGTATCCCTGTATCCGACTGCTTAGAAGTTCTAACCAGATGTCCTGGTGTGCATATATATGTCCTCATTACAGGTCGGTGACGAGTATGGGCTGATTTTCACAAAGCTATTTATAGATATAGGTAAATCATGTCAAGGTTGTCTTTGTTAGAATGTCGGTGTAGACGTTAAAAGTTGTGAAATTTTAAAAATTACATTAAATAAAATGTTAGCGCTGTTCTTGGGATATGCATAAACTACTTATTCTTAAAATGCAAGCATTTTTAGGTTTGGACTCTGGCCATAATGATCATTCAAAGCCTGCAATTTATGTGCAAACGGAATACAATTTTAATTATGACGCATTTAACCGTTTCTTCTGAATAATGTCATTGCATATTACCAGACTGATTGATACTGACCATAAATAGCAGACACACGAATATGGGTTTGAAATAATTGATTAAGCCCGTATGTATGTATGTATGTATGTATATGTATGTATGTATTCTGGTTTAAAGACCTTTATTATTATTATTATATGTCAGCAGAGCGCTGACTTCATCTGAAAGATCAACATTCTATCACATCCCGCATCGACCCTAATGGAAACAAAACTCTGTAACCATTCTATATTTAACTTACTTATCTTAATTGAAACAACGGTCTGTCTGTCTTTTTCTGACAGATTTGGTGGTTTAATATCCGAACATCATCCAAGCCGAAGTAAGCATATTCATTTGTTGACCAACCTAAATTCTAACTTGACTGTTTTCTTGTCTGCTTTTGTTTAATGTGTTGACATATTGCAGGAACAAAATGCGAATAATTGAAGAATAAAACCAATGACTTCTATGGAAAAGATGCTTGTAAAATTGTGGTTAAGGTATTCAGGTAAGTTCCTTGAACAACTAACAGTTTTTCACACGGAGCCAACACTACCTCATCCCATCTTTTATAGCCTTTATTTCCGACAGAAAAGTACTTCTTTTGAATAACTTCTGTGACAAGGAGGCAGAAGCAAACAACATAGGAACTATGGCTGATTAAAGTTCAATGTAATAATAACAAATTGCATTGCTTCTCATTACTTCTCAACCAATTCGGTGTTGAGATATTCACATTTGTAGCACACACACACACACACACACACACACACACACACACACACGTATACCTAGTTGACCGTTCATTTTAAGCCCAAAGTACGCATCTGATCCCATGTCAAAGGCAATTAGGAACAAGACAATCCGTTGTTAAGCTAAATTCAAAGGAAATGAAAGCCACATTAAGGATTTTATTTCTGTGAGACTTTTTGTTTTAAATAGAAGGCTCATGCTTATTAGGTTCATTCCCTCCATCTTAAAACATTAGGAGGGTGTCAAAATATGAATCTATCCAGCGGTGCCATTAGATCTGATTTAATGACCGCTCCAGTGGCCTAATAGGTTAGAGCGTCCGCCTCGGATGCGGAGGTCGCGGGTTCGAACCCAGACCGAGTCATAACAAAGACTTACAAAAATGGTACTAACAGCTGCCTCACTTGGCGTTCAATATTTTAAGAGTTTAGTGTTAGGACTGGTCGGCCTGGTGTTAGGATAATGTGACTGGGTGGGACATCATGCTACATGTTTGCGGCATGTTGCCCCTGTGCTAGACATCACTATAGACTGCCACACTGCATACGTCGTAGCGATTTGACCAGAAGATTGTTAAAGCTATGTTTTAAAAACAAACGCGACAAAGATGTTTTATTGTTACTCTCGGCGGACAATAGGATAGTATACATCGCTTTATAAGTGATTTGTACTTCAGAAAAGAGAGGATTGTCGTAATGAAAAAGAGAATCTGGACTATCTAAGCGCTCCCTACTAATTGAAACCACTTTACTCTACAGTAGTCTTTTGTCACCGCACACTTGGAGGAACTGGTCACGCTTGTGCGAATTAGTTAATTCACATGAATCAATCCCATCCGTAAGAACCAGACACGATCAAAGAAAGCAGTTACGGTGAGGGAGAGCGAAAATGGACATTTAGTTTATACCGCGGGCCATTGCCTAGCAAAGATGTATACGTACATTCATCCGTCTAGAATTATTGATGCAGATGTTGCACCATGAACGTGCTAGAAAACTACTGTATCTCCAGCCAATCCTTTATTTTTAAGAAATTTGCGCGGAGCTCCTTGAGACTAATGCTTTTCAGCTTTAATATTATAGTATTTTTCAAGTCCATCTATGATTTGCCGAATTCCGTATTTTAAGGCCATTGAGGCGTGGTCGGAAGTAGTAATTAGTTTGGCATCTTTTCGCTTTAAATTGGTTAGCAATGAGGTAAATCGTTCTGATTTCTTCAGCTCTGTTAATAAGCTTGCGCAAGAAACGATTACTATGATATTGACATCATCACGACTGAGTTAAGCTAGACTGTGCAATGTAACCTCTTTGATGTGAAGTTGACGTATGATTTTTAACATATTCTTGCAAATGCGGCGATATACTTTCTATTATGTCGTGGCAGCTTTCCTCCATCCTGTATACATTCCTTAGCGAATGTCGGGGATTTTCAAGACGGACAGGCCGTTGCTAAGGATGATATATGGACCACGAGTGGACTGGATCTTTAACACGGTAATTATCCAATATTGCAGACGCTTAAGCTTCGCTTTTGATATGGACCGTTGTAACAACACAAAACTCAGGACAGGATGCGGGAACAATTTCTAGAAGTGAGGAGGACGCGCAGTGGACAACATTTTGTGTTGTGGAAAGTTTGTCTTGCTTGATAAAGAGGGATGTTGTATGGTACAGTCAGCTAGCCTGTCTCCTCCATACCTGTTGATACTGCTCACCCATTCAGCTGCTAATCCCAAGAGGAATAAAAAGCCATGGCTAGGCGAAACCTCATAATAAGGTGGACCACCAACGTTACCAGCTCCTTGTCTTTGGAAGAATAGAGGAATATATATGTATGTGTCCTGGTTTGCAGTACCATAATATCAAAGCTTCAGACGCTTGGCCCATTCGTTAAGTCTGCATTTGTGTCGTCGAACCACCAGTTCCTGACCATTTAAAGAGTTATCCTGTTCTGATCTTCTGCCATTCAACCCACCATGTGATCGATTGGAGGCCCGCCACGAGAACGCGGAACGGTTGTCAATTGTCTGCTGCAGGGGTATTTAAGCGTCCGGTTTAGGCACACGTAAACCTAACAAATTTGAAGCAGGATTATATCAAAAGCCCTATATTTCAATGTCGATGCTAGATACACAGGTCAAATGGGTGTACAAGTGCAGGATTACATAGATTTTACGTTTCCTTTTATACAAATTAATATGAATTGAAGTTGCAGTGCCACCTTTCTCTACGTATTTAATAAATATAGAGTCCACAATGTCAAGGCGACAAATGCTCTTGCCCAAAAATGGCGTGAGGTCGTGCAATGCAGAAACCTCATCTAGTCCTTGACGACGCCCATGCCATGTTTGCTTAGGCTCATGTACAATCGGATGATGCACTTCATGTTAACTGCATGCCCTCGTTCATGAACTAGCCTTAGTGGTCATCAGCAAGCCAAATGCTGTCATAGTCCACTTTCGTAGGATAAAGGCTGTACTTTTTCAACTACCCATGAAAGGCATTTACTACCCGTTGTAGTTGCCCTGTGATTAAAGGTCAAACAACTCTTCTTACAGCCTCTTAATAACGTTTGGTTGCATTCCACTCGCTATAGCCAACATATCTAGCAGGCTTCGGACTGTCACATTTGCTTTTTCTGTCACACCTGACAGCTTGACTTAGTCGTAGGAAATTTCCAGAGCATGGCCTACCAGGGCATAGATGTGTTTACTGCGCAGAACATTATCACTATGTCGGTGAGCTCTAGAAAGGGTGATGATCACGTGGCAGATGATACTTCAATCGCCAACATCCACGGGAACAGATTTCATGTATATTTTCAACTTTGATTTCCTGTAATATCTCCAGTACCATTCAGGCCTGGTCGATAGCCTGGAGTATAAGCTCACCTTAAACGAATACCGCCCGTAATGAACGCAACGGGAGACACAAAAGTCAGCTTCACCATCGATAACATTTTACTGGAATACAATAGGATGACGCACACGGAGCTCATACACATCCAGGTTCAGCAAAATATTTGCTGGTCATCATATAAAACACTGAACTCCACTACAGAAAAGTTACGCATGAGATGGGTCAACCTTGTTGAATATCAATCTCGTCTTACCTACGAATAGCACTGATCACATCCAAATACTGTTTGAAGAACCCACTAACATATTCACATTTGACAACGATCAGTTAGTTATACAGTCCGAAAATACAAAGGTCAAGGACACCACCGAGAACGTTCCTAACCAGCTCTATAGCGAAGCTTTCAGACCCTACTAACATTGAAACGAAGTCAGATAATTCTTTATAGTGGCAAGCGTCGACAATACGAGATTGCCATCGTTGCAAAAAAAACCTGTATTTAACCGATATTAGAGGCGTAAAGCACCTTACAGAGACGTATGCTCTGTGACTGTACTTGCGCTTCAACAACGACAACTTCCATGGCGGCGAAAGAAAAGTCGAAAATGCCTGTGTGGAAGTAACCATTGTAATTGCAAATTAAGGCAAAAGCAGAGGATCTATTTTATATGTATGTCTAGATCACGACTGATGCACAAATACACATTCAAGATGGCAGGTTTATCCTTTGGGATGTTGTAAATGAAATACGTTACCGTTGCGAAAAATACTTCTTCCTCTCTGCGATTGTCTGTGGACACTCCGGCTGCGGCAAGGCCGTGATCTACAGCCTTGAATGCAATTATCGAGGCGCATTTCAAATCTTGTCATCCTTTGTCCTCTATCTGCTGAAACATGGCATAAGAAACAGAATGTTTGATTGGAACAGACTCCGAACGGTTCCTCGTTGGCCCCAATGATTATAACTAGATATGATTCTGTTATGATAACTTCGCTGGTGAACAGACCATACGTTGAATCGAGGAATACTTAGCTACAAAAGTCCTGACAGAAATGATATACCGTCAAGCTTGCCCTTTCGACCCATCATGCAGAGCAAAGCATTTAGGTGTTCACAAGAAAGTATAATTCGTCACTCAAGGATCATGGAGCAGGATAAATGGATCGTTTTTCAAAAAATGGACTGCCATAGCTTTGAGGACTGTCTTCTCGCGAACGAGCACACTTTGTGCAGCTACTTTATGAGTCAGAACACATTGCATAGATGTTATAGACTGATACGACAACTTTTTAGATGCAGTGCTAACAAATGTAACATAAAATTGGTATTGTATTAGCTAGCATCTATTAATATTAAGATATAAACGTTTTATGTGTATTATTAACAAGAAAAATTAAACAAGACACTTGAACCCACGTAGAGGGACGGTCGGTGGAGGTAATGATCCAAAGGACCAATAGAGAGCTAAGTGATTAAGTGTAGTGTTCGAGGCATCACTCGGACAACAACAATACGACGTGTAGGCGAGAAGTTCTAAAAAGAGAATAAGGATGCAGCGGACCATTACATAATGAGATGTTTCCATATTTATGGTGACAATGAAATCGACAAACTCTATGGCCACTTTAAGGCTCGTTTAAGAGTTGTGATGGCTGCGAAGTTGTGCGGCTATCGCTTTGATGTTGCTTCTCCCGTCGCCGAAAATCAGTCTAAAACTAGAAAGAAACAGTGAGCGAAATCCTTTTGTTAGGCATTCTTACAACGTCATTTTGTGAGATTTGAGACCGATATGGCGTGTACATGACACCGCTTACATCCGCGCTAACTATGTTGAATCACTTCCAATTCTGCAATCGTTGTCTATCGTAACAAACACAAGTGTAAATGGCATGGATGCAAATCATGTCACAAATCAGAAAGCCGATTTGACTGCTGCCAAGGTAACTCATGATTCCCTTATCAGTTCAGTGATTGGAAAAGACGACACGTGGTAAAGATTCGAAAATCGTGAGAGCACGACGATAAGGGCTGGTGTCTAGAAACCTAATTAGTGAGAAGATCTTTGCTCGGCTGCGCTATCCTAAATAAGCCACACAGACCGCCAAGCAAATATCTGGTGCCGGTAGTAATACTAGTGCAGAGCACGGCTACTGCCAAGGATAAAATCAGGCAGCAGAACAACTAACAATGGTTGGTAGAGCTATGGGTATGGAATCAGTCATTGTGCTTTTAAAAAAAAATCAAAAAGATTTTCCGAAGCCTATCATACGTGAAACTCATGTCACCAGATGCAGCAGTCCAGATGAAGTGCAATAATTATCTAAGTTAACATAAGTCTTGACTTTGGCAAGCAATGTGTCTATTTCTTCTACAACATCAATCTGGTTTTGGGAAGGACTTTGTTATTCCTAAGGACAAAACAATATTCAACGAGGCAATCTCAGAACTTGAATTTTCTCATGATGATACGTGAATGTCAGTTGTTGATGTGATTGCTGCGTTTGTAAAACAATAAGGCTGATTAAATACCATCCAGACAGATATATTAAAGTAGAAACTCCTTTCTGACATTTCCAGGAATGGCAGCCGTATCAATAATGGTCTGCAGCAAAGTGGTTAATGCGCTAGTCACCTCTACGATAAACTATTTTTATCAATAAAAATCAAAGACGCTGAAAATGAGCTCTTATCAAGCATTAGAACAATCCAGGCCTGTCAGCCAAGAACACGCTGGGACACTGATAAAGTCATGTGCCGGTACTACTTGACCACTCTTAAAATAATCCATTCGATAGAAAGAACGGAAACAAACAGATCGCAAACTGGTCTGTTTGCTATTGAAATTACTGTTATAGCCCTTGCTGTCTGCAAGTCCTGCGAGTAAACTACACAGCCTATTTAATAGTATGGTGCTTAGGTGGATGCAATCCAACTGACCACCAAAGCTCGCTGTTTTTTTTAAAATCCTTAACGATTTGTGTTATGGCGCAATGACACACACTGTTTATGAGAAACGGGTCTGTCACAAAGCGGGACCGAACTTTTGATACTATTTTAGAAAATGGCCTAGCCGTTTCCAAATCGTGAAGTAGCTATTTATTTCCCGGTCCTTTTCGATATTTATAACTCTTAAAACAGCCTCTGAACTCTCTCGGACACCTAACCAGTCCACTTCGTCCATAGTGACCAACAGTTCGATAACAATTTTGTCATCACTATTGATAACAATGGTGCACAGCTAGTGTTATTATGCTGAAAGTGTAGGGTGTTAGTTTTTATGAAAACCTACTGTTGAAGGTTTCGATATTTATGTAGCAACCACTTTCATTAATGAAATCCCTAACATTGATGATGCTTATCTGAATTTATTACAAAAAATGACCTTCTATCTTAATTCCAGGATTGGGTGTTTGCAGTAGACATTCAGGTGAATTAGATTGAAATAATTTAAGCAATTCTTAGAGAGCACCAAACCGTCTATCCAAAAAAGATTAAGATTCCTTCTTATGTTCCGAACAAAGTCTGTTCCGCCAACAAAGCACAAAGATAAATAAAATCAACATTTAGAGCTGAGAGTTGTAACTGACTTTTCCATTTAGAATTTACAGGCAATATTCTCTTAGGCCATGTAAGTTTTGAAGTACGTGTACATTTATTAGCATTTATCATCTATAAATCTCCATCATAATACCATGGTATTAAAGTTTTCGCTTTATTTTTGTTTTTTGCGATATTCCATAGAAGCTTGTAAAAGTGCATATTAAGTTCATTATGAACATGTTCCAAGGGATTTGGTAATTTTAGTATTTTCAATATTTAATGAACAGTTTTGGTGACCTTACAACTTTTGCAACATTTACGTAACACCTTCATTCTCTATTCTGTTTTGTAATGATACATCTATTGACCGCTGTCGAAAGTTATCCGATTGTGATATTCGTCTCATCTTCTCTTCCCTATTCATCGAACGGTGCATTTATGATTACTGTGCGCATGTCAGTGTTCTGGGGTACTTGTATTGGTTGTACGACATAAAGTCCGGTCAGATACCTCGTTTGCGTATCTTCGACTGTGGAGCCTTAATAGATAGCGGCAACAGGGGGTACTCAACTATCAGATTGTTTCTCCAGCCTAGATAGAGTAACGAGTTTCTATCAGTTTTACTAGTTACAAGTCAAAATTGATCGAAGTTACCATTTTAAGAATTTTAACTAAATCTCTATGAATTGTTTTGTAGAAAAATAATTGAAAATTGTTTATACATACAGCTGTGCTGTTTAGTTTACTAAGTTGTTTTCTTTCCCAAGTTTTACTGTATTAAAGTTTTGTATCCCATAATATTGACTATAGGGTTATTTAACAAATTATAATCCTTTCAATGTCCAGTCAATTCACTCTTTTATGCCACATGCTGTCTGGCGTCTCGAATTCTAGAGTAACAGAGTGAAATAGATTCAGAATAACCAGAACTAACCAAAATATCAGGGTATAGCCATTTATGTAAGCGAGAGTGATGTCATCATTACGCAAATGGGGTATATCTTCGAAGTCATCACAGGAACAGGTGTTTCTTTAACGATTTTGGTTGGACAGCGTACACTGCGTAACGTAGACAAGAAAATAAACGTAGTAATTCGAGTAGATCCTCCAAGCCCGAACGAACTGTCCTCATTGGAGTGATATCTAACCACAAATGATGAGGCTATGCTCACTCAGTATCCCAGCGTACTGGACAATGTATCGCTACTAATTTAACTAAGATGTAATTCGAATGGGCATAAGTCCTGATCCGATCCCTTGAGTTTCACAAGGGTCTATTCTGGAACTGAAAAACATGGGGATGGGGTGGACGAATATTTGCCCTTCATTTGAAAACAATTTTGAATTTTCCAACAATAGAAGGATTAAAGGAATAATAATGGTACATCTTTCGTATATGAATCTTGATTTCAGGAATAGACTGGATTTTTCAGCGTGAATTTGTATTGTTTGTTAGTTGTTTCCTCCATTATTATATGTTATGCATAATTATATTTTGACCTAACCGTGTCCAAAATCAAGTCCATGTTGTACCTGACCAGTAACATTGATTTTGTAAGCAACATAATACATAGCTAGTATTTTCCCATGAACATGGATTAAGGGTTCAGATCATTATTGATGTAAAGGTGTATATCAAAATATAAATCAAGGATACTGGTATTCCTCCATGGAAATACTTAGTGTACCTGATGATTGCCATGTTCTTAATTATAATTTTAGTAACATATTTTATCTTGCTGACAGATTTAAATTTCTCGAAATGAACTTTTGACTCTCATTCTGGTTCAACTATTATGTTTTAGTTTTATATATAATCCTGTATACTTGAGAAATTACTCATTCTTGCATTTAGCATTTGAGGCAGAATCAGTCTTATTGTTGTGTTCCGTATTTTATTCGGATGTCATTGTCCATTAAAGTTATTATTCGCTGGAATTACAAAGTGCTCATCAATACTATTCTTGGACTGGAACATTAATTTGAAATATTAGAGAATTCAAACAAATATATTTGTGATTTATATTATTGCATACATCTAAAGACTGTTAGTAGATCGTCACACTAAAGGCCACTTTCACGTTAGCATATTCGAGACTACAGGCACTTCAATACATCCAGTATTGGGATTTAATTTGAATACCACCTGGATTTAATTATAACTTTATTAATTAGGACTTGTGATAGCACTTCTTGGACTATTTGGAATTTAATTCACAATGCAGTAAATTTTTACTTTTGTATTCTAGTGAAATAAATTCTTTGTTGCATTTTACAAAATCTATTGGCTTTCGCTCTTTACTGTGACTTAATTTAAGATCATGGAGTCATAACAGTGTTGAATCAGTGTAAATAACACCAGATTGAGATTTTTGTTATCATGTTACAAACGCTTCATTTTCATTGTTTCTTATTCAGTGGCTTAGCTAGGCGCTGTGAGACGTACCATTTTGTAAGGGACACACACACACACACACACACACACATATATATATATATATATATATATATATATATATATATATATATATATATATATATATATATATATATATATATATGAGAGATATTGAACAATGTTGTTGTTGTTTTAACGCCATTTTTAGCACATGACAGGCTATACATGGCGACAAGACCAACAGGTGGAGGAAGCACCCTGGGAAGAGTCATCGACCCACTTGAAGCTATTTGCAGGCTTTCTCACATAACCACGTTGGCTGAACCCGAGACTCCAACCCACGTGGAAAGTGGTGAGATGACCCCTGTGCCAAATTTTTTTTTGTTGTTATTGTAGGGTTTAACACCATTTTTTCAGCATAAGATGGCGGCCAGTATAAATGGTGGAGGAAGAACCCGGGAAAACCCCAGAAAAAACCACCTACTCACGAGACGCTAATGACAAGCTTTCTCACCTACCCACATTAGGCGAACCTGAGATTCGAACCCACGCAGACAGAGGTTAGATAGCAATGATCCGAAACGGTGAGCGCCTAAGACTACTCGGCCACCCCGCCAAATTTGTACAAATTATAGTGCCGGGTTTTGATGGTTATTATTGACATATTTCTGTAGGAAGTAAGTGCGAAAAGCACTAATTACACTAGTGCGTATTAAGCATGCTATATATATATATATATATATATATATATATATATATATATATATATATATATATTGAATCTGACAGAAGAAACACAGAGAAAAAAAAAACGCTTTTTATGCATATTATACTAGGTAATTTTATTTTAAAAGATTATGTTAAATGGATATATATATATATATATATATATATATATATATATATATATATATATATATATATATATACATTTAACATACCTTTTCATGTTTAACATTTATATGACGTTGATATTGGTGTAATGTTACGCAATCAACAAAGTTTATTCCTTAGGGAAATAAAAAAAAAATGTGTGTGTGTGAGAGAGAGAGAGAGAGGAGTATTGACGAGATTTTTTTTCTTCTCTGAGCCCCTCGTAGCAACTAATGCACATACCTTTGGACATTATATTTTTCAACAAAGTTTATTCCTTAGGGAAATAAAAAAAAATGTATGTGCGTGAGAGAGAGAGAGAGAGGAGTATTGACAAGATTTTTCCTTCTCTGAGCCCCTCGTAGCAACTAATGCGCATACCTTTGAAAATTATATTTATAGGTAACAAGTTACATGGACTTCAACAAGTGCAACATGCACTTACAAACTCAAACACGGATAATTCTATCGGAACCTAATTTGTTTCTGTTCTTATGGTAACAGTTTTATGTATTATGAAATTCGGTAGAATGAAGCAGTTATGAGTTAAATACTAGCAAAATAAGATGCTGTAATTATTTTCTATGACTTTAGTCATGCGTAAAGTGTGTCATTCTTCTAAACTAAAGTCAGGAAGTTAACGAAATTACGTATAACATTTACTTTCATATATCAAAACATTTCAATTGAAATAAAATAAGTTTAATTCTGACGTGATGGAAACGGGCGCTATATCTACATAAATATCTGTATGACAGTGAAGGAATTAGGAAAACGGTAGAGTGCAGCTCACTGCCATCGAGGTATGTAACATCGCGTTTTTCCTTTTTATTCGAAAAATCCACCGTAGTAGACGTCTTTCTCACGATTAAAACAGTAAAATAACACTAAACATTGTTTTATCGTCGGATAACTGTACTGTGTAACTTGGCGAGACTAACAAAGGGGGATTTGAAACACCGTTCCCAGTCCACCCGATACCATCCATTCCCTTTTGTCATGTAAATTAAATAAGTGAAGGGGCTCAGAGAGGATTGTTTTTGATGTACGTCATTGTTAAACCACTGTTCATGAAATTCGTCATTAACATAACACAACGTTATCCTTGTATTCATAAAAGATATGAGACTGCATAAGCATCATTTTGTGAGAAAATATAATTAAAAGATGAATTTACAAATAAAAATTTGCACCGTGCCTTTTTGTAAACCACTGTATAGAAAGGTATATACGCTTGATACGGTGCCAGACAGCTGCATGCATGTTTACTTACCTCGCTTACAGAACATACACCTGAGACATTAGCATCAGTTTTGCTAGCTATTATATGTAAACGATACCTCGCCCTCAAATGTTTGGCACACCGTTGTATTAAAAATCTCTATGTTGAGTTTCGTAAATATAAAATCAAATACATTTTTAAAAAGTTTACAACCTTTAGAAAAGTTAAATATTGAGGTGGAGAGAGATAAATACAGTACGATTTCATAATTACTTTGAATACATAATGCTATTTGTCTAAAAAGAGGCATTCATGAGGTTGAAAGAAATTACTTACGATATATATCATCCAGATAAAACTTTAAAATAAAAGATCTAATCACAAAGTAATAGAAATGCCATATCTCTCATTCTGAGTTAGGGAAGGGCGAAGGCGCGGTATATGTTGAAAGAATTAATGGTGCATTGGATGATGCATATATAAATGTTTAAGTTTTCAATGTGTTTTCTTCTTTTCCAGAGTGCGCTGGAAAAATATTGATCTATGACTTACATGTGGGATTTTGAAATTATGACATAAGATTCCAAATATTTATTTAAACAGGTCAAACATTACTAAACAGTAATTCATTGTTTTTTATTATGATATAGAATTGTTTATCTTTTTAAAAGAAGTAAATATACGGACTTTGAGAATCAGAATTAGTGAATGCTTTCTCCTTTAAATGAGTAGCGACAACTATGTAAATCAAATAAATGACAAAGCGCCCCTCCCTTATTTTTATCCATTTATATTCCTTATTCTAGTTGTAAGTAATAACTTTTGTCTTACAAGTGCATTGATTTACCAATAATAGGTGTTAATACATTGCATAAACATATGGGTTTAGAGGCCTGGTTATATCTTCCAAAATTTTGCAACAAAATATCCATAGGATAAAGAACTGCATTGTTAATTTTCCATCATAAAATGAAATCCAAAATTTTCTGTTTCAAGTACACCGTTAGCACCTCCAATCTCGTCGACAGAGAAAACTTTAGAACTGAGATTTTCCACATTTTACTTATATGTTTTATAGTTGAGTGAAATCAATTAATACTTCATCATTTCATTTCCGGTCATGCTCTTTATGTAAAAGTGAAGCATTCTAAATGCATCCAGATCAACCAAGGTAAATATGTCAGCTTGTTAAACCAGAAACTTTAATTAAACATGCACCAATCCTTTAGAATAATATAGCTTTCTGGGGGATTATTACAGTCTATTGGTACCAGCAAGTGTTAGGCCTGAATTCATTTGGCGGTACGTTAATTGGTATTTAGGCTGATCACTTTTTTTGTGTGAATTTCTAAGATAAGCAGCAATACACTTTTCAATGTGCTGCAAATATCTACAGGTACATTTTACTGACATATCTTGCACACTGTTTTTAAAGTGTTAAAAAGTTTATTATTAATTTCTAACCTCTCATTTAACTATATGTAGAAATAAAATTCACCAAGTCATTCTCGAATAATTTTCAATATAAGTATACCTTTATATACCATGTTTATATTGAATTGAAAGAGTAGTACTATTTACAAAATGTATGCCACAAATAAAATGTCCTTTGGCCCTAATCCATCTTATCCTTTAATAGTGCAACGGGAACCTAACAAGAGGGAATGATATTGGATGAAGTAGCCAAAAATCGAGTAAATACAGTAGTGCATGAATGATATTTTACGAACTAGATTGGCAGGCTAGTAAATACAATAGAATGCCATGGCATGTTAGTCTTGGCTGGCATAAAGACGTTCTGACCTGATGAGTGTGTGCCATTTATAAAATATAGTCTTTTGTTTCAAAGTGAGATGATATATTTTAGTTGTAGTAAGGGTGTAATATTACAAAATATCTTTATGCTATTTGTGTGATAAAGGATGAATGATATAATGATTGTACTTTACATGTAGCATACGAATATTATGGAGAGTAAACATTCGTGTTTATCATCAGTAGAGGGGCAGCCTAAGCAGTGGCGTCACTCGGGTTGGTATCACCCAGTGCGGTAGCTCATGGTGTCACCCCCATGGTCCTCCTTCCGTAACAGACCATACAGAATCCTTAGTAATGTCATTTTGGTGTCACCCCCTCTGATGGTGTCACCCGGTGCGGTCCGCATCCCCCTAGCGACGCCACTGCTGTGCCTGCTAGTCATGTATTTAACTATGATCGGTCGTCCGACTAGACCGAGCAGTGTGTGCTCTGTAAAATTTGCAATTTTTCATTTTGGTGTCACCCCTCTGAGACGGTGTCACCCGGTGCGGTCCGCACCCCCCGTACCCACCTAGCGACGCCACTGAGCCTAAGGAGAATAATCTCACCCATGCCACATACAAGTATAGGTCGTATACGACTCACAGTACTAACGGTATCTCAAAATGGGAACCTGTCTGGAAATTTTTGAAGATAAAATAGAGTCTATATGGGTTTGGCTTGCAAGGATTGGTTGATAATGAAAGTTAGATTTTAATAACAATAATATTTTGAGAGTTTTTTTTTCTCGTTGTAACTGAATATAAAGACATTATTTTATTGATGGAATTCAGTCCTTTAACAGACTTGAATTTGAAACACTCGTTACTGACATTTTCATCTGACTCTTTGGTGCAGAATTAAAAGCGCATGATTCAAATACAAGTAGGTCCAGAAAATGCCGCCGTTCATATGGAAGCTGTCATCCAGGATGCATATACCTTGATAAAGATATGTTTGATCATGAACACTTTGAAATTTAAAGTCATTGAATTTTTATATCATGGTGTTTGCATAGGGTATTATGGGAACTCGGCTAGTACCGTGTGTCCTATACGAGTATTTTACCACGTGTCGATGTCAATATTATTATAAACACAAGGTTATATTGTCCAACTTTAAGGACAGCACATTTTATTATTTTTTCTATGTCACGAGTATGTAAAAATTATTGATTATTGTAGAAGACTTCAGAGACCTGGCCTACACGTGAAATACATTATACTGATTTGTTCATAATTAACATGTGTTCTGTTTACATGTCTTGGGACACGATGTGTTTTGTTGTTAAAGATTTATCTCCCATTAACTATACCAGCAAAAATCAACACGGATATGATTACTCACAACCAAATCCATCCATCGATCCATCCGTGTTTCGAAACGCTAATATTGGTATTATTATTATTATTATTCACTCAAGTAGAAAGAGTGATAACTAGAAATAAAACTTTTGATAGTAGAAGATAGATGCAGAAAGTCACTTATTATTTCACACACACACACACACACACACACACACACACACACACACATATAATGTCATAAGGAAACTAATATTCAGAATTGAAATGTTCCCTCAAACTCCACAAGCAAGAATTATTAAGTTCGTTCCGGACATAATTTTCTGAAAGCATGAAACAGTCGTGATTATAAATGAATTATTTTATTTTTCTAGTACGATGCGGATCAGATGAATCACAATCCTGGAACAATGTGTGCCTATCTGACTTAGCAAATTCTTTGCTAGATGCTTCAGGATTTAAAGACTAACTTTTCCATCTGGCATTCACGCTTACTGAAACTTTTGGATGCATTAATAGCTTAGTAACTCGTTTCTGTCATGTACACATACTAAAACTCGTTGGATGCAATAATATAATAGTAACTCATTTCTGTAATGTACACGTAACAAAACTCGTTGGATGCATTAAAATCATAGTAACTCGTTTCTATGATGTACGCTTACCAAAGATCATCAGATGCATTAATAGCACAGTAATTCATTTCTGTCAAGTACATTTAATAAAACTCACTGGATGCCTTAACTTTTACCTTTCGTTCATATATATACACATGTCGTGTTTGTTTGTCACAATAAACCTATTGAGCTCCACCCTGTGTCGTCTGCTGTCATCTCTGTCAACACTGTTTCCATTCTCTCCCTCTGGCAAAAATCAAACCCTGCAACTCTGTGGAAAAAAGAAAACAATGACATCAGATAAGGAGCAAGATGATGAAGTAACATTTAATCTACTAAACTGTGAGTTAATTGGAGAGTTAGATAGAGACATGGTTGAGACATTTGTAAATGAAAATGATCATTGTGTTAGGGAAGAAAGATTTGTACACCATGGGGCGGATGATATGCTGAAATTTATAGAGAGTAAGCAGAATGTAAACACTTAAAAAAGACACTTTTCGATGTAAGGATAATGACAGAATTCTTGCAGTCAAAAATGATTTCTCAGAAATTTACACGAGATACACCCATCTGAATTGGATCAGCAACTGGCTGGTTTTGTACTAAGTGTTAGGAGAAAACATGGATCTGAGTTTGAACCGAACATCTTAAGAAGCATCATCAGCTCCATTGATCGGCACCTAAAAATCAAGAAATATGCAAGTACAATCATGAGAGGAACACACACAAATTTTGCTTTAACAAGGGAAGCTCTTCAAGCTAAGAAAAATATTTAAAATCTACAGGAAAAGGAAATAAACCCAATTGGAGTCAACCGATCACAGACGAGAAAATAAATGCCTCATATAGCAAAAAACTAATGGGGATGGAAACACCTGAAGCCATTGTTGACACATTCTGGTTTAAGAACCCTGTACATTTTGGTTCGAGGGGAGTGACTGAACATTACAATCTGAAATAGGGGGTGTTACACTAAAGTAAGATGTGAATGGCCTCGAGTATCTTGAAATCAATGAAAGGCAGACAAAAACAAGAACAGAAGACAATGTCAAGGATATCAGGGGTATTAATCCTAAGATGTATGAAAACAAAAACAACAAAGAGAGAGATCCACTTGCTATCTATAAACACAGAATGCTGAGCTAAGACCAGCAGATTTTTGTGAACGCGAAGATCCTTTCTATATTGTGCCCAACACATTTCCAGTCTCAGCGACAAACCCAAAATGGTTTAGGAAACAAGTTGTTGGAATTGACAAACTTGGATGCATCATGAAAAAAAAATTAAAGAAAAGGCAAACATTACAGAAAGAAAGAAATTAACCAACACTAGAAGCCGAAAGTACCTAATTCCGAATTTAAGAGACAAAAAAAAAAACATTCCCCCAAATGATATCATGCAAATTTCAGGCCACAAAAATGTACAGTCTATAAACAGCTACTCAAACAATAGTGACAAACAACAACAACAACAACAACAGACGTACTCCAATTACCTGAGCAACACCGACCATCCAAGTAATGATGATGCCAACCTTCACTCCCACAACAAAAAAGTTTGAACTGCACACAAACAGACTGAAGTATATCAAGTTCCCAAACGTGTAATATCCAACGGAATCGGATTATCAGCAACCCATTCTACGGTTCAAACATCACCGTACAAAATATGTTTGTATGAACCTCCCGCTAAACCACAGGTGCTCGACGCGTGCTTGATGTTGAGACCCCTTCCCCAATAATCTGAAGAGGAAAAAATCATACAGAGTGACAAAAATGCCTTAGATTACCCCCATGACCCGTTCTGACAGAGGGTTCTCTCTATCATAATATATAAGAGATAAGGTACGTAACTTCCAAATACTTCGTTCCATCCATGACCTTCGATTTCCTTCTGCTATTTCCGTCTTTAAAGGCACACGTCCATACTATATGGCTTGTTTTACTCCTGAAATATTGTTCTAGTCATCAAGCCATCATTGACTTTTCTGCGTTGCAACACGCTATACAAATCCGTTATTTGGATAGTATGACATAGCACCTAAACAAAATCAACATGTGCTATGTCTTACATGTAGGACTATTGATATAGAGGCAAATGGCCGCCTTTTTATGAGAACGAACGCTGCAAATTCAATGTTTGCATGCACGTTATCAAAAAAAAAAAAAAATTGAATGTTAACTATCAGCCTTGTGTCTGCATTTCATTTAATATTGCTAAAAGAAACATACAGCAGTTAATATGAATGAAGTGTACAGGAAATTATCATTCACTACATAACTTGTTCGAGCGTACACTCATGCGAGAGGTTGTGAAGAGTTCACTCCCCTAATGAGCAATGTTTATGGCTGTCAGTTTTATCTCTTATATAAAACGAAACTTTGTATGTGGTATAAATAAAATATATGTATAATATGTACGCTGTATCAATGATATACCACTCTTTGATATATATATATATATATATATATATATATATATATATATATATATATATATATATATATATATATATATATAGGTTACTGCACTGTATGGGAAAATATGTATATACTGCACGACCTTGACATATGTAATCTGATTACAGCAGCACTTCCCTTCCATATCCAGTAAAAAGAATTTTTGACAACAGTAAATATTTTCCAGTATAGATATATATATGAACTGACCGAGGAGGAAATATATGATAACATTCCGAGACATATACATACTCAAAGTCTCAAAGTCCTAAAGATGGAATAGTTCAGTATGAACTGGCACAACGTGAAGATTGTGATGTTTGGGATACAAATGTATCCATTAGAAGACTCACACAGCAATGGAACTGTAAACTGGTCTACAACTACCATGATTTCATTACTAAAGATGTCTATACAGACAATGGACTTGATGGTCAAAATGATCTAATTTATATTTCATATGACGGAGTAGAGTGACTGGTTAAAACATAAATTAGGTCATCAGAATTGTGAACAGTTACAGTGATGTCACTTTCAGAAGACAAAAATCAGAAACTCACAATACAGTCAAAACTTTGTCAGCAAAAGTAAACAGTTCCAATATTATAGACATTCAAGGACAAATCAAACATGTAATCTGTCCAGTGAAATAAACAAGTATGTTGCTGACTTATGTCATATGGGAAAGGAATTTATTTGCTGGGTATGTTCTGAGGTAGGACACAAGAGTCAAAACTCATAACTCTTTTCAATGTGTGTGTGTGTGTGTGTCCATCAAAATGAGATTTGGATTTTTAACGTAGCATAAACATTGTTTCAGTCGTATCACTACTATGTCTGCAGTGTGACAGTTTATATTGACGTCTAGAACTAGGGCATCATGCTGCATCATCGTTTCCCACCCAGTCACATTATCCTGATACCAGGTCTAACAGCGAGGCAGCTATTAGTACCATTTTTATAAGTTGTTTCCATCAGTGGTACAAATAGCTTTATCCCAGACTTTTGTCAACTGATAAATTCCAGATCGGACTTATATAAACTAATTCAGCATCTTAACCTCCCTATTCAGTGAATGGAACAAAGCTACGTGTAGATGTAATTACTCCTCTAGTAATGAAGATGAAAACACAACCAGCGTTTATACCAGGAATGTGCAGACTGGAGATAATAGATTAAACAGGACTAAAACTGAACGATGCGTGAGAATGGGTCCACAAATAGCAAACATAATGAAAATGACATCAATACAAAAAATGAAAAAATATTTAGAAACAAAACAATGTAAATCTCCGTAGAAATAGTTTTGTCTCCTTGAGTGCCCAAAATTGTCACTGGAATCCTGTTCATGTTACAGTTATAACTTTATGAATTTGAGGAAAAGCTGTTAATATGTCATTTTCAAGCATCAGAGGGAAAATAGATCTGACTCATGTTAACTTCTCCAGATAACAATGTACATTTGCTTGGCATATCTAAAACAAAACTGACTGAAAGTCAAACTGATAATTGTCTCTGCATTGATGGACATGACATACCTGATTGCAGACAGGAAGGCAGGAGGTGGGGGGCTCCTAGCATAAATGGTACTGTTTACAAAGGAAGGACGGAATTTAAATCTGAAAATGATGAATCAATATGGATTCCTAAATGAACAAATACAGGAACATTGGCTGCATTTTGTTGAACCTTCAGGGATTTTGCAATTCGTCAATGAACCCACTAGGGTAATATCCAATTAAAGAAAAACACTTATATACCATATATGCACAAATACTACAGAAAGTGTTTCAAGAATGCGTGGTCCGAAAATTGGTTTAAGCGATTATTTTGCAGTTTTCTCAACAGAAAACATAACAACAATGTGGGGGAAAAGAATTTTCAAAAATCTATGACATATATGTTCTTTAAACTTCCAATAACGAAAATTTCTTCAATGATTTAGATCAAATTTCCTTGGATACTGTCAACATTTTTGATGATACTCAGGATATATTAAGCACTTGGATCTGTTTTGGGAAGTTGTTAATAAACAAGCACCCGTGAAGACACGGAGTTAATTATGATCATCAACCTGGCTGGGTAACCACAGAAATAATATAAAAAGACTAGAACTCTTGAAATCTGTAGGTAATGAAGACAAATACAAAATCTGGAGAAATGAAGTAAGCACGACGATTAAATAAGGAAAGAGAAATTCTTGATGATAACCCTACTCCCCCCAAAATATATGTAAAACTTAAGAAACTTGGAGCAGGAAAGTGCAAAAATAAAAGAGTTATATCATCCCTAATTTTAGTGATGGAAACCATGTTTATGGTCAATATGACATTTGTTATGTATTTTTAATTTAAATTGTTTATAAGTTATTTTTTTCCTTCTAACTTTGTATTAGTTCATTACATGCTATTGCAATAACATTGTATGTTGGACTTGATCTTTTCCAAAACTCAGTTCATTTCTGCTTGACCGGAATTGACTTTTCTGCAAACAACTATTACATAGCTAAAATATTCTCTATGTGTATGGGCTTAACATCAGAATTGTAATTTGTAGAAGTTAATCTGTTGATTTGGGTTTAGATCTAGATTTTGGAATTTACTTCGTGTATTTGACATAGTCCAGATTCTGGTTACTAATAAAAACTGACATTTTTATTTTGCAAACATCAGGAAAATTCTAGAAGTTCCATTAGGTAATAGTTATTTTTAATAGAAAATGCTGATTGTGACCTGAGGTCAACGAGAACACTATATAATCTTGTAACTGAGAGGATTTTTCATTTGGGCTTTAAGTTCTAGCACAGCCAAATTGTATTATGTGTTGTGTCTAGTATTATTTCGGGCTGGACTCTATTTTATTCAAATTATCGAACGCATCGAATTATCGAATTACCAACAACCTTTCAACAGGATCTCGTTCATAAAAGAAAATAAGAGTTTTCGGTCAATGAATAGAGGGATCGGAGTCTAAATTTGAAGGTATAAATGAGTAGATTGCACAACAATCACAGGACAAACATGGCTTAAATGTCAACTTACAGGACAAATAAATATTCCTATATTCCTATCGTTTTTTTAAGAATGTTGAAAAAGCAGGGTTTCCAAACCGACATATATATTACAGCATTTTCAGGTCACAGAACATTAAATCTTGAATCACTCTGATACACAGCAACACGTTTATGGTGCAGCAAGCCTCTGCATACATTAATTGTCCCTTCCCATGATCTACAAGTAAATGCTGTTTTCGTGGAATCAAGACACTTTAGGTGGAAACACGGTAACAGTCTCATCAAACTCTATGTATATGTTGCGTCCACTACTCTAAGTGAGCGAACTACTTGATGTTGTTGTGGGGTTTAACGCCATTTTTCAGCACGATAGGCTATACATGGCGGCCAGTATTAATGGTGGAGGCAGAACCCGGAAAACCCCGGAAAGAACCACCGACCCACGAGACGAACTACTTGACATCACGCGGAAATTTCCATTGGAGATCCAGTGTTGAAAAATGATGTTGTCCGTGTGAAATGTTCTATTCATTTGAGAGAAAAATGTTTCTTTAATTCATAATTGGTAAATGAATATATTTCGAAATATTACTGGCTCTCGAATTGTGTCTTATTAATTTAATTCGCGTCTGTGACTAATTTTTCACGCGCAAGAATTGAAAGGTGCAGAGTTTTAGCCAGAATTTAATGAATGCCGAAACTCTTCTTATTTTTTGGGTCCAAACCTTTTCCACTAAAATAAAACCTGTGGTAACAGGAAATTATTTAACATTTAATTACTGCAACTCGTCATATAACTTCCAGTTTGTGTTCGCAAAGGCTCAGGAATATACATCACATTCATAAAGTCAATATTATAATGCACATTGAAGTGTGTATGTGTGTGTGTGTGTGTGTGTGTGATTTACAATTTTAATGTAGCTTTAATAATTTTCAAGTCATATCGGTACGATGTCTGCAGTGTGGCAATTTACAGTGATGTCTAGTAGACATGTAGCATGATGTCCCACCCATTCACATTATCCTGACACCAGATCGACCTGTCCTAACACAATCCTAGTAAAGCTGAGCGCCCAGCGAGGGATCTGTTAGTACCATTTTTATATCTTTTCTTTGAATCGGCCGGCGTTCGGATCCACGACCTCTCGCATCCGAGGTGGACGCACTAACCACTAGGCCACCGGAGCGGTCTTTACCCACTGGAGATCCCCCTTTTTCTCTATACACACATACACACTCGCAACACAGTTGATATTAATATGACATTAGTAAACGTAGAGTGTACATTGTTTTCTCGGGCATTGAACCGTTTAAAAAGTCGAATATAATATGCACTGATAACTTTCCAAGCATATGTACAAATGATTTCATGAAGTGAGGAAAGTGGTTGATTTTTACACATAATTGTAAGTTTATTGTCCTTTTTGATTATGTAATAGAAGTATTACTCGGACGCTTAGACATGATCATAGTCATGCTGTAAATAACAGTTTTTGTTTTAATCACCGGATTCCTAAAGATCAGGTGTGAAGTGTCGAATTTTGCATTACAGAAATTTTAAAGTTGAGTGCATTTAGCAATTAAAGTTAACGCAGTTTAGCCAGGAAGTCTTTGTGAAAGGTCACTTCGAACTTTCGTCGTTCATCTCTCTCCATGTCAGTGTAAACTGCAAAGGAAAAATATTTCCGACCCACTGAAACTGACCGGGATATCTTAACACGGTCCTTAGAAGGTAAACATTTGAGCTACCAACCCTAACCGCTTGATAGGAACTGATGTCCACTTATCATATTTTCAAAAGGAAAATTGTCACGCACTATCGTACACAGATTCTGAACTATCTTAATCTGATGAAAGAAATTATTTCTTTGGGAAAGATAAGGGACCACTGCCTACGATTGGGTAGAATAAATTAGGGTGTACACTTTAGATCAATCTGACTTTAAAGTGACGACCCTATTCGAAATTCTTTAGTCTGGAAAATTCCTAGAAGAGGAAACTTTGTCTCGACTCCGTGGAAGCCTAAAGATTAATGCTTTCCTCGTGAAACAAGAAAAGCGACCAGTTGGTCGTCGTGTAAAAGGAAATGCATGTTAAGTGCTAGGACGCACAAGTCCTGAAATAAACAGCGAACAGGAACAGCTTTCTGAGAGAAGGACGAGACGGTCCGAAGACAGGAGGTCGGGGAATGAAAGAGGGACCAGGAAGATACTGAAGGGCATAAACTAGACCTCAGGGAGGATGAACTAGGAGACGTTGATATATGGTCAACGTGAAGGAAGGTGATGCAATCAATCGTGGACATTGCGCTCTCTTCACCTCTCGTTATGATGACGTAATAAATCCAGATTAGACACCTGTTAAATTCTACATATATAATCTAACTTGAATTTGAATTACCGTTTTAATTTGTTCTGATTAAATTTGTTATTTTCTTGTCTTGGGATCGTGTATTCTTTATTTCTTCCCAGTATTATCGCTCAGTTCTCTGTTGAAATTCCATTCTTCTTTCACTCCCACCGGGCTATAATATTGAGGGAGGTCATCCTTTGGATAACGCCAGGCAAACCCAACTAACCACCCTTCTTTATATAGAGGGCGAAGTTACATGAAGTCTGTCGGAGACTGATTACATATACGAAACAAACTAACAACACAAAGCGCAAACTAATGTGAGCTTGCTTCAACACATTTCGGATTCCCCGTGAAAAGCAAACGCTCTAAAAAAAATACAAAGTCATATACAAACAACGCAACAATTAACACAAAAAGGAAGCAAAGATCATCCTATATTATGCATATTAATATCTATTATTTCATTTTGTACAAAATAATGAAATGTTCGTGAATTTACTAAAATCTGAGTATTCACTATAAAGGTTATGGTCATTCTAGAACCACATTTTGGTAACAAGTGTTATACAACTCTTGTAAATGTACTTGTATTCTTACTGGTATTAGAAATCTAAATAAGAAACTGAAGACTGCTTTGTCTGTCTCTTTGGCCATCTTCCACTTTATATCTACATCTTAAATGATTAAGCATATTTCAGCAAAACAAAGAATGCGAAGTCATATCTAGGATCGCAGGGAATTCCTTTGCCCATCTATTACTAAACGTGTTTCAGATATAAGAACAAAAGAAAGTTATCTTGTTATACATTGGAGTCCTAAATATGTTTTGAATCGTTGGGGTCAAGAGTCTTGGATATGGTTACATGTTTTTACATGTTTTTAGACATCTCAAGCAGACAAATGGACATTAACATTAGGAGCACATGGTTTAACTCTGTTATTATACAGATTCTGAAGTTAAATAAATTCAAATGACTTCAAAACTTATCTGAAGAAGTCTTCTTTATTCTCTTACTTAAAACATAAAGCTTTTATTATTCTTCCCTTACTGTCACCTGTATTTATCTACACACAAATAGATACATTCCATCTATCTTCCTGTTCTTTATAGTTACGTTCATGTGGTTTCAGCACAAAGATTTTGTATAAAGATTGTAAAAGAAAACTGTATCTAATGCGTGTACATCAAACCACATAGTTTTAAAATTATGGTTTATCCTTTATCGCCAAAACCGAATTGGGCAAGTCTTAACCGCGTGTTAGATTGTTACATCTCTGACAGCGTCACTCGAACCTTCCAACTACAATCGTACTAGCCAATGTCATAGAAATCTGAGAGCGTTTTACCAGAAAGATTATGTGGGCGTAAGAAGATCGCGTTGTAAATGTACGGACATGCGGAGTAAATCCGGATGTTATTCGGAATATTATTTGGGATTAAAGCTAATTCTGTATTTTCTAGTCTGGTATATCAATTCCAAAATGCAGTTCTGCAGTCTGTTCCCAATATAATTCAAAATTGCTAATTCGCTCCTTTTATTAGATTTCTGATTTAATTCACATTCGATTAAATTTATAACTGATAACCTTGAGATTTAAAGTTGAAAGTTGGTTAGCATAAATAAAGTAAGACAGTAGATGGTCAGCGTCACTAACAGTGAACCTAAAGTCCTCTGTATTGATCCTCTCCAGAAAGTCGCCTAAGCAGCTGATGGGAGATGATCAAGCAGAACAAACGAATGAAAAGCCCATCTTCTGCCTGCACTAGTAATGTATACGCTTATGCTGTATTTGTTGTATTCCGATGAATGAGCGAACAAATGACAGAAGACAATAATGACAGTAAGACCGCGAACGTTGGATTAGTTTTAAGGGAATGCCAGTTTAAACACACACACACACACACACACACACACACACACACGGGCATGTTTTCTTGAAGGCATTTATTACGAAATAAATTGTTTCATCTGAATCGAGAATGTAATCTCTTAAACTCCAATGCGACGACCATTTTACAAGGTTATGACTAATTGTATACGTAGTACATATTACTTCCTACGGGTACAGTTTCGTTTTGGAATGGTTACATATGATTGGGGGCATTTCATATTTTGTTTAGACTAGACGTGGTCCATTTCAATATTTTTTATATATTTTTATCCCCTATTACACCTTGACGAAGGCAAAATCTACAACATATTTATGTCTATATAACACATCAACATATTTACCTAGCTAGTGGTTGAGTAGGTCGCGTGCTAACAGACTGTGTCCTCAACAGAATCGACACTATAATATATGTACAGAAGAACTGTATCCTCAGTGGTCGGAAATGTAACTGTATCGAGGACACGACTGCAAAATGTCCTGCCTATTTAAGCCAAAGAAGAGTTGTCATTTTCAAAACATAATACTGAGAACAAATCAGTAGACAATACTATAGAGTATGTTATTATTGATATGGAACAATGATATGAAAAGAATTCAAAAATGTTTTGTAAATCTTCTGTATTTGCCTTTTCTCTTCTGTCTTTATTTTTTTTAATATAAAATGTACTCAAACTTTGAATATTTAAGTACATATCCTTTTCGAAACCATCAGTCTTCCTTAAGTTACATGATAACGCTTACACGCCGCAATTAACGCATGTTATTGTCTGGACAATGCGTTACAATGTGGAGTTTTTCCGGGATTATTATTGATCTGTATATGCAAGGTTTATTGCAGTATGAGATCAGGAAAGACACGTGTTTATGCATGAAACTTGAATTTTGTCGGAATTCTACGTATTTTAAGGAATTCTACCAGGATCCTGCTGATTTTAGTTCATATTTTGATACTAAGAGATTCGTGGGACGTAGAGTGAGAATTAATGAGTTAGAACTTAAAGGAATCGGAAGCTCTGAGGATAAAGGTCTTATCAGTTAAACGTTCAAGAGGTGTTTCTTCTGACAAAATAAAGGTTAGGTTTACAGTTCCAGGAAATGCGGACGGAAACAAACCTTTACATTTTTCCCCAAATCATCAGGAAAACTTGCAAAAATGCACGATTTTGGCTGACAGTTGTATGGGTGATACGAATTCACACACCTGACGTGTAGGGCTCTAAAACTGCACTGATTATGATAGCTGATCTGAAAGCCTCACAATGAATACCTACAGCAAAACATATCGAAAGGCTAAACAGTAACCGGATGAGATGTTTGGAGAATTTAGGGTTTGTCAAGATGTTGTTTTTTTTTAAGATACTGGTCCGACAGCTAAAAAGTTGGTTCCAATTTGTATCTGCTCATATACACTATTATGATAAGACAGTCATTAATATAAATTTGAAAGAGTTCAAAAATTTGGTTAAACGTACTACAGCAAAAGTCGTTGACTGAACAAGCAAAGATCTGGCGGAAGCGTGTCATACGTATGATCGCAATTGCCCCAAACGTCAGTTTAGTTTTATTCAGGGGACGTATAAGCCCACTAACTTTTGTTCAAATTTGGATGAAATGAAATCAGACGTCAATAAACGCATATGATATCTTTGCAATCGGCAAGGTCTTGTTCAAAGAGACTGTCCGTTGAAGAAAGAGCAACAACGGAGTCCGCGTTGTCCGTTAAATCCGGTAATGGCTCTTTTATCTAATTCATTATTGATCTACAAGTGTGTCCCAACATCAGGCAGCACGGATAGAAATTTGGACTAATGACATACTTACCGTTGACATAGGGAAAATTGAACGAGAAAGATGCAAAGGTTTCGCTGGTCAACGGAAGCACGATGGTTTTGTACGGACGTAATTTGTGGAAACATCAACCATTTTGCCAGAACTCGTTTCGTCATATGAGCTGACGGTCAAAAAGGGAATGCCAGGAAATGTAGATAAATGTTACAAGTCAGCAATTGATTGGGAAAGTATTGACACTTTATATGGAGACATCCTGCGCTTATCTCATCATTTGTAATTGAACGAAGAGTCGGTTTCTGGTGCCGGATATGGCTGATGGAACGCATTCTCACCAAATTAAACCGGTACAAGAAAAGTAAAGTTTGGGTTTTCGATGCTGGCTGTGCATTCTTTAGCATAGGCCATTAATGGAATACGGTACTAGTTATGTTCATTCTTATGCGTAAATCCACTCCGTTCAACAGGTATTTATTTTGCAATCACATGTCAAAATGCAACCATAAGTTCTAAACTGCGAACGAGCTTGAATTTCTTTCGATTGTCGTTAAATCCAATATCGTCAGCTTCAGTCAATACTGCGTTTTTGAAAACATCTAATATGTCAAGTTTTTATTCCTCAGAAACTTCCAGATGTGTGGTCTTAGCTTCTTTTCCGGACGTCACGTGATTTCACAGATACGCTCTGTAGGGGCAAGTATGCTTGTTGCTGCTATTTGTCATTCAAGTGGAAATCCAATTAGCTAATAAATTGATGCGTAAAATTATTGATAGTAGCTACTCTGACTTTCTCCTCAGGATTGATGATCCTTTTCTACCCTTATGAGGGTTAGTATTGTTTTATGTTTGTGTGAAGATAGTTGTATCAAATCTTCCACCACATCTTGTTAGATTCTTGGGGTGTTTGTTTGGATAGCAATTAAAAAGCGGGTGCTGGATTGTAGTGCTGAATTTCAGGGAGGTGTGCATTGATAGGATATCGGGTATGTTCAATTGGAAAGAAGTATCTTGGATTGTAGATAAAAAGTTTAACGTTACCATATCCGATATGTATCTTTGACCTAATAATACCATGCCATTCTAAACCCACATACCATTTTAACAATAGATTTCCGGTATGACCCCACACTGCATTCTAACCAATGTACCAATTCAAACAAACGAGTTCCCTTTGAACCCATGCCGCCCTTTGAATGTTAACCTATGACTCCCAATGCTCCAATTCAGCTACTCCATTATTTAAAAAAACACCGTTTACCGATTTGTATGCCCCTCCTTGGTTTTCCAATACCTTGTCAAATACGATTCTCTTCAAAGGAGGATAATGATTCTGACTGGTGGACAGCGCCGCAGTAATCACGACTATATTGCTTATTATCTGTTTATCTACAAAAGTAAATTATGTTTCCTTTTTTAAGTAAAAATAAAGCCTTAAAGTAAATTCTCTGAACTGAATCACGTGTTATCAACTACTGAGAAATAATCCTAAATGTCAGAATTTGTTTTGCTTTGTATTGGTGAAACTGCTCCGAAAAAAATCCATTGAGTGGCACTATTGCCACTAGATTGCATCGTATGATATATACCAGCGTATGTGTCTTTTTAAGGACACTACGTATGTATTTTAAATAAAGCGTTATAGGTGGAGTTGATATTGGCTAGATAACGAATCCCGTGGTAACACGTTATTACTGGTCATTAACATTTTTCAAATCGACTATAAACTTGCAATGCCAACTTCGGTGTGTTACGAGATATCTTTGCATACAATTAATGGCTGAGGTGACCATATGATGTATTGTGTCCCTTCATTAAACTTATAGTTATACAGAACAAAATGTGAGACTGAAATCATGTGATAAATAATTAATCATTTTTTTCCCTTTTTCATCATCCCAGTTAATAGCAATTTTAAGAAATTCAATTCTTGTTTTCGAAACTATTATGACTAGGATTTACTTGTTGATAAATTGGAAGAGAGAGAGAGAGAGAGAGAGAGAGAGACAGAGCGGTGGGTTGGGGTAGGTGGGTTGGTTAGAATGTGTTAAGTACCCAGTTGTGCAGAGGATCATAAACGAGAATTACTGTACTCCTTATTGTACCTGGAACCTGTCGTTTACTTTCGAAAGAAAAAAAAAACACAAAAGGAAACATTTCTTGCGATACACGATACTTATCGTAATTATCATCAGGTACTCGCAGTATAACAAAACTGGACTTAATTGTTTTAATAATGGTTAATAATAAAGCAATTCTTCCATTCATTCTCTTTAGTTGTTCGATAAAAATACGTTGTTTAATTGTTCAATAAAAAGGGAATTGCGTTAAAGTTAAGAAACTTAAAAACGCAAACATTGAATACAACCAACATCATTTGTTAATATCTAAAGTATTTGTACTGGAGTTAGCTACGTTTGAATATTCCACATCATTTAATCTAGACACAATGAATCAATACAGGGACTTGTATACTATTCAAACTGGTGGATGCTCCTGTTTCCAGTGAAATTATAGATTAATTGTTGATAAAATCATTCCTCAAAGCTGTCGATATGATGATTAAAAAATATATAGGATTAAATCTACAGCCATACTGTCAAATTTAATTATTTTGGCAACATTTCGTATAACACAGTGAAATGTATAAGTGTATTGGATCACATCTATCACTTTTCAAATGTGCAGGGACTGGTTGAAAAAAGTAATGTTTCTGTGTAATCCGTAAACGTTGCACGTGATTGGTTGATATTCGTCTCACTTCGGTACACGGCTGATTTTTAATTTTTTTTTATATACGTACATCTCAATTTGAATAATTAAATAAAGTCGGTTAAAATAAAGATATTTGAAAGTCTGGGGTACAATTTGCAATTAGAGGCCATGACAAGAGTAGCAAAGAGTAGGCTGTAATTTTACAAATACTTTATGTTTGAGTACTACTACCCCAGGGTTTTCATTAATATTTTGACGACCAGTGACTTTAGCTCTACTCGTCAATGACCTGAAAAGATTATGAGATTCACTTTCGTCTCTAGCCCTTTGTTCATCCGTGAGCTATGGTCTTTCTAAACAAATTCGATGATTATTAGGAAACTTTACACACCCCCTACACACACTGGGTCTATTTGGTAGCAGCGGGGGGGGGGGGGGGGGCGAATCGGACATTTTGTCCAATCGTCATTTGTCTTAATTAATACTTTCTGCACTCAGCGGATCCGGTGTCGTCAGCGCCCGGTAAAAAAAAAAACGACGTCGCCGTCGGGGGGTTGTCCAATCGTCATTTGGTTTAATTAATACTTTCTGCGCGCCGATCCCAGCGTCGTCAGCGTCCGGTAAACACAGCGACGACCGCGTCGATGTCATTGCCCCCCCTGCTGCTAAGAAGTTATTTACAATGAAAATTATTTACAACTAACCGAATATTTGGTCAAGTCCGATACGATATCGTGTCCGAGGATCATGTAAATTTATCGTTACAAATCCATGTGGGGTCGACTGAGCATGACTAAAAAAGTTTCGAAAACCATTAAAGTCCATGTCACCGCCGCACCATGTCTGCCAAATATTTCGTAGCGTGTGTGTATCAACGCCGTTGAATACAGCAAGAATATTACAGTTGTCTCTGATTACTTTTGGAATCTGAGTGTATCGTTGAGTGACATATATCACGTCGGTGTTTTTATGCCTGCCTCTGGAAAATATCCTAGCTGGGTTTTTTTGATTGTCTAACATAACATCATCGTACACGACTAGATTGTTAACGTCGCCATCAATATCATCAATACCTGGTGCTTCATTGATATCTGTAATAAACTCAATAACATTTTTTTCAGCGATCGCTGATGCATTCTCGTTAAAATCTTTCAACACCTCGTAGTATCGTTGATCATCCACGCTAGGGGCGATTAAATACAACTTATCCCACTTCATCCATCTCATTATTAAATTGAGTAACAATTGCGTCTTGCCGGATCCAGATGGTCCGATGATAATCATCCGGATCGAGTTTGGTAACGCTGCAACATGCTTAACTGGTTCTCTCGTTTTAGTCGCCGAAAAATCAATTATATTCATATCTCTATACATAAATTATGGATTTATATTGTGTGAAGTGTAGAGTGCGTACTGGCACAAATGATATGACAACCGTTACAACGAGAAATAACAGATCGGCACTTACTGGTAAGTGTGTACAATGCGGTACAAAGAAATTTAGATTTATTTCTGCTAGACCCGGGGATGCTTTAAAAAAAAGCGAGGAGGTGATATTGCAGCCAAGTTATCAAAACTCCCCGGAACACCGTGGGCAAAGTATCCAGGAGAAAAGCACCTCCCAGGATATAGCTACTGTGGCCCCGGAACACGATTAGATATCAGACTCGATGATCAAAATCAGCCCAAACCCGGTGAGTATCCAATAAACGCTATCGATAAGGCGTGTCATGCTCATGATGTTGCTTACTACAAAAGTAGCGATCTGCAACAGCGTCATATCGCGGATGTAAAATTATATCACGCGTTAAATGCTATTCCTGATAAATCATTCAAAGAAAAATTGGCTTCATGGTTGGTAAAATCGGCTATGAAAGGTAAATTAATGATTGGAAGCGGAGCTTCTCGCGCTGGTAATTGAAAACGCTAGCGTTTATAATAACAACATGGAATCCATCTATTATTCTCCGAGAGGATACTGGAAGGGGAAGGCCGCAATTGGTAAACTCGCAAGCGCTGCAAAGGTAACAAAGGCCGTTGCGGCTAATTGGTTATCCAAACAGGCTATATGGCAAATCTATCTACCACCACCTAAACAAATCAACTTCTCACACTTTGATGTTACCGTACCCAATGAAGTTCATCAAGCTGATATACTATTTCTGCCGCATGACAACGGTTACAAATACGCGCTAACCGTAGTTGATGTTGCGAGTCGATACAAACAAGCGGAGCCGTTAAAAACAAAGTCAGCAACTGAAGTAGCCGATGCGTTTGAGCGGATTTACCGAAGGGGTCCTCTGCGCTGGCCAAATCTATTACAAGTTGATCCTGGCAATGAATTTCGCGGCGCTGTTTTATCAACGCTGAAACATCATAGCGTCGCGATACGACGAGGTCATACTGCGCTACATCGTGATCAGGCAATTGTTGAACGATTCAATCGGACTCTTGCTGAACGGTTATTTGGATATCAATACGCGAAAGAATTCATCCAGGAAAAACGATCTCGTGAATGGGTTAAAAGATTACCAGGCGTAATTGCAGCGTTAAATAACGAGATTACCCGAGCAATTAACATGAAGCCCAGCGACGCAATAAAAAAAAAGTATATACCCGGAAGATCAAAAATAGATAGCGTTTCCAAGCCGATTCTCGGCAATGTCACTGTTAGATATCTGTATGAACCAGGAGAGCTTGAAGGCGGTAAAAAAAGAGCTACTGATCCTATTTGGAGTGTTACCACACATAAAATATCAACGATAACGCGATCAACTGGTAGACCACCGATCTATAGACTGGATTCAACTGCCCCACAGCGGGGGTTTATACGCGAGCAACTACAAGTGATACCTGACGATACTCAATTGCCCCCGCGTGGTCTTAACTAGCGCCGTTGCGTCTATTGCACTCAAGACAGGACAACCTTACATTGTTTTTGACATGACCGAGACTGTTATCGATCCTGTCCACGGTAAATTGGCGAGCGTCTTTATCCGAATAACGCCAGCGCATTACACAATTGCAACTCGCGCAGTGATTATTCTGTTGTTGTCGTAACGCAATTATTAATTCGGCATCAATATCAAAACGCCTCTGTTTTTTTTTATCCTGTTGGCGGTAACCCGAGAGTTTTCTATCAATGACGCTAGCATCAATAATGTCATCGTTGTCACTGGCTTCGTCAATAACAATTCTTCGAAGCTGATTCATTCTCCGTACTCTGGACACTGCAAGATAGACTAGATTTGACCATTCGATGCGATTATCAACCATCCAAACAATTGTATCCGTGATAGTCAATCCCTGCGAGGAATGTATTGTCGTTGCGTATCCTAGCGTCCACGGGGATTTATCAGCACGTAGCGCGTCCTCGACGACGCTGATATCAACGAGCACAATATCATTCAGCACAAGAATTTGCTTTCTTGTCCCTGATGCTGTCGGGCCCGGGATTTCAACTTCAATGTTCTGCCGCCGTGTGTCCGCGGGTCTATAACATAATGGCACTGGGCGCGTTGGAAACTTTTCCTTATGCAACGTAAACAACTTTTGCTGAAGTGTGTCTCTGACTATCTTTCTACTCGCTACAATCAAATCGTTTGGTCTCCATGTTTCCCAGAATTCATTTAACGGCGTTTCCGGAATCACCTCGCGGATTATTTCACATTGAACTCTATCCGGCTGTAATCTGATTAATTTTTTAACCTCGCGCAGTTGTTCATCAAGTGCTCGGTAATCAGTATCGGTTTCTTCATAATAGTCCACAAAACCCTTTAACCAATCATGTGGACCCTCGCCGACAAATGGTGGTGGCTGGCCATGATCTCCGCACATTATCACTGCTGTATTCGCGCGCAGCAACCACTCAAGAAACATTTGTAAAACATCTAACGAAACAGTACATATCTCATCCCAGATGATAACCTCAGGAATAAATTTTTCCCCCATTCGATCAGGAGTCCACTCACCGCCGCTGTATCGAAAAAAGCTGTGATAAGTAACGGCGTCAACACTTCGTTGTTTTATCTCTCGCGCTAGTCTATGGGTCGGTGTAAGCACGATTATACTTGCCCGCGTTCGAAATAATTCAATTGCCCGAGTCGTCTTTCCTGACCCGCCACAGCCGCTTAAATAAACTGTTTTATATCTACAAATTGGATCAGAACACGGTGGTGCATTAGACCATTCTGATAGATTATCACCGCGTAAGTAATTATTTTCAACGGTGACATCTGCTGACGGGGAATAATCGCGTCGTATTTCATTTTTAATTCTCCATATACCCCAGCTGTCTCCATCGCTGTAGGTAACAACTGTACCCAACTTTGTTCCATTGGACAAGAAAGCTGTTTTGCAGTTCACGTATCTATTTTTTGCCACTGCGTCCTTGATTACGAAATCATATTCTGCGTCATCTATAATCAGCCGTGAGCAATATCGTTTGTAGTCGCAGTTTTTTCCACCTTGTGTGAACTTACCAATTATTCTTCTACCGAGATCTTTTGCCTCGCGGTTTCGTTGGTTGAATATCTTTTTGGACCATTCGATGATATATTCCTCGACGGCATCAATGTGTTTTCTGGATTCGTCAATTATGCTATCTAGACGCTCTGGTTCTGGCAACCAGACTTCAGTCTGCGCCCGATATGATATTATTGCGTCGCTGACAATCAACGATACAAGCATGCTACAATCAATCATACACCGTAGCAGCGCTATTGGAAGCCATCTCTTTTCAGTCATGTGTCTACCGATCCAAATATAGCAACAGCGATGAAGTCCTGCCGCGAATTTAAATGATACTATGCGAGCGAATCCGGTTAAATCAAAATCAGGCCGTGGTCCATTAATAGCAACACGAGTCATTTCATGTCTGGGGTGTCCAAATCGTTTAAAGTACTCAGCGGCGGATCCATACCCGAGAAAACTCGCTGGATAACAGGCAACCATATCAACGGAAATCATAGCGTCGCGGTTGTATTTAGTGTTCCATAGTCCACCGTGATAGTATTCCAAACAACTGGATTGTACATCCGGTAGAAATTCCTTGCGCGTTGGTCTCCACGCATTTTTCCTTGCTGCAACATGAGCCGCAACCGATGGAATCGTAAAACAATTTGTTAGCAGTTGTTCATCATGCTCTTCAAATTCCATGGCTGTTTTTTTCATCTTGTTGTGAAACGCTTCAGTGCGATATAATTCACCGTTTGGTCTTACAAACTGATCAAAGGTATCCACATCGTTTTCAGCGCTGCGAAGTAACCACACTGACACAGGGTCATTTTTACACAAGCAAGCAAAAGCATCAAATAGTTTCCTCTCCGCGAGAAAACCATCCTCTCCCAGGAATTCCCCCGGGATATACTTTACTGTTCTATCCCGTGGAAATATTGTGACCGCGGGCGTCCACGCGTGTTCGTTATGATCAATAATTTTGATTGGGGCTCCCTTTGATTTATACTTTGATTCGTATAATACTTCACCGGTTATTGTTGTAACGGTTATTGGAAATCTCAACGACGTTTCTAATTTCGCTATGTCGCTGATGGTTGCTCCTCGCTCGCGCACTGTCTCCTCCCATTGGTTTATTTTGCTACGTCGTAAATCGGTCAGTTTATTTCCTCGACACGCATTTGTAAAATGCTCTATTACTCGTTCTGCTACACAATTTATCCCCGTTGACTGTTTCATCGGCGCTAGTTTTCCGATATCAGGTTTCTTATTTAACGGGTATATTCCATAGACAACTGCTGTTTCAGGATACGCTCGTTCATAGTATGGTCTGTCAATTCCGGTTAACAACCCCGGCTTGGAGTTGCGGCTAACAATGACTGATTTCTTGTCGCTGAGAACCGGTTCAAATTTATCACGTATGATCCAATTACCTGATTCCACCCGGACAATGAATTTTACTCTGAAGAAATACTTTTTACCGTCAAGTTGTGATATTATCGTTGCTGCGCGGTTGTCGTTCATGGTAGCATCAACAACACTATCAATTCGAAATGTTGACCAGCTATGAGATGCACCATCACGCTTGAATTCATTTATACAATCGCGTATTTTATTCAACAGGGTTCTATCGTTTATTAACGCTTTTGGTGCGTCCTTGAGGACTCTATCGAGATTGAACTTAATATTTTTCCAGGGCTTAATTGCTGCTAATCTCTCGAACTCCTCCATATAATTAAAACAAGTATTTGTATGAAAGAATATAGTATAATGAATCACTGCAAATGGTTGATGATTGGGTCGACAACCCCGTGCAATAAATCATGTAGAGGTGAATTCTGCGGGTATCATTTACAAAGCGTTCGTAATGGTTCAAATGGCCCCCTCCCGTGCTTGGTTTGCCACGTTGGTGTAAGAGGAAAATCACAGTTGTGTATCAATTGTGGCGGAAAGCGATACAGAGAGTTAAAACGCTATTATGACAAGCGAATAAAAAACGCCGTCATTGACCCCACCGCTGACTCCGTCAAGGACAAAATCATCAAAACTCCTCAAGACTACATTGAAAGGTTTATAATTAAACCAAATAATGAATTAGACAAGTAGTATTATTATACAAATGAACTAAGAATTTCAGCCGCATCCCGTGCTTGTTAATTACGAGGCATCTCGCGACGGCGTTGTTAGAAATTGTAGACTGAAGAAGCCGGTTGGTACCGTAAATAATCAGGGGTATTTGATATTTGGTGCCGGGGGGAAAACTTATCTTGTTCACAGGGTGGTATATGAAGCGTTTAAGGGGCTAATCGAGGATGGTTTCGTTATTGATCATATTGATGGATGTCCTCAAAATAACAGACTGTGTAATCTGCAAGCCATCTCTCAGAGTGAAAATAGTAAAAAAGGCCAAACTGGTAAATGCTCAAAGCAAGCAAGGGGCGTCAAATCGTTTGATACATCAACGCACGAGGAAAAAATCTTTCAGTCGATGAATGAGGCAGGAAAATATTTCGACATTTGTAGTGCCTCAGTACGAAAAGTAGCAGAACGAATATATCAAACAGCTTTATCGGGTAAAAATGGACACAGAATTCGATTTTCGTATATAAATAAATCCTTGTCACCGTGACGAATTGTCTGTTTAATACTTAACACACCTCGGGATTGATACGCAGGGTTCATTTTGTAAAATAATTTTTTTTATATTAGAAATAAAGATGTTTATAAGAATATGAATATCGAAGACATCAATAACATTTTAACTGAAATTTCAAAATTAAAAAGTCAAGGAATTGTATTATCTGATAAGCTTGATAACCAAAAAATATTGTCCGATTATGAAATTATTAACGAGCAATCAAAGAAAGGTCGATATACCCTGCCACGTGAGTATTCTTTTATAAAGCGATTACAATATACGATCAATGAAAACCTGTATGGCAATGACGTAAATGCATTTATTGGACTATTTACTGCCGTTGAGACAGTACGAAAAAAGCTCGGACAGGCTTTTGAACGGCGTCGAGAAATCTCTAATAAAATTAAAAACATTAGAAGGATTATAGACGAAGACGCTGTGGAGGAGAGAACTCTCAATTGAAATCACCGATTATGCTCGTGTGTACAAATAAAACGTTAAAACAATATTTTTTTTTTTGCCATATACGTATGCAGGTATATTTTCTCCTCCAAGAATTCTTATACAACTATGTGCGTACTGATTACTGCGACACCGCCGTTGCTGTGGTGTTACTAGTTTAAAACCCTCCCCGTGATTTCCCGGATTGCGTCGTATACTTTGACCTGGTAATTGCAATGACGTGTTGGGGTTTTGTATTATAAAATTAGAAGAATTTTATTTATAATAAATGGTAGGTGAATCACTTACAACGAGATTAACACGTGAAAGACTAGCAGCGCTTAAAAAGTTCATACCGTTACGAGACAGAGTGAGAGAGAAACTTCAAACGCGGCAACAAATGCAAACTGATTTTGCTGTTGGAAGCGAACAGTTATTTGCCCCGGTAACTAAAGCGACCAAAGATGTTACGGCGGCAACTGTGCCCGTCCTCGGTGCGCTTGAAAAGATAGCGGCTCAGACCGAGCAAACAAAAAAGTCTTTAGAAACACTTCCTGCGAAAATAGCGGTTGCTACAACACGACCGCCACCACTCGCTATAACGGACCCACAAGAACCCTATGTTACAATGGCCGATGAAGAAGAACTAGGCGCCACCGCAAGAGAACCAGAAGAAGAAATACCGGAAGAAATACAGAAAGAAATACCGGAAGAAATAGAGTAAAAGGAGAATATACCCTCTAAAGTACTTACAAAGTCCGCAATAGATAAAATTAGAGCCTTCGACAGCTACGAAGGATTAGTTAATTTTACTGCCATAAATTTTGATAAGGATTCACGAGAGATGTATATCAATAGCGATTACGAAAAAAATATAAAGTCGTTAAAGGATTGGACAAGAATAGTGTATTTGGCAACTAAACATAAAAATACATTACCACCGCGTGATAATAATTATATAATATTCCACGAGAAAGTAAAAAGTAAAAGACCAAAGCACGGAAAAGGATACTCCGGTGGTAAAGACGTTTCATGTCCTGGTAATGTTCTCAGTGATATATCACGGCTGGAGGTATTAATCGGAGGAAAACGAGCCGGAAATAGCTCTCCGGAAATAATCAATGAGGCCGCTGATATTTGCAGGCGGTTATTTGCCGGTGGTATCATGGACATTAATGTATATCGAACGCTCATAGACGAACTCGTGGACCACGGTCATTACAGCGATTGACCAATCACTGGTGATCAATCACTAATTGGAAAACACTGGTGTTTTTATAATAAAGATGATTATACACTACAACCATGATAAACCAGTCAGCGTCTACGTGGTAAACTCACGATTGCCTGTATACCGCGCGTGGTACGGAGACGGTCTCGGTAGCACCATTGCGGGGTTATTTACAAGAATGGCTCCAAAAGTGGCGCCGTTAGCCAAACAATTAGGAATGAAGGCTATTGATGTTATTCGTGATAAGGGTATTAGTGCTATTGGAGATGTCGCCGGAAGGGCGTTTTCTGCCTCACGAGATAAACTAGCATCGTTGGTGAGAAGAAAAAAACAGAAACCACCGGTGATGCCATCAACGACAGTGATGCCTGCAAATGTCAGTAAAGTAATAAATAACGCGGTGGAAGAAAAACTAGAGTCGTTGGCGGCTCTGGCAAAGCCATCCACCGATGCAACAACCAACGCGCTCATGAACGCAATAGCGGGAAGTGGCTTAAAGAATTTACGACGAAAACGACGTTGATGAGTTGCAATTGAAAACATCAACATGATAAATAATAAAATGTTTGCGCGAACCGCTGATCCCGCGTTTGATATGGACGCCCCAGTGCGCAGGGATGATTCTGTCCGTGATTATCAATTTTATTCCTATCAACCACCACAAGCCAACCTACGATCGCGAATTGAACTTCAAGTCCGAGATACCAGTAAATACTTTTTGCCGTGTGAAGCGTTTATCGAAATTGAGGGAGAACTTGTAACAAATGTCGCCGCTAATACACCATACGCAGATGACCCTCGTGTTCGAGTTGGCTTTGTCAACAACGGCATCATGGCGTTATTTGAGAGTGCTAGATATCTCATTGACGGGCGAGAAATTGAATCAATAGAAAACGATGTTGATGTTGCAACAACGATAATCGGGCTAGCGAGATACTCAGATGATTATACAAGATCGGCGGGTCCATCTATGATGTTCGCAAAGGATACCACTAATAACGCTGATCATATTCAGTACATTAACGTGCTGACACCACAAGATACTTCAGTTGCTAATCAAGCTGAAGCAGCCAACCCAGACCGCAGGGCAAGACCAGGCGCTGATTTTACTATTATAAAAAGTACTAACAATAATTTTAATCTAGGCTTTGCAACACGATTAGGGATGTTGCAAGGACAACGCCGACAGTTTTCATGCGCGATTCCACTCCATCACATATTTGGATTCTGCAGAAATGTCAGAAAAGTTATCTATGGGGCTAAGCATACAATTGCGCTAGCGCGAAGGAGCGATGATAACAATGCAATATGGCGTGCTGCTGGCGTCGATAACGGTAAAGTCATTTTAACTAAAATAGCATTGTGGATGCCGGTGTTAACTCCATCAGTTACCACGGAAGCACGATTGTTATCATTTATGGAACAGGGGGGAAAATCGTTGTTGAGTTGGCTAGCGGTAAGAACTGATGTCAAAGAGGATAATGTCGGTGAGACATTTACATGGCACTTGGCATCCAAACAAGGCGTTTCAGCTCCACGTCATATATTTGTTGCGTTACAGGATATAAGACGATTGAATAATCAAGAACACAGTCATATGATATTTGATCGATTAGGAGTCAGGGAGGTTTCGCTGAAAATAAACGGACAACAGGAACCATCCGAGGATATACAGCTTAATTACGACAACAACCATGTCGCACGTGTGTACCATCGGATGCTGTCATATATGGGTCGTGATCAAAACGTTGACACCGGTTTGCAAATATCACAACTTGATTTTAAAAACCTGTATCCGATTTATTACTTTTCGCTGGAACATCTTGATTTAACGAGACAGTCCGTCGTTGATATACACTTCCGAGCTCGTATAGCCCCGGGTGGTGTTGATTATAGAGCGGTTGCTGTCATTCTCAGCGATAAATCAATGCTGTTGGAAGGTGTTGGTGGACGAATGAGAATCGTTGATGCACCAGTGGAAAACATGTAATTGAAAACATAAACGCGTTTACAATAAAAATGTCGTATAGTGTTGTCGGTGTAGAGTTGACCCATGGTCAAGTCAAGAAATTACGATCAAAGTCGGCTAAACAATGTGGAACCACAATAACGTTAAAGCCGTCACAGATGGCAGGTGGTAATCATAAGATATCGTTGACGGCGCGTCAAATAAAACATTTCAATGATGCGATGAAGAATAAAAAGGGTGTTCAAATAGATTTTTCGGCCGCAGCGATTAAAAACATGGAAAAGACCGGCGGGATATTTCCGTTGTTAGCTGCGATTCCAGCGTTGATTGCCGCGGCGGCCCCAGCAGTGGCGAAGGCGGCTGCGTTAGGAGCCGTTGGTACCGCGGCGGGAATGTCATTGAAGAAGGCAACCGGGAAAGGCTATAAAAAAAAGAAACGAGGACGACCCGTAGCCGGAAAGGGTCTAAGACTACCGGGAACCCCGTATTTATGGTACTCGGGAAAGGGTCTAAGACTACCGGGAACCACGTATTCATGGTACTCGGGAAAGGGTCTAAGACTACCGGGAACCGTTTAATGACTCCTATGTCTAATTTTGATTTAATAGATGCCGCAAATGCGTTAGCGATAAAAAACTTCAGAGGTGTTTTTATGAGGGATCAATTACCGACAAAACCAAGAAATATTGAAACCGGTATAATTAACCTCGATAAATCCTCCGGAGCGGGAACTCATTGGGTTGCATACGCAATTGATCCGCGTGCGATCGTCTATTTTGATTCATACGGGTTAGCCCCGCCAAACGAGTTCATGCGGTATATCCGGGCGTGTTCAGCCCCGGTTTTTTATTCCACGCTGCCAACACAACAATTAAGTGACCCACCGATATGCGGCCGTGAGGTATTGAACGTACTCGCGGAGATTTCATCATCGCGTAAACCACCTCATGTGGTTGTAAACGAATACACTAGTGGGGTCGTAGAAGCCCGGCGGGTTAATTAAAAACACTGTGTTTTTTTAGAATAATAATGATTGATATCTGGGGACGACCGGTTTCGGCGCTGAAAGAATCCACGAAAACGCTCGCCACCGATGACATAAAAAAACTAATCGAGGATGAAATCGCTGATACGTTAAATCTAACCAGTGTTGACCCGGGCGAAGTAGTTGTATTTCAAGATCGTCAGGGTAAATTAAAATCCAGTAATGTGTCGCTGGATGACGTTTTAATACGACAGCGTAATGCCGCCGAGAACACTATCGCGCTATATACCGGCGACGGACGACTTAAATCAGGTGAATCCATCTTGACGATAAATGGAAAAATAAATACACTGGGCGACAATTATATATCCATGTCGAATTCGTTAAAAAATTTCTATGATAGATTTAACGCGCAAGCAAATCAGTTCGAAGGGATACAAAAGTCTGTCACCGGTATACAACTCACTACTGCTAGTTTTTTTGGGACCCCGACGGTAACAGAACTAAATCTTGAAAGGATAAAAAGTACTATTTCGGAGTTTACAACGCTGTCGGGCCAATTTTACATGTTACGAAAAAATTTTAACAGGGTTGATGACAACTTTGATAAATTCTTTGGTAAAAAAAATACCAAGCTGGATGAAATTACAACAACTATAAATGATATCACTGCGTATGGACAGGAAATAAGAACAATCAAAACTGATGTTGCAACGAACAAAAGGAGTGTAGACGTGCATGAACGGGAAATAGAAATAATCGGCGCTAATGTTGCAACGATCATAAATAATGTAGACTCGCATGGACGGAGAATAGAAACAATCAAAACTGATGTTACAACGATCATAAATAATGTAGACGCGCATACACAGGAAATAGGAACAATCAAAACTGATATTGATGAGAACAAAAAAATATAGACGCGTATTGGCGGGGAATAGGAATAATCAAAACTGATGTTGCAGCGAACAAAAAGGGTATAGACGTGCATACATATGAAATAGGAACAATCAAACTTGATGTTGCAGCGAACAAAAAAAGTATGACCGAAAATACACAGGAAATAGAAACAATCAAAACTAATGTTGCAGCGATTAAGGGGAATATAGACGCGCATACACAGGAAATAGGAACAATCAGAGCTGATGTTACAGATATCAAAGACAGAATACCGGAAATGACAAAAATAAAAATCCCTCACGAGAACACCATCAACACAGTATACACGATTCGGCATGGATCATTCACTTGGACTCTTACACAGAATATAGTAAATATTACCGCAACTGTTAAGGGTATTTATCGATTGACACTGGTTTCAATGATGCAGTTTAATATATTATCGTCGAGTTCATCCGGGTCTAACAATACAATATCAACAATTATAGACAAGGACGCAACTGAACCGTTTACAATTTATGCGGTTGATAGAAATTTAACCAGGGCAAACATTACATGGTATTTGGAATTTGTAGCGGATCTAAGTAATTAAAAACACTAGCTCTTTTAAAATAAAAATGACCACCAAGATAATTGAATCAGAGGTATCACCGACGTCACATCAATATCGATTCAATACCGTAAAAGAATTCTCCGCGAATTTGAAAACGCTTTCCGAACAATACCGTGTAAAAATAAAAAAATACCGTCGAAAAATAACCACCATCGACGCGGTCGTGTACTCGGTGTCGGGTATAGTAGCCGGTACCGGTGTTATTTTATCCACGGTGACCATGATGGCCCCGATCGCTGTTCCAATCGCTATCTCCGCGGCGACAACAATTGCTGGAGTCGCCAACGCAATCACTAGAAAGATATCATCGTGTTCTCAGAAAAAACTCAACGAGTATACAGTAAAACATCAAATAGTATCCGACGCGTACTCGAAATTATCCGGGTTGATCTCGTTGGCGATAGATAATTCGTTTATATCCGATGTTGAATTCTCCACGATGGTCCAGTTGTATGACTCCGCGATGTCAAAAATCGAGGATTTTCAACTGGAAGATGGAAACCACGTCGCTGAAACCACTTCAATGGGCTTAAAACATTCTCCTGAAAACAAGCAGGTTGTTAATATTCGGTGTTGAAATTAAACACTAGAAACACCGAATAATAATAATGTCGCTGAACCCCGAAGGGTTTCAATTACTTCAACGGATCGCGGAGAACACCACTCCGGTACAAACAAGTATGATATCGATAACATCAACGAAGCCAGAATTCAGTGTGAACTTCCCATCATCGGTCCCAGTGAAGGAAATAGCGCTGGCAAAATTGCGAGTATATCACAGTTGGCCTAATATCCGAGTGGAAGCATTGAACGGACAACAACCTAATAACTCGCTGGTTTTTGCATGGACAAATAAACCCAATGGGACCCCAGACTGGAAGGAGGTTACAATACCAACTGGGTCATACCAAGTAGAACAAATCAATAAAGAATTTCAACGCAGGATAAAATCGATCACAGGAAAAGAATCAAAAATCGCTATTACGGTTCATGAACCAACGTTATCGTCGACGATTGAAATAAGCACACCGGGGTATATGGTTGATATTTATAACAGTTCAATAAGAACCATACTAGGTTGGCCCGAGAATCCACCTCATGAAAGTCCGCGGGAATTTCACACGAATGCGCAATCGTATCATGAAATTAATCCCAGTTATCGAGATGATTTGTCTATTATGAAAAACGCGTTATTACCCAGCGAGTTTATGTTTCAAGACAGGAATACCATTGAGTGGTATTTTCCGTATAAGGAAACTCCTGAATCGCTCGTCATACTCACAGTTAATTTAAATGATATCGATAATGCTTTTACCGAAATTAATCGTAATTACCAATTGCAACTAGAACAACTACGGAAAACAAAAGCACAAAAACACGTTGAGGTGTTAAATCAACTTATATCAGACATGGAATATATCAATGAACGAATCGTTAAAATAATATCCGATAGCAGCGATGGTAATAAACAAAAATTCCTAACCGAGTATAATATCACAGAAGCCGATTTACCCGATTTCAAGTTTCCAGGATCCAACGCGCCAGAACTAAGAAAGTCTCTTAATGATTTTTTCGGTCCATCAACTATCCTCAGACACGATAACGGAGATGGTGGTAGGCATATTGCTCCATACAATGTAAATATCGCATCGGTGATAGCAATCAATCTAGTGTGTGATGTTATCGAAGGGAACTACCAGGTAGATACCAAGCAATCAAATCAAGCTCAACAGGGGTATATCCTTTATTCATTTTCACCAACAGCCCCTCCCGGATTCTTAATCGTTGAGAGCCCGATTAATCCGGTCTATATGCGATGCCATAATCGGTTTTTAACGAGAATTAATTTTAGACTTACCGATCAGTCAAATAACCTAATTGATCTACAAGAGGAGGAGTTAGTGATCACTCTGTTTGTAAGATCATTGTAAATAACTTCTTAGCAGCGGGGGGGGGGGGCAATGACATCGACGCGGTCGTCGCGCTTTTTTACCGGACGCTGACGACGCTGGGATCGGCGCGCAGAAAGTATTAATTAAACCAAATGACGATTGGACGACCCCCCCGACGACGACGTCGTTTTTTTTTTACCGGGCGCTGACGACACCGGATCCGCTGAGTGCAGAAAGTATTAATTAAGACAAATGACGATTGGACAAAATGTCCGATTCGCCCCCCCCCCCTGCTGCTTTGGTTCTAAATGGAAATGGTGCTACTTGGATATCCGATATGGACGTCACAGCTGCCATCTTGACAATATTGTTCTCGCTACTCTTTCTTGGACAGTCATGTCAGCACAGGGTTGTCAATAAATGACTTGTTATGGTACTGAGTTGATTTTAAATGAGAACATTAGCTATCTAAGATTAAATATGGCCTCCTTGCGGCCATCTTGAAATTCATGTTATTGATGCTGTTCCTGAATGGATGCTGATATTGATATGGGTTTTCACAAAAGGACCTCTAATGACGTCTGCTTGATGATCAGTGAAAATGGTAAATAAAATATAGTATGCTTGAAGCAGCAGAGGAGGCGAACAGACCAATGGTCGAAAAACGTCCAAATGTCGAAAATAAGCCTTCCTACAAATGATCGAAAAATAAAAAAAGCGTCGACAGATTTAAAAAAGCGTCGACACTTTACTGAGAGAGTCTTTATGGAATTTTTCTAATTAATTTTACTCCATTGTCGTTGGTGATTTTTTCTAGTTTATTATGCATGTTGTTTACGCAATTACGTCTTCGCGAGGTCCCGCCTCCTCTGCTGCTATATTAATTTATCCAAATATTTTATCAAGTCCAATACGATATCTTGTTCTAGGATCGTGCAAATTTATTGTCATAAATCCATGCGGAGTAGCTTGTGTTCGTAAAAAGAAATTTCTGAATTTAATTATATCCATGTCACCGCTGCACCAAGTTTGATGAATATTTCGCAACGTACGTGTATCAACTCCATTAAACACAGCTAAAATATTACAGTTATCTCTGATCACTTTTGGTATTTGTGTGTATCGTTGAGTAACATAAATGACATTGGTGTTTTTATGTCTACCTCGAGAAAAAATCCTAGCTGGATTTGATTGTTTGTCCAGCATCACATCGTCGTATACAACTAAATTATTAATAAATCCGTCTATGGAATCTACTGATGTTGCTTCATCAATATCGGTTATAAACTCGATAACATCGTTATCTTTATCTATTTGCGCGTTTTCATTAAAATCCTTGAGCACATCATAACATCGCTGATCATCAACTGACGGGGGTACCAAATACAATTTATCCCACTTTGACCATCTCATTATAAGATTAAGTAACGACCGTGTCTTTCCACTTCCAGATGGTCCTATTATTATCATTCTGATGGAATTTGGTAACGCAGGATGGTACTTAACAGGTTCTCGTTTTCTTGTCGCTGAGAAATCAATTATATCCATGCTGTATAAAATATCTATGGATTTATATTGTGTGAAGTGCAGGACGCGTACCCCGACGGATACACAAACAACTATTACCACAAAAAATAATAGATCAGCAGTTACGGGTAAGTGTACGCGGTGTGGTACAAAGAAATTCAAATTTATCTCCACGCAGTCAGGTGAAAAACCAAAGCCAAAGTCAAGTAAAAAAAAAGCAACGCGGAGGTGATATTGCAGAAAAATTAACAAAATTACCGGGAACTCCGTGGGCTGAATACCCAGAAGAAAAACACCTACCAGGATATAATTATTGCGGTCCTGGTACTCGACTCGATATCAGGCTTGATAATCAGGATCAACCAAAACCAGGCGAGGAACCAATAAACGCTATTGATAATGCATGTCATGCTCATGATGTTGCATATAAAAGCAATGATCTACAACATAGGCATATTGCAGATGTGAAATTAATTCATGCGTTAAATTCTATAAAAAATAAAAATATCAAAGAAAAATTAGCTAATTGGTTAGTAAGATCCGCGATAAAAGGTAAATTAACGCTAGGGGCTGGTAATATATAAAATGGAATCGATTTATTATTCCCCAATTGGATACTGGAAAGGTAAAGCAGCAATTAGTAAACTTGCTGATGCAGCAGCGGTTAAACATTCTACTGCTAAAGCGTGGTTATCCAAACAGGCAATATGGCAAATTTACCTACCACCACCGAAACAAATTCAGTACGCGTATTTCGATGTTAGTCTTCCTAATGAAGTTCATCAAGCTGATATTCTGTTTTTACCACATGATACTGTACGTAGAAAAACGTACAAATACGCGCTAACCGTTGTTGATGTTGCAAGTAGAATTTCTTGGTCCAGTATCATCGTTAATGAAACAACATAATACCAAAATACGACGAGGACATACTGCAATTCATCGTGATCAGGCAATTGTTGAACGATTTAATCGAACACTTGCTGAGCGGTTATTTGGATATCAATACGCGAAGGAATTTATTTAGGATACAAGATCTCGTGAATGGGTTGCAAGATTACCAAGTGTGATAGCCGCGTTAAATAACGAAGTAACACGAGCGACCAACATGAAACCTATTAATGCAATTACAAAAAAACATATATCCGTACAACAACGTGATCTTTCAGCACAGCCAGTATTGGGTAATATCACTGTAAGGTATTTATAAGAGCCTGGCGAACTCGAAGGTGGTAAAAAAAGAGCGACTGATCCTATTTGGAGTATTACCACACACAAGATATCTAACATAACAAGATCCTCAGGGAGACCTGCAATCTACAGACTGGATTCAACTGCTCCTCCACGTGGATTTGTACGTGAACAATTACAAGTAATTCCCGATGACACACAATTACCACCCAAATCACTTAACTAGCGCCACGACGTCGGTTACATTCAAGACAGGTCAACATGATATTTTCTCGTGTATGACCAAGATTGTTATTTTTTTCTATCTACGGTAAATTGTCTTGGATCATTTTTCAGATACCGCCATAACATTATACAATTACAACTTGCACAATGATTATTCTGTTGTTGTTTCAGAGCATTAATAAAACATCAAGATCAAAATAGCGTTTTTTTTTTGTCACCTTGTTTATAAGCGGCTAATTTTTTTCTTATTATATCATTTTGACATTCGTCAATATCATCGTTGATCACTGACGAGTCCATGGCGATTCGTCTCAACTGAGATATTTTTCTAACTCGAGACACTGCAAGATAAACTAAGTTCGACCATTCGATACGATCATCAACGAACCAAACAACTGTATCAGTAATAGTTAATCCCTGAGATGAATGAATCGTCATCGCGTATCCAAGCGTCCACGGGGATTTATCAGCACGTAGAGCATCTTCAACAACATCAACATCAACTGCAACAATATCATTCAACACAAGATTCTGTTTCCTTGACTCTGTCAAGTGTCCTGGTATATCAACGTCAATATTTTGCCGTCGCGTATCTGCTGGTCGATAACATAACGGAACTGGCAACGTTGGAAACTTTTGTCGTTGTAACTGAAACAACTCCCATTGAAGTGTATCACGAACTATCTTTCTACTTGCAACTATCAAATCGTTTGGTCTCCACGCGCGCAAAAAGTTTTTCATGGGTGTTTCTGAAATTATCTCGCGCATTACTTCACACTGAATTTTATTCTTTTGTAGTCTGATTAATTTTTTAAATTCCTTTAATTCTGCATCAAGTGCTCTATGATCATCAGCCACTTCTTCGAAGTGGTCAACGAAATTTTTCAGTCAATCATGTGGAGATGGTCCAACTACGGGTGGTGGTTGACCGTGATCGCCACACATTATCACAGCAGTATTTCTTGTTAATAACCAATCAAGAAACATTTTTAATGTTTCTAGCGGTACAGTGCATATTTCATCCCATATTATGATCCTTGGAATATATTTTTCTCCCATCCTTAAAGATGTCCATGTATCACCCTTCCATCGGAAGAAGCTGTGATAAGTACATGATTATATTCCTCGTTGTTTCATTTCTCGCGCGAGTCTGTGTGTAGGTGTTAGCACAATCATATCTCAATTCTGAAATAGTTCGATAGCTCGAGTGGTTTTACACGAACTGCCAAGTCCGTTTAGATAAACTGTTTTATTTCTGGCTATTGGATCGTATACCGATGGTGCAGAAGATATCTGATTATTTCTGCCTGATTTTATGAGGTAAATATCTTTAACCGCAACATCAGCGGATTCGGAATAATCGAGTATATATTCCCATTTTATTCTCCACGAACCCCACGATGCACAAGTGCCAATGCCTAATTTTTCTAACAGTATTGAATATTTTTTATTTATATAAAACGAATCAGTAGCAACTCTGACAGCGAGTGTAGAAACTTTATTTATCATCGATAATAGGTTTATTGAAACGTACGCAAGCATTGAAGATCTTAAATGAGTATACTGGGGTGACTCACCGTCCATATAACTTACAATTGTACCTAATTTAGTTCCATTTGACAAGAAAGCTATTTCTCGACTTATAAACGTATTTCTGTTCGTTGTATTAGCGATTATAAAATCTAACTCAGAATCATCCATAATCAATCTTGTACAATGTCGTCTGTGACCATATGCTCCTCCTTGGGTAAACTTGCCGATTATTTTTCTACCAAGATCTTTTGTGATCTTATTTTCATAATCAGTTTTATCCGGGTTTTCATCCGAATACTCCTTTTGTTGTGGTAACCAAACTTTGGTTTGTTTCCGGTATGATATAATTGCTTCGCTGATCGTCAGCGATATTAATATCGCACAATCGATCATATACCGTAACAATACTATTGGTGCCCACATTTTTTTTCTGAAAAATGTTTTCCAAACCAAACATAACAAATTGGATGAAGTCCTTTAGACATTTCGAATGACTCGATACAAGCGAATCCAGTCAGGTCAAAATCCGGTAATGGTCCATTTATCGATACTCGTGTCATCTCGTGCGTCGGATGACCGAATCGCTCAAAGTACACAGAACAATCTCCGTATCCAAGAAAACTTCCGGGATAACACGCGACCATATCAACTGAAATAACATCTCTGTGATCTCATTTAGTATTCCACAATCCGCCGTGTCCATATTCAACACAACTGGATACTATATCATCAAGAAAATCAAACCGAGTTGGTTTCCACGAATTTTTCTTTCTAGCAAAATGAGCCGCAACTGACGGAACAGTAAAACAGTTGCTCAATAGTTCGTCAGTATCATCAGTATACTGCAGCGGAAGATTTTTCATTTTCTCGTGAAGAAGATCTGTTCGATAAATAACGCCATTTGGTCTCACAAACTGATCAAATTTATTTTTTTCTTCCACGCTTGATTCGTCGTTAGAACTCTGAAATAACCATATTAACACAGGATCGTTTTTACTTATTTCGTTAATAAAATCAAACATGTCTCCGCGATAGTATTTAACAGTTCGATCTCGTGGAAATATTGTTACTGAGTTAGTCCACGCGTGTGCGTTATGATCAATAATTTCAATCGAAGCTCCCTTTGATTTATATTTTGATTCATACAAAATCTCTCCTGTTATCGTCGCTACGGTTATTGGAAATTTTAATCGTTTTCCTAACCCAGCGACATCTTTGATAGACGCACCGGTATCTTTAACCATTTCTCCCCACGTGTTTATTATTTTACGTCTTTTATCCGTTAAACCGTTTCCACGGGCCGCGTTTGTAAAATGTTCTATTACTCGCTCGGCTACAGTTTATTTTTGAAAATTTCATCGGCGCCAGTTTATCAACATTGGGTTTTTCATTTATCACATAGATTCCATAAATAACCGCGGTCACGGGATATGCTCGTTTATAATACGGTTTGTCAATACCGGTCAGTAGACCTGGTTTGGAATCTTTACTCAGTACGACAGTATTTTTATTACCGTGGACAGGATCATATTTGTCACGGATAATCCAATCATCTGTTTCTGTCAACACGACAAATTTTATTCTGAAAAGATACTTTCGATTATCAAGGTTTTCAATGATAGTTGTCGCTCGTTTGTCATTCATCGTAGCGTCGATGATATCTTTGTTGCGTATAATCTTGAACGTTGACCAGACATGAGATGCACCATCTGCGTGAAATTCTGTCTTGGCGTCGTGAATTTTATTAATCAAACTTTTATATTGTATCGGTAGGTCAGGAGATATTCTGTCGAGATTAAATTTATCTCCGTTCAGGGGCTTCATTCGGGATAATCTATCGAATTCGTTCATATTATATTTCAGACAAGTATTTAAATAAAAAAATATTATATATACAATGTCTCAATGCAAATGGCTCATGGTGGGTTCATTGACTCGTTGTAATAAATCCTGTAAAAAGGAATTCTGCGGACAACACATGCGTTGCGTTCACCGTGGAAGTTTAGGACCAATACCATGTCTGCGATGTGGTGCTGGAGTACGAGAAAAAACACAGTTGTGTGCGTGTTGTGGTGGTAAACGATACAGAGAGCTTAAAAGATATCATGACAAAAAAATAACGACCCTGACAGATCCAATAAGAACGCTAGAAAATCCTTGGAGGATTATCTAAGTTTTCAGACAGATTATGATTTAAATAAATAATATTATTGTATAATGGAGCAAAATAAATTTATTCCACATCCTATAATAACAAACTACGAATCAAATATTGATGGTATGATCAGAAATTGTCAGAAAAAAGTACCAGTTGGTTATATTAATAATCATGGTTATCTATTGTTTACTGTTGGGAAGAAACCTTATCTCAGTCATCGTTTCACATACGAGTGTCACAAGGGGTTGATCAAAGACGGTCTTGTAATCGATCATATCAACGGGGTGAAAATTGACAATAATTTATCCAATCTTCGAGCTGTTACACAGAGCGAGAATAATACACGTGGTAATACTGGGAGATGTAAAACAACCGGAAAGAGGGCGGTAAAATCTACAAACATAGAAACTGGCAAAGAAATTATATTTCAATCAATGTATTCAGCTGCGAAATATTTTGATATTAATTCGCCTTCAGTACAATTTGCCGCGGAAAATATTTCCAGGAAATATAAACAGAAAATCACCTTCCAATATTGTTAATGGAGATAAACTATCATCACTACCTTAAATTGTATATATTAACCATTTATCATTTTCGGTCGCAGCATTTCTCCCATATACTACTGATTTTTCGATTATGCGAAAGGGAGATTACTTCTGTAATATAGCTTTCTTTGTAAATTTCTGATTTTTATGGTCGTAATTAGTCAATTAATCATCTACATCGTAATTAATATCAATAATTATACCAAAGAAAGATATTTATGGTTTCTAACTTACAAAATAGAAAAATAAACGTATTTTACATCGTACAATATAGCAGAGTTATTTTTAGATCTGTTATGAGAAATCGAGGCAAAACACGCTGTTTTAATGCAGATATTTACAATCTGTTCAGAAATACAGAAATATTTAAACCGATCTGCAGGTGGTAAAACGTCTGATGGTGGAGTGGTAGTATGTAAATACATTTTATCAAGACAGAACACGCTGTTAGTGCAAGATATTTACAATCTGTTACGAGAAATTAAGGCAGAACAGGCTGCTCTCATTTACATATTCAGAAACCGCTCTTTTATTATATCCATACAGAAATATTTACAATATATTAAGACACCGCTGTTTTATTACATCCATACTGAAATATACACAATCTATTCAGAAACCGATCTGTAGCTATATAATAACTTCTGAAATATATATTGTTAGATGATTCGATAGCTCAATTGATAACGTATCTGACCGTGATACTTGAGGTCCCAGGATGGAATCTCATGACTGACGACTGTCGGTGGATTATGCTTATTAGTAATTTTTATAATTAATTGGGGCACCGCCAGCCCCTCTGCACTCAACAGAACCCCTCCAACCCCACGTCACTGGTGGTTGATACATGTTTTGTATCACCCACGGGCTGATTATTGGGGGTGGGTGTTCTGTTAAGCATAGAAAATGGCCCCATATATGTTTGTGCCGTCCTTAATTAAGATTTCATTCATTGCATATATTCATTCATTCATTCATTGTATATGTTTGTGTTGTCCTTAATTAAGATTTCATTCATTGTATATATTTCATTCATTCTTTCATTGTATATGTTTGTGCCGTCCTTAATTAAGATTTCATTCATTGTATATATTTCATTCATTTATTGTATTATGTGCCCGTTGAACTTGGTAGAATGCAGTGGCAAGCTACGAGTTCTGGGTCCTAAACATGTAAATACTATATGTTTGTGCCGTCCTTAATTAAGATTTCATTCACTGTATATATTTCATTCATTCATTGTATATGTTTGTGCTGTCTTCACCAAACGCACCCTCTTGGGCCTCTAGACCGTTGTTTGACGGGTTAGGGGCTCTCATGGGAGTAGTGTTTCGTGTGCCTGTTGAACTCGGTAGAATGCGGTGGCAAGCTACGAGTTCTGGGTCGTACTGTCCTTGTAAATATGTTGTGCTGTACCCCTTCCTGAACTTGCTAAAAGACTCGAATAGAGGTTCATAGGGGATATTCTTTATTTTAAATATGTATATACCGTATAATAATGAACTACGAAAATATTAATGATGTAATTGTTGCTATTAAAAAGTTGGAAAAAGATGGAATTAATATATCTGATGAACTAAATCCTAAAAAAAATAATTTCTGATTTTGAAATTTTACAAGAACGTAAAAACCAAGGACTACACACAATATCATCTGAATACAAGTTCATAAAACGAATTCAGGCGGCGATGTTCCGGTCACTAACTGCAGTAAAAGATGATCAGGTCAATGAATTCGTTCCTTTCTCTGCCGCAGTAGAAAAAATTAGATTAGAGTTATCCCACGAATACGAGGCAAAGAAAACGATTAGTACTCGTATAAGACAATTAAGAAAAATTATGTTGGATCGTGAAACGATCCAAAGTAACCTCGTTGGTGAAACGACCGAACACGTGTAATATTTTATCATAGATCTTGATCTTAATATTTATTTTATTTTTCATAAAATCTGATCGATTTGTATAATTTTGAGTACCTAACTATATATCAAAACAAACAATCTGAATGATTTGCACGATTCTGAGTACCTAACTACATATCAGGATTACAAAATTGATTGATTTGCACGATTTTGAGTACCCATTTACTAGTCAATTTCTGAATAAACAAAATATTTCAGATTATAATAATTATTTCAGATGATAATAATTATTTCAGATTACTTGCAAAACTGATTGATTTGCATGATTCTGAGTACCCATTTGCTAGTCAAAATTAACAAATTGATTGATTTGCATGATTCTGAGTACCCATTTGCTAGTCAAAATTAACAGACTGATTGACTTACACGATTCTGAGTACCAACCACCATATCAATTTAAGATATTTCTGATTAAACAAAATATTTCAGAAAAAAATAAAATATTTCAGAATAATAATAAAATATTTTTTGTAGTATTTTTTGCAAAACTAATTGATTTTGTTAATTTTGAGTAGCAATCACCATATCAATTTCAGGGTTAAAAAATATTTCAGAATAATAATAGGATATTTTTTGCAAAACTGATTGATTTACATGATTTTGGCTACCTAAATACATATCATGATTAACAAACTGATCGATTTACATGATTTTGAGAATTAATAATAAAATATTTCTGATAAAATACAATATTTCTGAAAAATCTACGATAAAAGTCTACGATTTGACATATAGATTGACAATCAATTCCTCTCCTCTCAGGTCAATTAAGTGTCCTATGTGGTCAGTTAGTTTAAAATTTATTCGTGTTAATATAGTATTATGACACCGCAGATAAACAGGATTAGTTGGTTCTTGCACGATCAAATCCCCAGGGGGAACTTGTGGTGTAAACGTGTATACAATGTATCCTTGTTGAGCCTGATTTGACTTTCCAAGATTTATTTGAGAGCTGCCATCGTTTACGTCACAAACTCGATTAACCGCGATCGTTGAAGTTCTATTAACGATTCCCGGAGATACATGTTTACCGCCGCCGTGTGGATCATTATTATATCTAAGAACAGTTGCTGGTGGGGCTATTTTTCTCCACGCATCGAGTATTTCAGGAAAGTTCTTCGCGATAAGATCATTGAGTGATCTAATCAATTCGCCGGTTTCAAATCCTGCTTGTGTAAAATTTAATAAATCTGCTTCAGTTATTTTATAATGATCAATATATGCTTGTTTGATACTTTTTCTTTCTGTATCTATATAATTATTAGCATTTATTACTTCAATAATAGTCTGATTAGCGTATTTAAGATCTAATACAATTTGATTTAAATGTTGTATCGTTGCAATGATCTGATGTTTTAGATTGATATTGGGATACTCCAGGATATAGTTTTTAAATAAATATGCTAATGTCGTTAATGTAGTTGTGTATTCGGTTTTAATTCTATTAGCTGATGATTTGAAATCTCTTTCATAAACAATATTAGTTGAAGTTTTTCTATCAAAATCAATGATAGAAAACGGTACCATAGGATATCGTTTACCATCATGATGAATAATATGAGTATCCCTACCAGTCCATGGATACAAATTTCGGTATTCTGGAGTTATTATAAACTTGGCTTCGTCCGTGATAAAATCAATTAATTTTGGTTCTGGTGGTCCATGATATTCTGGCGCAATATCAGGCCAACATAGTACGGATCTTATCGTGGGCTGATAAATATCAACGACGTAATCAGGAGAGTTTATTTCAATTGTAGAAGATAGCATTGGTTCATGAACGTTAATTGATATTTTTGCTTCTCTTTCGGTTATTGATTTTATTCTACAAGCAAATTCATCATTGATTTGTTCGATCTCATAACTACCAGTTGGTATTCCAACAACGTTCCAGTCAGGTGTTCCATCGGGTTTGTTTTTATTAGCAAATACAAGCGAATTATTTGATGGTGTACCATTAAATGATTTCGATCTGATATTTGGCCAACTATGGTATACTCGTAATTGCGCCAGTGCAATTTCTTTTACTGGAATTGCAGTTGGAAAATTGATGTTAAACTGAGGATTAATCGAGCTTACCGAGATCATCGTGGTCTTGTGCGGGGTTGTGTTCGTCACGATCTGCTGCAGTAATTCCGTCATTATTAATACTTGTACCTTTAACAGCGCTGTTATATATTTTAGTCATTTCTGAAAACTCAAAATCAGATATAATTCCATCATTGAGACTCGCTGATAACAACGAACATAACCTCGAGTATGCGACCTCGCTGTATGTAATCTTATCATGTAATCGGATAATTTTTCATTCGTGCGAATACATATTTTTTTGCAATGATATTGAGCACACCTGCAATCGTTGTTGCTGCTGAAATACAGATAGTTACGGCTACTGGTGCCATCATTGTCACCGCTGATAATATCACACCGGTTTCAGCAACAACAGCGGATACTGAATAAACGATTACGTCGACGATAAGTAGTTGTCGTCGATATTTCTTTACATTTACCGTGTATTGTTCGACTCGATCTTTCAACACTGCCTGCCATTCACGTGCTTGATTATACCTGTATTGAGATGCATCGTCGATTGAGATACTCATTATATTTTATGCAGTAAATAATTGAGGTGTTTCAGCTACAAATTCTAGACACCACCAGTAAGATGCTGCGGTTAATTTCTTATCAGCTGCTTCCAGAATAAATATTTCTTCGTTTCCGCTATTTAATATAACAGATACAACCTCGGAAAACTTATCAGTTGAATGGCGCCATGGATACGTTGTAAATATTTCAAATTTTACAGCACTGAACACAGACAGCCTGTACACGCCAGTGACTGTTGCGGTATATTTGATAGTTTTATTTTGCTGCGACCATGTTGCGAATCCAGATGATAATGTGTATACGATGTTGGTAATATGCCCGGGAGTAACCCCGCCGAGAATTTTAACAAACTGGTTTTATTAACGATCTCAGGAATCCCCGTTACGACATCTTCGAGTGTTTTTTTAGTTGTGTCGATGTTCGTCTTGATATCAACGAGTTTTATGTCAATGGCGTGCGGAGTGCCGAAGAATTTACCTATGGATTCATCGGTGTTTTGAAAATTTCTTCGAAATCTTCCAAAAGCGCCTACGTGCACATCATACTCGGCCCGCAACGTGGATAATTTACCATCTACGGTGTTGTAGTTGACGTCAACGTAATTTTTTGTTGCTGCGTCTTCGTCAGATGTTGGATCTCTCAAAACTACTATCTTATTTCCGTTCATGCTGAGTTCTCCCGTCACTGTGTCACCGGTATTTTTCACGCCATTAGCAACACTTGCTGTAATTTGATCTCTGATGGTTGTAAACGATATACTTGAATCCCTGATTCTACCGCCGTTAGTAAACACAGGGATATTATCCGTGACCGCACCAAGTACTCGTCGAATTATATCATTCCATTTAATATTGCTGGTTTTTAGTTTACCATTTTGATCCTGAAAAATAACAACCTCATCTGGGTCAACTCCAGCCAGGTTCATAATATCAGCGAGTTCATCTTTAGTCGCGTACTTCGACAGATCAATGTCATCGGACTTTTTCTTAACGCGTGAAGAAGATCTTCTTCCGTAAATATCAACCATTATAATTTAAGATCTGTTTAAAACGAATTGGTTGCTTGTATAATCATGCACTACTTTATGTGGCGGTTTGGATGATTTTGATATAGCGTTAAGTACATTAATTACTTCACGGCCACATATTGGCGGATCTGTCATTGTTTGTGTGGGTAGCGTTGAATACCAAACTTGCGCGTGAAGTGGTGCAACATACTTGATAAATTCACAGGGTGGAGCTAACCCGTATGAATCAAAATAAACGATTCCGTGTGGATCAACCGCGTATGATACCCAATGAGTACCGGGTCCTGAATTCGAGTCACGATTAATAATACCTGTTTCGAGTTTGTTTGGTTGTTTCGGTAATTGATCTCGCATAAAAACACCTCTAAAGTTTTTTATTTTTAATCGTTTGGCAGCATCAAGTAAATCAAAATTTAATGCTGGAGCGTCTAACGAAGTGATCCTGGAAGCCTCAGACCTCTTCCCCAACGAGATCCCGGTAATCTTAGGCCGCGTCCCTTTTTTTATACCCCTTTCCTGTTGCTTTCTTTAGAGCCATTCCAGCAGCTGTTCCAACAGCACCTAATACGGCTGATTTTGCTACGGCTGGAAGATCAGCAGCTATTAATGCCGGAATAGCCACGAGAAGTGGAAAAATACCGCCTGTTTTAATTGAGTCTTTAACCGCACCCGCAGAGAGATTAAGTTTGACGCCTGTTTTTGATTGTTTAGCGCCGTTGAAATGTTTAAGTTGACGTTCTGATAATGATAATTTATTTTGACCACCCGTGATCTGATCTCACTTTAGTGATATTTTCATTCCGCAGTTTTTTGCTGAATTTGATTGAAGGTTTTTAATCTGACCAGGAGTCAGACTGACACTAACGTGATGATATGGCATTTTATGATAATACTCGTGTTTTTAAATAACATGATTAAAGATTTTTCCACTGGTGCATCAACGACTCTCATTCGACCACTACCACCTTCAAAGTAACATCGCTTTGTGACTGAGTATGACCGCGATTGCTCTGTAGGTGCCGCGAATAAGGGGTGGACCAGGTTAGTAACACGAGCTCGAAAGTGTATATCAACGACAGATTGTTTGGATAAATCAAGATGTTCCAGTGAAAAATAATAAATCGGATACAGTTTTGTAAATTCTAACTGTGATATTTGCAGCCCAGTATCCACGTTTTGATCACGTCCCATAAATGACATCAAACGATTTTGACCAAAATCTAGTTGTATATTCTCTGTTGGTTCTTGTTGTCCGTTTATCCGGAAGAAAACTTCATTAACTGCAAGGTCGTCAAATATCATATGTGAACGTTCTTGATTATTCGTCCGAACATTATCTTCCAGCGCAATAAAAATATGCCGTGGTGCAGAAACACCTTGTTGTGATGCTATATGCCTTGTAAATAAACCATTAACAGAACTTTATGTAGCATCTGTGGTTACTGTCAACCATGATAACAATGATTTACCGCCTTGATCCGTAAAAGAGAGTAATTTTTGTGCTTCAGCAATAGATGGAATCATTACTGGCATCCACAATGAAAGCTTCGTTATATTTACTTTACCATCAGCAACACCAGCACCTCGCCAGATTGCATCATTATCATCCATTTTCATCACCTTTTCTTATGAGCACAACTGAGTGTTTAGCTACAAAGATGACCTTTCTAACATTTCTGCAAAATCCAAAGATATGAGACAGTGGAATTACACATGAAAAATTTCTATCATTTCCTGACAACGCTGCTCGGCGTGTTGCAAATCCTAAGTTGTAACTTGCATTAACACTTCCTATAATATCAAAAGCAGCACCTGGTCTGTCTGCGTGTTCAAAATCAACTGGTTGTGGATCAGATGCAGTACCTACTGGTGTCCGTAATTTAATATATTGAACATGATCAGCGTTGTTGGTAATATCCTTGGCAAACATCATTGTTGGACCAGCTGATCTTGTGTAATCATCAGAATATCTCGCTAGACCAATTATTGTTGTAGCAATTTCGACATCCTTCTGTATTGATTCAATATTTTTTCCATCAATCATGTATGTGGCGCTATCAAACAAGCCATAATCCCGTTGTTGACAAAACCAACACGCAAATTGGCACCATATGGCGTATTAGCTACAACATTCGTTACACGTCTACCTTCTACTTCAATAAACGCCTCAGCGGGCAAGAAATATCTACTTGTATCCTGAACCTGTAATTCGATTCTCCCCCGCTGATTTGGTTGTCTTGCGTCATAGGAATAAAACTGATAATCACGTACCGATTCATCTTTGAGGACCGGTGCATCCATGTCAAAAGCTGGGTCGGATACACGTTTAAATATTTTATTATAATTACCATTTTTCCAAATGGTGATCTAAATTATCATCGTCGACGAAGACCGCTTCCTGCTATTAAATTTGCTGTTATATTTCTTTCTGCTTCTTCAGATAATTCAGCTAGTTTTAGATTTGCAGCCTGATTTATTATTTTACTTACGTCTGCGGGCATAATTTCAGTACTTGGTAATTTTACTGGTTGTCGTTTTCGTCGCATTAATCGTGCTAGTCTATCTTTGATCGCCGAGAACGCCTTACCAGCAACATTGACAATTGCACCAGAAGTTTTTTCACAAACAATATCAACAGCTTTCATCGATAATTGTTTTGCAACAGGTGCTACTTTTGGAGCTATCCTTGTAAATAATCCCCGTACAACATCACCAAGTCCATTTCCGTAAATAGCTCTGTAGATTGGTAATCGTGCGTTTACCGCTCTAACCTGTACAGATTTATGATGATTATTGTGTACTATCATCTTATTTTATTTACCATTTATCTAACAATTAGTCACTGTAATCATCAACAAGTTCATCGATAAGTTCTCGGTAAACGCCGATATCCATGATACCACCTTGAAATAATCGCCGACAAATATCAGCTGCTTTATTAATTATTTCTGGTGAATTATTCCCGGCACGTTTTCCTCCTATGAGAACTTCTAACCGTGACACATCATTGAGGATATTATCGGGACAAACAAAATTATTTTCCGGCTGTGTCAGAATATTTAGACCACTTCCAGTTGCTCCTTCTTCTTCCTCACTTATTGTTCTGAGACATTGTGATAATTTTGATTCTATTTTTACAAGATGCATATTTATTTTTCTGCGATAATCATTATATACCTCATCATTAGAATAAACTTTATCTTTATTGTAATATATACGATATATCCATTTATACCAGATTTCGGGATTACTAATACGAGCGGAACTATATTCAGGTTTTAAAAGTTTTTCTTTTTGATCTTTACTTTCTGCTGCAAGTTTTGATAACGTATCAATATCTCTAATTTCTCTTATGAATCTAATACCCTCCTTGGTAAATTTATTACTCAGCATAATCATTTCCCTTTCATCATATTCCTCTTCTTCTAGCTTTATTAATTCACGATCTTTCATATCACCTATCTCAGTATTTAGTTTTCCAATACCTTCAAGTATTTCCTCACCAATGGGTGGAGGCTGAGCCGCAGCTATATCAGTTGGAAGATCTCGTAAAATCTTTTTTGTTTGTTTGGTTCTTCCTGCTATTTTTTCAGTCTGCGCTGCAGTTTGTTCTAATACTGGAAAAATACCCTTTTTCCTCTTCTCATCTTCCTCCGCAATATCTCCCCATATAGTTTTTTCAACAACCGCTGCAGCTTTCTAGGCAGCTGCAGTGACGGGTTTAAATAGTTTTTTAGTGTCGTCTTCGTACTCAACTTGTGATTGTTGCTGCGCTTGCAAGTTTTTTCTAAATGAGTCTCTGACAGGAAGAAATTTTTTGATTGCTTCTAATCGTTCTCGAGCTATCCTTGCAGTATGAGATTCTCGTCATACCTTTTCTGAAAACATAATCAAACAACCGGATTGCAAATTAATTTCTCACCTGAAAAAAGTAGTATTTCCACATTATATAACCTGCATAGATAATATATAAAGAGTGCATCTCTTGTACTTTTGCCCCTGGCTTTTACCTCCCTTTTCAAACCTCTGACATTAGTTGAAACGTATTTGATGAATAAGAAATGACTTTTCATAATTTACATCATCTAATATCGAAAGAATTCTCATTATATTTTGAAAGTAAACTCCCGGGCCGTGAAAACTGTTCCTGAACTGGTTTGAGATTTTTGACAATGAAGCTGTTGACTTTACCTTGTACAATCATGCTCTTGGTATGGAGAACTCTCGCTGAGGTCAACGAGGACAATACTGACACAATAAAGACGAGACTGGAAGAAGAGAAGACATCGCAGACTTTACTCCAAAATGTTGTGGAAATCTGGCGTTATCTCGCAGATCTGGAAAGACGACTAGGAAGCAATCAGTGTGGTAAGACAGAATATAGGCAGTCTATCGTATGACTTTTGTGAGATAGATATATCAGATCCGATATTCAGTTAGCTTTAATGGGAAAGAGGCCTTACAAATCCTCAGCCCTGTCTCATGAAATAACATAAGTTTGAAAAACAAAATTTGTGCACTTTTGAGCTAATATCTTGTTTTTACGTATGTTTATTTCACAAACATATCTGTCGCAAACTTTTGTACGCCTAAGACAGTTTTATGAGTAAGTTCCTTTTTTGTCTGGGTATTATGTAAGTGCTAGATAAATTTAATAGGACACCAGCAAAACAAACGTGCAAACAACGACGACGACGACGTTGATAATGATTACAAGATGATGACTAAACATGTTTCCAGTAAAGCATGAATCAAAACAGATCCAATTTTATTTTTATTAAAAAAAGACAGCGTGTCCGTTGTTTTATTGTGTCAAGGGAGAGAGAGAGAGAGGGGCATCTTGACTTCGAAGTGCCATTCCAAACCTATGCAGTTCCGTACGTCCGTTCTAACGTACATATTGTTCGTTCGTTTTCAGAAGATCGCTGACAACATTGTATATAATATACTCAGGACTGACAAATGCAATTTCGCTTGCAGACTGTATGCATACACAGATGACTCTGATTTGATTTTCAGGTCATAACATTTGGACTAGTATTTTTAGCAAGACTTCGTTAGCAGAGCAAGTATAACCAAATAGACCATGGTGTATGTGTGTGTATGTGTGTGTGTAAAACTTCCTAATAGTCCTCCAATTTGTTTAGAAGCAGCATAGCTCACAGACGGACAACGGATTACAGACGAAAGACAATACCATAATCTCATTTGGTCTATAATCAGCAGAGCTAAAATCTCTGAGTCACCGGTCGTCAAAATATTAATGAAAACCCTGGGGTAGTAGTATTCAAACATAAAGTGTTAGCCAAAATCCACCCTACCCTATGCTACTATTGCCATGGTTTCTAATTGCGAATTTTGCCCAGAATTTCAAATATCCTTATTTGAACCTACTTTATTTAATTATGCAAGTTGAGATCTACGGAAAAACAACTCCAACCGTGTCCCAAAGTGAGATAAACATCAACTAATCACGTGCAATTTTAACGGATTACACAGCAAAATTACTTCTATTTTTTACCACTCCCTGCACATTTAAAAAGTGATAGTTGTGATCCAATGCACATATATATTTCACAGTGTTATACGAAATGTTGCCAAAATAATTAAATTTGACAGTATGGCTGCAGATTTAATCCTATACATTTTTTAATCACCATATCGGCGGCTTTAATGAACGATTGTATCAATAATTAATATATAATTTCACTGCAAACAGGAGCATCCACCAGTATGAATATTATACAAGTCCCTGTATTAATTTATTGAGTCTAGATTAAATACTGTGGAATATTAAAATGAAGATAACTCCAGTACAAATACTATAGATATTACCAGCTGAAGTGATGTTGGTTGTATTCAATGTTTGCATTTTTAAGTTTCTTAACTAAAACGCAATTCCCTTTTATTAAACATTCTTCTTTTACACCACACGTATTTTTGTCTCGAGCAACTAAAGGGTGTGAATGGAAGAATTGCTTTATTATTAACCGTTATTAAAACAATTAAATCCAGTTTTGTTGTACTGCGAGTACCTGATGACTATTAAGATAACTATCGTGTATAGCAAGAAATGTTTCGTTTTGTTTGTTTTTTTCGAAAGTAAACGACAGGTTCCAGGTACAATAAGGAGTATAGGAAACGTAAGTAATTCTTGTTTGTGAAATACCCGTTAAAGTTACGGAATTATTTGGTGTATGATCCTTTGCACAACGGGGCACTTAACACAGCTGAACACCCACCCACCAATCTCTTCCATGCTATGTACATGTAAATCCGGATCATAATAGTTTCAGAAACAAGAACTAAATCTCTTAAAATTGCTATGAACTGGGATGATAAAAAGGGAAACATTCATTCTCAATCACATGATTTCAGTCTCACATTTTGTTCTGTAGAACTATAAGTATAATGAAGGGACACAATAAATCATATAGTTACCTCAGCCATTATTTGCAAACAAGGTAAGATCTTCCGTAAAACACCGGAGTTGGCATTGCAAGTTTATAGTCGATTGAAAAACCCATAATGAATGACCCATACCAATCAGAATGACGCATAACAAGGTGCTATTCATTATCCAGCCAATATCAACACCACCTATCACGCTTTATTGAAAGTACATACGTAGTGTCCTTAAATGTGATATACGCCAGTATATATCATAAGATGCATTTTGGGGCGATAGTGACATTCAATGGATTTTTGTAGCCGTTTTACAATATACATTTAGGATTAATGATTGTCTCAGAAAGCGGTGTCAACAGTAAAAAAACAAAACAAACAAATTACGATATTTTCGGCTTATTTCTCAGTGGTGGATAACGCGTCGATTCAGTTCAGAGATTTTACTTTACGGCTTTATTTTTAATTTTAAAAAATGAATCATTATTTATTTTTGTAGATACACAGATGATAAACAATACATTTGGGTTTACCGCTGAGCTATCCACCAGTAAGAACTATCCTCCTTTGACGACAATCGTATTTGACAGGGTATTGGAAAACCAAGGAGGGGATACAACTCGGTAAACGGTGTCTTCAGGGCTCTGTACAGGTGAATGTATTTGTTCTCAGTTACGATCCACAGTCCGCCGCCGCAATACATTCATCTCGAACTAATAAAAAATAATTCATACATCGGCAGGGTGTACGCGGGGGACAATAAAAGCGATTGGGGAAGTACCGATTCAGTCACGATTGTCACAGTCATGAACACAAATGATGAAGTGTACGTAAGGGGCATGGCCTCAAGAAATGTTCAGATTTATGGGGAAGGGTGGTCAAGTTTTATGGGTGTTCTTATACGAAGATTCTAGTAAATGTATGAATTCCTTATGCCTATGTAATTCACAAATTAAAATCTTCGCCTAATAGATGCTTAAAAGACATCATATCTAGTGGTACAGATAAAAGCATGGCTCTCACGAACGTGTGTCACGTGCACGCTTATTCTACTACGAGTTTGTCTGAGGTATCTTGCATTTGGCCTTATGCCAGTTGTTGTAGTTTTCTCTTATTTTTCAAAAATATGATTATCGCACACAAATATAATAATCCATTAAATGGCATACCTACATTAGTATTCTAGGTCAATATGCTTCGATGGATCTAACTCTGATAAGAAATTAGTTTTACCGTCTTTCCTGATTCTTTCTATTAAAAGTGATTGCATGTCCTGTAATAATGATCGTGTTGTGGTTTTGTAATGCATTTTTGTGTGCATGTGTGTGTAGTTTGGTTAATTGGGACGGTCTGCAGCCACCAGGGAAATTATGGGTTCCTAAAAGAAAGTCCACTCGAGGGTCATATTGGGTTGGGACACTCTCTGCCCGAAAATAATTTAATGTTCACAAGGTCTATAAGTTTTTTTTTTAAATAATGGAGTAGTTGCATTGGAGGATTGGGAGTCATACGGTGTCTACCATTAGCCCACTGGTTAACAAGCGAAGGGTGGTATGGGTTCAAAGCAAACTTCTTTGTTTGAATCGGTACATTGGTTAGAATGCAGTGCTAGTATGGGGTCATACTGGAAAAAGACTCAGCATTATTAGGTCAAAGATGCATATGGGATATGGTAACGTTCAACGTTTTATCTACAATCCAAGATACATCTTTCCAATTTAACCTACCCCATATGCTATCAATGTACACCTCCCTGAAATCCAGCACTACAATCCAGCACCCGCTTTTTAATTGCTATGCAAACAAGCACCCCAATAAACCAACGAGAAGTATTGGAAGCTTTGATACAAATATCTTCACACAAAAATACAAAAATACTAACACACATAAGGGTAGAGAGTATACATAGACACTAGTTACAGACAAACATATATTGTCAGAATAGAAGGGGTATTAGGGGTCTTTGAATTTTAGTTGCCTACATCATAGACATACACAAGCACATGAAGCATAACATGTTTTGGGAAATAAAATTATTATCTCTCCTTTCTAGACAAATTGGTGGTTCTTCAGAGTTATTGGGGATTTTACGCAAAGGCAGTTAGCATAAGTGACATCGTTTCAACTGTGGTCTTCTTTAGGCACCCTTACCTCTCCTCATAAATATTTTCCATATCGCTGATAATGGTCCAAGGTGCCTTCACATACATGGGGTCGGCCTGGCTAGACTATGGTTGATATCCCTACACTAATCGACGTCTTGACTGAGTAGTCCTGAGAACACTTGAGAGCAGAGAAGAATTCACTTCTTTGTATAGCCTAAGACCGGATCGAAACGGATTGAAATGTGGGACCAATCCAAACACGCGTTGCAAAATTCGGTCAGAGTGTGGTGTTTCTCTCCCAATCGGAAAATTCAGGATGCATGACAAAGCAAAAACACACATACCGTTTCGAACCAGAAGGTAGATATAGCGAGTTTGTTTTGCAACGACACAATGAAGAAGAAGCATTCATTTAACAACAGCAAGGAGAGGAAAAATATACCAAGAAGAATAAGAGCAGAGGAAAACTGTTTGAATTACGTATGATAGAAGGAGAGAAAGAATGAACAAGAGCTGTCATGGAAGTAGACGTGTTTGGTAACCAATAAAAAGGCCATAGATTCGTGCGAATGTTGCAGTAAGAATCCAACTTGTATGACATGCCACACACGACGACGACGATGCAAGAATCCCAATGTGTAGAATTTCATCCTGTATCGTATTTGACTGCTTCAACCCTTATCAAACGTAAAATCAAGGATCATATCAAAGCTTATATTGATTTAAATAATAGTTATATGTGCCTGAAAGGCAAAGTTCCCAAAGCGTACAAAAACAATCCTGAGGAGGATGCCAGAGTAGCTACCATCAACCATTTCTCAGATAAGTGGATCTGCACTTGCATGACAAACAACCGCAACATGGATACTTGCCATTACCGAGCGTACCTGTGAACTCTCGTGACGTCCGGAAAAGAAGATAAGAACGCACATCTGGAAGCCTCTGAGAAATAACACCTAACATCTAGGATGTTTTCAACGACGCAGTGCTGACTATTGGATTTAACGACGATCGAAAGAAATTCAAGCTCGTCCGCAGTTTAGAAGTTATGGTTGCATTTTGACATGTGATTGCAAAATAAATACCTGTTGAACGGAGTGGATTTACGTATAAGAATGAATACATTAATGGCCTATGCTCAGAATGAATATAATTAGTACCGTATTACATTAATGGCCTATGCTAAGGAGTGCACAACCATCGAAAATCCACACTTGAACAAAATTTAGCAGGCTTATCTGTCCCCTGAATAGAACAAAGCTGACCTATAGGACTAATTGCTGTCGGACGTCTGACACGCTTCCTCAAGATCTTTGCTTGTTCAGTCACCGACTTTTGCTTAGTACGTTTAACCAAACTTTGAACACATTCAAATTTCTTTTAATGACTGTCTTATCATAATAGTGTAAACAGAGCATATACAAATTGAAACCAACCTTTTCGCTGTTAGACCAATATCTAAAAATTACTATTCTGACAAACCCTAAATTCTCCAAACGTCTCATCGGGTTACTGTTTTGCCTTTCGATATATGTCGCAGTACATATTCACTGTGAGGCTTTCAGACTAGGTACCATAATCAGTGCAGTTTTATATATCAAGCCTTGCCTATTTTTCCATAGCCCTATACGTCAGTTGTGTGACTTTGTATCACCCAACCAACTGTCAGCCAATCGTGCATTTTTGCAAGTTTTCCTGAAGATTTGGGGACAAATTAAAGGTTGGTTTCCTTCAGCAGTTCCTGGAACTGTAAACCTAAACTTTATTTTGTCAGAAGAAACACCTCTTAAACGTTTACCTGATAAAACCTTTATTTCGCAGAGCATCCAATTCCTTTAAGTTCTAACTCAGTAATTCTCAGTCTTCCTTCCCACGATTCTCTTAGTATCAAAATATGAACTAAAAGCAACAAGATCCTGTTAGAATTCCTTGAAATACGTATAATTCCGACAAAATTCTAGTTTCATTTAATCGCAACATGTATAAACATACGTCTTTCCTGATCTCATACTGCAATAAACCTTGCATATACAGATCAATAATAATCCCAGAATAAACTCCACATTGTAACAAAGTGTCCAGACAATGACATTTGCTAATTGCTCTGTGTAAGCGTTATCATGTAAATTAAGGAAGACTGATGGTTTAAAAAAGGATATGTAGTTAAATATTTAAGGTTTGAGTACATTCTATATACACAAATGAAAGAAGAGAAAAGTCAAATAGAAAAGAAGATTTAGAAAGCATTTTTGAATTCTAATCCTATCATTGTCCCATATGAATAATAATACACTCTATACTGTTGTGGACTGATTTGTTCTCAGTATTATGTTTTGAAAATGACAAATTCGTCTTTGGCTTAAATAGGGAGACATTTTGCAGTCGTGTCCTCGATACAGTTACATTTCCGACCACTGAGGATACATTTCTTCTGTACATATATTATAGTGTCGATTCTGTTGAGGACACAGTCTGTTAGTACACGACCTACTCAACCAATAGCTAGGTAAATATGTTGATGTATATGTAGAGATAAATATGTTGATTTTGCCTTCGTCAAGGTGTAATGGGGGGGGGGGGAGAACAAGAGTATATTGAAATATTGGGTCACATCGTGTCAGCACAAAGTATCTTATGAGATGCTCTCTATCTAACATATATAACCATTCCACAAAAAAAACCCCAAAAACCAGTACCCGTAGGAAGTAATGATATGTACTACGTATTCAATTAGTCATCGCCTTGTAAAATAGTCGTCGTATAGGAGTTTAAGAGATTAGTTACTCGATTCAGATGAAACAATTTATTCCATAATGAATTCCTGTAAGAAAATATGTTCATGCATGTGTGTCTGTATGTGTGTTTAAATTGTCATTCCTTTAAAACTAATCCAATGTTCGCACTCTCAATGTCATTATTGCTTTCTGTCATTTGTTCGCTCATTCATCGGAATACAACAAATACAGCATAAACACAAATACAGCATAAACACAAATACAGCATAAGCGTATACATTACTAGTGCAGGCAGAAGATGAGCTTTTCTTTCGTTTGTTCTGCTTGACCATCTCCCATCAGTTGGTAGGTGACTTTCTGGGGGCTATCGATACAAATGACTTTAGGTTCACTGTTCGAGACGCTGACCATGTATTGTTCTTACTTTATTTATGTTAACCAACTTTCAATTTTAAATCTCAAGGTTCTCAGATATTAATTTAGTCGAATGTGAATTAAATCAGAAATGTGATAAAAGGAGTGAATTAGCAATTAGGTTTGACTGACGACTGTCAGAGAAGTAACAATGTAAATAGTTTATCTGAGAGGTGGCCAGTTCGGTTTTGGTGATAAAGGTAAAACATAATTTTAAAACTGATGTACACGCATCACATGTAATTTCCATTAACAATCTTTATACAAAATCTTTGTGCTGAAACCACATATACGTAACTAAACAGAACCAGCTGATAGATGGAATGTATATATTTGTGTGTAGATGAATACACATGACAGGAAGGGAAGAAGAATACAAGCTTTATATTTGAAGTTTTGAAGTCATTTGATTTTATTTAACTTCCGGACCAGTCTAATAACAGAGTTAAACTATGTACTCCTAAAGTTACCGTCCATGTCGTCTGCTTGTAAAGTTTAGTAGCGTGTAACCATATTCAATACTCTTGAGCTTAATGGTTGAATTGCGTTTTAGATAAGTGATACTAAACAATATATATTCTAACAATCAGGCTAAAATACTTTATGTAATGTAAAAAGTATATAAAGACCCCAAACATTCAAAACATGACTAGGATTCCAATGTATAACAAGATAACGTTCTTTTGTTCTTATATCTGAAACACGTTTAGTAATAGATGGGCAAAGGAATTCCCTGCGATCCTAGATATGACTTCTCATTCTTTGTTTTGTTGAAATATGCTTATTCATTTAAGATGTAGATATAAAGTGGAAGATGGCCAAAGAGACAAGACAAAGCAGTCTTCAGTTTCTTATTTAGATTTCTAATACCACTAATAATACAAGTACATTTGCAACAGTTGCATAATACTTTGTTACCAGAATGTGGTACAAGAAAGACCATACAAAATTTAGTGAACACTCACATTTTAGTAAATTTACGATCATTGAATTATTTTGTACATAACGAAAAAATTAAAATTATTATGTATAAATTAGGATGACCTTTGTTTCATTTATGTATTAATTGTTGTGTTGTTTGTATACAATTTTGTATTTTCTTGTGGGAGCGTTTGCTTTTCACGGGGGATCCGAAAATTGTTAAAGTAAGTTAACATTGGTTTGCACATTGTGTTGTCTGTTTGTTTCGTATATGTAACGTCTCCAACAGACTTGATCTTAAGGAATCCGGTGATTAAAAAAATACTATTATTAACATACAGCATGACTATGATCATGTATAAGCGTCCGGGTAACACTTCTATTACATAATCAAAAAGGACAATAAACTTAAATTTATGTGTACAAATTTATGTTGAACAAGATGGCTGCCATGTATATATGGTCTTAACACAGCTCTACTCAATTCAATGAACTTGGTGTAAAAACTGGTGTTAAATATGCTAATACCAGTTGCCATAATTTATACTGTTGATTTATGACAATATTAAGTTAGTGTAAGTGAAACTTTATGTGCACATGTTCATTTATTCAAGTGAATTTGGAAACCTGTTGAAAACAAAGGATATTTGGTTATCCAAGATGGCTACCGAAGTGGATATACTTGATTTCAAACTACATCTACCATATCTGAACTTCAGTTGATACCAACTCAAACACATTATGCAAGTTTCATTCAAAAGTTTATGGATATGTGCTAGTCATAAATATGGATTTCATATACTTGCTATCACTGCTATGAACAAGCTGAAAATATCAGAATCATGGAAACATATTTAAATACCAGCCTTGTAGGTTCCTTACTCAACACACTCAGCTCAATGTTTTCTGCATCATTCTCTGGCTTTAGTATGTCTGATATACCTGAAGATCAGAGCCACACAGATAATCCCATGCAGGAAAGTCATGTTCAGAATAAAAATGAAAACAATGGTGCAGATGATGATTTCGAGTTATCCAATATGGCTGACATTTATCCAGAATTCCTGAGGGTCAAACATAATAAATACAGTATCACTGTGAATATAGATCCACAAAAGTTTGAGTTTGTAAAACAGATATTGGATTCAGAACCTTGCATGACTTCATGCAGTTCAAGTGTACAAAATGGTATTATCTACAGAACACAAGAGAAAAACACTGTGACAGCTACATTGTATAAAACAACATGTGTTTTACATATACAGGGGCTGAACAGTTTCACATGGTAAGATCATATTATCTGTAAATGTAAACAGGATGAGAATACCCATGCTAAAGGCAGTTATATGCTGACATCTACGCCAGTAACTAGATGTAGTACCAAACATGAAACAACTCCTAAAGTCTTTGACCTAAATGATTCAGGCAATAAAATTAACACCCCTCCAGAGTGTCAGGCAATTACACGCTCCATAAATCATGATAACAGCAGTGATGGCTTAAACCTTAACCTTAATGATTTCTTCATGTGTGTACATCGCAAAACAATTAGGAAATTGGAGGCCCAAATTGAAGAATTAAAACTACAGTTACATGCTATTAAATCAGCAAAGGGAAGGGTCAATGAGCAAGTAACCTCATGAGAAACAGCAATTCAGACAGACTCCCAAATATCAGTAGTATCAGATGCTCAGACACAGACAATTCCAGTACCAGCCAAAAGAAAATGTAAAATAACCATGCAAATAAAAACTGATGCCCAAATTAATCATGCATTGCAAACAACAGTACCCCCCCTTTCAGTCAAGTGTCACACCTGCAACAGGCACTTTAATGAAGAGTGATGTCTCTACTGTGGATAAACTGGGTACATGACACAAGTATGCTAATGTTGGCAAACCGATCGAATATTTCGGGTGCCATAAATATGGACACAAACAAAGACTTCGTCCATCAATGTATACATATTAGGAAGCTGGCAAAGAGGAGAATGCCAACGCTTCATTTACAAAAAATCTAAATGTACCCAGTGGGACTCTTGACTCTAACTATTCAACGGACACTATTGTAGATGCAAATGTAAATGGATTTTTATGGTTTGTATGTGACTTTGAAGATGCTATTATATATGAACATTTAAATATAGAAATAGGATGTAAGAATGATAAAAGTAGTATGGAAACAATCTCAGTGAGTACCCCATTGCACGATGACATACATATAATTGATATGAAACTAAATACAAAAGGTTTTAACATAGGTCACTTAAATGTACAAGGTATAGTGGGAAAGATAGACCAGATTAAGTTAATGTTGTCTTCCAAGGAAAATAATATACATGTTTTAGGACTCACTGAAACCAAATTAAATGCTAACCACAATGATGATCTATTTCACTGTCACGGCTACAATAAACCATTACGTAGGGACAGAGAGACAGCATCGTGGGGGGGGTGTGTCTTGTTGTATACATTAGGGAAGATGTAAATGTAAAAAGGCGACTTGACTTGGAGTCACCTGAAATTGAGACTATCTGGATGGAAATTTTTCAAAATAATGCAAAATCATTCCTAGCTGGTTTCATTGATAGGCCACCTTCCTCCAAAGCATTTTGGAGTGATAACTTTTTGAAACAAATGGAAAATGTTCTAGCACAGGAGAAAGAAACATATATACTCGGATATATAAATAAGGACCTTCTCAATACTCAAATAAGGAACAACTGGATGTAATTTATTGAATAATTAGGCCTAGACCAACTGATAAATGAGCCTACAAGGGTAACAGAAAAATCGAGCACTCTTATTGATCACATTTATACCAACCTACCAGACAATGTGGCTTGTGTTAATGTACCGAATGTTGGTCTTAGTGACCACTATCCTACTCTTTTGACAAGAAAGGTTAAATGCAAAACAAATAAGAAAAATACACATAAAACGATCACTTACAGATCGTTCAAAATTTGTAATGAAGAACAATTTCTCAATGACCTATATAAAATTCCATGGAATATGACCCAAAATTTGGATGACATAGATGAAGCCATGAGGGTGTGGACTGACATATTCATGGATCTAGTATCTAACCATGCACCACTGAAAGTACATCGAGTAGGACGAAATTCAACCTAATTGGCTTACTACTGAAATCCTAGATGCTATGAAAACGCGAGACAAATTCAAGGCTATGGAAAACCATGCACAATATAAAGTATGGAGAAATAAAATAAGAAGTATGATTAAAAAAGCTAAAAAACTTATTATCAATCATTGCTTGAAAACAAAAAGAACAACACAAACTCCATTTGGAAAGTCTTCAATGAACTCACTGGAGGAACGCACAAAAAAATAGACAAATAAAATTCACTCACTTCTGGTAAATGACACCATAGTCACTGATGAAACTGACATTGCAAATGTTTGCAATGATTTTTTCACCAACATGACCACAAAGTTAAAAGAACCAGTGATAGAAAACAGCTTTAATGAACTGAAAAGGTTCTGCAGCAGCAACTTCTCTAAGGAGGTATGTTTCTCTATCCCACCAGTGTCAAAAAGCTTTGTTAAAAATGTCTCAGTGAACTTGATACCAAGAAAGCTACAGGTCTTGATCAGATTGGTCCACGACTCATTAAATCTTCTGCCTCTGCTATTGTAGATAGCATAACATTCATAATTAATTTAAGTATTGCAACCTCATCTGTCCCCAAAATATGGAAAACTGCAAAAGTAACTCCTATTCACAAATCTGGTTCTAAGGACGATGCTGATAACTACCGACCAATCTCAATACTACCAAACTTGTCAAAATTGATTGAAAAACATGTCCATGACTCATTCATGTCATATTTAACCAAACACTTGCTGTTACACCCTAATCAATCAGGCTTTAGACAGAACCATTCCAGTGAGACTGCCTTGATCTCCCTAACTGATAAATGGCTTCAAGCACTTGACCAAGGTAGAATACTAGGAACTTAATTTGTAGATTTCAGGAAAGCTTTTGACATCGTGGATCATGAAATCCTTTTGAAGAAACTGAAAATCTACCAGTGTGATGAAAGAACAATTAGATGGTTTACTTCTTACTTAAGTGAGAGAACACAACATGTTTACATAAATAATGTTCTGTCTCAGCCTGAAACCATTATATATGGAGTACCACAAGGCTCAATTCTAGGTCCATTACTATTCATTTTATTTATTAATGACCTACCACTTTTACTAAGAGACTCAATATCATCTACAGATCTCTATGCAGATGACAACATTGTCAGACATCCAAAACACAAAGCATGAGCTCGAAATTTCTTTACAGAATGCCCTAAACAAACTGGAAAACTGGTGCACATGCAATGGCATGGTGGTCAATACTGGTAAAACTAAAATATTACTTATCTCAACACGGCAAAGAAGGACAAATCTTGATAGTGATGAACTATGTCTGACATGGAAGGATACAAATTTGCAAATGGTCTGTCATGATAGACTACCTGGTGGTCTGGTAGATAATAACCTATCATGGACTGAACATATCAAACATAGCAGTAAAAAAGTCAATTCAAGTTTATGGCTTCTCAGTAGGATAAGACATTTTCTCCCTGAAATTCTACATAAAACTATTTTATAACAGTTATATACAACCCTATTTGGACTACTCTCGTGCAGTATGGGGTAACTCAAATGATAAAAACATAGCAAAGCTGGTACATCTTCAAAAAAGAGCATTTGGGCTAATATCAATCCAGAAAGAAAGCAAGGAAAGTTTAGCTGGTAGGTTAAAAATATTACCTATTAAAGACCGAATCTGTTTGAGAAAAGCCAAATTAATGTACAGGATATCTCATAATAGTGCTCCTGAATATTTACAATCACTATTCCACTATAGGCTACCTGGTAATACTCCCCACCTGCGATCCATGTCTGCCAAACAGTATAAAATTCCCAAACCAAATAAGGAGTTATTTTTAAAAAAAAGTTTCCAATACTATGGAACTCTGCTCTGGAATAGTATTCAAATTGAGATTAGAAATGCCCACTCTATTTCCTTCTTCCAAACCCAATATATCCAGTGGCTTCATAGATGCAGCTTAAATAAATAAATTCCTTTGTATGAGGGCCTCAAGGTAGATTAGTTTTTAGCTAATTGTGTTACCCTTTTTAAATAAGGTCATTATTATTATTATTATTATTACATTGTCTCACTTCATGAAATAGATTTTAAGTTGACACCACGAAATAAACTTGGGAAGTTATCAGTGCATTTTATTCGATTTAAGAATGGTTCATTCCCCGAAATATCATTGTACACTTGAAGAACGCGTATATATATATATATATATATATATATATATATATATATATATATATATATATATATATACAAGGAATACCAATCATATGGCGAGTAACAGTCCTTTCAAGTGCACTGGATCCAACAAGGGATTACGTGTCTCGGGGATTGATTAAGATAAATGCAATATACTGAAAACGAACAGTGCAAAACTAGTATTTTACTTGCCTGAGGGCTTACGACTCTTAATGAGTCTTTTTCAATGGCAAATACAAAACATAGACAAGACAAAACAAATAAAACGCAAAATATGTAAACCTCTAGCAATATCATATATAAAATTGCTAGCAATTTCAATTAAAATATTCTGTAAAATATCAAAAATAAATATAGTAATTTTTTTAAATATAAAATATATATCTTGTATCAGGGATGCTTCTAGATCAAAACCTCTTTTGTTTGACAACGATGATGATTCAATAACATGTCCTCAAGCTGGTAATCAGCAATGAAAATAAATCGTGTTGCCTCAACAAAGTTGTCTTCGTATTCGTTTATACTAACTTGAAAGGGCCCTGACGAGGTAAGAACCATAGTGTCGTCAGATTCAAAATAGAGGTCTGGGTCAGAAACTCCTTTAAAAAGACTACTACTAATAACAACGTAAATATGGAGGTCATAACACTACATTCAGTTCTACGTATATCCCTTGATATCTTATAAAGAAGAAAATGTAGAACATTTGATCTATGCTAAGAGCTGAGTGTGCATCAATAAAAATAAAATGTATTCCATCATATTTCTAAAGTCCACGTGCTTGACCTGGTTGCGATTAAACTTGGAAATGGAGAAAATTTGGCTCATATTGGAAGAGGAATGTGAGTAATAACATTTTTTCCAACATTTCTAGAGTCCATATGTGTGATCTGATTATAATTAAACTTGGAATGTGACCATTTTAATGCATATCACAGGTATTCACATTATTGTATGAAATCCATGCACAATAATAATTTGAACTTGCATCAGAATGGCTGAGGATGTTACCATTCTGAAGACCATCAATTTGTCCTATTTTCATTTGAGAGCAGCAGAAACTTGGTTGATAGTGAGTTTTGATCGAACTTAGAATGCAAGGCTTATAGTGTCTGCATCTGAGGAACGTTAATAATGAGCAAGATCCACATTCATGAATGAGGTATTCATGCGTTTGTCTGATTAAGATTGGACCCAATCTTAGAGACCATTTTTTGTTAGCATCGTGAAACAAAGCTTGGTAATGGCACACATCATCAGTCCCTCAGATTGCAAAGTAGACCCATTCATATTAATAGGTGATCTTGTATCCCGATTTGATTAGTTCTGATTTGTGATAATTTTTTAAAATAGTGTAACGTTTTCTTTATCTACATAAGGTCCACATGTTTAAATGTAGTTCGTGTTTACCATGACTATACTTTACACCACAACATAACATTTTGGTGGATTAGAGGAAAAGTAGTTCGCCGACATTTTACTGTACTACGCATTCAGGTTATGTATCCGAGTGAGGCTTTTACCCATATTTGGAATGAAAATGTTTAGAAATTACAATGTTCTGATAGATGTGGATTAATGGCTGTTCGGAATATTTTCGTAAACCGGATTCTTTATAGTTATAATAGTGTAGTTATGTGTTCTTTACCCCGAATTCGATAACACATGTAGCTTCTCATATCCATGGTTTTGTAGCTTTCCTTTATTACAACCGCTATGTTCCTTCTTCGGTGACTGAAAATCAGCCCGGATCCATTGTTGCAGACGTTTTTATGTGGCATCAGACCACATTTATTTTTCTTCTGTTTCACGTATACGATTTCAACACAATGCCACTTTTACAGTAACTGATAGACCCAATAAGATGATCTTGTATTTGATTGTTTCCGCTTTTAACCTATAATGAGGCTTCATTTATGATCCAATTTTGATGCATTTCTTTTCACAAATATATATCCAAATTTTGTTTGAAATATGAGTATGATCATGATCGATGCATATTAATAATGTTTTTATATCGGGAAAAATATTTAAAACTATTATAACCGGATTGAAATTTACTTTATATAAAGGTTAGAGATTATTTTGCGTCGTATTCTTACAATAGTAAATCCGAATACTTAGCAAAATGGTAAACGTTTATGTAAACGGGTGAGCGATAGCTTGCCAACTTGGGACTCTTGTTCCATTACACGGAATTACTGAACAGTAAATGTTGTGAGTTTTCTTTTGTAGTCAAAATATTTATGTAATTGCGCAAGAAAACTTTAAGTTTGGCTGCAACGTTTTCTTGGTAAATGATTTCAAGTTCTACATTTAAAACTTTATCCAAAATCAGAGATTTGAATGTATATGACGGTATTTTTCACCTCATCCTTTACATTTACTGATACGGTTTCTTAAGACTACTATCTGAAATATAAGACTGGTTCTTTATGTTAACTCTTTGTAGGACGAATTCATAGTTTTAGCTCACATGGCGGTAAGGTCATGTGAGCCAATGCAATTGCCCTGCATGCCTTGCGCGAAGCGTTTGTCAACAATTGCTATTTTGAACGTCTAAACACACATCCTAAATAACACCAATTTTGATACAAATCATACTTGCTTGAATGGCATTCGGGCGTTTTACAAACGAGATAAATCCGATGTCAAATATGACCGCTACTGTTCTGGAAAACCCCGTTAAACCTCTGAAACACCGTTGTACAGAATTTGATCAAAATTAACAGAAAGCATCCTGGCAGGAAGACCTTCAAAACTTGTATAAATGATGCTAATCTGCTTTCAAATATGGCCACCGTTACTAAAAATATCGAAGCCGCTGTTACTGAAACAAAACACTTTAACAACTTCAAAACTGGAAAAAAAGAATGTAACCGATCTTAACAGAAAGCATTCAGTCATGAAACCTTTTAAGCTTCTAAAGGTGACGTTGATCCACCATCAACTATGACAACTCTTACTAAACATAGTTAATGTTACAAGCTAGGGGACAATACTTGACCGAGCGGTTATCAAACACTGGCGCGATTCTCGCTAGAAGTTTACCCCAAATTTCCAAAGACTTCCATACAACTTCAGTTGTAAATTAGAAAGCCCGACGTGTCCATTCTATACCTAAATGTTACTCTAATTAATGCAAGACCACAGATAAAACAACCTGCCAAATATCTATCAACCGCACATCTGCATGGTTTATCTTCATCATGTTTCCTGTACCGCCAACCATTCACGCCTTAGAAAATATACGAGTATCCCCTAACACCGGGAACTATTTTAACTCCGCTACCTTTGGCCAGTCAATGTATACTTTCCAGGTACATTTCGCCAATATAACTGCACTACATTTGTCGCCATGGCGACATAAACAGTATCTGCCAAGACCCTTCTTATTATTTCCTAGTGTAATTTACAGGTTTCCTACCGTAAATACTGCCACTGCAGTCACACCACCAAAGTACACCACTAGATTTTAATATGGACTATCTTCCGACAGGGACATTCACCCATTTGTGGCCTGAATTCACTACTAGTAAACCATGGCATCATGGAAACTCACCAACACTTCACTCCGTAACGTTTGCTCCTAATAACTGGTTAATTATTTCGAGCTAGGGATATTTCCATTGGGCCAAATTCTAATAATCACACAAGTAATCACACGAATCTAAGAATTCCTTAAAACGGGGCGCTATAACCAAATGCGCATACTCTAAATTTATTACAATAAAAATTAGAAACGACTTCATAAAGTCTGCAGTACAGAATTTGCTCACATTCGACAGAAATCAGCCTGGTACGACGAACGTTCAATTTTACGAGCCACCATTGCTAAAACAAAGAAACCTTTAAATGACTTCTCCAAAACTGCTGAATAGAATTAGACAAAACTGTTAAATTTGTTCATTCATCATCAATTTTGGTCGATGTTACTATAAACCAGGGAAAATAACTTTAAATGTCCTCTACAAAATAGACGAATGTAAATTTGACGAAACTTGACAGGCAGTAATCTTGGATAATGCTCTCTCAAAATTGTGCAAAAGATACTAATTCACCATATAGTATCAGTTGTTACTAAAATTATCAAACCTCCCTCACTTTCAATAACTCCTCTAAATAAAGATAAACAAAATTTAAATTTCACTGAAAGCATCCTGACATAGAATATTTAAAAATTTTATACACTAGATCGTCTGCCGACAAATACTGCCACCATTACTAAAAATAGAAGAAAAAAAAATATCTTTGAGCAACTTTATCTCAAAACAAATGAATTGCGTCATATGTGACAAAAACATGCTGGTATTGTTATATGTATTAAGCTGTATTTTGTGTTGTCTTTTCTCCATGCTTGTATGTTATGTGTATCTATATTGTGTGCGTGACCTTAATCAGTAATTGAGTTTAGGATCTATATGTCTAATGTCTTGTTATTTTGGAAACAAAATATTACAAAGCTAATATTTCTCTACGATTTTAGAATATATAATAAGATAATTATTTATTGGAGGTAAACGTGTTTACAGATGTTGAGTTCAAGGTCTAGTTGCTTTTTATTAGTTAAGAATAATTTAGGAACAATTTGTTTACAAATTTGATGGGAAAACTCCTCCCAATCTAACGCTGTTATTGTGTCTTAGCCTTATATATAAATGTTGTTTACTTCAAAATTACTCCCATTCTGACGCTGTTACTGTGTCTTAGCCTTATATATAAATGTTGTTTACGTGAAAATAACTCCATTTCTGACGCTGTTATTGTGTCTTAGCCTTATATATAAATGTTGTTTACTTCAAAATTGCTCCCATTCTGACGCTGTTATTGTGTCTTAGCCTTATATATAAATGTTGTTTACTTCAAAATTCCTCCCATTCTGTTATTATGTCTTAGCCTTATATATAAATGTTGTTTACTTCAAAATTACTCATTCTTAAGATCTATTATGGAAACAGTGTTATTGTTATGTTTAGTTTTTATTTGAGAGAATTTATTTAAATTAATCTCTGGAATTAGAAAGTACTCAATATTTTCGGACTAAATCACTCTCTTGGAATTAGCATGAATTCATTTAAGGACATTTTTGATTATATCAGTATGGTACATCAAGAATATTTGCACAATATCACATCTGAGAATAATGGCGCATCAGCACATTCAATATTCATTCGGAACACCACTATAATTCATTCAGAAATTCTATGCATTTAGATATTTAGATTGTGATAAAATTATGAGGAATATTTCGGATTTTATTCACAATATTGTAAGTTCTTTTTTAAACTGTTAATTTGTATTTATGGGAAATTAATTTTTTATTGAATTTAACAAAACGTGTTGGTTTTCACTCCTTTCTATTACTTAGCTTAAGACCATTAAGTTGTAACAGTATCAGCATTTTTAAAAAAATTTATTAAGACCATGCCGATCTGCCTTCAACACCGTAACAACGTACGCACCAGAATCGTTGACTATAATTGCATGAAACTTTACATAAAGCATGCAGATCTTAAAAATCTGAACAAATTTTGCTAATCAACCATCACATATGTCTGTCATTAACTGACATCTCCGAAACTGCTGAATTAAAATTTGACAAAACTTGACAGATAATATTTCGCCATAAAACTATTTAAGCTTATATGAAAAGTACTGATCCTCCATCAGATATCGCTTCCATTACTAAAAATAGAGTGAAAAGAAAATTAAAACGGCTACTTAAAAACACCCAAACAAATTGGACATAAAATATTCCTTGCATTGCTAAAATGGAGGCCCAGAAATATAAGAGTCTTATGAAAAGCACAAACGAATCGGACCAAATCGACAGAATGCATCTAGGCATAGCAGGCGTTGAAATTGTACGACTGATGTTGATACGCCATCAAGGATGGCAGCCGTTACTAAAAATAGAAAACATTTTTCCATGACTTCTTTTGGAAAACTACTTGTAAGACTGAGACCAAACTTGATAGGAAACATCCTTTCCGGTAGACCTTTCAAAGTTGAACAAATGTTGCCTCCAAGAAATTTGGACGCAATTAATAAAGAAATTGAACCAAAAAATAACTGAAATACTTCTTATCAAAAAGAAACGTTCAAAGGAATTTTATTAAATTTATTTAAATACTTGTCAGAAATATAGCATAGATGAGTTTGAGAGATTATCCAAAATCAAGCCTTGGAAGCTTCTAGATTCGATCTTGACAGACTAACCCCTGACTCGCGGAGGCGAGCTTTGACTGATCTGATTAATATTATCATGGATGCCAAAAAAGAAATTCGTGATGATGGAGCATCTCACACGTGGTCTACATTTAAAATTATACGCCTTGACTCTGTCAAGGACGAAGTCATTGATGCTACAATGAACGATACACGAGCGAAAACGATATCGATTACCTTAATCAGAAATATCTTTTCAGAATAAACTTTATTGTGCTAGCAGAAGATTCCGATACGTGGATTATCCGTGACTCTGTCCTTGCTAATGGAAAAACCGCTGTGTTAAGTAAAGATTCCAAGCCAGGAACACTGAGTGGTATTGACAGACCATATTACGCTCGAGCATATCCCGTGAACGCGGTTATTTATGGAATTTATCAGCTAAATGATAAACCCAACATTAATGATCTTGCACCAATGAGATTTTCAAAGTTGAATTGTGTAGCCGAGCGAGTAACAGAACATTTTAAAAATGCGAAACGTGGAAACGGTCTGACTGATCAGCGACGTGAAAAAATAGCGAAGTGGGCTGAGCAGGTCAAAGATACAGGAGCGTCAATAAACGATGTTCCCGAGTTATCAAGTAAATTAAAATTTCCAATGGTAGTAAAAACGTTGACCGGAAAGATTTTATATGAATCGACGAATAAATCGAGAGGAGCTCCTATTGAAATTATTGATCACAATGCGCACGCGTGGACTAACGCAGTAACAATATTTTCACGAGATCGTGTTGTGAGATTTTACTCTGGGGAAAATATGTTTGATTTTATTAAACAGATAAGTAAAAACGATCCTGTATCAGTATGGTTGTTTAAGAGTTCCGAAGATGGAGACTATGATCAATTTGTAAGACCTAACGGCGATTTATATCGTAAAGAATCTCTTCATGGCGCGATGATAAATCTCGCAAAGAGATATTCAGAAAATACTGAGCAATTATTGAAAACTTGTTTTACGGTTCCATTAGTTGCTGCCCACGCCGCGAGAGAGAAAAATTCATGGATACCAACACGCACTGAGCTCCTCGAAGATGTTCAGTTAAGTTGTATCGAATATGGACATGGCGGTTTGTGGAATACCGAATATAACCACAAGGATGTTATTTCGGTGGATATGGTCGCGTGTTGTCCGGGAAGTTTTCTCGGGATGGGTGAGTGTGCTGGATATTTTAAAAGATTCGGACATCCTACAAACGAGATGACACGAGTGGCGATTAATGGCCCATTACCCGATTTTGATCTGACAGGATTTGCTCGTGTAGTGTCGTTTGAATTCGCTAAAAATCTTCATCCGTGTTGTTATGTTTGGTTTGGTAGATACTTTTTAGAAAAACGTTGGGTACCAATAGTGTTACGATATATGATCGACAATAAAATATTGATATCGTTGGTTGTCAGTGGAGCAATTATATCATATCGGAAGCAGACTTTGGTTTTGTTACCAACACCGGAGCGTATCAGTGTAGATGAAGTCATCGAAGAATATAAGGGGGAATGTCCAAATACTCCTGTTGATGTCATCGTCGATGATGCTCCTAATATTCTCAAGATTAAACTCAGCAACAGCGAAAAAACCGCAAAAGATCTCGGTAGAAGAATAATCGGTAAATTTACTCAAGGTGGTGCATATGATCATAAACGACATCACTCACGATTGATTATGGATGATGTTGAATTAGATTTTATAATTGCTGATGCCGCTGCGAGAAATATATTTTGTGACCTGAGAAACATTTACTTGTCTGACGGGAAAAAGTTAGGCACAATTGTTAGTTACACTGATGGAGAATCTCCTCAGTATACACATCTAAGATCTTCAATGCTTGCTTATGTGTCTATAAATTTGCTATCGATGATAAATAGATTTCCTGACACTGCAGTTAGAGTTGCAACGGATTCATTTTATATCCATAAAAGCTATTCAGAATTATTGGCTCGTTTTACAAACACTAATGCATTATGGAGTCCGTGGAGAATAAAACAAGAAATGTTACATTGCTAATGTAAATCCGCGAATGTTGCGGTTAAAGATAGTTATCGCAGCGATCAGATATCAGAAGTATCATTGGAGCCATCCGTGTACGATCCAGTATCCAGACTCAAAGCAGTTTATTTGAACGGACCGGGGGATCATGGTAAGACAACTCGGGTAATCGAATTATTTCGACAGAAACACGATGAAATGACTGTGCTAACACCAGCACACAGACTTGCCAGGGAGATGAAACAACGAGGAGTCAATTCTTGTACTTATCATAGTTTTTTTCCAAATACAGCGGTGGCACATGGACTTCCGAACGAATGCGAGAGAAATATATTCCAAAGATCATCATTTGGGATGAAGTGTGCACAGTGTCGTTGGAAATAATAAAAACATTTCTCGATTGGTTGTTATTGAAAAATACAGTTGTGATAATGTGCGGCGATCACGGTCAACCACCTCCGTTTGTTGGACCATCTCCACACGATTGGTTGAAGAATTTTGTAGACTACGTTGAAGAAATAACGGATGATTATAGATCTCTTGATGCAGAATTAAGAGAATTTAAAAAATTAATCAGATTACAACCGAACAAGATTCAATGTGAAATAGCGCGTAAAATAATTCCAGAAACTTCCTTGAACGACTTTTGGGATACGTGGAGACCAAACGATTTGATAGTGGCAAGTAGAAAAATAGTCAGAGACACACCTCAACAGCGGTTATTTAAGTTACACAAGGAAAAATTTCCAGCGTTGCGTGTACCGTTGTGTTATTGACCAGCTGATACGCGACGATAGAAATATCGACGTTGACATACCGGGATAAACCGAGAAACAAAATCTGGTGTTGAATGATATTGTTTTAGTTGATGTAAGTGTTGTAGAGAATGCGCTACACGCTGACAAATATCCGTGGACGCTAGGATACGCAATAGGATCTCAAGGATTAACTATTACTGATACACTTGTTTGGATCGTTGATGATCGTATCGAATGGTCAAACTTGGTTTATTTCGCAGTGTCTAGAGTCAGAAGAATATCTCAGCTACGAATGATTGCCTTGGACTCGTCAGAAACCATTAATGATGATACTGACAAAGATATAATAAGAAAAAAATTGGCTGGTTATAAACAAAGTGACAACAAAAAAAAAACGCGACTTTGATCTCGACGTTGAATTTATCATAACGCTAAAACAGCAGCAGAATAATCACTGTGCGAGCTGTAATTGTATAATGTTATGGCAGTACTTGAGTAATAATCCAAGACAATTTAAAGTAGATAGAAAAGATAACAGCCGTGGTCATACACGAGAAAATAGGAAGTTAACCTGTCTTGAGTGTAATCGACGTAGGGGTGCTAGTTAAGTGATCTGGGTGGTAATTGTGTGTCTTCGGGAATTACTTGTAATTGCTCGCGTGTAAATCCACTCTGAGGAGCAGTTGAATCCAGTCTGTAGATTGCGGGTCTACCCGTGGATCTTGTTATGTTAGATAGCTTGTGTGTCGTGATGCTCAAAATAGGATCAGTCGCTCTTTTTGTACCACCTTCAAGTTCACCGGGCTCATATAAATATCTCACAGTGTCAATGCCCAGCACTGGCTGTGATAAAAAAAAATCACGTCGTCGTACGGGTATATGGGTTTTTTGACTGCGTTAATGCGATTCATGTTGGTTGTTCGAGTAATCTCATTATTTAACGCGGTTATCACATTTGGTAATGTTACAACACATTCGCGAGATCTCTTGTCTTGAATGAATTCCTTCGCGTATTGATATCCAAATAACCGCTCAGCAAGTGTTCGATTAAATCGTTCAACAATTGCCTGATCGCGGAGAATTGCAGTATGTCCTCGTCTGATGGCGACGTTATGTTGCTTCATCAGCGATGATACTGCACCATGAAATTCTTTGCCAGGATCAACTTGTAACGGCTGTGGCTATTGCAAGGGTCCACGTTGATAAATTCTTTTAAACGCAGAAGCAACTTCAGCAGCTGTCTTTGTTGATAGCGGGTCTGCATCTTTATATCTACTTGCAACATCAACGACAGTTAACGCGTATTTGTATGTTATTTGACGTCTACCAATTTTAATAGTATCATGTAGTAAAAATAATATATCAGCTTGATGAACTTCATTAGGAACACTAACATGAAAATGTGCAAAGTGAATTCGTTTAGGCGGCGGTAGCTAAATTTGCCATATTGCCTGTTTGGATAACCAGTAACACGAGTAACCTTTGCTGCTTCAGCGAGTTTACTAATCGCTGCGTTACCCTTCCAGTATCCTCTTGGGGAATAATAAATCGATTCCATTTATAATTAATTACCAGCACCTAGCGCTAATTTACCTTTCATCGCGGATCTTACTAACCAATTAGCCAATGATTCCTTGAAAGATTTATTCGTAATGGAATTTAGAGCATGAATAAATTTTACATCTGCGATATGCCTATGCTGCAGATCTTTACTTTTATAAGCTACATCATGAGCATGACACGCTTTATCAATAGCGTTTATCGGATACTCACCTGGTTTTGGTTGGTCTTGGTTGTCAAGTCTGATATCGAGCCGGGTTCCAGGAACACAGCAATTATTTCCTGGAAGATGTTTTTCTCCTGGGTATTTAACCCCCGGAGACCCCGGTAACTTTGTTAATTTTGCTGCAATATCACCTCCTCGTTTTTTTTATAATATTATTTGGCTTTGACTGTGAGGGAATAAATTTAAATTTCTTTGTATCACATCGTTCACACTTACCTGTAACCCCTGATCTGCTATTTTTGTTGTAATAGTTGTTAGATCACCTGTTGGGGTACGCGTCCTACATTTCACACAATATAAATCCATATTATTTTTATATACCATGAATGTAATTGATTTTTCTGCGACAAGAAAACAAGAGCCAGTTAAGCATCACGCAGCGCTGCCAAATTCTGTCCCTATGATTATTATAGGACCATATGGAAGTGGCAAGACGCAACTCTTACTTAATTTGATAATGGGATGGTTAAAATGGGATAAGTTGTATTTGGTAGAACCATCAGTTGATGATCAACGATGCTATGATGTACTAAAAGATTTTAATGAAAATGCAAAATCGTTAAACAGAGACGATGTTGTTGAATTTATCACTGATATCGATGAAGCGCCAACTATTGATGATATTAATGTGTTTTTTTTATAACAATTTAGTCGTGTACGATGATGTAATGCTGGACAAACAGTCAAATCCTGCTAGAATATTTTCCAGAGGCAGACACAAAAACACTGATGTGATTTATGTAACCCATCGGTATACACAAATACCAAAAGTGATTAGGGACAATTGTAATATTCTTGCTATGTTTAACGGAGTTGATACACACACACTGAGAAATATTCATCAGACTTGGTGCAGCGGGGACATGGACATACTTAAGTTCAAAAAATTATTTAGTCGGGCTCAGTTATCCCCGCATTGATTTATAACAATAAATTTACATGATCTCAGAACAAGATATCGAGTCTGTCTTGATATAATTTTTGGATAACAGCAGCAACGAGGGCGCGACGTTTAATTGGTTTACTCCGTTAATATATTCGCAGCCCTGATATATTTCCAGCTGGAACAAATAACAAAATCAAAATACCTAACCGCTGAGAAGCACTCTTGGAGGGCTTTAACAAGGTTAGGTAGGTCGTTGAATGTTATATTAATCTTTTTTATGAAGGCTTATTTTGGTATTTGGAACCCTTTAAAATTTGGTCTGTTCGCCCGCCTTGCTGCTATCCTACATGGTACAAGTGTACTTAGAGTGTTCTCTATCCTAGTTTATGGCATGCCTTACAAGAACAAGATAGCTGTTTTTGTACACATGATTTTTCATCTTTTGCAGGTAAAATAGTCAATATTTGGCCAAAATCAACTATATTATGTTTACATAACTTATTTTGTTGCATGTATTCCAATCTAGGAGCTAACATCACAGGCATAAAGGCACCAGGCAACACAAGTCTATATCTGTCATAGCTATAGTTATCAAAAGTCCCCATCCAAAGCCAACTTGTGCTATTTTCTGAAGATTTCATACATTTTATTCTTAAAGGACTTTCAATATTTGACCAAAAACTGTTCAGCACCCATTTGTTTTCCTACATCATAGTAAAGATCATAAATGCCGCCCACATGTATGCGTTTCTATGGATACACTGTGAGGCTATTCTTCCCTTTAGGTATCACGGTACCAATTGTTTTTCCATATACCTCAATGCGAATGTTTTGTGAAATAAATATACTTTCTATCCTACCTCAGCATGCATGTCACACACTGTCATAGCGAAGAACAATGCTAGCTAGTCAATTAGACAATGACATAACCAGGTACTCCAGTGCATTTAAGAGAGATAACTCTACCGGAACTAGACAGGGGTAAGAGTTATCTAGTCACAACAAGCACATTTTCAGCCATGTGTACTATATTGTTTTTAAAAAAAAACAATCATAAAAAGTACAAAATATGATCTAGATATGAATTAACATAATCTCACATATTGCCAAGAGGCTCAATTTTTTTAAAAAGCCTAACAGAAAGTACAACTCTTACATAATGCACCAATCACATCTAGTGTTATTCTTTATTTCTGAATCCAGTGTTCCTACACCTTAAGCTCCGCCCACCTGAACTTGGCGGGAAATTGGTACAGTTATATCAGCAGCCGCAAGCAAGGAGAGTACACCGTCGAGTAAGTACAATGAGACTTTCTTGACAGTGTGATATTAATTATTTATCGCAGAGGCAGAAAACAACTTTGAACAACTTATATTATATGTTTGATCTATATAGAGTTAGTTATAATAGTCAAAGGGATACTATTATAACTGGACGAAGGGTTCACTTTCGATTTGACGACCCTCCATATTCAAGCTACATTGCAAATACTGTGCCCAGATAATCAAATTTTCCCCAATTAAACTTGCTTCCTTTTTTATCTTAGTGTTTGTTTTCAAAGAGGTATAACGTGTAAGAGAAAAATAGTTTCCTTACATATTTAAGTTTCCGTATGCAGAATACCAGATTGGAAGTGTCTATTCGATTGGCTACTGTGTACCAACTTTTTGAAAGAACTATTCACTCGGTAGCCGTTCGGTTGGTATAAAATTAGTCACAGAAATCAACAGCCAGATTTGTGCTGATATATTGGACGATATGTGTGTGTGTGTGTGTGTGGGGGGGGATGTCAGCTGTTTATTACAATGTGCAATTTTGTTGCATGCAAATCTTTCCGGAACACACATGTATACGGGTCATACCATAAACAAGCCAGAATAAATAAAACTATCAGACCAAAGGTTTAAAAAAAAAAGCAGCAACAACAACAGCAACAACAAAAAAGCAAAAAAGAAAACAACAACATAAAAACAAAAACAAAAAACCAACAAAATACACCCCCCCCCAAACAAATTTTAATTTACTTCTATAACAAGTTGTACTTTTATTTCCATTAATTTCAATTAATTTTAGATGTTGGTTATTTTACTCTTTTTTCAAACTTTTGATGTACAAGGGGAACAAACGAAAGCGCCCAAACAAAATAGATAATACCGGAGAAGTTTATACTACACTGCATATTTCAAGATATGTTTATTATGAACACTGAACTTTGTAAGCAAGATATATGCATGAATCAAATTTCAGCTCATACCAGCTAGTAGTAAAAAGGCATAATATGGTATACTATGATTGTTTTCGATAGTGCTGTGTTATGAATTATAAAATAAGTTAAAGAAAAGAGTGAAAAGCAAGAAGCTTTGTAAAATTCAATAAATAATTTATTTCCAAAGAGTACAAAGTGAAAATGAAAAAGAAAAAACATGGTATTGCGAATAATTTCCCAAAATAATCCTAGAATTACAGACACAAGTCCTAATAAAGTAAACTTCTGAATAAACTTTAATACAAATCCAAATTAAGTCCAATGCTGAAGATGTTAAGTGGTGGCCTGCATTGTGTTGCTGTACCAACATTATTTTGTTGAAACACAGTAATATAATAAAAGGATTGAATTTGCTATAAATCCCAGTGAATGTCCCAGTCCAAGAGTATAAACTTTTAATGAGCATTCTGTCTTCCCAGAGAAAATTCTCTTAAACAATTTGAAGAAATATTTTTTTTTCTTCTTTTTTTTAAAATTCCAGCTGTGAATGACCTACTGGACAAAACAATAATAGTAATTGATTCTGCTAGATCTTGAGCACGAATGAATAATCTTTCCAGTGACAAGATTATATAGTCCTCTAATTGACCTCGGGTCACAATTAACATTTTCTAAGAAAAAGAAAACAATTACCGATTGGAAAATAACCTTCTAGAAGGTTCTTAATGTTTAGAAATAAAATTTATTTATTATGAGAAAGTCTGTTACAAAAATTATAATATATAACCTGGACAATGTCAGGAACACCAGGTAAATTGTAGGGCAATTCCAGTAATTTGGACCCAGACCCAAATAAACATATTTACTTCTATTAATAATGATTCTGTAATAAACCCATTCACATAGAGAATATTTTAGCTATGTATTAGTTGTTTACAAAATAAAATTTAAAAAAAAAATCAGTAATTCAGGTAAAGGAGAAAATAAACTGGAATTTGGACATGGTTAAGTTTAACATACAATGTTACCTTACAATAGCATATATTGAAATAAAAAATAAAATAAAATAACTACCTAACAATGCCATTGCACATGTCTGTGTCTGTGCCATTCTGTTTTGGACATTTTGCCATTCATGGTCATTCAGTCACTGTCTTTATTTCTTTGACCATGTTTTTTCCCTGCTCTTTGGTGCCACAATCTAGCTGTCCTGTCAGATGACATCACAATTTTGGGTTCAATTTGGACGAATTTATGAAACCTTGCATAATGTTTTTCATGTTCATTATTTGTTTTCACTGTCCACGTGGTTTATTATTAGGAAATATCTGTGATTGTCCGTTAGTCTATATGTGGCATATGTTTGTTTAACAATATCTTAAAAGGACCATGTGCTTGGAATTGTTATAGGGATTATTAATCTAGTTTCATTTAGAAATTACTGCTTAATCAATAGATCAGTTTATAAAATTCTACTTCCTGGAAAAAAAATCTCATGGACCTGTGGACACTTATATTTCAGATAAATCATAAAACATCTCACCAGACTACATTGAGATTAATTATACTTAACATATATGTCAGAAAACAATAAAATAGTGAGTATTTTCAACTGTTTAGATACTTATCAGTATTTGGTAATAGCTATATCTTATGAGAATTTCAAAATGGTCACAGGACAGAGGATTCTGCTGTTCCATGTGGATTTACAAGTCAGCAAAATTAGGATTTGAGCCAGAAATGTTATGTACATATTGCCAAAAGAACCATAGCTCAACAGCTGTGAGAAATACCAGTAAGTGCATAGAATGTACACCAATATGTGCAGACAAGATTGCCTGCAGATTTAGGTTTTAATAAATAGGTGATATCAGCCCCTCAGCCACCAATCTAGATCATTATTGACCAAGTATAAAATTAGAAAAGTACTCCTTTTTGAAAAAATTACTCTTGGCAGAAAGGAGTCCTTTTGTGTTGCAAATAGTTTTGTTGTTGTTGCATTAATGACATTGTGTGCAACAAGGATTTCCATGTGTACTAAAAGGACCCTTAATGTAAATCCCGCTGATTTAAAAAGACATTTTTTACAGGTCAGCATAAGAAATAGAGTAAACATTCATAATCAGTCAGTACATTAGGGATGAGACCAAATTATTCTGAATGATGTAAATGCAGCAAACAACATATACCTATCAGTACCATTTCAGTTTTGTGGCTGTTTTAATGGACTACAAAAAACCATAAAAAAGGAATGTGGTACAGTGTCTTTTTCATATGGCGGCTATGTACACTATTTTACAAATACTCTTTGCATGGCTGTCATTTGCTAAAATTATTTACACTGCAACCAGTGTTGGTATCACAGTTTGGATTATATGGTGTACAAACAATTAAAGGTTAATCCATGAATTTGTGGTTATCCTAAGTGACAAAATTTTGATAATTCAATTTTACTTCATTGATCCAGAATTATATTTCCAACAGACAGCAAAGAAATATCATCCAATGCATCAATCACTACATTGGAGTGGAAAATATATTGACCTTTCACATGAAAGATCTGAAATTGAATCATCCTCTGTGCTTAAAAATTAGGTTATACTTGGTTATCTTGAATTACTAAAGAATTATGTTACTCTGAGTACTGTATGTTTTAAGTATGTTAATCTGATATACTGTATGTTTTAAGTATGTTACTGATCTACTGTACATTTTAAGTATGTTGCTCTGATCTACTGTACATTTAAAGTATGTCACTGATGTACATTTTGAGTATGTTACTCTGATCTACTGTACATTTTAATTATGTTACTCTGATGTGTTGTACATTATAAGTATGTTACTCTGATCTACTGTACATTTTAAGTATGTTACTCTGATGTGTTGTACATTTTAAGTACATGTGTAGGTTACTCTGATGTACTGTACATTTTAAGTATGTTACTCTGATGTAATGTGCATTTTAAGTATGTTACTCTTATGTGCTGTACATTTTAAGTATGCTACTCTGATATTTTAAGTATATCACTGCTGTACATATTAAGTATGTTACTCTGATATACTGTACATTTTAAGTATGTTACTCTGATGTACTGTACATTTTAAGTGTAATTACTTTGTTATGTACCTTGAATCAAATTAGAGTTACGTTACTCAGATTTACTGTGTGAATGTACACAAAACACTGCAGAACATAAACTGTACACAGCTGACAGAGAAATCTGCTACTTTCAGTCTTTAGCTATCCATTATAAATTTTTAGTTTTGAGTTAATAACTGAGAAACTTAATTGATTTTTTAACTATACTGGAGATTTTCACCCCAAAAATTCATGCAGTATTTATTCAAATATATTTATTTCAACCAGAGGTGTTGGGCTATAGCATTGTAAACTTTGAACAACAATGGCTTGTAAATATGGAATTAAAGGTGAGTATATTTCTCAGATCAGGTATGCAGCAACCGTACAATTAAATATACATAAATTATACCAACAGCAGCCATGTGAATACTCTTTCCAGATGAGGTACATTGCAGCCTTTCCCACTTACAGTACAGAGACTAAGAGTTAAGTTGTTGTGATGGTATTTTCTTTTTTATAAACAATAACTAATACAGTAGAATCTGTCTTGAAAGACCATCCCCTCTTCCAAAAAATAATGGTCTCTTAAGACAGTTGGTCTCTCAAAAAAGGTCATGATACAATATAATCAATAAATCTGTGCATGGAGAACCTGGTCTCTCAAAACAGGTGGTCTCACAGAACAGTGGTCTCTCAAGACAGGTTTAACTGTTGAACAACCTTGGAATCCAAGTCAAGACTACTGCCTCCGCCCCCCCCCCCCCAGTACCCAGTATCATGATACCAATTGGTTTTATTTAGTCCTCAGTGCTAATGTTTAGTGAAATAAAGATACTTTGCACCTTGCCTAAGCAAGCATGCCACATATTGTCATTGAGAGAAATCTGAGACTGACAATTTTTATGAGGACAGAACCTTGTACTCCACAGCACTTACAGACTGACCATTTCTGCCACAAAGGTCAAGGGGAAGGGATTTTATTGGAGAAAAAAATGGTTCTCAGATAGCATTAAAAAATATTCATACTCTGATTGAAGAAAAAGAAAATGAAAAATAAAACAGGCCCTGTTATAGCCTTGAAAAAATATATAGGGTGACATTTAGCCTAATATTGTGTTCATTGCAGACATCAATTTGAATTATATATATACCATGAAGCTATAATTGTTGTCTTCCTCAGAATAGTTTCATGGAGGTTTTACCTCTCAGTGGTGGTGTTCATCTCACTGAGAAAGACCTGAGCAACTCAAGAAATATCTTCCATTGTGGTAGTATAAATTGGTGACTTTTGCTAGACAAATTGGATGTGTCCTGGTGGGGACTTGACAGGAACACCTGCCTGCATGAGAGCATCCAGCCAGATTCATCATATATGCTTAATTCGCAGTATCAGGCCAGACCTGAAAAGATATAACATATCTTTCTATAAGTTAATGTATTACAAAGATACAGATACATGTAGCAAAAAGTGCCAGATATAAATGTGTCATGATCAAGTTAAATGAACAAGCCTAAAAAAGCAAAAGTTTATACAGTGGCTCTCAAAAACATGGGACAGGGAAGAGTTTGATAAAGTGATTATTCATCTGCAAATTATTTGTGATTTTCATGATTGTTTTTGCTTGAGTATCCCTTAACCATTTGCATGGGAAGTTAGTAATGAGAAGCGATAGGTAATTACACAGTTGCTACTATAAAGAAGATAATTACACAGTTGCTACTATAAAGAAGATAATTACACAGTTGGTACTATAAAGAAGATAATTACACAGTTGTTAATATAAAGAAGATAATTACACAGTTCTTACTATAAAGAAGATAATTACACAGTTGGTACTATAAAGAAGATAATTACACAGTTGGTACTATAATGAAGATAATTACACAGTTGGTACTATAAAGAAGATAATTACACAGTTGGTACTATAAAGAAGATAATTTAAAATGGATATGACATTTCTGGATATTTAAAGTTCATACAGCCTAACCAGTGGCTGTAATATGACACTCAAGTCATATAGACACAAACTGAGACAATACTAATGCTACGATGGCCCACGGTTTAGAGTGTCTGCCTCGGATGCATAGTTTGCAGGTTCTGACCTCAGCTGAGTCATACTAAAGACTTATATAAATGGTACTAGCAGCGGCCTCGCTTGGTGCTCAGCATTAAGAGGTTAGAGTTGGGACTGGTCAGCCTGGTGTCAGTATAATGTGACTGGGTGGGACATCATGCTACATGTCCATGGCATGATGCCCCAGTGCTAGACATCACTCTAAACTGTCACACTGCTAACATTGTAGTGATATGACTGATTTTTTTTAAAAGCTACATTAAAAATCCAAACTCACACACACACAGACACACACACAAGCACAATTCTAAGGCCATGACATAATGAACATGTTTCATGTGGGAAATGTAAATGTGTACTTTTTTAAGATTACTGTGAATTGATTTTAATTCAGAATAATGTTTTTGAAGATTTCTGGTGTAACTTTAAGAGAACTAATAATCATGAGTAAAATAGTGAAATTGTTTATGCTAATGGGATATCTGTATCTACCTGAATGCTGCACTGTGGCAGTCAGTGTCTGAACCAAACTAAACAACCTCACTGTGACAGTCAGTGTCTGAACCAAACTAAACAACCTCACTGTGACAGCCAGTGTCTGAACCAAACTAAACAATCTCACTGTGACAGTCAGTGTCTGAACCAAACTAAACAGCCTCACTGCAACAGTCAGTTTCTGAACCAAACTGAACAGCCTCACTGTGACAGTGTCTGAACGAAACTAAACAGCCTCACTGCGACAGTCAGTGTCTGAACCAAACTAAACAGCCTCACTGTGGCAGTCAGTGTCTGAACCAAACTATACAGCCTCACTGTGGCAGTCAGTGTCTGAACCAAAATAAACAGCCTCACTGTGGCAGTCAGTGTCTGAACCAAACTAAACAGCCTCCCTGTGGCAGTCAGTGTCTCAACCAAAATAAACAGCCCCACTGTGGTAGTCTTTGAACCAAAACAAACAGCAATGCTAAATGAAGAAAAAGGGTTTCTCCACACAGTTTTCTGTTTTGTGTGTTGAGGTCAAAGGTCAGGGTCACTGATTTAAAGCAGTTAAATGGTTTGTGCACAATAACATTCTGCATGACATACCTGAATTAAACTTTGTGAAATGTTTGCACATTAGGAATGAGGCTGTTGATCTGGGGTCAAAGTGTTAAAGGTCATCACTCATGGTTACTAACTGAAACAAAACATGGTTTCCACACAGTAGCATTAGTTCTACATCACAAAGGTGACCCAGACTTTCTGTTAACCTACATAAAGGGTTATGCAACATATGACATAATATGCAAGTCACTCTACTCTTGTTTGATGGTTATACATGTGTACCTATAGTGTAACTCCATTTACAGTACTCTTGTTTAGCCCTTTACTCATAGTTACAAAGTGCAGCGTGCTATAAATAGAACACATGTTACCTAGTTGACTCCATACACATAGGCCTGCCTGTGAACTGTTAAGCAATGTAGTGTATGTTATGTTAAACAGCAATTTTAACCATTTTCCATTTTTGGTACACATCTATAAATTTATGAGTAAAGTCTGATTGTTATAGCAGTGTAATTATTTTTAACGGAAGAATTTTTATGTGCTTTAAAGTCTTGAGAGAACTTGTTCACCATCATGTCAGTGAGGCCACGTGACCAACCGTAGCTGCCATTTCTCATACTCGAAATTTACAAGTTTTTCGTCTGCGTCTACATCACTAAGCCATCTGAATTTGATAATTTTAAAAACTAATTGCTGCCTACATCAATATCAGAGCCTTTACCTAAGTTATTGAATCTTTCATAGTTGTGATTCTAATCGTGAAAACTTCGTAAGTGCTGAACGAAATGCGCGACTGCCATTTTGGAGAGTGGAGATTATGACCCAGTTACTTTAAATAGCAGATATCGACAAGTGCATAAACAGTGACCACGTGATCTGACGTAATTGTCATTCGCAGAAATGAATGTAGCATCTAATAGGGGGGTTTTGCCCAAAGGTGGTGCTACGAAAACCAGCTCAAAATGCCTGATGTTTACAGCAGGCGTCAAAAGGCGCTTCCATGCAAATGGAGTAGAGGCGTCAAAAGGAGCTTCCATGCAAATGGAGTAGAGGCGTCCAAAGACACTTGCATGAGGTAAAGGGTTAATGGTTATGCATGTGTACATATGGTACAACTCCATTTGCAGTATTCTCTTTTAATGGTTACACATGTGTGCCTATAGTACAACTCCGTTTACAGTACTCTTATTTAATAGTTATACATATGGTACAACTCCATTTACAGTACTGATGTTTAATGGTTATACATGCGTGCATATGGTACAATTCCATTTACAGTACTCTAGCTTAAGGGCTATACATGTGTATGTTTGGTACAACTCCATTAACAGTACTCTTGTTTAATAATTATACATGTGTACATATGGTGCAACTCCATTTTCAGTACTCTCATCTAATGGTTATATATGTGTATGTATGGTACAACTCCATTTACAGTATTCTTGTTTAATAGTTATACATGTCTACATATGGTACTCATGTTTAATGGTTATTCATGTGTACATATAGTACAACTCCATTCACATTGCTTGTGTTTAATGGTTATATATTATAGTAAAACTTAATTAGAAAATTCTCAAAATAGGATTTTCTCGTGATACAATTATTAATAAAAGTATCTGCACTGCTTTGCATGTATACCATAAAAAATATGTTAATGAGTAAAATGTGACATAATGTGTAATTATAGTTTTTAATATTTAGCTTTATAACTACAATAAAATATTATAATTTTTACTTAATGAAATGTACCATATATTTGATTATATGGTTCAGAAGTGACTTTCAAAACTGGTTACATGAAAATACAAAACAAAAATTATCATGGTTTCCTAGCATTTAATATGTGGGGAAAATGTGCAACATATTTAAGAAAATGTTCTCACAAAATATTAGTCAGTTCTCATGTTCTGTTAACATGTGTGCTCAGTATCCTACCATTCGTCAATCCCATATCACACACGGACTGTCTGAAACAAGGCATGCAGCTTTTGCAGCAATTATTGCTACTAACATTTAGCTTTTGACAATATTCTGTACAACTTATAAACATATCAAAAACTAAATAATTTTTCAGTGCCTAATAGGCAAAGATAAAATAATGTTAATAAAATAAATTTATGAATTTTAATTTAATTGAAAAAATGATTGAATATATTATTTAATTGTAGAGTTAGTAACATAATGTCTGCCTCAAACTTGAGTACAGTTTTAAAAATAGGCCGAAATAAGTGAGGGAAAAAAGGAACAAGACATACTTTTTCTTTAAAATGAAAATGTATTTTTGGATATATTACTAATGTATTTGTGTAAAATTACAATAGTGTATGGAAGGAATTAATACAAGTACATGTATTATGTCAAAGAAAGAAGAAAAATGACAATTATATGTAATAGACATTAACAGATATGTATATATGCATATCCCCTATGCTTCAGGCATGTTATTCTGAATGTAGCTTTTTATATGGCTGACAAGATCAGGACCTTTGCAGCAGTGAAAATTGAGAATGTTTCCATCACATCAGTAAATGTCCAGCAGTAATATGACTGCATAATAATATATAAGGAAAAGCTGAATTCAATTTTTTTCAACAGTTGTCTAACAGATGTGCTGGAGGAAATAGATATCACATTTAACACAGACTGTTGTATAATTATGCAGATTTGACAACGATAACACAGGATGTGCTCTGATTGTGTCTGTTATTGACAAAGAAATCAAACTTGGGTATATATGTTGGCAACATGAATTTTAAGTCTTTTCCAGCGTTGCCAAAATCATGTGAACTTCCCATGTCCAATTGCCAATATATTTAGCTACCCTACATCACTCTTTGACTGTGCATCAATTGCCAGAATCAATGTAGGTGAGAATATAACAAACAAGTCATGTTAGAAATTGTTTTACCTACATATACCCTAATCCACTTCGAGACTAAGTATTTGAGAAAATTTTTTATTGCTTTGTATTCTGGATATAATTAAATCATGCTACTACTATGCTCTCGCAGATCAGGATGATCTGTGTTTTGGTTTTGATTTTGATGCTAAGTTGAAGTGAATGACATAGACATGTGACAGGGCATTAAGTGAATGGCATAGACATGTGACAGGGCATTATGTGAATGGCATAGATTTGTGACAGTGCATTATGTGAATGGTATAGACATGTGACAGGGCATTATGTGAATGGCATAGACATGTGACAGGGCATTATGTGAATGGCATAGACATGTGACAGGCATTATGTGAATGGCATAGACATGTGACAGGGCATTATGTGAAGACATTCTGATCTTAACATTACTTGTTCAGTTTTTGTCTTGGCTGTATTTCTTTTTTAGTTCTTGACTTTGTACTTTTATGAATCATTTTGGGATTGTTTGCACTTTAACAATGCCAAGACCTGTTGATTTCAGTAAGATGGTGAAAGTTCAAGGTCACAGTGAATTGGATAAGAAAATAAAAAGATTTCTTTATACTGGTAGTCATCTTAAATTTTTGCCATGTACCTTGACAAACCTATGTAGATGGTTTGTACTTTGGGCAAAGGATCAAGGGCAAAATGCCCCAGCTGAAGAGAGCTGTTTTGGTTTGTGATATACAGTCAGTCATTACTAGTGTGTGCCTACATATGATATATATATATATATATATATATATATATATATATATATATATATATATATATATATATATATATACATACTGTACAGAATTATTGGAACTTGGTAAGAAGGTACATGTATATTGATCATTTCTGGTCCTGTACAAAATTATTGTAACATGGTATGTAGGTATATTGATCATTGCTGGTACTGTACAGAACTATTTGAACATGGTATGTAGGTATATTGATTATTTCTGGTACCGTACAGAGTTTTTTGAATGTGTGAAGTAGGTATATTGATTCTTTCTGGCACTGTACCGAATTATTTGAAGGTGGGAAGTAGCTATATTGATTGTTTCTGGTACTGTACAGAATTATTTGAATATGGAAAGTAGCTATATTGATCATTACTGGTACTGTACAGAATTTTTTGAAGGTGGGAAGTAGGTATGTTGATCATTTCTGGTACAGTACAGAATTTTTTAAAGGTGGGTCGTATGTATATTGATCATTACTGGTACTGTACAGAATTATTTGAACATGGGAAGTGGGTTTATTGATTATTTCTGCTACTGTACAGAATTATTTGAACATGGGGAGTAGGTATATTGATCATTTCTGCTACTGTACATAATTTTTTGAATGTGGGAAGTAGCTATATTGATTGTTACATTGCAGATTTGTTTAATCACTAATTTTTTAAAAAGATATTCATTTGTTTATTTTCAGTTGACAACTTAAGGAAATATTACACCCATCTGGATATGTTGTCCTCATTATGCTGTGGAAAATCAGTAAAGATGGAATGTGGCCTTTACAGAAAAACAGAGATGTAAGTTTGGTGAAATGGAATGAAGTTTGCTTGATATAATAGTAGAATGTACATAGATATATGCAGTGAGGCTTGGTATGTTTATATACCACCACATATGTGGATAGGGTCTTATAGTGATACCCAGTAGTGGTACTCTAGTCCATCTGGCTATATTTTGTACATAGGACCATTTCTCAGGCACAGAAAGTTTTACTCTTGTCCTATTGTTCCATTTGGTTATTATTTTATATATAGCTTGGTCCATTTCCCTGGCATGTATAGGGTTACATACTGCCCATCATTGCTGCACTGTAACATTTTCATTCTCCCACTATTAACTGTAATGTGTGGAGAATATGCACAAATAAACTGATTTGTTTTGTCACAGAAAATGATAAATTCCTGTTTCTTCTCAAAAATCATGTGACAAATTTTAATTTAGTGGATATGATACAAATCTACATCAGCAAGGCAGCTGTTACTGAAAATAGAAAGCATGTAAATAGAATTTGATCAAATATGACAGAATATCCTATGATGGAAGTCATCCATATTTTTAATTCTACAGGACTATGACCAGTAGAGCCAGTGGGATTATTTTCCATCACCCATTGTTCGATGTCTGTTGACTGTGTGTCATTTTGTTTACTCGAGTTTGTTATAGATACTTCTCTGAAACTACTTGGAGGATTGATATTATACTTGATACATTGATTGCTCTAGTTCTTCTGATTGGATGGTCATATCAACATGGGGTTTTCACTAAAAGACTTCTTAAGAAGTCTGGTTGGTCTTAAATGGAAAGGGTGCTGACAAGATGTCCATTTTGGCTTCTTTGACAGCTGGCTTTAAAAACTGGTTATTACTAATTTGATGAACAGTAAGTCATATCAACTTGATGTTTTCATCAGAAACCTTACAATTTCTAGATGATCCAAAATTAAAACAGTGTCATTCAGATGTCCAGTATGGTTGTCACTTTGACTAACTTTAAAATCTAATTATTACAACTGCTTCTGAATTAATGGTCAGTCAACATGAGATTTTTATAGTCTATGCTACAACTCTAGGTTGTTAAACTATGTAACCAAAAGAAGTGGAACCAACAAGTTTTGTAAAATTCAACAAACAATTTATTTCCTTAAGTTACAAAGTGAAAATTTAAGGGGAACTTACAGTATTGTGAATTAAATCCCAAATAAGCCTGAATGTCCTATCACAAATCCAAAAAGTATTGAATGTTCCAGATGAATAACTATCACCTTGAATGCCTTTATGTGTCAAAATGATATTCCTCAGTAATCCCATAGTAGTGTTTTAGTCCAAAATGTCAACAAGCACTTTATAATGCCAGTGAATAATTAAAATTCCTCTCAAATTATATGTGAACACGACTATAAGTGATTCCACATACTGATCATAAAACAGAAATCAACAATTGTTTACCAAGTCCTATATAAAATGCTGTCTGGCATTTCTGTGCACCTAAAGTTTCTGTCTCCAATATTGAAGCAAGACGCATACTGAATTTGACCGATTGATGAAAATAAAATACAGCAATGCTTACCATTTGAAAAGAGGCAATTGTCACCAGAATATTTTGTTCAGAATGGTGATGCTCTACAGTTGCATATTTTGCATAGGGTTAGAATTTTAAAGAAAAACAATTTCCCTAGCTTTCCACACTGGTTATACTGGCTATTTATAAAAGACCTTGTATATCTAAGATATAATTCAACGAACCTGTAATTCCATTTATTTTCATGTATGATTGATGGGTGTACTATGGATTATAGAGTATACAGCTTGGCCTTACTTCAGACGTGCACCTTTCAAAAGAGTGCTAGCTCTACTTCGTCATTTTCACTTCCTGAAATTCTCAGGTAAATTGTATAAAAAAGAGCTGATAACTTTTTTTACATTTTATATATTTGGTAATTCATTCATTGCACTTTCAGAAGCTGGTATTGTCTAGTCTGGCAAAATTCATTTTCCCTATTTTATTAGCTGCTATGTATAGTGTACTTTAGACTAATTCAGGCTGATTTTTTAGCACAAGGGAGCAGTCATTTTAGTTAGCAGTGTGCTTAAATCATGTACAGTTTCCAAAAGTACAACATCCAAAGAAATATCATCCACATTACATTAATGTAGCATAGAGGTATGCCAACATTCTCTCCATTGTGAATGTTTTAAATGCGAACTATTTCACCTTACATACGTCACTCTCTCAAAAGTACATATTAACTGGTGAGCGCCCCCAATAATATTGATTTTGGACACGGGATACCATCCCCATGTTTTCCTGACTCGCAATATGTCGGCCTATTCTGCACACAGCTTTGAAAAGATGTAATGTTAAGAAATACATTACTTTGGACTGTTTCCATCTGCAGTTCAGTCAAGTAATTAGGTCAGGTTTATATCTGGTTTTACAAAATTCAACTTAAAATGCCAATAAATGGCAAGAGATTTTAAATTAAACTAAACCGATCTTGTAAAAAAGTTAGTAAAGTTCAACATTTTATAAAAAATAAGTTATTACGTGGAAGAGAAACAACAATGAATAGGATGCAGTGTTTACAACATCTTGTTGATGGAGAAAAATTACTATAGAATTTAGAAATAGGCTATACGCCAGGGAATTTCTTGAGAATTTATATTCTAGCGGCAAGTTGACACGTTGGGTAGCAGACGATTTTGTATGTGTGGGAAAACTTATTGCAAAATTGGAAACTTGGATTAAAATGCAGTATTGTTTTAAGGTATACATTTCCATCTTTTATATAATGTATTTATTTGTATGATTCTAAAAGATACATAGTAAGTCAGATTTTCTGGGTTACAGGTTCAAGAAGGTCATGGAGTAGGTCTTCATGTTGACATTTAGAAATGACATTTTCATGTGCATTTCGAGTCGAAATATGTGATATTTTTGTACACTTTATGAATATCACTTTCCTTGATTAAAGTATGATCGTTCTTTCTTGATACAAAATGGATTTTTGAACCAAAATAGCATGTGATACAGTGTTTACAGAAATGACGTATCATTGTACAGAATTACCCAATGCGCAGAATTGGCCGACATGGTGATATACTAAATTCACTTGACATAAGATACAATAGAATTTTCATTGACAAAATCCAGGTCTGGAACTTGAATTAAGTTAACATCTTGTTTACATCTTAGAATCATAAAAAAAATCTGGTAGACAAAAGATAACAGTAGACAGGTAGGCAAAACTCTACCCACATATAATGACAATTAAAGAAAGACTGGTGCATAAGAGTAGCATATGAGCTAATTTGTCCATAATAAATCTTCATGCACTTTCCTAATTTTGTATTTATAGCAACTGTATATGACCCATTTCCAAGAAATCAGATGGGTTTCTTAAATGTGAAACTTTTCCTCACATTCATTATGTTCATAGTCCAGTTAGCAGACTAGTCTGTACTTTTAAAGGAAATAGCACCAGCTATTAAGCTAAATGAGCTTTTACAGTTTGACTTTTGGATGAAAATTCTTAGAGTATATTGGTCTTCAAAACATGTTCAATCAGAAAAGGGACAAATCAACACTACTTTACAAATTTGTAAAGAAAAATGAGCATGCTGCAATAGAGCACATGGATTGAGCATTTTGTCATGCCCATTGCAGAATTTGTGGACTTCACAATCATTTGTCAAAATTTAGACATGTAGACAAGATAAAGTGAGTGTTGAATATAAATCATTTTTCAGTATGTTTTGTGTTTGTATTCTGGTTATAATCCACATGGATTTGCCCTTTTTGCCAAGTATTTTGACCCACAGATCCCAGTTAATAGTAAAAATAAATGTATATTTTTCATACAGTGTACTGTAATTATGGCATGGAATATATTAATTATAATGTCACATCCTCAATGACTTAGTACTAATATTAGTACTAGTAAAATATAGACTACACTTTTATCGCTCAGATAATGTTTATTGTCACATATTTTAGTGAAAATTATGCTTATATCTCTCTTGGGGTTGGTATTTATGTGTTCATTTTCAGAATCTAGTTACTGTTACTCCACATTGATTGCTCTTTGATGGATAGTCACATGTATGTTTGGTTGTCACCAAAAGACTTTTTAAAATTTTTAAGTGGTTCTAAATTAAAATGGTCCAACATGTCAGCCAGAATTGATGGTCAATTCACATGATGTTTGAAAGATATCGTCTTGGTCATATATATAAATTGTGCCAATCTTTCATCCTGTATAGCTGCCACAGTGGCTACTTTTAAAATATTCTTCCTGCATAGAAATAGCAGAGATGGTTTCAATGATCAGCAATTCAAATGATGACAAGGTCTTATAATGAATCCTGGAAGTTCATTGTGGCCATTAGAGCATCAGACCCTTCGAGGGACTCTTGTTGTAATGGTTCCAATCTACCATCAGATATGTCTGCTATTGCTAAAAGTTATGGCAACATAATACTGCTGTATTGTTAAAAACAGTTCAGCAGAATTTGTCCAGTTTGACAGCTTCCTGGCTGGTTTGACCTTTCAAGGTTGTATGAATGATATGAATGATGCTAATCAGTGCTATCAGACTTAGCACCATTATTTAAAGCATACAACAAAAAACTAATCTACATCACAAAACTGTTTAAGGAACATTTACAAATAGTACCCTGGCATAAATTTCTTGTAAGTTATACAAAGGATGCTAATCCATTTCAAAATATGGCCACTGTTACTAAAAATAGAAAAACAGTCAAATCACTTCTCAAAAACAGCCCAATAGAATTTGATCAAATTTGACACAAATCATCCTGGCATAAAGATCTTTTAAATTTGTACAACTGGTACTCATTAGTCACCAAATATGTCTGCCATTACTGAGCATGGAAACACTTGCTTCTCAAATACTGCACAAAATAATTTGACCAAAAATTAGACAAAACACATTCTAGCAGAAATTCCTTTTTAATTTACAGATATTAAAGCATGGCTGAAAATGCATACATTGATAACACTTTTTGTTACACATCAAATTTCGTCAAAGGCCTTGGGCCACAGTAATAATATGGACATGATGATCTGAACAGTTTTTTTCTTCAGTGAAAAAATGAAAAATGTTAGGGAAAATAAGAAAAGTTTAATTGTTAGAGACAGCCAAAAAAATTAATAACAAATTCTTACCAAATCGTATTTTTACTTTTGTCAAACTGAGGTCCAGATAACCAAATGTGGTACCAGTTGATATAAAATGTGTTCATATATAATAGAAAAATACTCAGCTAAATTTAATATTGGTAGAGATTTAACTTAAACAGGACCTAGATTTGTGATTCTAAAAGTGTGATTTATACATTGATATGGTTTGAATTTTAAGCCTTATACATAGGTCAGTTGAAAGATAAACTAGGAATGAGAATGTTAGTACATCAACAGTAAAAAATGAGCAGAAAATCTCAAATTATTAAGAGTTCATACACATTTACATAAGGAGGAAACTTTGAAGTCATTATTTACTGATAATGAATATTAAGGAAAAGGAAAGTAACTTTATTTCATATACTCCTGACCGTCAGACCTGAATAGTTTTAGTTAATTATCCCAGATTCATGGAAAAACATTAGACAGTGAAAATACATTATGTGGACTTTACTATGAAATAATTATAAATGGAATCATATATCTGTGTCTCTATAGGAAACAAAAGCGTGTAGAGATGTTTTTAGAATATAAAATGTGCATAAGAACAAGTGTCCTTTATATGAAGAGTCCACTAAGACAGATGTAAATATTAAACTTAATCACTTGATTTAACATGAACCCATTGATTTCAACTAAATTATACACTCTTGTAATTTGTATAATTTGTACATCCTTGTGATTCCTTAGTTCTCCAGCAGTGCATTAATTTCTCTTACTTTAAAACTAGTTGGTCCCTGATTGGTTCTCTTTTCAAAGTTTTGTATGGCATACTTCATACTTTCATATCAATGAATAAATACCGTTTCATCATGCAAGATATAAAGCCTATTGTAAAAAAATTGTTTTTGACTTTATTACACTGGATGAATATTTACTACCTGGTATTTATTTAGTTTTGGTATACTGTATATCACTTTGAATTAGCAAAATCAATGTTAGAAACTGCATCACAAACTTATTTACAAGAAGTTACAATTACTTAAGAAAGAGATATTATTGTTAGTATCTTTGTTTTGGAATCAATATGGCTGATGCTTGAATTAGGCGTAATACAATAAAATGATCCCCGTTAATGCTATTTTTGTTTGCCTTCTGTGTCATTTGTTAAAGATAATGAAATTAAGATCAATATATAAAGGTTTTCAATACCGTAAACTGCAAAATAATTTCATGTGTGTTTGTACTTTTTAGGACCATATTTGAAAAGAGCATACCATATATAGAATTATACATACAGCAGTGCAAGGTCATTGTGAAAAGTCAGGATTAACTAAATTGTTGTTTTTTAACCACAGTACATGTATATGCAAGCCCAATCCTGGGATGAAAATTAACAAAATTTACTCATTAGAATGTTAAAAAGCAGTGTTTTTGTCTGTTTAATGTTGATATAAGGAATTGCCCAGTATTCAACACCAGCTGCCTACTCCTTCCTGTTATTTCTGTTACAGGTTTTGGTGATGATAGAAGTGCTGTTGACATAACCTCACATTAGATGTACTGAAGTAGAGATGGCATCACCGGCCTGTACAGATGAAGTCAAGGTCAAAGAGTACACAAACTGGCTGTCTGTGAACTTGGCCTTGTATTATATGAAATCAGGAGTGCATACTTTCATCAAAAGAGAGGTTGATTGTCTACATCAGTCACTTGTACAAAAACTATATGGAGGTCAAACAGTGTCATTGCCACCTTGTACTATCTGTCATGCTAGCCGTGTGAAAAGAGACAAGTATGGAGTTTGGGCATTTAAAAAACGATGTAGATCAGACTGTGATGCTTGGCTTGCAGCATTATTAGCAATCCATGCCAATCCAAAATCTGAGGAAATATACTGGAATAATAGCAATGTTCCTTCATGGCCATTCCAGCCATGGGAATGCGCCAAGGTTTTTATGCCAAGGGGACAGCAGTTTTCCAATTCTGGACCTGCTGAGTGTGATGCCCAATCATTGTTAATGCTACTAGCCAAGTGCACACACTTCCATCCGAAACTTTCTCCAAAAGGCCTGAGTCTTACACAGACAGTAAGTTAAGCATGCAAAATATCTTTTGTCAAGATTATGTAATTAATGTACACCAACATTCCCACATTATCTGTTGAGTGTGGTGACAGATTCTTAGAGAATCTGCACATACATGCTCCACTAGCTTAAGGTCAAGGTCACTCACTGATCAGTTTCAACAAAGTTGTTTAATAATTACATCAGTGTAATGGGCTGCTTCTCATCGATGTGGATTCATAATGGAATGTTCCATTACCTTTATCCAGAATAAGCTCTTCCGTTAGACACTTCGTAAGGCAGGAAGTGGTTGCTGTATTAATTTTTCAAGTTTTATACCGTATATACTCAAATATAAACCCACTCACGTTTAAGCCGACACCCCAAACTGAATAAACACTAAAAAGTGCATGACCTATGCATAAGCCAACCCACAGCTCTGAGATGACATATCAAGATACATGGGGTAAGTTCTAAATGCATTTATTTTGGCAAACTTATATTAGCAAAAATTACACGTATACTTCTTCCGGAGTTGGTATTTATGATTATTGAAAAGAAATATAAATTTGTTTGAAAAGTCAATAAATTTATTTAATTTTCTGTTTTCTTATTGTTTCTGCCAAATTCAGATATGTATATAACTTGATCGGATGATGACAAGAATTGAGCATTTGCGGGTTGCTGTAACACTACCTCTCCCTTTTTACTATTGTTTGTTTATGAGTTATTGCATTGGACTTTTTATATCAGTGCACTAGTAATTATGTTTTTATTTTGCCTTGAAATTGTAATTACCATACTCATTAAAATGCGATCCCAGTATGAAAACAACAAACAACAATAGCATTTGATTCAACGCTTGTAATTAGGCAATGAGCTTATTTACATAATGGTGCCACCGCATGTACATTGTAGGTTTGAACATGCACTGAAAGAAGTACAGTCCACAAAATTAAATAAATCCCTTGGATTTGAATCATGGGTACCAATGCATTAAACTTTTAATGATATCTCCAAAATACAATAATGAAGTTTTAGAAATAATGCTTTGAAATTTATGCTAATTCCATAAAAAGTGAGTTGTTTGCTTTGATGTAAGCAACTTTACAAAACTTACAACCTGTTTTATAAAACTACGGTAATTGTGTTAATATAAAGGACTGAAAGGCAATTAGACAGCATTGTACTGGTATAGTTGCTAGTCAAAATTCTCTCTTACTACAAGCCAGTTTCAGGGTTTTAATAATCAACTGGCCTATACTTCTGTCGGAAAGCAAGACAAATCTGCCAAAGATAAACTGCCATTGTTTGTAAAAGTATTATTTTGTTCAGCCAAAACACAAAAGTAAAATAGATTGATGATGATCTTAGTTGATCTATATACAGAATTTCAGCTTATTACCATTCTTTCATGATCATGTAACAGTTATGCTGGTTATCTGCCTTGCACAATTGAACATGTGTGTAACGTCTTTCTAGGACAAATTCAATACATAAGACAGGGCTGTACTCAACATGTTTAATCACTCTGCTCTAGCACATGTTGCACCATTCTATGTTTTCAAAAGGAGAGCACAACAGTAAGAAGGGAAATAACTCATACAACCTTACTGTGAACTAGACTAATACATTTACATATGCATTACGTTACAGTGTGTACCTTTTCATAAAGATTACCTCAGTTTGTAGCATTGCTTATATTATTGATAAAGAGTAACTCATGAGTGCATGAATCAACATAAATGAAACAGCTATTAGTGACTAGCTGAAGTGTTATCTAGAAGAATGTGATTTGGTCAAAACACTAATTAAAGCAAAATCTGCAAAATATGTTTGGGAATAAACAAGGATCAAATTGATGTTAGGCATGATTTGCACTGTGTAAGTACTGAACATTATAGTACAGTCTGGCCTCCTAGGTAAACTTGAACTGGCACTTGAATTATGAAGTCTTTATTTGCCTTTATTTAATTTCATGTTGGAGAAATCAGAAAAATGTGCACATGCAAAATAATAACAAATGCAATCATAGTAATTTATGATAGTTTAGTAAGTGTTGGAGCACCGAGAATGTACTATTTACATCCCTATACGTCTTAGCATACGGGAAAATGAGTTTTTCATGTCCCAAGATTTACAGCCATTTTGGTAGTCACCCCAAAAAAAATCTTAAAAATCTTTCAAGTATAGACCTTGGCTAGCAGGTAAGGTACCCCCCCGCCCTCTTCCAGCCCTTTATTTTTTCCTAAATTATTTGTTTTATATGCAAGTATATATGGTAATATGATTGTTGAAAATGTTATGTCATTATGAATTAATATCGGTGATATTTGTATCACTAGATTTATAGCATGCATGGTATGCCTACATTCAACATTATCATGCACTGCTTTATCAGATAGGTTACTAATTGGACCACAAATTCCAAAGGTTACCAGAACTTGAATGTTTTTATCTCAGACTAAATGGACCACAAATTCCAAAGGTTACCAGAACTTCAATGTTTTAATATCAGACTAATTGAACCACAAATTCCAAAGGTTACCAGAACTTGAACATTTTTATCTCAGACTAATTGGACCACAAATTCCAAAGGTTACCAGAACTTTAACATTTTTATCTTAGAGTACATGTAATTGGATCATAAATTCCAAAGGTTACCAGGACATGAGCATTTTTATCTGTCCTGACAGATCTCTGTTATGTTGGAGATCTTGATTTCAGTGAAACTGGCATCATCAGAGAAAAAATGTAAAAGCACTAAAGCTGACCTGATCTTCGTCACGATGGACTGCTTTGATTCAGTCTTTATTTGGTAGATTTATTTTGTACAATGATATTATCTATACCTGATATGTACACTCCTTTTGTATTACAATGAACATGCATTGCCAGACTATATGAGAGGGTACATCTGCTGAAACTTTGTTATAGTGAGTGACTTACAGTCAAGAAAAATCCTGGTATCTTTCCTTTGCATAATCAAGTTGTTTTGTCTAAAGGAGAGTGACTCAACAAGTATCAGTCTACAAGATTTAATGTTTAGCTTGAGTGGTCATAGACCAGAAGATCCTATTGGATGTCCTATTGTCCATTGTCCATCTGTACATCAGCTTAAGTTTTTTATGCATTTTAATGACACAGTCTTGGATCTCATTGGGTCAGCTTGTTAGCACTGTAGAAGTCTCATATTGGTGATCTTTGATCAAACTTGAAATGTTAACTTATATCATGGGGATCTTGGACTGTCAGTGATGTATGAGATCCATTGATATTTATGAAGTCATCGTAACCTTGAGTGGGTGAGGTTATTGCCTCTATGGAAGCCATTATTCTGATTTGATTTTGATGGGATTATCTTATCTATATCTATGGCAGTTTCATAAGTGACTGAGATTCATGCATATTAATGAGCTGATTATGAATCTGATTGCCTGACCTTAATTATCACACTTAATTAAAGACTTATTTTTAATCTGGTACGTTTATTACAAAAATCAAGATCTTAGATAACCTTTATTATGAGCAAGAGATTCATTATTTTTAGAAAGAATTATTGTCATCGTACAGTAAAATAGGTAAAATTAGCACACAAAAAGTTTTGAAGATAGTTTACATAGTATGTGTTATTGCATTATGACATAATTTAGCCAGCTTCATAGTGCAAGGGTTAACTGTTAAGTTACACAAGGCAGGTGAGTGATATCAGGCCCTTTTGGGCCTCTTGTTTAGATACTACCTTGATTACTATTAATAATAATAATTACAGAAGGTGGGTGCTTATGGTACAGGCATGTACCATGACTCGACAATTACAAACAAACCATTATGTATAATTAGTAACTGAAAGAACTGGTACATAAAAGAGGGAAATAGTATGCATTGTGTACATAGATGCCATAATATGTTTGTAAAATTTTGGTGGCTTACAAGTCAAGCTTAAGTTTCCCAGCCTGTAAATTGAATTCACAACCAAATTATATTAGAAAGGTGTCTGACCACTTTTTCTGCAAAACCCGAAAGGTCTCAGCTTAGCTAGCTTTACTTCTCAGATTTTAAACTTACTGTTGTATTTTTAATATTAAAGTTATCCCATGTTACTAGGTTACTTACTATTGTATCTTTGATATTAAAGTTATCCCATGTGACTAAGATACTTACTATTGTATCTTTGATATTAAAGTTATCCCATGTGACTAAGTTACTTGCTATTGTATCTTTAATATTAAAGTTATCCCATGTGACTAAGTTACTTACTATTGTATCTTTGATATTAAAGTTATCCCATGTGACTAAGTTACTTGCTATTGTATTTTTAATATTAAAGTTATCCCATGTTACTAGGTTACTTACTATTGTATCTTTGATATTAAAGTTATCCCATGTGACTAAGTTACTTGCTATTGTATCTTTGATATTAAAGTTATCCCATGTGACTAAGTTACTTGCTATTGTATTTTTAATATTAAAGTTATCCCATGTTACTAGGTTACTTACTATTGTATCTTTAATATTAAAGTTATCCCATGTGACTAAGATACTTACTATTGTATCTTTGATATTAAAGTTATCCCATGTGACTAAGTTACTTGCTATTGTATCTTTAATATTAAAGTTATCCCATGTGACTAAGTTACTTGCTATTGTATCTTTAATATTAAAGTTATCCCATGTTACTAGGTTACTTACTATTGTATCTTTGATATTAAAGTTATCCCATGTGACTAAGTTACTTGCTATTGTATCTTTGATATTAAAGTTATCCCATGTGACTAAGATACTTGCTATTGTATTTTTAATATTAAAGTTATCCCATGTTACTAGGTTACTTACTATTGTATCTTTAATATTAAAGTTATCCCATGTGACTAAGTTACTTGCTATTGTATCTTTGATATTAAAGTTATCCCATGTGACTAAGATACTTGCTATTGTATTTTTAATATTAAAGTTATCCCATGTGACTAAGTTACTTGCTATTGTATCTTTAATATTAAAGTTATCCCATGTTACTAGGTTACTTACTATTGTATCTTTAATATTAAAGTTATCCCATGTGACTAAGTTACTTACTATTGTATCTTTAATATTAAAGTTATCCCATGTGACTAAGATACATTAACTCCATCTTATTTTGCAAAGAGTGTAAAAAAGATTGACAAAGTGGGACTTAGTTTGAATTATCACATAAAACCAGATTTTAGTAATTTTTCCTGTGTATATTATTTCAGATTTCTACTGTACGAAACAAGATTATGCATGCCAGTGAAATGAAGCTTTCTGATGCAGACAGAATGAGTTTCATAAAAGATATCATACAGTTTTTAGAAGATCCTGTCCACCTGAAGTCATTAGAGGATTGTAAAGCTGCAGTCAGCAACATCCACAAGGTATCTTTATATGAGAATTGTACATTGCTGTTTATTAGGTGGAAGATTTTTATTGGCTCTGTGGTAACACTGCATGAAGCAAACTTAGGGAATGTAATCAATAAGAATTGAGAGGAGAGGAAGTGGGGGTCAAATGTCAGAGGTCAAGGTATCATTAATCTGAGTTTATGTTTCTGTTTATAAATTCCTTTTTGAAAAAATGGCTGCTGGATGCCAATAAAAGCATATTAAAAGTAATCTGTGCAATAAGTGCTTACACTGGTTTCGTATGGAAGAATAGAGTAAACTTTTGTACACTTACACAAGATCATGGTATTGACATATTCACATTTTATGAAGACCATGTGCAGAGTTTGATCCAATATGTTGTATTGTTTGCTAAACATTTGTGAATCCATTACTGTCCAAAGCTAAAACTGACCTACAGGTTTACACCCAAACTTAAAATAGAGTAAATCTGCATGTTCAGTATTGAATACGGTATACATTGATGAGGTGAAAGGATCTCACTGCTGTCTTGAAATAACTTTTACAGGAATCACAGCATTGAATATGGTATACATTGACGAGGATCTCACTGCTGTCTTGAAATAACTTTTACAGGAATCACAGCATTGAATATGGTATACATTGACGAGGATCTCACTGCTGTCTTGAAATAACTTTTACAGGAATCACAGTATTGAATATGGTATACATTGATGAGGTGAAAGGATCTCACTGCTGTCTTGAAATAACTTTTACATGAATCACATCATTGAATACGGTATACATTGATGAGGTGAAAGGATCTCACTGCTGTCTTGAAATAACTTTTACATGAATCATATCATTGAATACGGTATACATTGATGAGGTGAAAGGATCTCACTGCTCTCTTGAAATAACTTTTACAGGAATCACAGCATTGAATATGGTATACATTGACGAGGATCTCACTGCTGTCTTGAAATAACTTTTACAGGAATCACAGTATTGAATATGGTATACATTGATGAGGATCTCACTGCTGTCTTAAAATAACTTTTACAGGAATCACAGCAGAGCTTTCTGTGGGATTTTGAAAAAAGTTCAGGGTCACATTTTTTTATTCAAACTGACATGGCAGCGTAAAGAAACTTGAGGAACATAATTTGCCACTGGATAAGAACCTAGAGATCTCAGACGCTGCAGGGACTCTCAATGCACTGATGTCTGCACTAGCTATAACATGAAACTTAAGTATATAGACAGCTTTATCTGCATTTAGCTTTACAATGGAAGTCAAATACAAACATGGAATTTAAAGCTCACTGTTGCTTATGGTAGTGGTATCTTGATTTGGTCATATTTATCCACATCCATGTGACAGAACAGAGAGGTCAGCTTAAGACACTTTAGGAGATTAGCAGAATTTAGTCAAGAGAAAGGAGAAAGGATTTTCGCTGGTATGATTTTTAGCATACAAAAGGACAATTTGCAACTAGTGAACAAAAATCTAACTTTTTTAAATATTAAAGATAAACAAATTGTGACTCCACAGTACCTCAAATTCTGTATCATATATCTGGACAAGACATATTGGATGGCTTGAACTTGCGGTCTAAAGGTCAAAGGTCAATGTGACTGTGACTAAAAGAAAACAAAATAGTTTCTGCACAAATATTTATCATACCTTCACCAAAGTATGTGGATGACTTGCAGGTTTGTTAAGAAATGATTTTCAGCTCCAGGGTGAGTGTCATTGTGACTGAAAATTGGGAGAAAAATATTTCTTGATTAATAACTTTAATTCTAGAATATGTAGCTTGACCAATGTTTGTGGATGGCATGTACATTTGATATGGAAGGCACATGTTGGTTCAGGGGGTGTTAGGTCAGGGCCGTTGTGGCTCAAAGACTAATGAGTTTTGCAGAATAATGTTTTTTAGCAAGTTCCTTGATCAAAGATAGCTGATGACTTGAACTTGGGGTAATAAAAAGAACCTTTAGAGTTGGGATCTAAATGTTAGAGGTTACGGTCATGGTAAATCTAGTATGAAAATTATGGTTTCTGCAAATTAAGTTTACTTCAAGACCACATAACCTCAGTTAAAAGTCAAAGTTATGTAGACTGTTTGGTCAGTACTCTCCAGTCCCCAGTGCCTTGCTAGTTCCCACACAGAGCTCCTTGACCAAACAAAGTGGATGATTTGCATTTGGAGTTAAAAAAGCCCCATATATTTTGAGGTCTAAATGTCAGAGGTTACAGTTATGGTAAGTCAAATTAGAAAATTATGGTTTCTGCAAATTAGGTTTAGTTCATGGCCAAACATCAAGGTCACTTAGACTGGTTCATGAATAATCTCCAGAGATCACAGTACCTTACTAGTATCAGCATAGAGGACTATCAGACACACCGAGAGGCATATATTGTGCTGTTCACTGTACTTTTCTTACAAATAAACTAGATCCAAAAGAAACACCCTCAGATGAATAAAGTTTATCCACATTTGACAGAAGTATCCTAGTTTGAAGGCCTTTCAAGTTTATAGAAAATGTACTGAGCAGATATAAACTAATGGACCCATTACTCATAAATAACTAAACAGGACTTCACCAAATTTGATAGTAAAGATTAGTTTGTCTGCCATCAAGATTGGGCATTATTATGTCTAAAAATAATCTTCAGAAAGGTGCTTAACAGCATATAACCAAATCCGACAGAACATATCCTGTTAAAAAGGCCTTTTAAAATGATTCAAAACAATTAATGAAAGAGAGAAGAACCTATCAAATATGCTTTCTAAAATTAAACCTGAACAGAATTTGAAGAAATTGAAGATATATTATCCTTTCATAAATGCATTATGACTTGGTGCAAATTGTGCCAATCTGCCATCAAATACAGCAGCTCTTACTTAAACTATCAAAACCTCTAAACACCTTTTCAAAAACCATTAGACAGAATTTGATTAAGTTTGTTTGAAAACATCCTGGAATGAAATCCCTTCAGGCTGGTACAGATAATGATGATCCACCATCAGATGTTGCTGCCACTGCACAAATAAGTTTAAAACATTTGAATGATCATATTTATAGGTTACTGCATTTGTATGGGAAAATATGAACCAGTTTTTTGATGGAATACTGCACGACCTTGGGAGTGCAGTATATCCATCCAACAAAAAGAGTGCATATTTTCCCATACAGATGCAGTAACCTTTTTATTATATGCTCATTTTCTTATTTACCTAAGGCTTAATTATATAAACAAAATACACTACAGGAAACAACATAAATGAATGTATGCCATATTTCAAACTAAATACACAAGCGCAGATTCATCGCTACACAATAACAACATTATTAATGCGCACATAACTCCGCCCAGATAAATTGGAATAACTTTTGAAAGAAAATGGTGTGTCTAGTTAAAATTGAAATTTGCAGTCATATTGTGAATGAATGTGCATTACAACAACTTTTCCATTTGTTCTGGAATGAATAGATTTTGGTATTTTGTTTCGATTCTACAAAAGTTCATGATTTTGGACTGGATTCATCTGTGCAAATTGTACACGAAATACATCAGATTGAAGCAACGTGGAAGAAGCGTGTTTACATCTGCAAGTGTGTTTGTTCTGTCATTGACTATTTGAAATTATAATGTGGGAAAAATATGAAGTGTTTCAATTGCGATTATCAAAAAGACGCTATTGAATTTAATGTTTATTTCAGTTTGAGGTTGCGCAGTATTCCATCCAAAAAACTCATTCATATTTTCCCATACAAATGCAGTAACCTATAAATATTGTACACCTTCATTTTGCACCCATTACAGTAAAATTGTGAAATGTGTAATCAAGCTTGAGAACTCATGACATGGCTCATGTAATTCGGATTTGCAGAACTAAGAAAGTACACTTTGAGGAAATTCTGGATGTAAAACTGTAAGTATTTTTTTTTTGCCATTCTTATTACCGGCTAAAGGAGACAGTTTATGCCTTTATAGCTTACATGTAGGTACCAAGCAATTTTATGAAATCTGGTGTCTATTGCAAAATCTGACACAATGTATCAGAAAGTTAACGTGGAATGTAGCAAAGCAGTTGGTATGTTGCAGTCCACAAAATATCAGCTTTAGTTCTTTCAGAAACAAATTTAATCAACCAAAACATACAGCACCTACTATGCGAATGTACATGATTTGTTTACAAAGTAGTTCCTAATACACTTTGGGCACACGTGTCCTGCGCGTGGGTGCAATATGAAGGTGTGCGATATCATAAAATATTGAACAATTCTGATAATGTAAAGTTAACGGAGAAAAAAATTTGCATATAATAATCCATAAAACTTATTGCCTGAACAGAATTTAACCAAATTTGAAAACTGCCTCATATGATTATAAAAACGTTTATGTTTGTACAAATTATGCCAGTGAGCTATGAAATATGGCCACCATTACTAAAATACATAAACATTTTCAGATCAACAAAAAAGTATCATTCAAATGTAGATTTCTTAGCTAGTTACAGTTTGTGTTTTGTTTTAAGGTAGATGTAAGACAGGTGAGTGGTTTCATACTCACTTGGGCCACATGTTTGTGAGATCAATTATTCCACCACATTAGCTTTTGAGGTACATTATAAGCATTGAAAGTTTGGTATATTTTGACAACAGTTCAAGTGTTAGACTATATAACAATTCATTTAGCTAATTATGTTTGCATGTCCCTTGCAGATTGATAATGATTCACTGGATTTGGACCTAGAGATGACAACTTTGAAGGCAGTTGTAAATGAGTGCAGGCTGGAACTTGGCATTCAGGAGAAAAGAACATTAGACACTGTCGACTCCTTGAAAGAGGAATATAAAAAACTTAGAGAACAAATAACAAAAAGGTTTGAAGATGTTGTGACTGAGAAGTTACCTATTCAAGATGTGCAGTCAGTAAAAAGTCAGACAAATACTTTAGTACAGCAGGAGGAGAAATACCAGGATATACCTACAACTGTAATCTCGCATGAAGTAAAACTTAGCACAGATGTGGAAGATTTGGGTACAAAATCACAAGAATGTGAAACAGGTATACAGACACAAAGGGGAAGCAACACTAGCAGGACAAGGAAAGCAGCTGGAAAAGGAATATCAGACAGTGGCATACCAGGTATGAAGATCATACATATGATCCTACCTGTGGTAGGACAAATGAAATGTTTTAAAGGCTGTATACTGCACATAGCATTCTATAGTTCAGATCAACTGCTTTAGATAATTAAAAGACTTGTAAAAACAAAATTTAAAAAAAGGAAAAGAAATAAAATGATATTTGCATGTGTTCTGTCCAAATTTGACAAAAAATTAGCCAGAACCAGTCTACATTTTCATAAGTTACTCTAGCCAGCAGTTATCTCAGCAACAAAAACCTGACATTGGGAAACAGACCTTGGAAAATATTACCGGATTACTTTTCTTACATTATGACTGCTCTGGTGGCCTAAGTGGTTATGGAATCCACCTCGGATGTGGGAGGTCGCAGGTTCGAACCCCAGCAGAGTCATACCAAAGATTATACAGAAATGATACTAGCAGTTGCCTTGCTTGGCACTCAGCATTATGAGGTTGATGTTAGGACTGATCAACTTGGTGTCAGGATAATGTCACTTGGTGGGACATGATGCTACATATCTGTAGCATGATGCTTCAGTGTTAGTCATCACTATAAACTACTGCACTGCAGAGATTGTAGCGATATGACTAAAAACAATTCAAAGCTGTGTTAAAAATACACACACACACACACACACACACACACCCCTAACCATATGTTTGGATTGGTGCTTTACGGTACTGTCAACACAAGTAGGTTGTTTAGTACCAAGTCAGTTGGAGTTAACTGTCCCAGACTGGTGCAATGGTAGGATTCGAATCCACACTATCAGTTGTGAGTCTGGCATATGCTAGCCACTGAACCACCACAGCTCCCACGTTACTGCATGAATTAAATATTGGTTTTGAACACAGATAGTATGTGGCTGTTATGAAAGGTAAGTTTGACATTTTTGGACTAAAATGATATGCATGCTGCATCAGAAGGGTTGCTGGCCATGAGGGGTACTGTTGTACAAAACTCATAGGTGCCAAGAAAACTGGCAGTGTCAAGGAGGTTGCCACTGTTGAGGGGGGCTGTATAAGATGCAGACCACTGTAGTTGAATTAGGAATTGTTAGACAGTGGCTATTACGTTTAAACAACAAGCTGTATTACCTTATTTGTTTTAATTTGGAGAGTTTAAAGCCAAAGGCAGATTTTTTTGTTGAGGTAGTATAAGCAACAAAGTGATCAAACATATTCCATTATGGCTTTCAAGTCTTTGATTACAAATTGGATGTCCTTTGGTTTAGGTGAGATAAAAAGGAGAGACAGAGTAAAATTGATTTCTGCAGAAACACTTTAGTAAGTATTTTGATTATTTGAGGGATGTTCTTGTCTTCTTTTCATGGTCAATTCACATCAGAAGGGCAAAACATGTAGCTTTCTTCCAATGATAAAAACCACCAGCTAAGAAATATAACAGTAAATTTAGCAATGCTTTGAAATCAAAATTTGAGTGTATGCAGGTGAGTAGCTTAGGTCTTGTTTGAGACTGGACCAATGGTGGATAAAGCTGTACTTGCAGAGACTGTTTGCATATTTGAGGTAGAGCACAATTTACCATTCCTCATTGTTGATTCTTTTCAAAACTGGCTGAAGTTACATTTCCTGATTCAGAGATTGTACAGAAATTTTCACACCAGCATACAGAGACAGTAACACCCATTAACACTCAGTTCATGGGACAGGAAAGTTTAAAATATGCGTAGGAATCTGAAGTTCAGTGTTATGATTGAGAATACATATGTTAGAAAATGTACAAGGTTCATTTTCAATGTCATTAAATATAAAATATATGTCGATAAAAGTTAACCGGTTTAGAAACCAATCTATTGATCATTTTTTTTTCCTATTACTGTCATGTGTATGAAAGATACTACTTTAATTGGTATGATAATCTAATAGCAGGATCCTGCCTCCCTTAGCTTTGATGTTTCTTTTTAGTGTCCCTATATCTGATCATGGACAAGAAAAGCCATTGTTTCCCTTTATGCACATTTGTGCGTCAGGGACGCACGCTGGAGAAAATTGACGCACACATTTTGTTGCCGTGTGTTTTTTTGACGCAAGGGATTCGCATAATGAGATCAGGATTTATTTAATATCCAATGCGTTGTACAAAGGGTGGCATCATGTATACTTCAGGCATAGGCATTGACTGGTTTCCCACTTTGTTTACTCCCTGTGTTGGGCTCCTCTATTCCTATAGCGGAGTGGAACGCAGGGAACATACGAAATAAGGAACCAGACTAGCATAGGCAATGTTATGACAGAGTAGCTTCCCCTAATCTCGTGAGCTCTCACGCGATTTCCATTGAGCTCAGCAAGATGTCATCTTGATGTTTAACCTCAATGCTTGTTGCACTTGAAAGCGATCTCCAGATTAAAACATCGTGCACTAAAAGTCATTAGCGAAGAAAGTGAAGGAAGCAGAACACAAAAGTAACGGTGGATCTAACTTTAATGAAAAATGGAGTAAATAATTCCGTTGACTGGAATACGGCACATCCATTAGGATTACCGGTGTGACTTCTGATAGCGTGATTGCGAAGACTGCAAAAGTGAATAATCCTTTCATGACAGAGTTTAAGAATTTTAACAAATCTGCCCTCAGTCGCCACAAGATATCTGGAGAACACATTATAACCCAAGACATTCTTTCACAACAAAGAAATCAGTAAACTTGCTGAGACAAATGCGTTTATTTGGATTATACAGTCAGGGGGTCATTGCAGATTTTGTTGGTTTTTAACTTTGCTACAATAAAAGAAAGACCATAAAGTTCAAGTGTAACTTATTAGAAACAAGATGAATCATTAGCCTCCTTGATTTTTGGATAAATTTGTTCAAGGACGAAGTACAATGAAACCGATGATAGTACACATTTTATGACGGGCAGTAAATTGGCTGCCATTCAGTTAAAAAGATTTATTGGGCTTTTTGTATTGGCTTGTATGTAATATGTTGGTCTATAATATTGCTTCAAAAATATTATAAGAAGACTGTTAAAAGTATGATTTTAAAAGAAAAATGAACTAATAAAATTATTCTTTGAATGGACAATGCATTTGTTCGTTAATTGTGCATGTTGGTTTATTTGTATATTTAGAGAGAGAGAGAGAGAGTATGTTGTGCAAGTTGCAATATCCTATTTCAAGCTGAAAAAGTACAGGTTGGATGAAAATTTGTCAGTGTATTTTTGCCCCCCACATTTTTTTTTTTTGACCCCCAGTTCTGACACCAAGGTTTTTTTTACCCTCAGTTTTACACCCCTGGGGGATACACTGAGAAAAGCTAATTGAATGGCCTGTTGTCCATTTATAGAGTTAAAATTTTGATGTACTACTTTTTTAAAGCAGCTGAAGATATTAATAAACTTTCCTTACCTGTCAGTCATACACTTTTATGGTTTGATAGAAAGAATGAAAGAAATACTAGAGCGTGATCTGGGGTCATCCAGTTAGCATCTTTCTCAAACTTGAACTGTGATGACACAACATGCACATTGACTTTCATAAATACTTGTTTCCTCAGTTCTGTGTATAAAATTGATTTTAAGCATACATATTTATGGTATTTTTTACTGAACTCCAGCCTTTCCAGTGTTACCTCTCTTTCCCAGAAGCACATAGAAAGATGTACACACACACACACACACACATATAGTGAATTTACATGGACTTTGTGAAAATATACCAAAGATTTAAGCATGTGAAGTTGTAAGAAACTGAACGATATGAATGACTTTTAGTTTTTTTTCCCTAAAAGTCCTAATTGAATGGTCATATTGACATGGAATTTTTACCAAAAGACTTATTAATGCCTAATTGAATGGTCATATTGACATGGAATTTTTACCAAAAGACTTATTAATGCCTACTTGGACCATAATGAAAATGGTGCCAATTTGGCATTCAGCATGTACACTATGGATGCCATCTTTCAAACTGTGTTACCACTCTATTCCAGAAGAATTTATGGTCTAATTGACATGGGTTTTGCACTAAAAGACTTTATGTGATGTCCAGTTCATCCTCACTGAAAATGGTGCCTGGACATACAAATTGACCACTGGCTGCTAGCTTGAAAATCAGATGACAATTCCTGAAGAGCAGATAGTCATATTGTTATGTTTTTTTCTCACAACAACACTTCTCAATATAGATCATTCATTCCAGACAGGGAAAAAGAGGTGCACAGTGGCCTCTATGAGGGCAAAAGTTGGTCATTTTGAAACAAAAAATGTGTCACTAATATCCTTTTCTGTTGCTTGTTTATTGCAGTAATTCAGTCATATATTATTATCTCAGGCACTGCTAAAATATCTCTGTCCACTGTTTAGTGGATTCCTTATGAGTAACCATAGGAAATAGACCATATTGAAGGTTTTGTATGGAAGTGAACCTTATTAAGTTTTGTATGAAAATAGACCATGTTAAAGTTTTTGTATGGAAGTAAACCATATTAAGTTTTGTATGAAAATAGACAATATTAAGTTTTGTATGGAAATAGACCATACTTAGGTTTTGTATGGAAATGGGCCATACTGAAGTTGTGTATGGAAATGGACCATACTTAAGTTGTGTATGGAAGTAAACCATATTGAAGCTTTTGTATGGAAAAAGACTGTGTTGAAGGTTTTTTTTATGGAAATAGTAACAAAATTGAATTTGGGTTAAAATTTTGTGAATTAACAGTGTTTTGGAGGTATGAGACCTTATTGATTAGAAACCTTGTACATAAATTTTGATTTTCTGAAAAATATCCTTTCCCTAATTAATGGTAAACCTAATTTGTCCATTGCATGATTGGAATCTGCATAATTGCCACCCAAGATTTTGATCAAACTCGGAGTATATGTGTATATTATTAGTCTTCAAAAAGTTTGCTAATAAGCAAAGATCCATGTATACCAGTATATTTAATTGGATTAGGGACTCTGAAATCTAAGGATTCTTGCTGGAAAATTTTCTCAGCAGTTAATGTGGAAAATATAACATAGTTCTTACAACTCTGTGGTCATAAACTAAGTGACAGAAAAGAGTGAAAACCAACAAGTTTTGTAATATTCAGCAAATATTTTATTAACCTAAAATACAAAGTGAAAATTTAAAAAGAACTTAAATTGTAATGTGAATTAAATCCAAAATAGTTCAAAAATTTATATCACCAGTTCTTATGGAATAAAGTTCTAATTAAGATCAAGTGCTGAATGTGCTGATGTGCTAGTAGTCTTGACTGTACTAATGTATCAGTGGCCTGAAGAATGATGATGTACTGACAGTCTTTGAGCTACATGTAATTACAACAATATAATCCAAGATGTCCCTGTCTTAATTCAGAATTCGCTATGATTCCAAATTAATGTTTCTATCCAGGAATATTATTGAGTACTTTGTAATTCTAGAGAATAATGATTTGAATACAGAATTCCACCCAAAATTTAAAAAAACTGAACAAAACAACATGAATGATTCTAATTCTAATGTTATCACAAGAATTAATAATTTTTCAAGTAAACAAGATTATATAATAAACTAAGATACAAAAGTAGAGCCAGAATGTAGGTAAAAATTAATTTCTAGAAAATTCTAAGCTGTAAACAGATAAAATCTGTTACTAAAATTATAACAAAATAATAAAAAACATGGGAAACATCAGGTACAACAGGTTCTTCATTGGGGGGGGGGAATTCCAACATCCTAGACCCAGACCCAAATAAATGTTTTCCTCTGTTGATAATGAGCTTAATATTTAGCCCACACTCCATGAAAAATATTATCCATGTATTATTTGTTTACAAAATAAAAACATCAGTGTCCTTAGTCAGGTACACAGTGAACTTGATTTTGGACACGGTCAGGTCCCAAATACAGTTATACATAATCTATAATCATGGAGAAAAAACAGCAACTAACAAATACAAATTAAATATACAAAACATCGTGAAAATCTAATGTTAGATTAATCAAAGAAGAGATTGACAATTATCAAATGTACAGGAAAATGTGTCATTTTCAGTTCCAGGTTTGCTGCTGATATATTATTAGCTTCCATGATTCAATGGTTTTCCCTCAAGTTAATTATTTAGAAAAATCATAATTCTTTCTAAACTTTGTTTTGTAGAATTTCTTTAAACCCTGATATTGGCTAAACATTCTTTGGGAAAATCTTTGTTTCTAACCAAGTAGTAAGAAATATATTCAGAAGAATTTCTGATCCACTAAGAATATCGAGAACATGGATATCTTCAGAAACAAGCAAGATAATGCAAATTACTGATGTGATCTTGTGTCTGATTGGCTGACCTTGTTTCCACTGTGGTGGCCATATTTCTGATCTAGTTTTGATCAGTCCTGGAATATAAGCTTATTTGATCAAGCTTTTGTACAAGTTTGTTAATGAGCAAGATGAATGCATATTAATGAGCTGATCTGCATCTGATTGGCTGTATGTGTTGCCTCTGTGAAAATCATATTTCCAATCTTAATTTAATGGAACCTGAAATATGGGCTGATATTATCACAGTCTTGGATGATTCCAGTAATTACTGAAATCTACACAATGCTAATTAAATAATTTTGGATCAGATTATCATGTGCCAGTGACCCTTATTTTTTATATTTGGTGCCCGAAATCACCCTCCATTCCACCCATAGGGTAAATAAAACAAAGACCCAAGTTAACAACAAAAATTAAAGATCATTACAGTTTATGGTAGACTGAGTGGAGTGCATATCAAGCTTACCAAATAGAGATCACTCATTGCCAAAGATTTACAAGATGATTCATTTCATTGGTTGACAGAAGTATGACTTAGATCAACTTCAGTATCAATTGGGATCACATGGTCAATGATCATTAACAGAAAATATAAAGAAGAGTGATGACATCTTGAGCAAAAACACTGCTTGCCAACTTACCTTTATCTAGAACATTAGCCACTTTTTTAACCGAAGTAATTTTAGCTAGCTTCCATATGTTGGGGAATTGACCAATTTAAATGCTAAGATTTATTAAACATGCAATGCCATCCACAGATAATGGACCAGAAGCATTTAAGAGTCTTGGACCAATTTTGCTTAGTCATGTGAGGATCCTGTAGGTCCCCAACCTTAGCATCATTCATCTTGTCAGGGATATTAAACATTAATAAAAAATGAAAGTTTTATCCAGACACGTTACATTAGTGCCTGAGAATTGAGCTTGGAGAATTCAGACTAATGTTAAGTAATGTGGATAAACTATTTTTGGGGAGTGGGAGGTGTTTATTCCCTAAGTTCGTATCATGATTTTCACTATCCATGCCAGTCTCATTGTATATCATAACAGTCACCATCCATGGCAGTCTCATTGTATTTCATCATAGTCACTGTCCATGGCAATCACATGGTATATCATCATAGTCACAATCCATGTCAGTCTCATTGTATGTCATAACAGTCACTATCCATGACAGTTTCCATATCATGATAGTCACTATCCATGACAGTCTTATTGTATATTATGATAGTCACTATCCATGACAGTCTTACTGTATATCATAACAGTCACTATCCATGGCAGTCTCATTGTATATTATGATAGTCACTATCCATGGCAGTCTTACTGTATATCATAACAGTCACTAGCCATAACAATCTCATTGTATATTACGATAGTCACTATCCATGACAGTCTCACTGTATATTATGATAGGCACTATCCATGGCAGTCTCATTGTATATTATGATAGTCACTATCCATGACAGTCTCATTGTATATTACGATAGTCACTATCCATGGCAGTCTCATTGTATATTATGATTGTCACTATCCATGACAGTCTCATTGTTTATTATGATAGTCACTATCCATGGCAGTCTCATTGTATATTATGATAGTCACTATCCATGACAGTCTCATTGTATATTACGATAGTCACTATCCATGGCAGTCTCATTGTATATTATGATAGACACTATCCATGGCAGTCTCATTGTATATTATGATAGTCACTATCCATGACAGTCTCATTGTATATCATCAGTCACTATCCATGACAGTCTCATTTTTATATTGTGATAGTCACTATCCATGACGGTCTCACTGTATATCATAAGTCACTATCCATGACAGTCTCATTGTATATCATAAGTCACTATTCATGGCAGTCTCAATGTATATCATGATAGTCACTATCCATGACAGTCCCACTGTATATTATGATAGTCACTATCCATGACAGTCTCATTGTATATCATGATAGTCACTATCCATGACAGTCTCATTGTATATTATGATAGTCACTATCCATGACAGTTTCACTGTGTATCATAAGTCACTATCCATAACAGTCTCATTGTATATCACAAGTCACTATCCATGACAGTCTCATTGTATATTATGAGTCACTATCCATGACAGTCTCGTTGTATATCATAAGTCACTATCCATGACAGTCTCATTGTATATCATAAGTCACTATCCATGACAGTCTCATTGTATATCATAATAATCACTGTCTTTGGTAGTCTTATTGTATTTCTTAATAGTCACTATCCATGGCATTTTGATTATATATCATACTAATCACTGTCCATGGCATTCTTTTGTATAACATCAGTCACTATCCATGGCAGTCTCATTGTATGTCATCAGTCTTCATTTCCCTGTGATTAAGCTGATAGCCATCCCATTGGCCATAGGTAATTAGATAAGTAGAAATCAGAGAAGTATAATTCCATAAAATTTGATTTCTGTTGTTTCCACAGAAAAAATACATCGGAGTGTTCTGAATCGATGTCTGCCAGTACTGTTGAGGGATCTTGATTTTAAGACCGTCTCCATTTACATTCAGCAAAAAGAAATTTTTGATGATGTGACAGTGTGTGACATCTTGGTAAGAATTAATGATATTGAAGTGTTTTATGAAAGTATATGGAAGATATTTTCGTATGATTTGTGATTGATTTAAGAGGGATATACAACCTATTACTTGTACTTTATGCGATTGATTTAAGAGGGATATACAACCTATTACTTGTACTTTATGTGATGGATTTAAGAGGGATATACAACCTATTACTTATACTTTATGTGATGGATTTAAGAGTGATATACAACCTATTACTTGTACTTTATATGATGGATTTAAGAGTGACATACAACCTATTACTTGTACTTTATATGATGGATTTAAGAGTGATATACAACCTATTACTTATACTTTATGCGATTGATTTAAGAGGGATATACAACCTATTACTTGTACTTTATGTGATTGATTTAAGAGTGATATACAACCTATTACTTATACTTTATGCGACTGATTTAAGAGGGATATACAACCTATTACTTGTACTTTATGTGATGGATTTAAGAGCGATATACAACCTATTACTTATACTTTATGTGATGGATTTAAGAGTGATATACAACCTATTACTTGTACTTTATATGATGGATTTAAGAGTGACATACAACCTATTACTTGTACTTTATATGATGGATTTAAGAGCGATATACAACCTGTCACTTGTACTTTATTTGATGGATTTAAGAGGGATATACAACCTATCACTTGTACTTTATTTAATGGATTTAAGAGTGATATACAACCTATTACTTGTACTTTATTTAATGGATTTAAGAGTGATATACAACCTATTACTTGTACTTTATGTGATGGATTTAAGAGTGATATACAACCTATTACATGTACTTTATATGATGGATTTAAGAGGGATATACAACCTATTACTTGTACTTGATATGATGGATTTAAGAGGGATATACAACCTGTCACTTGTACTTTATATGATGGATTTAAGAGTGATATACAACCTGTCACTTGTACTTTATTTGATGGATTTAAGAGGGATATACAACCTATTACTTGTACTTTATAACTTACCTGGCCATAAGGTCATGCTAACTTATGATGTTAGGACTGCAAAACTTTTCACCTACCAAAACAAAATTTTGTATGATTTTGGGGCCTCTCTAAAGTTGGCACCTTTCCATTTGAACTTGTTAAAATTTCTTTTAATAGAGGTGCTCACAAAATTAAAAATATTATAGCTTAATTGAAAAATATGTGAAGCTATGAAGTGTTCACTTTCCATGTTTTAGCTTGTGGAAGCTTGTTTTTGTAGGAATTTGTTTCTGTTGATTCTTTTCTCGAAGTATGAATGAGTAGATATTAAAATGTGGAATCATTAGGAAAAACAAGAAATTGAAGAGATTTGTGGTGTACCACATATTACATAGTGCAAAAGGTTGATTTAGTGATAAAGCTGATACAGTTAAGTGGACTATATAGGATACCTTTGGTTATGCTGTCCAACAACTATTAATATTCAGGGTATTTCGAGAAAACATCATTTCAATTTAGTAAACCACTGCACAGTTTCATATCACTCATATACATGTTTTTGTCCACCTTTCTATCCATCCATCTGATGTTTGTTTCTACGCTATAACTTTAAGACCATTTGTGATTAAGGATTGAAACTCGGCACTTAAACCTTATTATTAGAAGGTATGTTGCGTACCATATAGGGTGTCCTATCTTCAAGGTCAAGGTATGGCTCATAAGTTTTACGTCAGCTTTCAGTTCAGGTCCATAACCTTAAAGATATTCTAAGGGATATGATTTGGTATTCAAGTGCATCATCATTAGAAGGTGTATTGTGAACCATATTGGGAGGTCTTTTTTCAAGGTCAAGTTCAGAGTTTTACATTCTTATTACACATTCCCTACATTCTAAGCATTAAAGCTATTTGAGATTAAAAGATGAAAATGGTGGCTCAATATGTTCATCCTGCACACTTTCCTTTCCACTCTGAAGACTTTTTGGATTATGGGATGAAACTTGGTATACTAGAATGTGCTGTGCATGCAATAATAGCATTGCTATCTCCAAGGTCAAAGCTCAATATTTTAATTTTTCATTATGCTTTCATTTCGGTTTTGTTAACTTTTGAGCTGTTTTGTAATTAAGACATGTAACTTTGTGAACATATAGAGCCATTTAAGATGAATGAATGAAATACTTTTGTTATACTTACATGGGGCCCAAGGTGTCCGAATGGTCTGTAGTGACCACTGTCTCATCTCTGTTGACATGGGTTCGAATCTCCGACTCTGACAATGCGGTTATGTGAGAAAACATGGGTCAGAGGTTCTTACCAAGGCTTTCCCTGGTTCTTCCTCAGATCAGTTATACTAGTCAAGCTCTCGTGTGTAGCCTATCATGTGCTGACAAAAGGAATTAAACCTAAAACAACAACATTATACCTACAGATTGTTACAGAAGATATGTTAGATTTCTTGGATTGAACATTCGGCATCAAGGTGTTGTTTACATGTGCGTGTTATTGGATTTCTTTTGTTTGTGCTTTATATCATAAAAGCTGTTAGAGGGACATAGATGAACCTAATGGTATACATAATTCTTACCTTCATGGCATATCATATATTACAGTCAAGGTTCAAGGTTTTATGTTTAAGGTGAAGACTGATCATTTCTCTACATCTTTTCCATAATTGTGACAGAACCAGGATCTCAAACCAGTAGATTTACAAATTTGTATCAATTGTTTGGCATCAAAACCAGCATTTTTTTTATCAGCACAGATTTTATGTTCTTCAAGGAGCTTGAAAACAAAACTATCTGCTTTTCTATTAGCACCACATCTTACATGAAAAGAAGAACACCGATACCTACATTTGACATCATATTGGTTTAAGTTAAGTTCTTTTGTTTTGAGCCTATGACAAAATATTTGTTTGCAATCTGCATACACACTTTTATACAAATGCTCATACAACTTGTTCAGCTAATGCATAATGATTACTACATCCTTGTAACAAGAATGGGTCACTGTGACCCATATTTCGTGCTTTGCTGATGTTGGTTACATTTTATGTTTTAAGAGTAGTTCTTAAGCTATATACATGCTGGAGTCATGAAACTAACTGCTCATATGCATTTCTGGTAGTGTTACATGCCAAAGGTCACTGACCTAAAGTTAACTTTTTATTGGATAATGTTTAGGTTTTATATTTAGTTCATTGGTGAAAACAGAAGATCTTTTGTATGGCATATACATACTGTTTTAACTATAATCATTAAACATGGAGGTGGTTACATCTTACGCACAAAACAAGTTTCAAAGAAATGGGGTTGAATGCAACCACTTTTTGTTTTCATCAAAGACAGCATTGTGACTTTCATTTGAAAAAGTGATACACGTGACTTGCATGTCTTTGCAGTCAAGATAAAAATGGTATTTCACATATTATGTAGGTTCATCTAAACCTGTATCACTAATAAACAATTTTAAACAATATACAGAGGGAATACTGTGTATGTTACAAGAATTTTTATTTTATTTTGTGAAAATATACTGGTGCCCTTCTTCAGTAAACTTCTGTGCCAGAGTAGCCATTCTTGACCTGTATGCACCTTAATAGAAGCAGCTATTGGAGAAGACATTCCATCCAGTGTTGTGGTGGTTTCTCTCCCCCCACTACTTGATGATCTGCCTTATACCTTTACCTCCTTTTCAGTTTCTTCAACAATCTTTGCTGCAGAGTTAGCTGACTGGATAACAGCTGCTCATAGATTGTTACTTCTGATTTAAGATGCTGATGTTTGGCTTGTCACACCATGTGTTTTATATGCAGCCATGTACAATGGCATGGCAGCAAGACAGTAACTAGATGGCAACAAAATGATGGCACGATGGCAGATGCCTGCACACTCTGGTTACCTATGTGCTGTCCAAGCCCACTCAGAACTTTCCCAGGCCTGTGTTGGTCAGGTCCACTGTGATGGACCTATAAGGGAAATGGCAGCCTCATTGATAGAACAGCAAACTCATACTAATTCACGTTGGTGATCCTGCATGTAGCATCATGTTCTGCAGGTTGTTGACAGTGGTCATTCAGAAGATTTCCATGTTGGCATCATTGCAGATTGCCTATTGGATGTTGGTATTATAACACTGGTCAAGGCACATCATATCAACATTTTATGTTTTATGTGGCCAAAGAGAGTGGTTGGGTTTGTCTGCTCCTCCAACATCATGGTGTAGTGTTTGATACAGTCCAGGTCATCTGGGGTTCGGGCCATCTCTGTGGTAGAGATGAGTGTCATTTAATCATAATAGTACTGCAAGTGGCTGGGCCCAGTGGCACAACTTGCTTGTAGATTGCAGTGTTGCTGATTTGCCACAGAACATCATAGCATTTTTGGTTGTCTGCATGGACATAACCATGTACAGCTTGTCAAATTTTATCCAATGCATCAGGAGGTTTAACAGCAGTTGCATCATCCCACTGGATGTGATCAGCAGCATGCAGATCTGGTCAGATGGTAAGGACCATTGATTGCAGCTTGTGGCTATGTACATGATGCTATTGGGTGACCCATGGCATCCTCCAAATACCCATGTTATAAATATTGTTTTTATTTTTCTCATTGACAACAGATGATGACAGAATACACTCTGGCATTAGTACGTAGTTCTGCCCTTGAAACAGGTACTACAGAATGGGTAGTTATGGTTTAAAACACTTTGCTAAAATGACAGGTATTGAACCCTTGCGCATGTAATTTTCAATGCACTCTTGAATCAAAGCATTGACTTTGGAGACCAGCAGCTTTACCTCATTTGACTACGTTGTTGTTGTTGTGGGGCTTAACGCCATTTTTCAGCACACAATAGGCTATGCATGGTGGCCAGTATTAATGGTGGAGGAGGAACCCGGGAAAACCCTGGGAAGAACCACCGACTCACGAGAAGCTACTGGCAGGCTTTCTCACATACCCACACTGCATTTGACTATGTGGCAGTGGTGGTAAGACTATGGTCATAGTCTGTGACCTGGCATGGCTTTTTCAAATTGAGCTGCTAACATAAGGCTGCATTTTAAGCTGTTGTGGTTGTTATATCCATGCCTAAGGGTCTACACAAATTGGTGTCAGTATCCAGCCTGCACCAGGGTGTTATAGTCTTTCACACATGTGATGCCACCACCGTTCACTTCACTAGTGCATATGTAGTTGGCAGCCTGGCCTGGTGCCAGGGGGTTGATCTTGGTGCTGGTCTATGCATAGCTGCCAACTCTCACGAATTTGGCATGAATTTCACAACTTTTTCAGCGATTCAAGGGTTCATGCGACAAGTCGAAAAGTCACGAATTCTCCAATTCTCAATTATTTTAAATCTTTAATAAAATAACCAATTTCTCGTTAAGTGCTAGTCGTGATGTTGACAGTTGCTGAAATGGTCTGGTACTGCTGGTTGCGATATTAGTAGATCTACAGCCGATTAGTACAGTTGACCTGGTAGCAAGCGATTTAGACTATTTTAATCTATATGTATAAGAGTAGTTTTACAAATGCTTTTGAGAGAAACTGGGGCCTAACCAGAATTTTGTTCCGCACATGCATCACCAACACTGATTTGAGTTACTATTCAGCATCGCATATAAGATCCTGAAAATGTCTTCACCACCAAGGAAAAATAAATGTACTGCTCAAAATGTGAAGTTTAATTTGGAATATATAAAAAATTGGCAGTGCATTCTGCCATTAAACATTGATATTCATCATGCTTTTTGCACTCAGTGTGCCATCACAGAGACGATGTGAAGAAGCACGTCGCTTGCAAAAAACATGTAGAAGTTGGGAAAATTAAGAATTCGCAGCTTTCACATCCGGAATATTTTAAGCCATCGGTGGAAGACCTGCAAGCTACCAACGCTGAAGCATTATTTGTGAGTTTTCTTGCTGAACACAATCTACCTTTGTCAGCTGGAGACCATGCTAAACATTTGTGCCGACAAATGTTCCCAGACTCGAAATCGCTTCCAAATTTTCCTGTGGAAGAACCAAAAGTGCTGCAGCTCCTATGCATTCCTCACAGCAACAGTGACAGCGAAAGAGTGAGGAAATATAAGACAGACTTTAGGGCCTCCTTAGCTGCAGAAAATTTGTCAGCAATTTTAGTCACCAAGATTAACCAGCAGGCATGAAGTCTGAACTGTTTAGAAAACAAATTTACGATCAGGCAGTTGAGGAAGTTCAAGTCTGACACAGTATCATGTCTTGATAAATAAATATTTCTGTATATATGTAATGTTTTAGTTTTATATTGCAATCTTGATGTAGCGTAGTATTGATGGTCAGAGTGGATGGAGCTATTGTCATGGTATTTTTCACTAATTCGTGTCCAAATTCACGACTTTTTATCACTATTTTCACTAATTGTGAGCCTGGAAGGTTGGCAGCTATGTCTATGGTTGCAATTTGGAGCTTGAGTCTGACACCTGGGAGTTGGTTTTAACAGTGATATATGCTCGGTTGGTGTGACCTATTGTCATGGCACTGGACCTGGTTTTGGCAGGGTTGGTTTCCTTGTCCTTGTGGCCAGTATTGCTTCCCTTATACAATCATAATCACTCTTATTGTTTATATGCTCAATAGGCAGCATTCTGTTACAAACCATATGTTATCTCTAATTTACTGATGGGTAAAATGGGTCTAATTCCATGCCACTAGCTTGCAATGAACCTTGGCAAATTGTTTATTCACCTTGGCTTCACACAAAATTTTGTTGGGTAATACAAAATGGATCAGTTACTATGACTTCATTTAATAAAACTGACATGACAAGAACTATGATTAGTCTGTTTCCAGACAAAACAAGTCCATAGTTAAGTTTTGTTTGTTAGGCCTAGACTTGTTTTATTTTTCATGAAATTTGTTTTTAACTTACAAATTCAAAATCACTTAACAGTGATTCCATTATATCATTTTGTAGGATGACGGAGCACCATCAGACAAGATAAAGGGTCTCATACAACGGATTAAGCAAAGAGATCAGGATACCTATGAAAAGTTTAAGGAATGTTTGGTCCTTGCCAAACAAGGAGATTTAAAAGACATGCTGGAAGAAGAGGAGGAAAGAGTTGCCATAAATAAGGACATAGGTTGGTTTTTAGCTCACTTGGTTGTAAACCCAACTGAGTTTATCTTGGATCCAGTATCTGCCATTTGTCATCTATCTTGTGTTTATCAACAGCTGATAGTTAGAAATTGTCGAAAACCAATAATTAATTTCATCCAAACTTGGCAGACATCATCCTACAAAAAGGTATTAGTTTTGCTTGTAGTTATATGGCACAGCAATGTAAGTAGATTATTTAGTACTGAGGAGTAAAGTGCTATAACCAAAGATATGCTGCAGAAGCTGTCAGGCTGATAATATGGTAGCATTTTAGGCCTCACCCTTTCAGTTATATAGAACTTCCTGTTCAGAATGCCTCTGTTTAGTTAAAATGACTATCACTTTATCTAAAACAAGTGAAATTGGCTTCTTAGTAATTAGACAGACTGTCCTCTAATTTATCTAGTCCCACATTGAATGTCACCTTTAGTCCCAATACCAAACACTATTCTCAGAAGCCAAATCTATTAGACTTTCTGGCATATGCCTTTGCCCTCGCCACAAGCCAGACTTTATTCTACCTTCTGGCACGTGCTTCAGTCCTCACCACAAGCCACTTTATTCCACTTTCTGGCATATGCTTTAGACCTCACCACAAGCCAAACTTTATTCTACCTTCTGGCATATTCTGTAGACCTCACCACAAACCTAACCTTATTCTACCTTCTGGCATATGCTTTAGACCTCACCACAAACCAAATTGTATTCCACCTTCTGGCATATGCTTTTTACCTCACCAAAAAACCAAACTTTATTCCACCTTCTGGCATATGCTTTTGACCTTGCCACAAAACAAACTGTATTCCACCCTCTGGCATAAGCTTTAGATCTCACCACAAACCAAGCTTCTATTTCCCCTTCTGGCAAATGCTTTAGACCTCACCAACAACCAAACTTTATTCTACCTTCTGGCATATGCTTTCGACCTTGCCACAAAACAAACTGTATTCCACCCTCTGGCATAAGCTTTAGACCTCATCACAAACCAAGCTTCTATTTCCCCTTCTGGCAAATGCTTTAGACCTCACCAACAACCAAACTTTATTCTACCTTCTGGCATATGCTTTCGACCTTGCCACAAAACAAACTGTATTCCACCCTCTGGCATAAGCTTTAGACCTCACCACAAACCAAGCTTCTATTTCCCCTTCTGGCAAATGTTTTAGACCTCACCAACAACCAAACTTTATTCTACCTCCTGGCATATGCTTTAAACCTCACCTGGAAGCAGCAAATTTTAATCTGCAAATACTTTAAAATTCTGTATTCCCAGATTATCAACTTGGTTATCTATACTTCACATAGTATTTATCCTTGCTAGTTCAAAATGGTGCAAATTTAATGGGAACAGAGCCTGTTTTTGGCAAAATAAATCCCTATAAACAGACAGTTCAAATGATGGTGACAAGTTAGCGGCATCAGTTGTAAAACCCTGTGACATCATGTAATTAATCAGCTGGAGACAGTGGTTAGTTAGCTTGTGTCATCATGTAGAAGGAGCATTAAGTTCTCAACATTTGTCTAAATAAAGTCAGTTTAGTCACTAAGATAGCACATAATTAGGTTCTCACAAATTCAGTTGCATCACCATATCAGTTAATTAATTCATCATGTTTGAATAGAACAAGGTACACAACTTATAATTGCACTGGTAATGAATTTTAAAGATCAATGTAATTTCACTTGACAAAATGTTATAGATTTTACTTTTTTCTTATATAGTTACTTCTGATAGTCATTTACCAATAATCACATTGATCAACATTTTATATCTTGCATCATTTATAGACAAAATATTTTCATACAGTTTTGTATAAAACAAAGCAATACCATACACCATTTGTTTCTATTCAAGTTATGTGACCTTGTTGATTTGGTTTGGTGTTTTAAAGCACAGCAGCACAAGTAGACTATTTTTAGTACCAAGGCAGTCAAAGTAAAGTGCTGTGCCCAAGGGCACACCATGATATTTAACCAAGGTTGATCCAAACCCACACCTGTTTGGTCCAAGTCTAGCATGCTAACAACTGAAGCACCTTTACTCCTTGTATGAGCTATGGAACCAGTCTATTTGCGGTAGAGTATTAAATACCGTGTGTAAGAAATTGAATACCTTTTTAAGAAAATCCAAATAGCCAATTGTCTGGAATTAATAACCATAATGTTATATGTGATCATACATATGGGAGTATGCAACACTAGGCTTTAAAGTAACATGTGTACCAGTTCTATTTCATTACTGTCAGTAGATATTTTGTGTTTCCAGACCCTTATATTCCATGCAATAATGTGTTTTCACTGGGATTTGGCTAATTTTCCATGAAAAAGTATCAATTTCCTGGAAACTTTGGACAACCAGGATTTCAAACATCAATTGTTTTACACAGGACAGCAGAGTTTCACTAAGCTTTTCATTCCAGGAAAACCAGATTTCACTTTTCACATTGTTTATAGTTAGCTTTAGTGGTCATAGATCAGAAGATCTTATGGGATTGTGTGTTGTCAGACATCCATTGTTCATCCTTCCATTAGGACAAGTTTGGTTTTTGCTAATTCTCATAAAGTCATTGGAGGATTGCCATGAAACATTACACACACAATTATCACATGGTCTAGCCCAGGCATTGGGTGACCGCTCCGGTGGCCTAGTGGTTAGTGCATCCGCCTCAGATGTGGGAGGTTGTGTATTTGATCCCCTGGCCGAGTCATACCAAAGACTTATAAAAATGGTACTAACAGCTGCCTCGCTTGGTGCTCAGCATTAAGAGGTTAGTGTCAGGACTGCTTGGCCTGGTGTCAGGATAATGTGACTGGGTGGAACATCATGCTACATGTCTGCAGCATGATGCCCCAGTGCTAGATATCACTATAAACTGCCACACTGCAGACATTGTAGCGATATGACTGGAAAATTGTTAAAGCTATGATAAAAATCCAAATCACACACTCAGGCATTGGGCAACTTCCTCCAGGGTGCTGGCTGGATAAGTGATTTATAAAGCTACACCCAATGATGTCAGTTAAGGGGTAAAACCAGGTCTTAGCCTAGAAGTTTGCCCATCCCTTGTCTAGCTGGTCCTAAATGAAAATGTTGCTGCTTAGAGATCCAGTATAGCCATCACAGTGGCCATCTTGAAAATCTTGTTATTGCTTCTTCTCCTGAATGGAAAATCATGTTCACATGGGGTTTACACAAAGATGTCTTATGATCTTTTGTTGGTTTTAGATGAAATTAGTGCTAATCTAATACCCAGTATGGCCGCCATACTGGCTGTCTTAAAATATTATCACCACTCCTTCTGAATACATTGCTCCCATGATAATTTGAAAACCTGCTTTTAATGCATGGTCTGACATGGATCCAATTTTTAAAAAGGAAAATATAAACAAATGGCTGCTATATGTTGATTTTGAAGAAAATCACAATCAGAATTGGTAAATGAAACACTGATCTATTGCTTGTTTTATCATTGAAAATGGTGGCCAATGCCATAAATGTTATAGACAACATCATGAATTTATAAGTTTTAATAAGAAATCACATATTTTGATATATTTTATTTGAAATATATTTTCTCAGTACACTAAATATTAATACATGTATATGGCAAAATAGCAATCAATGAAAAATTCTGGTAAATGCTAACAGATGTCAACATTTTGAAGAAAAAAAAACACCATTTAAATGAGTCTTGTCAGGTGAAGTTCAAGTTGTAATGTTTTAATTCTGTTTTATTGTAAACAGCATAATTGTGGCATCTTCTCTTCTATTAAAATGAGTCAATTGACCATCACATCAATATCCATGAGTACTTCTGTGAGAACCTAATTAAGTTCCAGCAGTGGTTGATCTACAAATTGGCAAAGTATTTGTTGCATTGTAAAATTCGATTAAAAGAGACCTTTGTTGTTTTCTGCGTGTTAAATATGTCTTTTGTATCAAATCAAGGAGGTACAATAAAATAGTTAAAAGGTATGCAAAGGCTATTTGTAGTCACTATCATGTCTCAAAATCAATTGATTTTATTGACTAATTGAACATGGTTTTAAATATTATGTACTTGACATCCTTAAATTGTATATTTTAATCAGTAATGTATCCTAATCATATGATATGGTCATGGAGACTAAAGAAACCAAGTGATGGGCATAACGTGTAAATGAAAAGCCATGTATCATAGATAGGGTTCACAATGGTGAACTGAGATCGAAAGTTTGTAGTGAACTCAAAATTACTAAGTTGAGACTCTGAGATTGACACAGAATGAGCAGAAATTTCAGAATTAATTGCATGATGTTAATTCTGATCACAGATTCAAATTGCACAGATTGCAAATGATACAGAATTAGATGATGCTGTGCACACCAGGTTCACACAGCAACATAAATAAGGTGTTCCTATATCTGGAACAATCATTGAGGCCCAGGCAGAGAAAATGGCAAAAAGTATGGATAATGACTCTGATTTCATGGCAAACAATGGATAGCTTTGGATATTTCAGCACTGACGTAGAATAAGACAAAATTTGTTGTCAGAAGAGATATTCTCAGTGAATCAGGCAGTAAAATATGAAATGATACTTGTCAAGTCTGTCACAAACTGCAAATATTATTGTGCTCTCATTTGTGTCTTATTTTATTTTAAAATCTTTTTGACCCATTCAGTTCATGTTTGGTAATGATTAACCTTTGTGAATTTATTGTTTTACATTCTGCTGTAACTATATCTATCTTTCTATCAATCAGTATGATCAGTCTGTCTATCTAGTGACAAAAGAATAAAATGAATGAAAGCAACACAAGTTTCAACTGTGTTGTTTCTTGATATGAATGTCAATCTTTTTTCTGAAGAAAGATATCTGGTTTCATTTTGAATAAACAATAAAACTAGAATGGATCCAATTCAACACAACAAGCAGTGAAGAAATGTACAGTATGTTTAATGTTACACATGGTAAGTGTACTGAGAGTGTGGAATTTTTAACAATGTCTTAAAGCTAATTTATGAAAAAGAACAAACTACAACACCATAAAGAGATATTTATTCACAGTTAATTTCACCATGATTTCTGTTAGAAACCTATGGTCTTAAAATAAGTAACAAAAAGAAGTGAAACCAACAAGTTTAGTAAAATCAACAAATTTATTTCTCTAACTTATAAAGTAAAAATTTAAGAGGAGCTGACAGTATTGAAGATTAAATCCCAAATAATCCTAGATATTCTATCACAAGTCCAAATTATATAGTGTTCCAAATGAATTCCAGTGTTGAATGTACTGATGTACCAGTAATTTTGAATAGGTTGATGTACCAACAGCCATGAATTATCCCAGTAATATAATCCATAATGTCTCTGTATGATCCTTAAATAGTATTTTAGTTCAAAAAGGTCAGTGAGCACTTTGTACTTCCAGTGAATAATTTTTAAATAAATGATTCCTCTCAGGTTGTATCTGAACACAACTGAAAATAATCCCACAGACTGATCTTAAGGTAGGATTGAATAATTTTGTTTACTACAGCCTGATATAAAAATGTAAGACAGTACAAAATGACCAGGATGTGGGTCAAAAGTTCTCTTCCAGAACACTCCAAGTTTGTAAATAAGGTAAGACCTTGAACTCAGATATCAGTAAACAACCTTTTTATAATTTACAAACATGATAAAGAGAAGGTATACACCAAAACTGTGTTCTCAATCCTGGACAAAGGTTAAGCACAAAATGCAGATTAAATATACTTAACAGATTACAAAATGAGTATTCAGCAATGTAATTTGCCACCCACCCCATACTTTTGCCTTCCTCTGTCAATTTCTATCCCTTTAATATGTTTTTTAAAGGTCTCTCAGTAATTTGCGCCCTTGCTTATTGTGCAGTTGATGCTTTTGGACTCCATGAGTTATTGAAGAAGCAGTGCAGATGGTCATCCAAGCATGGAGTTCTCGCCAATAGATTTCTTATGCTGTTTACTTGGTTGAAATGAAAATGGTGTTTATCGAATGTCCAAAATGGATGCCACACTGGCCAGCTTGAAAATCTTGTTATTGCTACTTCAGATCTCCTGATTGAAAAGTGATATTGCTATGGGATTTGCACCAAAGGACTGCTTCTTCTGCTTCTTTTGCTGCATAGTTGGTCCAAAATAAAAATTGTGTCCGTCTGATGTCCAATATGATAATGTTATCACCCATCCTCCTGACTTAATGGTCATATGAACATGGGATATTTACTAACTAGCTTCAGTTGATGTCTACTTGGTCAGACATTCTTGAAAATCTTGTTATCACCATTTCTCCACAATAAATGGTCATATCGACATGACGTTTTCGTTTTCATTTAAAGAATTATGATGATGTCTTGATGGTCACAAATAAAAATGATGCTTTTCTGACTCCTAATATGACTCCTGCAGTAGCCATTTTGAAAATCATATTATCATTATTGTCCTAGATGGAGTGTCATAAATGACATGGCGCTTTCACCAAAAGACTTCATTTGGTGACTAGTTGGTGCAAATTAGACATGGTACCAATCTAATATTGAATATAGCCACTATTTGATCCATCTTTAACATCATATTATCATTACTCCACCAAAACAGAAATTCATTAAGATGGGATTTCTGCCTTAAGACTTAACTCTTTGGTCCCAAATGAAAATGACATCCAGTATGTCAAGCACAGCAGGTTATTTAAAAGTATTCTTTTTGCTGAAGAATATCAAAGATAGTTTGAACACTCATTAAAAGAAAAGATATGGTCTGATCTTGAATTCTTACAGATTGTTTTCAGCCATTGAAGCATTGGTATCTTTAAGGAATTCTTGTTATCAGCTTTCAAACGTGTAACATTCTTCAGGTCTTGATGGTTTGAATTCTTTACGTGATTTGACACATAATGAAAAACTGGTTTGAGACTGAGAAAAGAAATTTTCTAAAACTGTAAAATGTGTCAGCTGCAGGAAATGCTTGCCAGTTTAATTGAATCATAAGGCTATTATTATTATTATTATTATTATTGCTATTATCACTTCCAAAAATCATTTAGCTGGTGTTTCAAATAGGAATTTCAAATCTTTTCTGGATGAAGGATACATATGAGTAAATTATTTGCAGTTTAAGCTTATAAATCAGATATATTTTTTCTCTAACTACATTTGAAATATTTTGAAAGTTTACTCTTGGATAGATCACACACGGTCTTTAAATATGCTTTGCTAATCTTACTACAAAAATACGGTGATTTTACAAAACATAAACAGCATGGTCTGTGAGCACCAAATTCATCTTCATTTGAAGTTAACTCTTGTGATTACTGTGTTAAATTTTTTTAACAAAATAATGAATGTCATGACAAAATATTTCATGATATGAACATTATGGAGAGCAAAACTGAAGAAAAAGCCTGCAAGATTTTGTCCAGAAAAATATTTTTGGCATTTAAACATTTAATTTTTAATTATAAAAATGTTCTGTTTTGTTTCTTCAGAAACTGTTCCAAAGAGAAGACCAGAGAGTGATGGACTGAAACAGCTTAAAAGTAAGTCTGAACACATACATGTACACATGCACATATATATGATTATTTTATTAAGCTCACTTCTCATTGGCCTCGTTGGCCTAAAAGGACAGTTCAACTTATATGATGTCATCAAGGGCCACAAAGGAGAGTTGGTCTTATAAACCTACTGGGTAATCCTCTGAACATTAGAAAATTAGTAGTAGTGGTACTAGTTTTGATTGTTTGGTCTCTGTCAATTGTCCCAATCCATTTACATCAGCTTTTTTACCACACTAAATAAAAAAGTTACTTTATTTTCATCAAACTTGCAATGTGGGCACATTATTACTTTTAAGTGTTATGATGCCTAGTTCTTCTTTATGGCACGAGGTTGTCCATCAGTATGTCCATCCAAGTTCATTTCTACACAGTCAAGAACTCAAGTTGGTTGCTTCCACTTCGGGTAAGATAGAACCCTATCAATTTCTGGCTGAAAAGGTCAAGGTCAAGGTCACTGGAAGAAGAAAAATAGTTTTTGCACAGTAACTCTTGTACTTCACCATCTACAGTTCCCTAACGTTGCTTTTTGGCTGGTTTACACTCTGTTTTTTCAGCTTCAAAAGCTTACATATAAAGTCACTACAAATAAAATAATTAGAATTGTTTCTGCACAGTAACATCAATTCTGTATCATGTACATCAACTGAATTTTGGACTTAATGTACTTGGGATGGGAAAAAGTATATTGATATTGAGATCAAAGGGTCAAATTCCATGGTCACTGTGGTACAGTAACATTTGTTCTACATCACAGACTTGTGGATGGCTTGCAGTTAGAATAAATACAAAATCTGATTATTTGATTTCAGATCATATGAATACCTAATGTTGGCATGAGAGGTCTCTTTTATTAGTTTACTGAAAATCTTATTTTTATAAATACGGCTGTGTTGGGGGCTTTGAGAGTCAAAAATCATGTTGTTTACTTGACATTCTGGAATAGTATGAAATTACAGGCATTGGGGTGACTGTGTCACCTGAGTTACCCTAAGCTTGGATGCAGTTGTAGAAATCCTCTTGACATTCTGGAAGAGTATGAAATTACAGGCACTGGGGTGACTGTGTCACCTGAGTTACCCCAAGCTTGGATGCAGTTGTAGAAATCCCCATGATAGCAATGCTGTCTCAATGCAAAACACCAAAAGGGACCTGCTTGTTTGCAGTTATTTAAAATTAACTGAGATTTTGAAGATATAACCAGGCATTTGTATGTTAAGGGATTGGAAACTTTCTCCCATCTTGTTTTATATTGTGTTTGCCATAGCTGTTGCATAAAGTTACCTGGACAAGTGCACTATGCTGCTACATACATGTGCTATATTTTAGTCACTATCAGAAACACCAATCATTTGATTTTAATGCCATGAACTGTGGTTAGTCAAGTAGGTGACAGTTACTAAATTGGACACAATATAGTGTGCTTAACAATCCACCTATCATTTAATCTCATGGACTACTAATGGTAGATTAATAAGGTCCACAGATAGCCGTGTTAGGTGGACAGTAATGTGTTGCCCTTTATCTTGTAATCACATAGTCAGGTAGTGTCCAGGATCAGATTATGCTAAGGAACAACTTTTCTTGATAACTAAATTCAGACTCAAGGCAAAGGCAGATCCACTCCTTTTTATAGTGGGTCTTGAATTGTAAGAATATATTGGATGTTTCAAAACCTCAGCAGCTAGAATGAATAAAAAGAGCCAAGAAAGAGACCATTTACTGTTTTCCTAATTGTACATGCACTGTATACATTCTCTTTGGCTAGCAGCAGGGTTGCATGTAGGTTTTTAAAATTCAGACCATTTGGATCCTTACCTTTACCCTCATGTAACAGAACAGATAACGCAGTTTAGGACAAATCAGAAGATTCAGAAAATTTGGTCAGGGGTTTTTACTTCAAAAGAGGCAGGAGATTTTCAGTGCAATGCATCTTTGATTTTTTAATCCCACTGAGGAACTAAAGCTTGATTAGCTGTGTGAGTAGTTTTTGTCTGTATGAGAACTTTATTTTGACTAGATCTGAAAAAGATCTGCTACCATAAACAGGATATTATGTTAGGCTGTAAAGTGGGCAAACAGTGTCTCTTAGCATCCATGTTTGACACTGATTCCACTAATATGGATTTCAGTGATTTTTTAATATGCTGCATGATACATCGTGTCATTTTAGCCATCATAGATTGTAAAAGCAGCAGAATGTATATCTATGTCCTTTTAAGTTGATAGCACAATCCCTGAAATTCCTGGCTCAGTTAATCATTGAATTTTGTATGCTATTTTGGATGCTTACATTTTGGTGTTTAGAACTGGGTGATGGCACACACTTAGACAATTCCACAAACTTTTTAAATACTCAAGCCAAACTAACCCTGTTTTGATATGTTGTTTAAACTTTATAGTAACGTAAGCCAACCAAACTCAGTTAATCTCTTTAGTCCTTTATGGCATTACATTTGATCTCACTTAGTATAATGCCTGTTGACAAACTTTGAACACTGAAACTGACCCTGCCTACAGATTTATAGGGGTAATAATTTTTTATATGTTGCATGAAATTAGCAACTAAATCATCTTGCCCTACTTAAGCTAGTTCACAGTCACATGATCACAGGCATTATTACTGTAAATATAATGCACTGGAGTAAAGTATGAAAAGAATGGATTGTTGTTTGTTCAAACATAATATTGTGTAGAATAAAAATTTTCAGGATGTCAGTAAGGTTTACCTGTATGCTTCTGCAACTGTGGTTTGGATCAAGTCTATTATACCCCTGTGGGCATAGCAACCATGGTTTTGGATCAGGTCTGTAATAGACCCCTGTGGGTAGTGCAACTCTGGTGTTGAATTAGGTCAGCTGTTATACCCCTATGGGCAGTGCAGCTGTGGTTGTGAATCAGGTCTATTATACCCCTATGGGCAAATCAGCTTTGCTTTTGGATCAAGTCTATTATACATACTCCTACTGAATGTGCAAAGCAGCTGTGGTTTTGGATTAGGGCTACTATACACCTATGGGCAAAGCAGCTGTGGTTGTGAATCAGGTCTATTATACCCCTATGGGCAAATCAGCTTTGCTTTTGGATCAAGTCTATTATACGTACCCCTACTGAATGTGCAAAGCAGCTGTGGCTTTGGATTAGGTAATTTATTACCTCTATGGGTAAAACAGGTTTGGGGCTAATAGCTTGAAGAGCATGTACTTGTGTACATCGTTTAAGATGCACATCGCAAAACCGTTTAGAGCAGGCTGTATTTCAACACCTGTTAGGTCAGCAATAGATGTGCTGTTTACATTTATCACCTCCATATTGGTGTCATGAGGCTGTTATAAGTAATGTTATTACATATCAATAAAATCATCAAATTTTACAATGGTTGATCTGGCATTCAGTACATATTTATATATTACACAACTAGCTAATTGGAACTAATTTGGTGACATCCATGTGTAGAATTGAACTTCTATAACTTCCAATTTAATTTGAACTAAACTCATGCAGTAAAGTTACAAATATGTTAAAAGCATAAAAGATGGTATGTATTATATATATATATATATATATATATATATAAAGTCTTTTACTTTGATATTGTTCTTGTGGGTCGGTGGTTATTTCCGTGGTTTTCCCGGGTTGTTCCTCCACCAATAATACTGGCCGCCATGTATAGCCTATCATGTGCTGAAAAATGGCGTTAAACCCTACAACAACAACAACCTTGATATTATTTTGTGGGAAGAACTCGCTTAATCTGGCTTATAAATATGTCTTGGCCTAATAACCCAGATGTACTTGATGTATCCTTGCACCATATCAAAAACCCATTCATTCTGCTGAATCAGGTAAGTAGTTTTGTGTATATACATAATAGATTTAAGATTATTGCACATTATACATACACAGTGTTCATTGTAGAAATAGAAAAGTGTAGTTTAATGGCCCCTACCAGATCAAAAATGTTGTCATTTATGAATTGAAGGGTGGCAAATAGCTTATGTACATCTTGTTTGTCAAAGAAATCCATACATGTCATTATCATATGCACTTGTGTTGTGGATTTATTAATTTATTGAATAATTAATAAATTAAATTATCATAGAGTATGTGCCCAATTTAATCAAATTCCCTAAGATATTTCTGTCAGCCAGTGAAAGCTTGGGATGCACTCAGTTCAGTTTAAAATCAACTGTAGTGATCATTTATCTTTATTTTCTTAGTGACCTTTTTATGTGCCATATAGCGCCATGCAGGGAAAACGTTCTTGCACCAAAGTTGAACAATAAGGGTCATAGTTGCAAGGGTGCAGTCTAAAATCAGCCCTCCATACATTATTGTCTGTGTGTAGAAGTTATCTCATTTAATAGTAATATTCCAATACTACAGTCAACAGTAGATATGCTTGTCTACATTTATCATCAGTGCAATAATATCGTGAATGCACTAAAGTTATTTGTACATCTGTTGAAACCTGTCTCAAGAGACAAGTCCTTCTCCAAAATCATTGGTGGCCTTTCATGAGAGTTGATTGTTGTTGTTGTTGTTCTCGGGTTTAACGCCATTTTTCAGCACAAGATAGGCTATACATGGTGGCCACTATAACTGGTGGAGGAAGAACCCCGGAAAACCCAGGGAAGAACCAACGACCCACAAGAAGCTACTGGCATGCTTTCCCACGTACCCATGTTAGCCGAGCCTTGGACTTGAACCAACGCAGACAGAGGTGAGATGGCAGTGAACCGGAACGGTGAGCGCTTTAGACCACTCGGCCACTTGGGGCCCCGCATGAGAGTTGATAAAAATATATAATACCATTGATCTGTACATAAATAATCAGTTGTTTCTTGATAGGTGGTCTTCCAAAAAAGTTGTCTTTCAGGGGAGGTTTTATTGTAATAGATTGAAGATACACAATTTTCATATATTTTTTTAATAATTAAAACACTATATAATGCATTTTCAAAATGTTATGAAAATATAACTATTACTTTTGTTTTATTAGTTATTTAGGGTGAAGCAATACACCTGTGCCATATATTGATATGTTTCACAATATAGGTTTCAATATAATACATTATAGATACACATCAACTTGATCTTCTTTTCTTCTTTAGAAGGGTTGTCATTGGAAGGTTGGTCCCATTTTATGTGTGTTGACATATTGGTTTTATTTCCAGTATGCATATTACATAGATTTATCATCTGTTAATTCATTGCCATTTCCATCCTTGACATGATAACAAAAATACTACCAAACAGACTACAGTTGTCAGTTATTTAATGCAACCTTTTAGGATGTTCAATTTGATTGGATGTAGGACTTGTCTTGGTCACCCTCTGTTTTGCACTGCATGGATGCTTTGAAAACTTCTTACTAACAATTTCATGATTTCACTTAAATTTTGGAAGGCATTATGGTGTGATCTTCAAAACAGAAAAAATATTGTCGCTTTCTTATGAAAGGAAAATCTTATCTAGAACTAAATCTTTCACATTGTATGTTGTGCAGATGCAAAACACTGTCATAGCCACAGGCATTAGTTTGTGTTTGTAAATAGGACAACTATTGACAGCATCTACTCCACTTTGTAAAGTTAACGCAAGGTGGCCACCTTGTGTGGTTTGAAATCTGTCCCTAACCATTTTGTGTGGATTTTATTTACCTCATCAGTGTTCAGTCTCAAATTATGTATATCAGGGTTATATCGGGAGACATTACTATGTATAATTTAAGATATCTTTTAATTGCTACTTTTTTGTTAAATTTCTCCTTTGGTTTTTATCTATTTGGAGTGAGTTTGTACATCAATAGTTCTGGTGTGTCATGCTACATTGTTCTGAATGGTGGCTATTGTATATGCTGCACAGAAATACAAATTAATCACCTTTCAGAATTCAATGTAACATATTTTAATGTAACATATTTTTTGAGTGACGCACCAGAAGTTTCATTTTCAAATTTTGCCCAAGTACTTAAGATATGAAGCAACAGGAAATGTGTAAATGTGATTGTTAATGATCAGGAAAGTACTTCAGTTGTATGTGGGAAAGAACTTTGGAATTTCCCCATTACGTGGATGTATGTTATCAGTGAATGAACATAGTGAGAGGATAAATTAATTAGCATGGAATCAGTGGGTGAAAGAGACAGATTTTAAACCACATCACCTTATGTTACTTTGTGGAAGGCTAGTTATGCTTTTTTACTGAAACAAAATGAGTGCCTGCTCCCATGATAACTATCTCAGATGAATTCTGAATTATTTTAAAGACTAAAAAGGTAAATGACAAATAATTATTCATTACTGTGGAAGAATAAAGCAACCATCATAGGGTAAGTATCATTGTGCATTAATTCTTTACCGTTGTATTGATACACATGTATGTGTTTTGGTATGATAAAGTATTGATGCATTGATAAATTGACAAATCATTTCATCCCTATTATTTATTACTAATTCCATACATGTCCTCATTCAGTGTATCTTATGTCTGTTCATAGTAATACTAGTGCAGGAGATTTAACAATTTCCAGACAGTACTCTGCAATCTATTAATGTGGATGAATTATATTTGGATACGCAGTTTGTACTGTACATTTATTATATTACAATGTCTTGTTTTTTTCTCCAGTTATTCAGATAGATTTACAGCATTTTTCTTTATTTCCGTGTTTTATTGTGAGAATATTTTAATGCCCACTCAGTGTGCATGCATCCTTCTGTCCACCACCACTCCTAAATTGCTAGGTGGAAATTAACCAGACTTAGTACATGGAGTGCTTGTGTTGCAACCATCTGCATATATTTTTGTTCCTCCCATAGCAGTTCCTGGGAGGATGAAAAAGATCATGACTAAAAAAATAATGGTGACATGTTTTTAATACTTGTCAATGTTGTGCATGCATTTCATGGAGGAAAATACATGATACACTGAAAATTTTATAAGAGTCACCTAAGGGTAATGCTTGCTCTGATATAAAGATGGCTGGTATATGACGGTTAATTTTATGTGAAATGTGTTATATTGGGTCATGGAAAATGTGGTTGTCATAGAAAGGTGGCTGTTGTAGACTGGCAACTGTTAAAGCAGGACTCTGGATTGTAACCATTGGGTCACGATTTGGAAGGAGGGGTTATGGTTGTGGAAATAATGTCATAAAAGGCTTAGAGATTTGTCATGATGGGTCATGAAAGTAGTTTTGGCTTGGAGGGGTGGTAGTTGTTGTTCCAAGGAAAACTCTGATAAACTTTTCCTTTTCATTGAATCTTGTTTTCACCTAGGTCAGACAGAGGATAAACTTCATACAGTTAGAAGACTAAGATGCATTCCAACAACACAGGCAGCAGAAGCTAAGAAACTGCTAGAGGAGAAAAGGTCTGTTGTCATTAAAGGAAACCCAGGAGAAGGAAAGACAACAATAGCCCTTCATCTGATAGATGATGAAATGTATAGAGATAGGCGTGTGGTGGTTTATTGTCTGAGTGATTGGAAGACAGTGGACACAGATTGGGTAGATATTGTTGTGGTGGAGGATATACTAGGAAAATATGACTTTGACCCTAGCTGTCTGCAAGAGTGGATAGTATATCTACCTACCATACAGGAACATATAGACACAGGAAAGTTACAAGTCATCATTACCACCCGAACTGACATACTGGCAAAGGCTTACTCCAATGTAGGATCACTAAAACTATTTTCTGATCATTTGTCACTAACACTGTCATCAAAAGATCTAAATAAGTTGGAGAAGATGAGCATTTTGAATAGAGAGCTTCAGAGGCATAACAAAAACATGAATGAAGATGTAAAAGAAAAATGCATTGCTACTTTTAGTGGATTGATTGGCTTTCCACAGTGCTGTTTACTATTTGCATCGGACAGTAACTTATTTGACAGAGGACCTGAGTTCTTTAGATCTCCAGAAAAAATGTTTTATGTAAATATCAGTGAGTTAAAGAATGAAATATTCATATCTCTGGCATTTCTCTTTTGTCATGGCAAGATATATGAGGAGTATTTATCACCTGAAACCATGCCCAAATCCAGCAATGATTTATTCATGGAACTGGCTTCCCATCTCCATATTTCAAAAAAGAAGGCAGACATCACATTACTGAGAGATGCTTATGAAAATTTTGGGGGGATGTACATTGAGAAATCAATTTCAAATGAAATCATTAAAGGGGTTTCAGTTAAAAGACCCTGCACCTGGTTCTCTCATGCTACAGTCTGTGAGGCAGTAGGACAGGTCTTAGCAAAACGTTCTTTAGAGATGGTTGTAAAACATGGAGACCCTGAATATTTATATCAGAGGACCTACACTGGAGAAGCCAAGAACAAAACTTCAGAGAATGTGTTTTTACCTGTATCTATGTATTTACCTTTGGCAGAGCGGATGGTTCATGATGTTGTAGAGAAAACACTTGTAAGGAGTGTTGCAAAACATTCGGTTTTCAAACAGAATGAGTTTTTGATGAAACTGAAAGATGTGTTGCACAAAGGTAATGTTATCAAGGACTTTTTCATGGCTAATTCATATTCTAAATATAGATTCAGGGATTCTTTGATGACTTATTCAAGATTATTTTGTCAAGATTTATCAGAAGGAGAGTGTTTGACATTTTTGCAGTATGTATTACAAAGTGATGAAGGCACAGTCAAATTAGTGTACAGTCATTTCATGGAATTCTTTAAATGCACACATAATAACAATCCTGACTGTTGGCAGTGTAAAGAGAAGCAGAATGTACTGGAATTAGCACTATATTATCACTTGTTTGAGATTGCAGACAAACTAATTACTATGAATGCCTGTTATACACATGTAAGCCTCTGTAATGCTGCCAAACATGGTGACCTCAGCAGAGTTCAGACTGTCATGGAGGACTTAAAGAGGAGTCAGGTGTTTGATCCAGAATGTTATGAGGCAAAAAAGGCATTATGTAGAGCCTATCTCTCAAGAAGCCAGGATGTAATAGAGATTTTATTACAAGAAGGGATCATGCTAGATACCATGCATGTAGTACATGCTGTACAACATGGAGATATCAATATTTTAATGAAGGTAGTGGGACATCTGAAAGATCATAATAAGTGGCATCCACATGAAAGCAAATCTGGGCCTTTCTACAAGCCTGATATATATTCAGGTCGAATTGCAAACACTGCATTTGCTTATGATGAATGTTTAGGTTCCACAGCACTGTACATAGCCTATTGTAAGGAGAAGTTTGATATGGTAGATTATCTTCTGCAAAATGAAGCAAAAGTATCAATGGCCATGCTTGCTGCTGTGACAGAACATAGTTCAAAGGAGGCTGTTGATAGAGTGATACAAGATTTAAAAGTCAGTTGTATTTGGGATCCCCATTGTGATGATGCATCTCAAGCATTAGGAAATGCTTATGGGGCACAAAAGTATGATGTGTGTGATATGCTGATTCAGGAGGGGGTCTTAATGACAGTGAAAAATCTAAGACATGTGGTGGGGAAATTTAAGATATCATTAAAAGCTGTAAAGAAAGCAGTGACATACTTAAAAGACACTAACAGTTGGGATCCCAAGTGTAATGATGCATCAAAAGTATTAGAAGCAGCTTATATGTTTCATAATTATGATGTGTGTGATCTGCTGGTTCAGGAGGGTCAGTCTCGGTAACAATGAAGCTTGTTCCTCATGTGATATTGAGATCACTGGATTATGTGAAAACAGTAGTGAAACAGTTGAAGGATACTGACAATTGGGATCCTAAGTGTAATGATGCTTCACAAGCATTAGGAAAAGCTTATGGAGCAAAGAAGTATGATGTGTGTGATCTGCTGATTCGGGAGGGAGTCTCACTGACAATGAAGATTCTTCCATATGTGGTTGGTGGAATTGAGAGATCATTGGAAGCTGTTAAGAAAGCAGTGCAACATTTGAAAGACACCAAGAATTGGGACCCCAATTGTGAAGATGCATCAAAAGCATTAAAAGAAGCTTATAGAAGAAATAAGTATGATGTGTGTGATCTGCTGATTCAGGAGGGAGTCTCACTGACAATGAAGAATCTTCCACATGTGTTTGGTGGATTTGAGATATCATTGGAATCTGTTAAGAAAGCAGTGCAGCATTTGAAAGAAACCAAAAATTGGGACCCCAATGGTAAAGATGTGTTTCTCACATTAGAGTTGGCTTATATGTTACATGAGTATGATGTGTGTGATCTACTGGTTCAGGAGGGAGTCTCATTGACAATGAAGCACGTTCCTCATGTGATATTAAGATCATTGGATAATGTGAAAACAGTAGTGAAACAGTTGAAGGATACTGACAGTTGGGATCCCAAGTGTGATGATGCTTCAGAAGCATTAGCAGAAGCTTATGGAGCAAAGAAGTATGATGTTTGTGATCTGCTGATTCAGGAGGGAGTCTCACTGACAATGAAGATTCTTCCAGATGTGGTTGGTGCATTTGAGATATCATTGGAAGCTGTTAAGAAAGCAGTGGAACGTTTGAAAGACACCAAGAATTAGGATCCCAAGTGTAATGATGCATCAAAAGCATTAGAAGCAGCTTATATGTTTCATAATTATGATGTGTGTGATCTACTGGTTCAGGAGGGAGTCACAGTAACAATGAAGCATGTTCCTCATGTGATATTGAGATCATTGGATTATGTGAAAACAGTAGTGAAACAGTTGAAGGATACTGACAGTTGGGATCCTAAGTGTAATGATGCTTCACAAGCATTAGCAGAAGCTTATAGAGAACAGAAGTATGATGTGCGTGATCTGCTGATTCAGGAGGGAGTCTCACTGACAATGAAGATTCTTCCACATGTGGTTGGTGGATTTGAGATATCATTGGAAGCTGTTAAGAAAGCAGTGCAACATTTGAAAGACACCAAGAATTGGGACTCCAGTTGTGAAGATGCATCAAAAGCATTAGCAAAAGCTTATAGAGGAAATAAGTATGATGTGTGTGATCTGCTGATTCAGGTGGGAGTTTCACTGACAATGAAGAATTTTCCAGATGTGGTTGGTGGATTTGATATATTATTGGAAGCTGTTAAGAAAGCAGTGCAACATTTGAAAGACACCAAGAATTGGGACCCCAATTGTGAAGATGCATCAAAAGCATTAGCAAAAGCTTATAGAAAAAAGAAGTATGATGTGTGTGATCTACTGATTCAGGAGGGAGTCTCACAGACAATGAAGAATCTTCCACATATGGTTGGGGGATTTGAGGTATCATTGGATGCTGTTATGAAAGCAGTGCAGCATTTGAAAGACACCAACAATTGGGACCCCAATTGTGAAGATGCATCAAAATCATTAGCAAAAGCTTATAGAGCAAAGAAGTATGATGTGTGTGATCTGCTGATTCAGGTGGGATTTTCACTGACAATGAAGAATCTTCCACATGTGGTTAGGGGATTTGAGGTATCATTGGATGCTGTTATGAAAGCAGTGCAGCATTTGAAAGACACCAACAATTGGGACCCCAAGTGTGATGATGCAGCGAAAGCATTAGAAGAAGGCTATGGAGAACAGAAGTATGATGTGTGTGATCTGCTGATTCAGGAGGGAGTATCACTGACAATGAAGAATATTCCTGTTGTGGTGTACCGTGTATCAATGGAGAATGTTAAGAAGGCAATACACCATTTAAACAAGTATGATGTGTGTGACCTGTTCATTCAGGATCGAGGCTCATTGACAGTTAAGAATCTTCATTTGGCGAGGACATTTCAGGGGTCATTAGAAACTTTTAAGAAAGCAGTGGAACATTTGAAAGACCATGAGAATTGGGATGCCAGAAGTAATGAGGCATCTGAGGCATTAGCAAATGCTTATAGTGCACAGAATTATGATGTGTGTGATTTGCTGCTTGAGGAGTCAGTCTCACTGACAATGAAAAATTTTCCTGGAGTGGTGGGGGGATTTGAGGCATCATTGGACGTTGTTAAAAAAGCAATGCAACATTTGAAAGCCACTGAGAATTGGGATCCCAAGTGTGATGACGCATCTAAGGCATTAGCAAATGCTTATAGTAAACAGAAATATGATGTTTGTGATCTGCTAATTCAGAAGGGTGTCTCATTAACAATGCAGATTTTGGATGGTGTACTGGAAGGATTTCAGGTATCATTGGAAGCTGTAAAGAAAGCATTGCAGCATTTGAAAGACACTGACAGTTGGGATCCCAGTTGTGATCATGCATCTAAAGCATTAGAAAATGCTTACATTGTACAGAAATATGATGTATGTGATCTGCTGATTCAGGAAGGAGTCTCACTGTCAATGAAAAATCTTCCAGGTGTCATATACAGTGTATCACTGGAGTATGTTAAGAAAGCAATACAACATTTGAACAAATATGATTTGTTTGATCTTCTGGTTCTGAAGAGAGCCTCACTAGCAATGAAGAATATTCCATGTGTGGAAGGAAGATCGCAGGTATCATTGGAAGCAGTTAAAAAAGTGATTCAACATTTGAAGGACACTGACAGTTGGGATCCTAGGTGTGGTGATGCATCTAAAGCATTAGCAAATGCTTATAGTGATCAGATATATGATGTGTGTGATCTGCTGATTCAGGAGGGTGTCTTACCTAATAATCTAGAAATGTTTAAAGCTTTACCTGAAGCAATGTTTGCATCACAAACTTAATTCAGCATGCTTTTAATAATATCTTTCTCTGTTTAATCGGAAGATTTTCTGCCTGTCTGCTGTATTAGGTATTGGAGTGCTACTTAACGGCAAATACTTAACATTTCTGTGTGGGAATTGCAATCTCCATGGTTGCAAGATGACCAGATTCTATCTCTTCTGTATTTAGAGACAAAGTTTCTGTCAAAAGAGGCCTTAATGTTTGCAAAATTCTTAATGTCCATAAGCAAAAGAATGGTTCAACTTAAAGATTTATGATAATAATACAATATTTGTTGATCTGTTCAGAAATTAAAATGAAGTCCCACTTTTAATACAGTATTAACCTCATTATTATATCGACTGGTGGACTTGTACTTACCTTTTTTATATGCTGGATACAGAATTGTAACCTCTTTATCTTGTACTTTATGTTTATTTGGAAGGAATTATCTTCCTGAAGATGTTGTTTAGCTCACCTGGCAATTATTTGTATATACTGTACAGTTTACAGAATTTAACATCTCTACCTTTTATCTTGTACTTCATGTTTATATCTGTTGTGTCAGTTTTTTGTTTGACCCTACATATTTATATGTATTTGGAAGGAATTGTGTTTGTAAAGATTTAATTTGGCTTACCTGGAAATAAAACTTGGGTTTATGGTATGACAAGGCATCCATCTTGCATGATGCATTGTTTAAATGAAGCTTGCAATATAGCATTATATCATGAAAATATTGAATGAGTTCATTAACAAGCGAGATTCAGGGAAACTAATGTATCTGATTGGTTAACCTTGTTACCAGTATGGACGCTGTATTTCGGATCCAGTTTTGATCAAACTTGGAATATATGCTTATATTAGGTCACATCAAGCACTTGGCCTGGTTTCATCCAGTAACATCATACTAATTCATGTAAAAATAACTGTCTGGTCTGCATTAGGAGGAAGTTAGACGTAGAGCATGAAGATCTTGTACAAATTCAAAAATGAGAAAGATCACGCCTCTCAATGCATCCTGCATCTGATTGGCTGAATGTGTTACCACTCTGGTGACCATATTTCTGATCTAATTTTGGTCAAATTTGAAATATTGCCTTATTTTATGAAGCTCTTGGATGCAATTGATAACGAGTCATATGGAATCATATTAATGATATGATCTTGTATTTAATTATCTGAACTTATTACCACTTGCCAAGCTGTATTTATTATTCAGTTTTGATATGAATAAGAATATATGCTTTCATTTTCGAAGTGTTGGACTGTATCAGTAAAGAGCAAAATCCATCCAAATTTATGATGTCCCCTTGCATGGTTGGCTTAGTGTATTATCATTTGGGAAGCCATAATTCTGATCTGAGTTTGATTAAATTTGGCATTTTGGCTTGTATAATAAAACAATTTGGAATGGACATTTTTTGACAGTAAGTAGGATCAATGCATAATACTGACGTGATGTAGCCTACAATTAGCTGAGCTTGTAATTACTTTTATTGCTATCTTTCTGTTCTATTTGGTTTGTTATTGTCCAGATATAACTTAAATTATAAACAGCCTTCCTTACTGTTGGATGTGTAGTTGAATTGCCTTTATTTTATCAAGACATAGGATGAATAGTTGAATTGACTTTATTTTATTAAGACATTGGATGTGTAGTTGAATTGTCTTAAATATTTCATTGAGACATTGGATGAGTTGTTGAATTGTCTTTATTTCATCGAGACATTTGATGTGTAGTTGAATAGTCTTTATTTTATCAAGACATAGGATGAATAGTTGAAATGTCTTTATTTTATTAAGACATTGAATGAATAGTTGAATTGTCTTTATTTTATCAAGACATTGGATATGTAGTTGAAAAGTCTCTATTTCACGGAGACATTGGATGAGTAATTGAATAGTCTTACTTACTTCATTTTACCTTTTATGTTGAATTATTTACCATCATAATTTGGCTTCAATTCATCTTTACATATCTGAGAGTTTTACCTATAGTTGGCATGTTATGGTAACTATGGTTTTGATGTGCCATAAAATTCTGCTATATACATTGTTACTAACTTCATTTTCACACAGTAACCCAAGTTTTATGCTATTTACAGTTACCATTGCCATCTTTGTAGATATCTTGGATTAGAAGTGAGGAAGCCTATTGAGCTTTGGTGAAAGGGTCAAAGGTCAATTTAACTAATTTTCTGAAAGGTGTATTTAAACCAGTCTTTATGGATTGCTTGCTTTTGTTGTCACAAAGAAGCCGGGCAATCTTTTGGTCCAAAAGGTCAAGATCACTGGGAGTGAATGTGACTTGTACTCGATGTAAGGAAGAAGTCACTCAATTTTGGAGTCAGAGGTCCAAGTTATATGGTTGAAAGAAAAGACAGTGTTTCTGAAAAATACAATTAGTTCTAAATCATAAGCCTGGACCAGTCTTTATGGATTGCTTGTACTCTCAAGGTATGAAGGAAACCTGTCTTTGGCAGAGTGTGTGGGATGGGGTTGGGAGGTGTGTTAATAAAAGGCTAGGATCAAGGTTACTGTGACAGAATATAAAGTGTCTGCACAGAAGCTTTGCTTCTTGACCATATACTTTCACAACATATTTTGGATGACCTGCATATGTAAGAATGAAGCCTGTTGATTTTGGGGTCAAAAGGTCAAGAGTTAAGCTCACCAACTTAAAAGAGGAAAAGAATGGTCTTTTTTCATAAATCTTTAGCTTACACAAGCTATCCTGACAAAACGTTTTGATGGCCCTTAGGATGATCAAGAAGCCATAGGTTCTGGAGTCTGAAGGTCAAAAGTCATAGCCTTGATGAGACTAATAAGATAATGATTTTTGCACAGAAAGCTTAGTTCAAAACTGTAAAGGACAATGTTTTTTTATTGACTGTTTAAATTTCATCATCTTTTTTTCCATTCAGATCAATATTACAAAACAACATAATTGTATGTTGTTGTTTTTAAATCTAATTCATGGATGCACCATTTTTCATGGGATTTCCAGTTTTGTCTAATAATCATTTGTACTTGCAGAATTGTGTATTATAGTTTCATGGTGTGGTAAAATGAAAAATCAGATGTTGTTTCTGTCTTTATTGCCAGAAGAGAAATGGATAGCTCAATTATATGAAATTGATAGATTTAGTAATCCTTTTTTACTTGCAATGAGTCATATTTTACTACATTGATTTGTGTATTATATGTATTGCGATTAATCGTAGTAGCCTTTCCTGAATTCTACAAATTATCACTGAGATCCATGATTCCAATACCATCTTGACTCCAGATACAATTTGTCTGCACTCTGTTTCATTCTGTACATTGTATATTTTATATATATTCAGCTTACTGAATCTAAGTGTAAAAGTATGTATGTACATGTCATTATCTTGTATTCAATCTTTCACATAATCATTAATGGTATATATTATGCTTTACATCCATTTTGTATCATTTTATATCTTGGTTGTAATTCCATCATTGATCTAACTCAAATAAAAACAGACTGGAAGATAGCAAGAACCCATAATATTTCTACAGTTAAATTTCTATAGATTTGCATATAATGTTTAATGTAAATGTCATACATTTAATTTTAATCATTGTTAATTTGATCTGGTTGAAACATCATTATATTTCATTTCTAAATCATTGATTGTTTGAATCATACATTTGTCAATTGTTTTATGTCCAAATGTAGAGTCACAATGTACAGTTTACTGAATCTAGTTGTTTGATTTAAAATTACAAATAGACCGTATATCAATATTTTTACTGGAGTCTATGTTTGGCATGATAATGTTTCTATAATCTTGGGGGCCTTATTACATCAGCCTGTTCAATCCCAAAGAATCAATGGTTGAAAAATATTTCATCATTCTTTACAATATGTCTGGCCTGTGGAAGTCACATATATATCAAGTCAAAGCATATTTGTACAGCTTTTGAGTGTTAATGTGTAATTGGACTCTATAGTTTAATGTAGCCATGTAGGTGCAGCAGTGGGATATCAAAGTGGTCTTAGAGTGTAAATTTTGTTTACATAAATATCCATTAAATTACAGCCGTGGGATATACAGGATGATATCAAAGTGGTCTTAGAATGTAAATTTTGTTTACATAAATAGCCATTAAGCTAAGGCAGTGGGACATCAAAGTGGTCATAGAATGTAAATTTTGTTTACATAAAAAGCCATTAATCTACAGCTGTGGGATATACAGGATGATATCAAAGTGGTCTTAGAATATAAATTTTGTTTACATAAATAGTCATTAAACTACAGCTGTGGGATATACAGGGTGATATCAAAGTGGTCTTAGAATGTAAATTTTGTTTATATATATAGTCATTAAACTACAGCTGTGGGATATACAGGGTGATATCAAAGTGGTCTTAGAGTGTAAATTTTGTTTATATATATAGCCATTAAACTACAGCAGTGGGACATCAAAGTGGTCATAGAATGTAAATTTTGTTTACATAAAAAGCCATTAATCTACAGCTGTGGGATGTACAGGATGATATCAAAGTGGTCTTAGAATATAAATTTTGTTTACATAAATAGTCATTAAACTACAGCTGTGGGATATACAGGGTGATATCAAAGTGGTCTTAGAATGTAAATTTTGTTTATATATATAGTCATTAAACTACAGCTGTGGGATATACAGGGTGATATCAAAGTGGTCTTAGAGTGTAAATTTTGTTTACATCAATAGCCATTAAACTACAGTAGTGTAAATGTATCATATAAATGTGCTCAGCTTTTAGATTTTGATCACTCTAGTGGCTATTGAGCTATACAAATGAACAGGCTGATATCTGAGCTTACGCAGCTCAGATTCTAAAGTTTGATCACTCTAGTGGCTATTTAGCTATACAGGTAAACAGGCTGATATCTGAGTGTATGCAGCTCAGATTATAAATTTTGATGACTTTGAGTGACATGAGTGAGATAAACATGATGATATAAAGCAGACTTGAAAATGTTTTAATTGTAGCTATTGAGTTACAGCAGTGCGATAAATATACTGGATAATGTTTATTTGTACTCTGACTCAGAAATTTGATGACTTTAGAGATACACCAGTGAGATATACAAGTTGATATCCAAGTGTACTCAGATTCTAAATCTTGATGACTTGGATTGTCATAGAGGTACAGCAGCAAGTTAAACAGGGTGTTTGGTAATTGTACTCAGGTTCTAAATCTTGATTACTTGGGTTGCCATAGAGCTACATCAGTGAGTTAAACAGGGTGGTCTCTAAGTGTACTCATATTCTAAATCTTGATGACTTGGGTTGCCATAGAGCTACATCAGTGAGATATACAAGTTGATATCCAAGTGTACTCAGATTCTAAATCTTGATGACTTGGATTGTCATTGAGGTACAGCAGCAAGTTAAACAGGGTGTTTGGTAAGTGTACTCAGGTTCTAAATCTTGATTACTTGGGTTGCCATAGAGCTACATCAGTGAGTTAAACAGGGTGGTCTCTAAGTGTACTCATATTCTAAATCCTGATGACTTGGGTTGCCATAGAGCTACATCAGTGAGTTAAACAAGGTGATCTCTTAGTGTACTCAGGTTCAAAATCTTGATGACTCCAGTAACCATAGTGCTACAAAAGTGAGATATATAGTATGCTATCTAAGCAAACGTCTGTCCATTTGTGTAAAATTCCTTAAAAATAGAAGACTCCAACAATGTTTCAAAATTTAAATTTTAACCCAGAGTTTGAATTTGTACTCAAAAAATATTTGATAATCTCTAGGAAATTATATACATAAAACATTGGCTTTGATGTAAGTGTTTTTAATTTGTACATGAGTATGTGAAGACTGCTTACGTTTGTGGTTCATCAGAATAATTACAAATTTGTATTGTACCAAATAATATTGCAAATGTACATGTGAAACAATGCTTTGATTATTTTGCTTCATGTAGTTTTAGGGCTTATTTATAATTCATCTAATTATGGCTCTCATTGGGGGACGTTTTCAAATGTTGATTTAGCCACAGACCTGATGTTGATCTTGTTCTGTTCATGTCACAAACCTCAGTCCCTCATTGGGTAGTATTTCAAAATAATGAAGTTTTACCATAGAAATGATGTTGGTCTTGTTCTCTTAGGTTCATGACACTCAAGCTCTCATTGAGCAGTGTTACAAAATAATAATTTTTACCACAGACATGATGACCTTACCTGATGACAGTCTTGTAACTTTCACTTTACTATCACTAATAGCTATTTAGAAGACAACACAGTCACTCAGTTTGACATTATTACATGGTAACACTACTTATAATTGGTCTGAGGCATGCCATTTTAAGATATCAACACTTAATCATTGAAATTGCATCAGCTGCTTGAGTTTCTCTTTGAACATTTGAACATTGCAGGAATTTGGTAAACCTACCTTGTGATTTTTCATGAGATAATAATACTGCTATCATGTTTGCTATATATTCATGTTTGCCATTGACATTGGTAGGGAAAAACAATGTATAGGTCATAGTTAATAATAACAATCACACATTATGCGATAAGTATAAAAGTTGCCAAATGAATTTTATAGGGACAAGTAGTTGATTCATCATGTACCGATAATAATAACTGTACAAGATTTCTCAATTGAAGTATTTGCCAGTGAATTGGTGGGTGGGGTAACAAACCGTACTCGCAAAGTACAAATATTTGCCATTTAAACTAGAATGAACAAATCATGTATGATACATCTTGAAATAGTACCAGTTATAATGTGTGTGTTATTAGGATTTTTAACATAGCTTTAACAATTTCTTAGTATTATTGCCACGATGTCTGCAGTGTGGCAGTTTACAGCGATGTCAATCACTGGGGCGTCATGCTGCAGACATGTGGCATCATGTCCCAACCAGTAACATTATCCTGACACCAGGCTGACCAGTCTTAACAATAACCTCATAATGCTGACTGTCGTTAGAAGTTTTATAAGTCTTTAGTAACATTTATAAGGTGGTTACATTGTGTAAATGATTTCTATTGAACATGAGATGGACAAACCAGTTATGTGATACTTCATCTAATAAAAAAGTGATTACAGCATTTGCTAAGTGGAAATGTTTGCCAGTGAAACTGTGAGGGACAGACCATGTATGCTGCATTATGTATTATTAATAATGATATTACAATGTTTGCTATGTATATATGCTTGCCAGTGAATCATGTTTATTCAAGATAATAGCAATTATATCATGTATGTTAAGTGTACATGTTTGCCATTAAAGGTATGAAGGACACACCATGTATGATTATGTAATAATAATAGTTAGGCATTGTTTGCTTAGTGTACATGTTTCAGAGTGAACAAAAAAAAGTGAAACCAACAGGTTTTGTAAATTCAACAAATCATTTACTTCCTTAAAATACGAGGTGAAAAATTAAAAATAACTGACAGCATTGTGAATGAAATCCTAAATAATCCTTAATTTCTATCACAAGTCCAAAAATATTAAGTATTCCAAAAGAATTCCATGGTATTCCATATGATTTTCCCTCTCTTGTGCTGATGTGCCAGTAGTATTGATGTATCACAATGATATAAACCAAAATGTCCTTGAATAAATTCACAGTAAGTTCAAAACAGTTAATTAATCCTGAAGTCTGAGCAGTTTGTAATTCTGATGAATAATTTAATTAAATAAATAATCTCACATGAACACAACTGCATGACTCCACTAAGACTGATGTGTAAGATAAGACAATATTTAGTGTTCTTGTAGAGGTAGAGACATTATATTTTTTAAGCTAATAACTTGTGGACCCAGTACATCTTTAAAACAATGTAAACCTTCTCAAATTCAGTCCAAGTCTAAATTTATGCTACCAAATCTAGCCAAGTTATCTTTAACAAGTAACCGAAATTCTCGGGTTGTAAGGCAGAAATTTGAGATGTTAAGTAATACTGGTGTCTGATAATTTAGACAAAATCTAATATGAAATTATGTAATCTTTTGTGTATTTCACTGGGGTTTGGTTTTATACTGGAATATATAGTGTGTAACGAAGTGGTAAATAAATATGATGTTTATACACACGTGTTTGTCTTTTGTTTATATCTTTGCAGATTTGTTAAGAGACTATCTATTCCTATTCTCTGATATTATAAACAACGAACATATTCATTTAAGCAAATGCACATTGTCTTAATGCACAAACCTTTGTTTATTTGTACACTATAACTCCCACATCTCTGTTGGACTGTTGCTTGTCAATATTTTCAGGATATTGATTAGCTAACACACATAAGCCAGCGTTTTAATAACTACAATGATTGCCTTTCCTGCTTAGCTATAGATTTAGTGATGACTATGAAGGAAGAAAATTGTTGATGTTCAAAGAACTTTCTGGTGAAGATAGATACAAATCAGTCTTTTGTAATGAAGGTCAGTATCACTTAAGGAACTAATAACGTAAATATGGAGGTCATAAGAATATATTCAATTCTACGTATATACCGTGTTGTCCTACAAAGAAGAAAATGTAGAAAAATGGATCAATGTTAAAGTGCCACAACAGTGTATCTACATTTATTCAGTTTATTTCTTGGTAAAAGAGATTATATATTCAAAATACGAATGTAAAAAATCTGATTGAAAAATTTTCAGTAATAACTGCTTTGGAGCCTACCTAATATCGCGTTTGCACCTGTTTATGATCATAACCGAAGGCAACCGCTGACCACTTCCGGTATTTAGTGAAAACAAAGCGTGACGTCACATTATGAACGCTTGTTGTAAACAAAGGCTCAATTGGTATCGTCACCCAAATTAATCCTTACCAGTTTGAACCCTATATTTCCAATACCCAACAATCCGAAGTTGCAGATGAAGATAGCGAAGAAGAAAGACAAGATAGATTGACGGACAATTCATGGTAATTGTTTTCTGAATATGTCTACGGCCCAAGTTACAATAAATATGTGTATCTGACGATATTGACAGTCTCCTGTTCCTTCACAAATTTGGATTTTTTCTCACCTGTAATAAAGGCTGCACAAGTGTATAGCATTTCATGGGTAGAGATGTATCTATACGTTGATAAGTAAAAGGTACATTGGATCACATTTGTAAGCTTTGAAAACCTGTGAACAAGTTGATATGATTTAGAAGTACTTAAGATTTCTAGGAGAGGAGGTCTGCTTTTTTCACAACTATTGAAATAGGCAGGATACTACCCTCATGACATTAAAATTGAATTCATATTCTGTACACTGTATTATAAGTTAAAATTTCGAATTTCTTATATGTATGCTAATAGTTGATTTTGATAAACTATGAAATAAACCTTTTTTGTCTGTGGTAAGCATCTTCTTGCAACTTCTATTTTCTTTCATATCTAATTTAATTTTTAAGTGCTGTACTAAACGTTTTATCTGTTCCTGACTTTAGTCAGTTTTTATCATTGTACTGTGCTACTAATGTGTTCATAAATATGAGATTAAATTTGACAAGCACAGAACAATGCATTAAAGAAGAAAACTCTATTTTACATGTAATTGTGGACATTGTTTGGTAATGCCTACAGCAAGGGAATGTGTATGTTGTTGTGACATAGACAAGGTCACAAGTATCAGCAATGAATACCAGGGGATACAGTGTATAGCACACCACCCAGGGTTCATTGCAGTTTGTCTCGACATCCATGTTTTAAAAGTTGCATACTACCAGTATAGACAACAATTTGGAGAACATCCAGAACAAGGAAATGAGTAAGTAAAATGTCTGAGTAATTTTTCATGTTCTTTTGTTTTCATAAATTTTGCTTTCATGATCTATGCATGACAGCATAGTATTGGGGTTATTAATACAGCAAATAAATAAACCACTTTTTCAAGTCATTTTATGACATCTTCTTGGATTGAACCCATGTTCTGGAGGCCTACACTGTCTAACCTTTATACCAGTGATACTGATGAATCATGCCAAAAAACAACACACATACATGTACAAATATTGTTTTATTTCATTTTTTGTGTTGCAAAATAAGATGGTCATATATATATATATATATATATATATATATATATATATATATATATATACTGGAATCATTTAACTTTATTGATATACAAAATAATGATAAATCACACTGGGTCACTACTAATACTATCTACTAAAACTTTTGATTTCCAAATGTTATCTAATGCATAAAGCATATTTTATTTCAACTCAGTTTTCAAATTATTATTTCAGAAGACATCGGTATACAGCATATAGACAATTTGCTCTGTGGTGTTGGCACTTCATGGGCAAGGAAGTGAGGGTCATCATTCTGTCATGTGTTCTTCATAGGATCCGTACTGCCTTTCCTGATCAAAACCTGAACTACACTGGCTTTCATGAGGATGACAGCAATTAAACCTGCTAAGAAGATTTTGAGTAACAATATCCTTGTCAGGCCTCTCATACAGACTACATAATGGTGGTGATACATCTACCATAAGTTTTACTCCTTCATCATTCATGTGTGACACCTGTCCAATTGTGAATGCTGTTTTCATCAGACATTTGACATAATCTGCAAATTAAATTTAATATGCATTGTATTGTACAAGCCAAAAACTGCAACCTTTTGTTGAAGTTAATACATGAATTAAAAGTATTTGTCTTTACAATTGTTTGTATATTTTTACTATTTTACCACTGGGAAAATTCATGACCTTTAAAATTAAAGGAGTGTCAACTTTAATAAATATTTTGCCTTTACTGTTTGAATTTAATAATTTAAAAAAATAATATAGGTACATACACTTGGTACAACAGTATTTATATTTTCTAAGTGATATATGCCTTTATGTTCATTAATTACTAATGTATATTCTTGCCATATGTTGAGTCGACAAGGATTTTCCTGACAGTGTATTCTCCTTTCTTGTACTTTGGATACAGTATTGTATATCTGGCTCTCACATCCTTAGTGCATACTTTCTCTCTTTGGCTGTTTTCATTAAAATGCAATGCAGCTAGCTAAAGCCTATTTCAAAGTAAATAAAGATGCAAAATACAGTATATCATTCTATCAGAATACAGATAATTTATTTTTTATAGATACTTTATTTGCAAACATTCCAAAACACTAAAAACTGTTATACAATTTTACACTTTAGGATATCAAAAGATCAGATCTTGATATCTATGATTTAATTTGAATATGAATATACTGGACTATAAATAAAACACTGAAAAACCTGAATCAGAATTTTTGTGTGTGCAATAATTTAAGCTTTACCTTGAAAGCACTCCATGATAGGAGAAACCAGTCATCTTTGGTGCAAAATAATTGATCACAGAGTTGTATCCCTGAAGCTTGATGTCCAGATGACAGCATTGGTACATGTACATATTTTTTCATTTCTCTGCTGTCACAATTTCTTCAAGCTTGTCAAATACTTTAGATCCTAAAAGTTATAAAATATATTCACCAAAGCTTGGTTTTATGCTATCTTGCATGAAAATTAAAGTGTGCACTAACAGAAATGTATCTAAATTCAATAAATTACTAGACCAATACAGTTAAATCAAAGTCACATACCTATATGACATGTGCTCCATAAGATGCTTTTGCATACCAAATATCATTGATCAATAAGAAATAAATCTACTAACTGAAAAACTTGATGGACTTAAATGAGTGTTGCCAAGATACGACTGAAAAATTGTTGAACATGACAACATCACCACCACTGAAAAAAATCATAACACAATATTGTACAATTTCTACTACATTTTGTGTTATTCAGATTTGTATTCATTGCGGATGGGAATAAACCTCATCACGTTTGTAAATATCTATATGTAATCTTATTCACACATTTGTCCGACAATGAAAAATATATGTAGGCCTTCTAAATCTACCAGCAGAAAGATTTTTCTATTCACATGGTCAAACAAAGTTGAAGGCAACATGAAAATTGTGACTATTTATCCACTGTTTATATCTTAGTTTCTTGATTGATTAGATACTTAATGCATTTGTTTTGAAAACTATGAAAAAACGTTCTATAGGGTAGAAATGGAAATGTTGCAGTGACTGATCTGTTGAATATCATATATATAATATGGTACATGTCATTAAAAACTCACCCTTGCAACTTCTCTCTTTGAATAGCCCCTTCTTACTTTCTTTGGTGGTGACACTTAACAAGCTACTAACTCTGATGGTGACAACATTTCAAGCCTACACAGTTGATGCTTTGGTGTTGAAGTTTCTGATACATTTGCAGTTACCTTGGCTTGGTTGTCAGTTTCCTTCACTCAGTGGAATGACAGAGCAGCAGCATCACTGAGTTTGACTTTCTTTTGGTGCCCTACCCATATGCTCAACATCAAATTTATACCTAAATGGGAAGCATTCTGGTGTGAACTGAAAGGAGTAGAGCCTTGATGGCAGAAAACTCAGTCGGACCATCCCAGTTTACTCTTTTGATTGTGACAAAATCTGTCCACCTGCGACGAAGTGCTTGGTCTTTCGGAAAGGAATGCATTTGAATTCCAACAATCTGCTATAACACACCTGACCCCGCTGCCCTTGCTTGTACCTCCACGATCTCCTCTTGGCATGACTGTGATGATAAAACTTTTCAAACTAGCTAATATGGAACGGAACAAGTGCTTTGTTTATGTTTCGATAGAAAACGGAAGTAATGTGTGTGTTCAAAATGTGACGTCAGGCGATCTATATACTCCGGAAATTATCGAGCGATAAAATTGGTCCGATGTGTATTATTTTCGAAAGCACACCTGAGCGTATTTCTCAGTTATTATGGCGAATTTTTTCATCGGGTTATTTTTTTATACCGCTTCCTGACTTGATTTTCTATTCAAATACTACTGAATTGTATTTACGTTATATACACTGGTATGGCACTTTAAGAGTGGAATAACATTTTTCCAACATTTCTAGGGTCCATATGTATGATCTGACTATAATTAAACTTGGAATGTGACCATTTTTAATGCATATCACAGGTATTCACATTATTGTATGAAATCCATGCACAATAATAATTTGAACCTGCATCAGAATGGCTGAGCTTATTAAAATTCTGAAGCCCATTATTTTTGTCCTATTTTCATTTGAGAGAAGCAGAAACTTGGTTGATAGTGAGTCTTGATCAAAATTGGAATGCAATCTTATATTGTCAGCATCTGAGGAAACGTTGATAATGAGCAAGATCAACTTACATGATCATGCGTTTGATTGATTAAGATTGGAACAAATCGTAGAGACCATATTTTTGTTAACATTGTGAGAAAAAAAACTTGGCAAATGGCATACATCATCAATCCCTAACATTTCAAAGTAGACCCATTCATATTAATATGTGATCTTGTATCCCGAATTTGATTAGTTTTGATTTGTGATGAATTTTTTGAAATAGTATAACGTTTTCTTTGTCCAACTAAGGTCAACGTTTTTTATAAAAATGTTCGTCCTAGCCTAGCACTTGCCTATTTATACATCATTTTAAGGTAATTGCAAATGCATGACAACATTTGTATCCGAATCTCAAAAAATATGCAAAACCAAGCTATTATTTACAGCTTGATAGTTACATTAGTAGCATAACATTGCTGCTTCTGGTCAATGGCCTAGGGTGAAGGTCTGAATTTAGGCGGCGGAGTTAAAAATGAAACAAGGAAGCCAGTGACGTTTTTATTTTACTTCTTCTTCAAGATCAACACTTTAATGTGTCCCCGACAGTCAACTATATATCTTGAAACAAAGTGTGCAATACTAGAGGCAGTATCGTGCACTACGTCTGTTTATGTTGTTTACTCTATGAAAAATATGTGTTATATGATTAACTGGTAAAAAGCGAATTCTGGGGGAGGTCAAGGTCGCCACGACCGAGTTAAGATCGGTCTATTCCAGCGAAGGCAAATTTCATTTGAAAAGAAAGGTTTTGGAGTGTGTGGAACATTAAAAAGTGGCACCTTTTCAAATTGTGAACTTCACTGACTCTTTTGCTTTCATATTTAAGGATTGTATTGGAACATTTTATTAACCAATGACAAACAGTTGGCTATTTCAAGGACGTGTTGCACGGAATAAAAGTATTAAACTGTACGGGATAGATGACTCAAACTAGGATGAAAGCCCTCGACAGAATATGGAGAAGGCCATATCTTTTTGTAAATATAAACTTAACATCAGTATTGAACCTCAAGACAGGGCAGCACACAGGCCCGATCTATTTGATGAAAATGCAAATAAACCGAAAATTTGCCGATTCATGAGGCGTATAACCAAATTGGAATTATTACAGAAAAGGAAAACACTGGAAGGATCCAGTATCATTGTAAGGGAGGATATTACTTAAGTAACGCTGGAATTAATGGATAAATGTCGTTAAAGTAAACTCCATACAAAGTACATGGGTTTATGATTGCAAAGCGCTCGTAAAATTGCAGAAAGGTTGAAAACTGAGAGTTACAAATGAAGCTGATTTAATAACTCTGGGGCAATATAATTACTGTAATTATATCAATATATGCGAACACTTTCTCGCAACAGATGAAACAGACTTTAGGACATGTCAGACTCGTCCGTTTTTGACTACATAAAGATAGCAGCAGCAGAAGATAGTGAAGGATATAAGGTACATAAATGAATATAGGATCTGTTTTATGTATGTTAAAAGATATATATATATATGTGTGTGTGTGTGTGTGTGTGTGTGCGTGCGTGCGTGCGTGTGATTTGGATTTTTTTAAAAAATGTTAGTCATATCTCTACGATATCTGCAGTGTGACAGTTTATAGAGATGTCTAGCACTGGGGCATCCTGCCGCAGATTTGTGGCATCTGTCTCACCCAGTGACATTATTCTGACACCTTGACGACCAGTCCTAGCACTAACCTCTTCACTCTGAGTGCCTAGAGAAATAGTTGCTAGTACCATTTTTGCAGACCTGCCAACCCTTACGAGTCAGTCTCAGTAAGGCAGGTGGTTTTTACGTAATACTGACCAGTTTTCAGTTATGTGTAACAAAATATCAATAACCGTTATTGTCAAGCTCGAAAACGTAATTAAAAGTTCAATGCATCAACAAAAAGCATTGTGTTCAACTGAAAAATTTGTAAAGTACACATAGACTTTATTTACCACTATTACAGCTGCACAAACTCTAGCTCCAAAGCTCAATGGCTTGTTTCTATCTCTCAACTTGGCATAATTCTGGGAAATTCTTTTCCATTTCACGTGACGACGGCAATCATATCTCCCGCCAAGAGACATACTCAAATTGGCACGTGATGTCCAATAAACGTAATTGTGTCCTTTCCAGCTTTTATTCACAAGAATCTGAATACTCCTTTATATTCTTATGTGCTGATTGTTAACACTTTTCTAGAAGTTTATTTTCTCTTTTTCTTGAACATGCAACACTTTCTGGACGCCATTTTTAAAAATTCTATAATCAATAGTTTGATCATGCAGACACTTCGCATGAACAAATAGTCGAAGTTTAAAAATGTGTGGGGTGCTGCTGTAAAGTTAGTCTGGTTCCCTGACTAATTTCACTAATTTTAAGATGAAACTCGATCCAAATAAAACACGGATGAACCATTATCCGGATTTTTCGGCAACGATCATTTTTCCGTAGTTTTTGCAAATATTCCATAAGTCCGTATTTTAAGGGTAATTTTCGTAAGACTTACGAAAAAATCGTTATAGTTGGCAGGTCTGTTTTTGTATAAGTCTTTGGTATAACTCGACTGCAGTTCGAACCAGCAACCTCCAGCATCCGAGGCTGACGTACTAACCACTTGGGTCGCTGCAGCTGTCACCAATATTTGAAGGTAAATTATCGATAGGAGAGATGATTATTTTAAAGTATGCTATTATGATGCAAAATATATGTGTGTGTATGCGTGTGCATATGTGTGTATGTGTATGTGTGTGTGACTTTGATTTTTACGTGGCTTTCACAGTTTTTCAGTCATATCGCTATGATGTCTGCAGTGTGACAGTTTATAGTGTTGCCTAGCACTGGGGCATCATGCCGCACACATGTAGCATCATGTGCCACCCAGCCAAATTATCTTGACAGCAGGCCGATCAGTCCCAACACTAACTTCTTCATGTTAAGGGCCAATTTTTATGTCTTTGGTATGACTCGGCCAGGGTTCGAACCAGCGACTTCCCGCATCCGAGGCGGACATTCTAACAATTTAGGTCAGAGGAGCGGTGCAAAATATATACTAGAGTATCAAATTACACATTTACTCAGAAAAGTACATATATGTTGTAGCTGATGTGATGTCAAATGACTCCGACATCGCCAACTACTACTCTGCCATAGCTATTTATTGAAACTATGAATAAACTTTAAAAGATAGTTGATGACTGCATTATTTAGATTGTGAATACAAAAACAAATGTACCGATATTTTCTTAACATCTAAAATAGCAATAAAATTAGGTTTTAAAGTACATTTAAACTCCACGTTAACATATATACTGTAACATATATTTTCTAGATTCCGTGAATATAATTGAGTGGTCATTCGTTGCCGAAGATTCAATCCCCGTCTTTTTAAATATGTACTATGATATCATAATGTTCTCATTAAAAACAACGTCCTGCATATATATAATCGAAACACAGGACTACACAAAGTGGCTAGTAAAATTAACATATAACGGTTATTAATTGGAATTTTAACACATAGGTACGAAATACATAGTAGTTTTCTCATTTAGTTAGTTCCATATAGTTTTATAATCATTTTTGAAGTGCTTCAATAAGACTTTCAAATAGAACTGTGCAGTACGAAACGGTGTATTGACAATAAACTAAATCATCTTAAAATTACATTCGTGCATAGATAAAAACTAATGAATATCTACCCAGATCACTTCGCCCCGTGCTTTTCGTCCTGTTTTTGTTTCCTTTCCGTAATGTCTGTATTGAAGAAATAAGTGTGTGTGTGTGTGTGTGTGTGTGAAGACAATGTCCTCTCCCGTTACATGTGGATATCTGTTTATATGTACAAAAAATGACACCGTCCGTTGTATGTATATGTGTGTTTCCATATGTAAAACAAATAATTACATTTCTTAACTAAAAGGACGACAAACAAAGGGGAAAAAAAACACAAACAAAACAAGAATGCATGTTTGTTCTGTAATTCTTAAAAAGGAACGTTAGCTGTCCTTGGTTATAAGAGAACATACATATTGTTAGAAACCTGCGTGTAATTTGTATTACATCTCGATTTATAACTGTCCTTGGTTAGAAAGAACATACATATTGTAACAAACCTACATGTAATTTGTATTACATCTCGATTTATAGCTTTGTTGGACTTTAATGATTTGTTGATTATGGAGAATCGATGCTAGGAAGATATTTAACTTAAACGTAGCAATTAACCACTGTCTAGGAGCATACGTCATAACATAGAAATAATTAGCCAATGCATAGAAGCAGACGTCAAAGTGTTCATTAACGAGACTTTATGGTAGCACGGATTTACTTTGATAAATTGGACCCTACCTCATTTCTGAACATAAGGAATTCTCAGGATAGTCTAATGTATGCATGTTTAGTAATTTGTAATAAGAATAAGCTCTTCCACTAGGTGTGTGGATCATGTTTCGTGTTGCAAGTCGTAAGATACCAATATTCGACTTGGAAGGTCCTAATGACGAGTCATGCAAATATGAAGCAAGAAAACCCCTAGAAGTGTGCACTTAGAGTTAGAGTGATATGTGGTCATTAGGTGGAAAGAGGAAAATTATCTGTAGTATTTGCAAGTTTAAGAACCCTTCAGCTGACAACGACTGTTGTCTTGAGATCCTTGGGAAAAGTGGGAATCAATCGACCTCAAGCCAGACTCACGCATGTGTTTGATTCATTGGTAGTGAAACCCTTGCGTGCAGAATATGGCAGCAAATTTATAACTTGTAAACAAATGTTGAAATACACGAATATCTATAAAATGAGATATGGGCGAAAATTTGATTTAGCAATCGAACACTTCTAGCCTATAAATATTTACAGATGTGGTTAGTGTGCTTCATGGGTAATCTGGCCCTGCATGCACTTGTGTTAATCACTATCGAATGCAAAGGAATGTGGTCCTATAATAAACTGTGAGGTAGTCAGTGGGATGGATCTCCTACCCACTACTAACAGCTACCTATGTCCGGAGGAAAAAAAAATGATGTTTGTAGTCAAACAGAATCTAAAATTTGTGATGTATCAAGACTGTTAATTAATTCATAAAGACAATTACCAGTAAAGAGTTTGTACAATTATGTTGTTTACATTACTAAGTGTAACAAAGGGACTATCATATCCTGACGATAAACATTCACGTAGGGTGACATCACAACATAGTTCCTAATGTTAACTTTGTCATATCACGATGATAAAAATGCAATTAGGTGGACAACATAAGCATGTTACCTAATAATAACTTTGTCAGATCATGACGATTAACATGGATTTAGTAACATGAAAATAACTATAAAAAGTATTAATAATCCCAGTTTTCTAAATGAAATTAATATGTATATATATTTGTATATGATATAAATAAAATATATGTATAGTATGTACGCTAAATCAATGCAATAATTGTTGTATAGGTGTAGTATACAAAATTATAGTTTCTGAGACAGTTGTGGGTTTTAAAGTTTTAAAAACACCCGCCCCCGAAATACCATCCAAACCCAAACAAATTCCCACAGAACAAAATGCTTTCTGTTTAACATTTGCAGATATGAAAACTGTGGATCTGCGAGCCTGAAGGGCGAATAGGTGGAACAGTTAACCGCCCTACTTACGTAACAGCTGAGTTACAAATTTGCTGTAAGTTTATCTATATCCTCATTACAAGATGGATTAGGAGGTTTAATTTAAGAAATAAATAACCTAAAATTCTACATTCATAATAAAACGAAAAAGAAAAACAATTGTAATTTTGATTACGGTGGGGGGGGGGGGGGGGAGACAATTACCTAGTAAATACTCCCTTTGCTATTTGATTTACAGTTTGATAGCAGTAAAGTTTTTTCATCTACTTTATTAGGTCAAGTAATACCGGATCTTTATTAAAAGAGTGTTATTGCACGATCGAGCTATATTGATTTATTATTATTATTATTATCTGCAGACTTTTAAAGGTTTTAATGAATAGGCGATATCAGCTCCGAAAGCGCCAGTCAATTGCATTAGGACACACGGTACTAATTATATGGAAGAATTGTGAACCAGTCTAGAAATGGGTGAGAGTATTTACGGGTTTATTGGTCCATAATTGGTTAATAATGAAAATTAAAATTTTAGTGAAAATATGTTTTGAGAGCTTATCCTATCTGTAATTTAAAAAAAATAGACAAAATTCTGTTGATGTTATTTTAGTATTTTCACAGGCTTGACTCAGTAGTACTCAATAATGAAAGTAGCACCTGATTCATTGGTGCAGAATTAATAACATGTGTTTCATGCACATATAGATAAACAAAATGCCGCGGCTCATATGGTGTTCTCCACACATAAGCTTGCACTAAGGTTAGATGTGCATGGAGAATTATAGGTCTCATCATCAGCACCCAGAAAGTTTTAGTTATTGAATTTTGAATATGATAGTGTTTCTATATGTTTACTATATGTTTACTATTGGAGCTGAATTAGTACCGTGAGTCCATTATCGGTGTGGAACTAATGTGTCGGCCTATCGGGAGCCAGTCTCATCAGCTCGGTACAGTTGGATTGTCCTCTGTCTTTTCCGTATAAAAAAGGGAAAATAAAAATCGCAAGTACGAACTACATTCTGAACTACTTTTGAGGTTAATTCACGACCTAATGGAAATGGCCAAGCTACGTTCCGATTACAACCCGCTCTGCACCATAGCCGGAACTTAAGAATTTGATTGCAATTTAGCAGTCTCGTACCCTGGCCATCCACAAGGCTTGACGTTAATGGCTAGGGAACCAGCCTCGACAAACCAGAAGATTGTAGGAAGGAAAAGATCGTCAAGATCTGGACCTGCATCAGCGTTCTGGACGTGCAAAATGTTTGCTCGACAAGTGTTAGTTTTGTTATCCGTTATGGAACAAAATAGCTTTAAGAAACTTCGATTGCATGCAGATGTAATTTCTACATTGTCATGACTAAGAATGTCAGATGGACCAAGTCACAAGTTTTCACTTTCGATTTGACGCCCCGTACATTTTATCACAGGAGTATGACGTTTTATCAGTTAAGTACGGCTTTATCTCTGACAACATGAAATCACCTTATCAGTAATAAAAACAAACACGTGTTCATTTATATTACCGATAAGGTGATTTCATGTTGGCAGAGATTTTGCCGTACTTTATTGATAAAACGTCAGACTCCTATGATTTAATTTTGTTTTGTTTTAGTGAGGACCATCGTGAAAAAAAATGAAATCGTTTCCTTCAAAATTAAAGTTTCATGATAATCAGTTTTATTTGATTAATGCGTCTGCTGTACTTCCTAGGTAAGGAAAGGACTATCAGGGGACATAACTCTTTGTGGCTTCTCGATATCGCGAGCCGCCTAGGTTTCATAACAGTGATCTGCATTTACGGTATATTTCAGTATTTCCCTTTACCCTCATTAATGCGTCAGATACTCTCAGAATTTTAATTTGACCTCCAGTTCTGACACTAAGTTTGTTTTTCTATTTTATCTAAATTGGTTTTGACAAAAGAGGGTGTTTGACTCTGTTGCTTGCACCTCTAGGGGAAACACTGTATTTCGATATAAATTTGGACATTTTTGAAGGCAGAAATGTCGGAACCTGGTAGAATATAGATCTAGACTAATGTTTCTGACATTATGTTGCCCGTGGATTAAACTAATAACTTTTTTTTATTAGCATTGAAATTTTCAGAATTTTTATATTCAACAATAATAAGAGGAGGTGATCATAAACACTGTAGATGTTAAGCTGCCAACCCTTTTGAATTGAACCATGTAAAGTGTTTCATATTTCTGAGTAACATCTATTTACCATATGAAGCCTCAATTCAGGAGTCATATTTGGTTATTTCAGTCATATAAGAAATGATCGGTGCATAAGCCAAGTTTATCCCTCAAATATTTAGCTCATTGTCTTTTACTGGCATGGTTCACTTGTGTGAAACTTGATTTAGTAAAATGAATTCTGTGAGGATTTTCTCTCTCTCTCTCTCTCTCTCTCTCTCTCTCTCTCTATATATATATATATATTTCATCAAGATAAACTAACTATATGTATTCAGTTTATTGATCTGAAAACATGTCACTGCAATACTATGCCTATATAAATATGTTCCTTGAAGAAAACTATAAACAATGCCTATAAACGACAAAGAATAATATAAATGCTAATTTCAGTTTCACATAATGTATTTCAGATTCTTTCTTAACAGAAGACTTCATTACAGAATCAAATGTCGAAAAAATAAATGCAAACTTCCAGCATCTGTTTCAGATGTCATGAAAATAAATATGGGTGTAGATGGCTGCAGCTAGCGGCTTACAGTTTTGACTTATCATTGCTTTCATTATTTGTCCTATTTTGTCCTGAAAATTAAAAAAAGAGCATTTGGGACATTGCAGACGGCCCCCACTCCTTTCATGTACCAGAAATCACTCCAATTAGCGTCACATAAACAGTTGAGACTTCATTTTTATAATTCTTGCATCTCCATTTTGTCATTCTACGATCCACCTCCATTGACAAATAGCTTGGTTTACTTGCAAAAACTGGTACTTCAATTTTTATGTCCTATAGAAAACCATGGGCCTTTAGGGATCAATGAATGTATGTCTATGTAAGTGCATTTATTAAAATTTAATTATTGTTGTTCTTAGATTTAATAGTAAGACAGGTTAACTAGTCTATTTAATCATATTATACAATGCACTGCATTTTAAATGCATGTATCGTCAAAAAAGTTGCAGACATAAAATATGACCGCTTTAGGAAAAGATGTCATGATGTTACTGGATTACATCTGGGTATTCCCCATAGGTACAGGTCAAAAATCAATATAACAGACAATGAACTTGACATTACAGGAAGGACGGGTTGTTATTTGATTTTGCTACCATCATCATTATTATCATTTTCATAACCACCATTATAATAATAATGATGTTGCTGAAGAAGCAAATGAGAACCATTTACTTTTCAGATGGCTCATTGTTTTTGGAGAAAAATGTGACCTTCAGATAGCTTGAGAAAAAGTACCTTTGCTTTGTTATGTACAAAATCTGATATGTACAAAAGTACCCTTGCTTTGTTATGTACAAAATCTTAGTTCAGCATATTTTGCTGGAATTTTTTTAATTTTATATCTAGAGATAAAGAAAGAAAGCAGTACCTTAATCTGAACATTACAAAATGGTTCCTACTTACTGGTACTGGTTCATAATTGAGTCTGCACATATTAATGGAGGTTACCAATGCATGATAATTAAATCTGTAAATAGAAAGAATACAAATATGTCATTCTTTTCAACTTAACAGTTTGGCTGGTGATTTAAAATGGGTTGTTGTAATATTTGTTAGTTTAATTTGCAGTCAGTCTGGTGATTTAAAAACTTAACTGGATTTATGAGTTAAGGACAATTCATTTTAATTCCTACAAAGGAAGCTGGTATCGGATAATAAATCGCAGTCTTGAACTATCATGTGGCAACCTAATTTTAATGCCAATTGCCTCAGAATGATCGTCAGAAGATTTATTTAATCCCCATTCTCACTTTGTTGGATGCAGATGACAGTATTATGGAGATCTTCCATCGACTTGACATCCACACGTCGTGTAGATACGGTCATCCTTTTCAATGCATTTTTGTCTTTTCGTTAGAGATACAGTTAATATTAAAATAAAAACTGAACACACTGCAATTGTTTTTATTTTTTTTATACACGTTGTCCTATTGCAGAAGAGAGATGCACCTTTGTGTTTATTGTAATGGATAAATCCAGCACATCTAGCAAGACTGACAGATTGTACCTCTTGTGTAAAGCCAGATGTAAACATGTGACGTCATAGCCATTTTTTCCTAAAGCGATCATTGATCGCTTTTTGCTTTTGCAATCATAACTAGACTGGGTCAACAAGAGAGGAGATTGCTTCCATCAGAACAAATAGCCGGGTAGTATGAATTTATTTTTGACAAACATCATGCAACATTCAATCTGGTTGTTAGTGCATCACACTTTTTAGATCGATCTCATCCAAAAATGCACATATCATTTAACATTGATTATGTTGTGGATACTTTTCAGGGTGTTTAAATAATGACCTTCTAAAGAAATATGGATGTATGAGGATCTAAATAAAGTAGATAGTTGGTATTTAAAAGTATGTGCAATCAAATTCTAAAATAGACACTCATTACTGAAATAGTATGTTCTGAATGCCTTTGACTTACTATAGCAGTAGTGGGGTTTGGTGTTTTTTGGAGGAAATTAAGTTGACTTCCAAATAGCCTGAAAACAATATTCTTCTTGTGATTTTGTAGAAAGAAAAATAATTATTCTATTATATTAGGTTAATTTTTCTGTTATCAAGACATACAAAAAAAAATATCCTGGTAAATTCAAGAGAACATTTTTTGGTTTTTGTTTCAAAGAGACTTATAGTGGTATTATTTTTAAAATATTATCTACGTTTATCCAACAGCCTTTAGGGACCGACCATTACTTTGCTGGATGGGAATTTGGTCATTTTTTACAAATAGCTTGAAAAAATATTCTTGCTGTGATTATATTAGAGAAAATAACAAATTATTCCATTATGGTTTGAATGAAAATCCCCCTCCTCCTTTGAAAATGAAATGGTTGGACCCTTTGCAATTTCACCCTGGAATTCATTTCATTAGAATTTTATACTTGTTTTTCTTATTCTTGCAGTATTGAATATCTGCTTTCTGAAGAGATACTTGCACCATCAGCCAGTCGTTTATAATGGTGGCTTTCTTAAGGTAAAAATATGATATTGCACAGCTTTTAAAATTTGGGTAGGTTGGTATTTTTTGTTAACATATATATATATATATATATATATATATATATATATATATATATATATATATATATATATATAATTAGTATATACATATTATGTACTAAGCACTTCAAATACTTGGTTAAACAGCTCAGTTAGATGTACAAATTAATTTCGGGAATTCTTTTTCTTTATAATGTTTTTTTAAATATTATATAGTGGAATAATGATTAGTATGTACAATTTACTAAGCACTTCAGGTGCTGGACTAAACCAGATCTGTTAGAATCACAAATCAATTTTTGAATTTTTCAAACGTTATATAAATATATATTTTGAGTTTTTCAAACATATATATATATATATATATATATATATATATATATATATATATATATATATATATATATATATATAGTGTGACCCCGCTATAGCGCGCTCCAATATAACACGAATTCAGACATAACACGGTCTTGGTATGGCTCCCAGAATTTCATGTACATGTATTTTTCTTGTACACAAAACAAAATCTTTCTTAAAAGTATGAAAAAACCGTAAAATGTTTATTATCATTTTGGTGAAGATATCGCGTATGAATAATACAAAACGATTGTGGTGTGGCATCTGAAATTTTATATGTATTTTTCTCGTATATGAACAAGTAGGTTATTCTTCTAAAAAGTAAGAAAAATAACGCATACAGAGTTTATTCTGGGATTGCATAGGTCTTCGCCAATGTCGCAAACTTGGATTGTTTTTCCTTACTGGCGGCAAAATATACAATGTGGCAATTTTTTTATTGGTGACATTGTTGACTGTTTGAACTTTTATATACAGCCATTGGTTTGGAGTGCAGAAATTCAGAGGCCCCATGAAAGGAAGCCACAAACTGGATATAAAATGCACTGAAATGTATCTATTTTTACATAAACAAATTCTTTGTCCATATTGACAAACCAGCGCATTGTTATATCATAATCCACTTATCTTGACATCTAACATGAGTCTGTATGTTGTGAAATATCCATTTTTTTGTTGTTGACATTTCTGGTAATGGAGATCAACCAGACCAGGCATTATCTCGTAATCTGTCTTTCAATTGGATTTTCTGCCACTCGCTAGTAATTAATAGATTTGCAAAGACTGACACATGCGTCTCTATCGTCCGTTGACCCTTTGGTTTATTCAATAGGCATAGTACCTAGAATAGTCCAAATGGCAGCCAATTCCCTTTTGAAAATGTATCCCGATAAAATTATTTGCTGAAATTTGAAAGGAAACAAAATACCCTTGAAGCACCGATTGTTATGAAAATGTACTCAGCAAATGGAAAAAAATCAGTCTCAATCATGCAAAAACATTTTTTATGTTGCCGCCACAATAGGCCGTGGGCATTTTTTTTGTTCTCCAAAGCTGCCCTTCATGCGGTGACTTCAATAACGCATGCACCCTTCATATAAGAAAGCCGACTACAATCTATCAATAAAACAAGAACTTTTCTTCAAAGGATGTCAGTACCAAACTTAAATAAAAATGATGGAATCTGATGGATTTTTGTATTTTCCAACATGACTGGAACACATTAACTGTGCCGTGAAAGTTTCCTTTTTGTAGGGAAAAAGTTTATGCTTGCAAACGTAATCAACGGCGGCTTAAAATGCAAACTTTTACCGACTTGGGACGTACTGAAAAGTAAATGTGCTTCGTCATTCGTTATGTGATTGTGCTATGTTTTCCACTGAATTCAGACCAATATGACCTGTGACAAAATTATTGAATATTTTAAAGCTGTGTGTGTGCATATTTTCGATGGAATCACTAGTATTGTGGATTCAATGTGTATGATGAGGTTCATGTGTGAGTACATGGTGTTGATACTCTATTCATGCTATACATTAGACATGAATATATAAACAATATTCATGTATATGTACCAATTCGTGGTTTTCTAAATAAAGTAAACTATTATATATGTCTTCTCTGTTTTCACTAAAGGTGTATTTGTGGTAACTGTGCTGATGAAGCACGTATTTTACTGCCTGCATTTATTACCTATACATCCCCTCACAATTTTTTTTTTGGTACATGCATCATTTCCTATGCTAACTGACTTGGTTGCATATAACACGGTTCGGAATATAACGTGGTTGGGTTTTATGGCTACCAACTACCGTGTTATAGCGGGGTCACACTGTACCGTGCTGAAGTGGGGTTATACTGTGTATATATATATATATATATATATATATATATATATATATATATATATATATATATATATATATAGTATGTATGCTGTATCAGTGATACATCACAAGATGTATAAAGGAAATAAGGCTTGCATGGTTTCCTTTTAATAGAAAACGAGTGGACTATCATTGATACATTGTACATGTACATACTGTGCATATATTTTATTTATATCACATACAAATACACATATTTGACCTTTGAACAGAGTTAACATATGCTCCGGCAACTGTGTATTGACTGAGTGAATGAGTGTATCCACTACAAAATGTAGTTCTGTGCCTTTTATTCCTGTTCACAATCACATTTGCAAATTGATAAGTTGTTTCTTTTCTTTTTAAGTTTCTACTTTTATTCACATTGATTAAATCAATATAAGCCACTGATGATGTAAACATGATAGATTGTTTTTGTGAAGAAAGTAGAGCACTATGAACACGTTAGCTTCTTGTATACACTGAACACTTAGGCATTCAGGTACTGACATATGGAAATTAGTGTGGAATAGAACCTAAGCTAAATGATGAACCAACAAGAGGTAATTAAAACATTTTAATATATTTGCAGTTGATCTGAGTTATTATTCAGCTTTTATTAACATTATTACTGACTATACAATTTTCTCTCTCTCTCTCCTTTTCCTTTGGACAGTTTGACTTAACTTTACCATCATTCACAGGTCCAGAGACAACATTTCATGACACAAGCAAAAATCCCCAACGCTCATATTTTCATGGATTTTTCCCGCATCTTTCTACAATGGTCCAGAGAGAGAGAGATGGGGGGGGGGGGCACTGTTTGGACATTTTCATATTTAGTTAATAATAATCGATTTTTAGAACATTATATTACATTTAAGAAACAACAACAACACTAAAGCATTAAATACATTACAGTGTGTGCCTCACAACTGACAAATTTAACTTATAGTGTTGACAGGCTATTGCAACTACGTATCATTTATATTATGAACACTGTAGATGGATCCCAAGGAAAGAGTAAACATACCGTTACAACGAACCATATTCTTGTAGGTTACTTGGCGCAAGTTCAGTTTTAAGGTTTTCATCCAACCCAAAAATAAATTCCCTCTAACTCCGTATTTCTGTGCATGTTGCCCTTTATGCATGATAGGGGAGAAGGGAACGGAAAAAAGAAAGGATGGTGATGAAATTGTGTACCATGTTAAATTCATTTAGAAAAGGGGGACTATTAATACTTGTCATCAGTGCATTAGATTACATACTTTGAATACAATAAACAGTGGAAAATTTGATTAAATGAAGACAACAGAAGAAAACCATTTTGAACTGCATTTGACCACTTACATCTGTGTTACATTTGTGTTATGCATTCCATAATGCATGAAGTACAGTACATGTACATGAAAAATCCAATTTGGGTGCAGGTTACATGTTAGAAATTTCCTGTATGAGTCATATACGTTTAGAAAATATATACAGTGTATAAACATGTCTATACAAAATGTTAGTCTTGTTTTATGTACTAATTAATAATCCATTGTCAACCAACATGTGTCATTCATAACAATTAACTGCCACATCATTGTCCAGCAGCATATGACTGTTTATTTGTTACAGCATTTGCATGCTACATGTACTTAAATTGGCCTAGATTTTGAGCTGACCCAGTGCTTGAGACAACAAAAATAAACTCTTTAATGAGGCTACCAAGGGCAAGAGGCTACACATAGAAAAATGAAAACATGTCACCATTTTTTTAATATTAATTAAGCATGAGTAAAATTTGTACTTTTGTAATACACTAATAAATTCCAGAATAGTGTAATGCATATAATTAAGGTTATCATGCAGAAAACGAAATTTGCAAATCACAATAAATTTGTTCCAATCACAGGTGACTATAGTAAATGTAACAATCTTTCAGATTTAATTACTTTTATACAAGTTTGGTACTCACTTCCTTTGATGAATTTTGCATTGTTTTTATAAAAGATAGTAGCTGGTTTGTTTTGATGAAGGGTGTACTTGCTATTGAAGTCACTGCGAGAACAAACCTCCGAGGACCAAACCTATGCCTATTTGTAAAAAAACGGCAGCATTGAAGCCTGGTGGCAACATCAAATAATTTTAGAGCAAAGTACGAGTCAAAACTGGCTGCTTGTCGACATAAATTATAAGAAAACAAAGATTTTGTTCAAGTTGGGACTGATGGCTTCTGTTGATATGTAATTAGTTTTATCTGCACATTGACATAAGCATGAAAAATTTTGATGTCGATATAAGTGGGTAGGGCTGTACAATATGTTGAAAGTCATCTTGTGATATGTCAGTATAGTTACTTCATACTCAGATTTTCATTTCTCTTCCAGGCTATGGTGTGAGGATAGATTAGTGCCGATGGTATAACTTGTCACTAAATAAACCAAATTTGAAATGGCAACACCAGTGCCTTCAGATAAGGTCAGTGACAAAGAGTACACAAATTGGCTGAAGGTGACCTTGGTCCTGTATTATATGAAGTCAGGATTGCACACCTTCATTCAAAGTGAGTTTGATTGTCTGCATCAGTCCCTTGTACAAAAAATATATGGAGTTCCAACAGTGCCACTGCCGCTTTGTTCCATGTGTGATGCTAGCCATGTGATAAGAAATAAGTACTCTGGAGTTTGGACATTCCCCAAACAATGTAGATCGTACTGTGATGTCTGGCTTCATGAATTGTTGAATCTACACACCAACCCTAAATCAGAGAAAATATACTGGGATAACAGCCATGTCCCTTCATGGCCATTCAAGTCATGGGAATATGCCAAACTTTTCTTGCCAAGGGGGCAGCAACCCACCAATACCGGTCCTGCTGAGAGTGACACCCAGGCACTTATGGTGCTACTTGCTAACTGTAAGCACTTTCAGGGCAAACTTTCACAGCAAGGTCAAACACTGACACATAAGGTAAGTTACAGCAATAGTGTTATATCCGTTTTTAGTCATACCACTTTATGAATGTTAACTAAATATAGGATTTCTTTTGCCATGTTATTATTCAGACAGAATTAGATGAATTTTTAGAGGCAGGAGCCGTGGTGACACAGTAGTTAGCATTCTGGACTCGAGACTTAGATACAGGTTGAGTTTCGAGTCCTACCATCGCATCAAACCAAATGGGTGACTGCTGTGTCCTTGAGCAAGGCACTTTACTCCAATTGCCTCTATACTAAATAACCTACTTTTACTGCTGTGCTTTAAAACACAAAACAAAACATCTGTAACTGTAACCCTAATTAGCTTAACTGTTTTTAAGTTTTCCTCATTTACACCACGTCCTTGCTTACATGCAACTGGATAACTAATAAACCCACTTTGAATGCAAAGAAAATTGCAATCTAAATTGGTAAATATAACTTTGATTAATTGCTTTATTGTATTACACATTCTCAGTATAATGTAAATAACAATATTTGACAAATTATGATCGATGAAAAAGTCACTAATACCTGCTGATGGCAACACTTTAACAAATAAACTCCAATTAAATAAATTTTGTCAAATGAAATTGTCATTTGTCTCTATCTTTTAATTTGTTTTCAGTGTAATCATCATAAATACAATATGCCCTCTTGTATTCAAATGTGAAAGATGTCAATCTATGTCTACCATCATTTTTGTGAGAATGTAATTAAGTGCCAGATGTGTTTTGATCTTGGAGTTGAAGAAGTTATTTTCTTCTTTACACTCACTTAAAAGCAGTCGTTTTTGTAATATCATACAAATTGCATCTTTTGTATGTAATTAAATAAAGAGAGTTAAAAGGCTTATCCTACCTGCCTAATAGCTAGCAGTCATGGTAGTTTGTGATATCATCCCATTTCAGGTGATTATTTTAAACACTGTTATAAATATAATTATTAAGCAATTAAATTACCTTAAATTAGCCTACTAATTCATGAATGCGATCAACAACCAAGTAAAACTGAGTCCTTACTGAAGAAAAGGCTTTGTTTTACAAATATAGTTCATTATGGATTAGTGAGTTCCTGAGTTTGTAGTTGACTTAAAATTCCTGAATTGGCATTCAGAGATTTTCTCAAAGATGAGAAGTAGTTTCATTATTACTTGCAGTGAAATCACTTCATCGATATTGTACTAATAAAACAAAACAAAAAGTTGATTCTCAGCAGTGATGGCTGTTTCATGGAATACTTGTTCGATAGTTTTGAGAAAAGGGAATCTTGTGTTGTTATGAATTGACAACGAAAAGCATTGACATAATCCACACTTTTCACTTTCACATGATTATTGTTCAAACCAGTTTTGTTAATAATTTTTCAGAGGGTGTGTATCTTGAAAATAAAGGTAATGTATGAAAAAATGCCAGTAATATCTTTAGAGAAGAACGGCTCTTTAATAAGTAATGTGATTATAAAAGGAGCATTCGGCCATTAATAAGCCCCAATGCCCACCTCTTCCATTTTCTTGCTGTCCAGTGGGGATGGTCCCCTGCTTAATGTTTTTCCATAGCTAGCATCATCGTTTTGTAGTGCCATATATGTATTTGGACCCTGTTGTGTGTGGGTTGTCAAGAGTAAGGTCTACATAGCTATCTTGGTACAATATGGATGTGATAATACATGTTATGTATAGTATCCACTCTTTTCCTCAAATGTAAGGTGAGGTGGCTTCTTGACTGTTCCAGAATAGGGTGATGTGACTTTGTGACCCATCAGGAATAGGGTGAAGTGGTGGGAAAATAGGAAAAAGTCGGTATAAAGGTGGAAATTTAAAATATTCAAAGCATTCACTTAAAACTGCTATTTTACTAAGCATTGACCCAGATATAAAAACAACAGGAACTCTTAACAAATTTTGTAAAAGTATTCAAAGTTTCTTAGCTTGAGTCTTTAATAGATTATAGTAACTTTAAAAAAAATAATTTTATTGGAAATGGGAGACAGATAATTTATGTAAAAGTTCTTATAGTGCACCAAGTAGCTGTGAAATGTTAGTAACCATAGGTAGACATACATCACAATTTTAGTGACTGAATTCAAATTTTAGGTTGCTAGCCCCAAGTAATGTTCATTGCTTATTGATAGAAGAAATAATGAAGTGGTTATTAAAATGGTAGAAGGAGGAAAAATAGCAGATACTAGTTATGGCAAGCTAGATAATAACATAGTTTTGTCAAGTGAAATTTGTCTTTTGTCTCTATCTTTTAATTTGTTTTCAGTGTAATCATCATAAATACAATATGCCCTCTTGTATTCAAATCTAACTGACTGAAGCCCACAAGGGAGATTTGTTTTTGTACTAATTTACTATCCCTCTTAAAATAAGACATTATTATTATTATTATTATTATTATTATTAACTTGATCCCAGCAGATGAACCTTGAGATATCATCAGATCATGGTTTATTGATCTTAAGTATCGATGCCTAACTCCCCCCCCCATTTGTGCATCCTCTGTTAAACTAGTTTTAATTAGTTTGTTCTACTTTATATTGATAATTTCAGATTTCCACTATAGGTAACCAGGTGATGCATGATGCTGAAATGAAAGTTTCAGATGTAGACAGAATGAACTTCATACAACAGATCATACAGTTGTTAGAAGATCCTGTCTCTCTGAAGTCATTAGAGGATTGTAAAACTGCTGTTGACAACATCCATAAGGTACATGTATAGTATGTTTTTTCTGAATGCATCAGTGTATTAGATGATGGTTCATACTGTGGTAACACTGCATTGGGCCAAATTTAGAGGATGATATTAGTAGGAATTGTAGGAACACATAACATTCCTTGTCCTACGGCTCACCATTAACAGCTCCCATTCCTGTTAACAGAGGCTGATATAATACATAACATGCCCTGCAATAACGTGAATTTGGATATGATGCAGTCGTGGTGTGGCTCCCAAAATTTCTTATATTCATTTGCACATGGAAAAAAATGTTTTTTGTTCAAAGTACGTGAAATAGTATATAAAAAAATAGATGTATTCATATATCCAATGAAAGATGTATTTGAGTCACTTCTGGTTTAAATTGAGATCCCTTCTCTTTATAACTCACTTATACTGTGCCATTCCCAAGGCGAGGGTCGTATATACTGACCCAGTATTATATCTTTAAAACTAGAGCCAATCAACAGTTTTAAGCATTATTTTTAGTCTCAGTGACTCATAATTAGTTAAGTTTGACCACATTTATTTCGGAAGTATTTTTGCTGTAAACCAGTGTTATTGGGACTGGTGTCAGTAATCTTGGATCGTTTGGGATTCACAATACTGTTAATAGTTTTTACCTGTGTCAGTTTGTTTTCAAGGGAAATAAATTATTTGTTGAATTTTGCAAAGCTTCTCACACTTTTCTATTACTTATTTTAAACCGTATAGTCATAATAGTTTATAGCTAAATAAAATCTGTACAGTTTTTTTTATGCTGCCTCAAATTAGGCAAGAAATCCCCACTTTCTGAAGCCATTTGCAGCTGTAGATACAATACAAATGAATGAGAGGGTGAATTTTCACAACACATGGGAAAGAAAACCTTGCAGGAATTTCAGTAAATATTGGAAATGTTTGTGCAAGTTAATTTAAATATTTATGTTACATACAAATTACAGTAATATAACACTAAACAATTTATCATTCAGAGAAAGATTTTCCTTTATCAGTAACACTCACTGACTTGTACCTCTCTAAAAGTTTATAGAGGATCAAAATATTAAAATTGGTATGTACTAAAACAGGGAAGTTTTATGCAAACTCAGGGCATTGTTTTTGTTTTCAATCATCATCATATATCGTTTTCTTCCTCCCCATCCCAACTTTGAAGGAGAAACTGATGTCTCCAGTGTAACTTCACTGATTGCTGGAGGCTGTAGTAAAGACATCCTGGCACTCTCTTTGGAGATAATCCATCTTTGCAGGATTGTAATTGTTCTGGACACTTCCAGGGTCTTACTGGACCATTGTAAAAACCTACTGTTGTCTCACCATTTTAAGCAGACCGATCCGGTGGCCTGTAGTTAGAGCATCCGCCTCAGATGTGGGAGGTTGTAGTTTCAATCCCCCACCAAGTCATACCAAAGACTTAATTAAGAAATGGTACTAACAGCTGCCTCGCTTGGTGCTCAGCATTAAGAGGTTAGTGTTAGGACTCAGGTCTGCCTGGTGTCAGGATAATGTGACTGGGTGGAACATCATGCTACATGTCTGCAGCATGATGCCTCAGTGCTAGACATTACTATAAACTGCCACAACGCAGACATGATAGCGATATGACTGAATTTTTTTTAAAGCTGTTAAAAATCAAAATCACATCACATCACACCATTTTAAGCAGAAATGCTTTTGGAGGCCTCATCCATTCTGTAACATCGCAGGGTATAAGAAACGTACAACATCGGTAACTAACAGCTGCTCATTGTCTGCTGAAACACCCCAGGCATGACCAAGTTTACTGACCAAGAGTCATGTTCAAATTCTAATGATTTATGTTCTGCTAGTTTTATACCCTGCTTTCTCACCATATATCAGCACCTTTATTTAGTCTTCATAAGCAGCATATTTGTCTTTGCATGCCAGGCTACATTTGATTTTATTTCCTTGAGGTAGTTGGTGTCTAGGCGGTCTTGCTTTGTCTTGCACAGATATTATAATGTGAATGTATGTTTACTATTTAAGGCAATTATTGTCAATTAAGGAATACATATTTATATTTTATCTTATGAGTTACATTTTAATTGTAACATTTGTACATATCAAGGATTTGCTGACTTTCCACAAGTTAATCTTGGACAGTTTGATGGATTTCTGAGTCTAAGCTGTGGCTATTTAATTATTGTTTTCATGCATGTCACAAATTGTATGGTACGTAGTGTTGAAAACCATGAATACTGTAGAACTGTGACTGAGAGTCACAGTAGTAAACATCTATTGGTTCTGTTTTTTCATGCCATAACATATAATAACGCTTTCACCACCAAGATCGTTGTATGTTTGAGAAGATTAGTGTCTTGGCGTAATATTTCTATACCCCAACTCATAGAGGTGATCGTATTTAGGATTTCTTGTGTTTATCCATCCATCTGTCACGCCATCATATTAGTGCTACTAGTCTGCTATTGATTGATTGCTTTCAAAATTGGTACATGTTATGGTCATCATCTGAAAAGTGTATATTGTCTGTAATAACTTTGTTAACCTTGTGGTTTATACTATGATGCAGTGTATGTACTATTGAAGTTACTGAAGGTTTTCTGTGGTAATTGTGACATGTTATGGTCATCATATCAAAATGTTGACAAATTGCATTTTTGTAAGAGTTTTTGCTAGTTTTAACTAAAATAATTTTAAGCTGTAGGAATCATAGTACTTTTCTACTTGTTCTTATCAATTAGACAGTGCTATAAACACTGCATGATATTACAGGATGCAAGAGAGACAGTGCTATACGGGTAAATCATGGTATTTGCCCCAGATGTGTTGCACATTGGGGTCAAATTTCAACTTCTCATAATATCTGTTGAAACAACTTCATTTGGAAGTTCAATGTGTTGAACCTTTGAAAATTTAATGGTTTATTGAAGAGAAAATGGCAAGTTTATTTTTTTCTTGTTTGCTGGAGGTGGAGTAGTTTCTGGGTATGGACACTACATAGTGAAAATAACAAGCAAAGTCAGTCACAGTTTTCACTTGAAATTTTTTGTTTAAAATTTTCACTCACCAATTTTGACTTTTAAGCTGCACATGTTACCAATTAAGGTGCAACTTGTAGCACTGATGTGGAGGGTTTTATGACAATTTCCAGCACAGTTCTGGCTTTATGACACCATTTAAAAAGCGTATGCCCACAAAAAAGCACAATTACAATCTATGATACCAATTTTAAATAAAAAATGTATTTGTTGCAGTAATTCTATTTAGGTCTTATCCAAAACCACCTTATGTGTGGACACTTTAATTTGACTCTAAGAGAAAAATAAATGTTGACAGGCATCTTCTGTTAGTCAGAAATCTCCATGCCATTTGCCTCTTGAGGTAGGAATTTCCTGTCTTGATCAATTTCTTGTAAATACTTTTGCAACCAGTTTTGTCAGATGCATCATAAAGTAGCTTAGAGCTGATGCACAGTTCTGAGTTTTTCTGGTTTTTTTTTTTCTGATTCCAACTTTGATATTCAGCTATTGCTCTTATTAAGTCTTGGTATATTAGGCAATTTATTTGATGTTTTTTTGAAGTTTTTGTTCCTTCTGTCTTCCATCAACTCATCTGTTTTCCTGCTCATTTCTAGGGAAGTTTCTAAAGTTGCACAAGCTTTTTCTAATTCCTTATTTAACGAAATCAAATAAGCATGTTTCTTGTAAAACTTCTTCTTTTCTTGTATGTGGCAAAATAAATAGTTTTACCCATTATTGATAATATTAATGTTTCTAAAACTAATTGATCCTTCATCACTAGTGGTTTTTGAAATCTTAAGTAGGTTGTAAAGATATTGTTCTACAACATCATGTTGTTGTTGGCTTGACTTCGCTTGCAAAGATTTAGGAAGAGGGATATCCACGTCTGTTGCATGTGTACTGGTGGCTGACGAGCCCAATACGTGACAGGCATGTCCGTCCAAAGAGGCTGCAGGGGAATAACTGGGTTGTGGTGGGTGCTGCCGATGGTTTCCGGTTTTTTCTTACCATCTTTTTTACTCCAAGCTGGCCTGTCTGGTTTGTTCAAAGTTGGCAGTGGCCCGGTGAACTGTACATCGCCAGATTTCTTAGTCAGCAGCTTGTGATGCCCATTGGTGGTAATTGATGCTACAGGTGGTGAGGGTCTTTTTCAAGGAGTCTTTATATCTCTTTCGATGTGCCTCTCTATCACGGTGGCCAGTGGACAACTCACCATACAGTGCAATCTTTGGCAGGCCATGATCCTCCATCCTGGACATGTGTCCTGCCCAGCGTAGCTGTATCTTCATGAGCATGTCCTCAACACTGGTGATCCTTGCTTGGTTGAGGACTTAAGTGTTCATGACAAAGTCACTCCAGTGGATGTTGTTGTGTAGGCAGCTCTGATGGAAGCGTTCAAGGAGGCAGAGATGGCGGCAGTATGTGACCCAGGATTCAGCGCCATATAGGAGGGTGGTCAGTATGACAGCGCTGTAGACGCTAATCTTTGTATCTCTCTTGAGACTGGCATTGTACCACACTTGTTTATAGAGTCTGCTGAAGGCAGTGTTTGCCTTGGCCAGTCCGTTGTCTATTTCTTGGTCGACCTTGGCATCAGAGACTATTACACAGCCCAGGTTGGTGAAATGGTGGACTACATTCAGCTCTGATCAATGAAGATGCTTGGTAGCCGGTAATCTTCCTTGGGAGCAGGCTGGTGAAGTACCTTAGTTTTCTTTAGGCTGACCTCATGACCAAAGAGCTGGCATGCTTCTGCAAAGCAGGATGTAAGGCAGCTGGCTTCCATGTGGGTAACAAGGGTGGCAGCGTCTGCAAAGAGAAGTTATCTTATCAGTTTTTCCAAGGTTTTGGTGTGGGTCTGTAGTCATCTTAAGTTGATGAGGTTACAAAATTGGATATAGATGCCATCTTCATCATCAAGGCCTTCTGTTGCTTTTGGAGCATCATGCTGAAGAAGATTGAAAACAGTGTGGGGGCTAAAATGCAGCCCTGTTCACATGATTTACAATGGGGAAGATCTGTGACAGGTTGTTATTGTTTCTGACCTGACCAAGCTGGTATTGATGTTGCTGGATGACCATGGTAAGGAACTTTCTGCTCACCATGTCAGATGCCTTGGTCAGGTCCACAGATATGATGTAGAGTCCTTTGTTTTGTTTTTGGCATTTCTCTGAATCTGTCTCAGGACGAACACCATGTCAGTTGTGCCCCGGCTCTGAAGCCACATTGACCCTCTGGAGCATGTGCTTCTTCAATGGTGGGCACCAGTCTTTTCAGTAACACTTTAGCAATGATTTTGCCTGCAATGGAGAGTTATCCCATGGTAGTTTGAGCAGTCATACTTTTCCCCCTTGTTTTTGTACAAGGTGATGATGGCTGCATCTCGGTTGTCTTCTGGCAGTTTCCCTCACTCCCAGCAGCAAATGAAGAACTCGTGGAGTTTGGTGTGCAATGCTAAGCCTCCTATCTTCCACATCTCTGGTGGGATACCATCTTTTCCCCCAGCCTTTCCAGTCTTCAGCTGTTCTGTGGCTTTTGCGGTGTGGGTGCCTTGTTGAGTTCCATCTTTGATGGCTGTTGTGGGATGCGATCAATAGCTGCCTCCTGGACTGTGCAGCTAGTGGTGAAGAGGGTGTGGAGGTGCTCTGACCAGCAGTTCAGGATAGATTCCCTCTGAGTGAGTAGCTCTTCACCATCTGCACTTTGTATGGGGCTCTGCATATACAAGGAAGGACCATACACTGCTTTCAATGCTTCATAGAACCCATTGTAGTCACCAGTGTCAGCATACAGCTGGGTTCTTTCTGCAAGCTTTGTCCACCATTTTGTATGTCTCTAAGCCTGCACTGGAGGGAGCTGCAGATAAAGCAGAGGGCTGCTTTCTTCTGTGGACAGGATGGTTGAGCGAGGTGGGCTTGGTACACTGATCTCTTTTTGGCATGCAGTTTATGGATTTCTTGGTTGTTTTCATCAAACTAGTCTTTCTTTTTCTTAGTGGTCAATCCAAGGATTTCTTCTTTGGTTTGCAGAATGGCAGCCATGATGTGATTCCACATCTCTTCCAGAGCTAGATCTGGCAGAAAATTAGGTTCTTCAACTCTAGGCTGCAGTCTCTCTTGAAAATCTGCCTTGACATCTGCAGACAACAGGTTTTTGACCTTGAGCTTCTTCCTTGGTGTGCCTCCTTGTTGTCTGGGCCTGGGCTTGAAGTGGAAGTCGAGCTTGCATTGGACAAGACAATGATCTGTGTGGCACTCTGCACTGGGCATCACTCTGGTATGAAGGACATATTCTAAATCTCTCTTGCGTACTATTATGTAATCGATTAGGTGCCAGTGTTTTGATCTAGGATGCATCCAGGTCATTTTAAGGCTGTCTTTGTGCTGGAATATGGTGTTTGTGATGGTGAGCTGTAATTCTGTGCAAAGTTCAAAAAGCAAGCACCCATTGCCATTGCAGCCACCCATGCCATGTTTCCCAAGAACGGCTTTCCAGGCTTCTGAGTCTTGGCCCACTATGGCATTGAAATCTCCAATGATGATTATTTTGTCGCTCTCTTGGATGTTCTTGAGAAGTCTGTGCACGTCAGCATAGAATCGATCCTTTTCAGAAGGATCTGCCTGGAGTGTTGCAGCATATACACTGAAGGGTGTGGCATGTTGTTGGTTCCCTAATGGGGGACGCATGGACATGATGCGGTCGGTGTGACCAGTGGGAAGGTTTGTTAACTTGGTGGTGATTGAGTCCTTGACCATGAAATCGACTCTTGAAAGTTATTCTTCAGTCTTTGGCAGAATCCTTGCATACCATACAAGCATAGACAAACTAGACTACTCCAGTGGCCTAAGTGGTTTGCATCCACCTCTTATACATGATGTCATGTGTCTGAAACCTGGCAAAGTCATACCAAAGACTTATACAAATTGTACTAGCAAGTGCTTTGCTTGGAACTCAGCATTAAGAGTTTGGTGTTAGGGAAATTGTACTAGCAAGTGCTTTGCTTGGAACTCAGCATTAAGAGTTTGGTGTTAGGGCTGGCTGGCCTGGTGTCCGGATAATGTGACTGGGTGGGATGTGATGCTACATGTCTGTGGCACAATGACCCAGTGCTAGGCATCACTGTAAACTGCCACACTGCAGACATCGTAGCGATATGATTGCTAAAGCTACATTAAAATTCCAAAATACACACACACACACAGAGGCACACTCACACACACACACACACAAAGAGGCAATCTATGCTTCAGACTATTGTAGTATGTTATGATGAATGCCATAATTTTTATGGAGTTGTATGTTCAAGCAAACAAATTTAATGTGCATTGTTTAAAAACAATTTGGAGCCCCTGATTAGCTGAGTGGTCTAAAGCACTCACCGTTCCGGATCACTGCCATCTCACCTCTGTCTATTTTGGGTTCGTGTAAGGCACGGCTAACATGGGTACATGAGAAAGCTTGCCAGTAGCTTCTCGTGCGTTGGTGGTTCTTCAGGGGTTTTCCAGGGTTCTTCCTCCACCATTTATACAGGCCGCCATGTATAACCTATCTTGTGCTGAAAAATGGTGTTAGACCCTACAACAACAATAAAAACAATTCATGTATGTATTACTTGATATTCACACAAAATACAAAAATACTGAATTCGTATATATATTGCTATTATTAGCAGGGATAAATCGATATAGTGCCACTGTACAAAAAATCTTACCTGTTATATTTGAAAGTATCAAAGCTTCAAACTGATACTTTAATAAACCAATCCTGGTCAGCCAAACCCATATATACTCTATTTTATGTTCACCCATTTCCAGGCTGGTTCCCATTTTTCCATATCATTAGTACCGTGTGTCCTTAAAAACGTTGAATAGGTACAAGGTGCATAGGGTAAGGGAGATAACTCCATGGAGTACCTATATACAAGTACATTTATATGTATGTTATTGGAAAGTATTAAAGCTTCTAACTGTAATTATTGTAGTATGCTGTGATGTGTGCCATAATTTGAAGTCAGTGTCATTTTAAGCGACCAATTTCATCAGTTGCACTTAGTTGAAAAATTATTTTTTCTATCCCAATTGATATTCCCATGGAAGACAAAAATACAGGATCAGTATACATGTTACTAATTTTTCTCTGTACATTATGTGGTGCTGTAGCCTCCACCCATACCTGCATAAATCTTTAAATAAGAAAGAAAAATGTTAGTAAGGCAAAGCTACTGATAATCTAATGCAAATGCATGTATTAGCCTACTGAATCATGCTGAAGCAACACACAAGTTAATCTTGAAAAAAAGCATAGTGAGAGTAAAGCAAGTTTATGGAGTACGATGGATGAATCAGTCTAGTGCCTATGTACAAAAATATCTTACATATTATATTTTAAATTATTAAAGCTTCAAACTGATACTTTAATAAAGTTAATTCTTTACAAAGTACAGTCATCTCTGTTAGTAATTTGCAAACCTGATTCAGTATTCATAAAATCCTTGTGTGCCAAATGTGCATAGGCAATCTATGCTTCTGACTGTTGTAGTATGTTATGATAAATGCCACTATTCAGGCTGTTGTTAAAGCAAAGTTGCTGGCCCCAAGTCATAAAGCCAAAGTAAAAACATCTGCACCATGCAGAAGCGACACACACATTAAATGTCTTGCACAAATATGTACACAGTACCACTTGATTTACTCAGGATCATCCAGAACTTTTGTTTAAATATCCCAATATCCAGATTATCCAATTTTATTTCGCTCCATTTCCCGATTTTTAAGAATGCTTAAAATTAGTTAACAATACCTTTGATTCACCATGGCTGTGCATAGAGAGCAAAAGTGATGAAGAAATTCTGCGAGGAATACTCTATAGCCACTGATTTCAGCCACTGTAAATATCAGCACAGTTAAAATGATAAATAGATCAACACATTTTCCCTGGAACCTCACTGATTAGAAATTGTAATACCAAACCTAAGCCCCAAGGAATGCCTCGTGTATTGGTTTCTACTTGAACACCTAGGACATTCTGTACTGATATTACATTATATCTTTTAAATTTTCTGTTTTAAGAAAGGGGAGCGCATTAGTTTTTGCGTGTGTGGTATATGGTTGCAAACACTGATCCTGATTTTTTTCTCCAAATCCTGATTTTTTTGCTTTGGCATCCTAATCTTCATTAATTCAGGGTGGCAGGTCTGTGTACATAATTTTAAATAGCATGATCCCCAAAAGTATATGTATCAAGAAAATGTACCTGCTACAAGCAGACATTAAACTAGAATCACATAAAAAGAGGAAATGAAGATAAAATTAATTATGTGATGAGATACCTAACATCTTGAAGAAAAAGTAAACAGAAGCGGTTCAGTAATGGGCTAATTCCTGTTAGCATCTTTTTGTATTAATGACAATACACGAAGTCTTTAAATCACACAAGGGAAATAACTCTCCATAGTACCTTTATTTGAATACATCTCAATTTACAGTATTAAATAAGACCACACCTGGTTCTTTAATAATATATGTAGAGTCGGTACCAATGTTCAAGCATTTATCTATTTTTGATATTTGTGTATGTATGTCTTACTATCGTTACAAGTCTGTGCTCTTAAAATAAGTAACAGAAAAGAGTGGAAGACATCAAGCTTTGAAAATTTAACAAATAATTTATTTTTGTAGAATACAAAGTGAAAATGAGAAAAAATAACTTATGGTATTGTGAATTAAATCCCAAAATAATCCACGAATTGCAGACACTAATCCTGGTAACTTAAAGTCCTGAATGAAATTCAGTAAAAGTTCAGAATAAACCTAAAAACTAAAGGCAGTGATGGGTCTGTTATAGCTCCTATTGTGTTGATGTGCCTAAAGTCTTTTGTTGAATCACAGAATTATAATTCGAGGTTTGAATACACTATAAGCTGTAGTGAATGTCTCTATCCAAGAATTTTATCAGAGCACTTTTGTAATTTCAGAGAAAATAATCACTTGAATTCCATAATTTGAAGAAATAAAATTCAGCCCAACTGGACACAACATAATATACAATTTCAAGGTGCTAGATCTTAAAGCAGCTGATAAAATTTTCTCAGTTACATTATATATATATTTCTCTACTTGACCTCAAAAAATTACCTAATGGAAAAAAACCTGCTTAATGATCCTGATGTTTACAAAACAATAACATGGAGTATGTATAATTCACTTAGGAAATTCCAAAACCTTGACCCAAATAAACATATTTACTTCTATTAATAATAATACTAAACCCATACTTATAGAGAATAATTTAGTTGTATATTTGTTGTTTACAACAAATAAAATAAACAAGATTGTTATCCAAGGTAATGGGTCAAGCAGAAATGAACTCAATTTTGGAGAAGGTCAGGTCCAACACACAGTGTTACATTACAGTAGCATGTAATAAAATAAAATAAAACTAACAAACAAAGCAAACTAAATATACATAAGACTATTCATACTAATTCAGAATTATATGACATTATATAGCTGTACTTTTTATTGGCAATACTTGCAGTCTACAAGATCAACATGATTGCAAAATGTCTAACAGTTTGCATTGTGTTGTGTAGAGGGATTGGATTCACAGACCAAAATGTGATCAAAGTCCTGGCCATTGTAAAGCCAAAGAAGAACATTTTGACTCAAGATTAGGGAATAAGAATCATATTTGTTTGCTGATTGAAGAAACAAAATGTGCTCCAGAAAATGAACCGAAACATAGAGAGCTTCATACAGACAGGCAAACATTATATCAAAGGGAACATAGCAAGAAAAGTGTGAAAGTAAACAAATATTGCAGATAGAAAAATGACTAAATACAAAAGAAACTCGAACTATAAAAGAGTAATGATTAAATGGTATAGTTAATTAATAAGCAATTTTGATTACCTGTGCAACTTTGACCGAAATAAAGTGGGGAAAAAGGGGAAGGGGACTGTCTGGAATCTGTAAGGAAAGAGGAATTACGTTTAAATTTTAAAAAATGAACCTTCTATTAAATCTGTATCTAAATACATGTAATGCATATGGCTTACTAGTATGCATATTATTTTGCAATTTTTGATTTTTTTCCATATGAAGAAATAAATGGACTTGGGTGGAAGGCTTGTTTGCATAGACGCTTAACAAGATCCTTTATTACATTTCCCTATTCCCAGAGCAGATAGCCTGGGCAGTGGGCATTTTAAGCTTGAAAAGGTGTAATTTATTTGCTAATAGGCTTTCCCATCCTTCCTGATAATTCCTGAAGTTCTTCAAAATATAAGGACCTCGGTAGCCCCCAATAATCATGATTCAGTGATCTTCTAAGTTTGCTGATAGACCAACCCAGGACATTACACCACAGGAGTGATATTCTGATACAGCATTGGGGCTTTTCACCACAGCTGCCTGCAGAACCTCCATCTTCACTCCTTGCTAATCTTAAACGATCACTTTTGTGATTGTTGCAGTAGAAAGTGTGTTAATTCCAGCTTTTCCCTCAGAGAACAGTGGAAGAATTTTTTGTTTTCCTTTTCAAAGAGTGACAATGCAGATTTTTTACTATTAAGATCTACAAGTTAGGCCAGCTGTATCGAACACACTAAAATTTTCAAAGGGCCTGGAAATTGGTGCACACACTCACACATTTGACCTAATTAGGTCTTTTGAGCTGAAAAGACCAGTTTACACTTACTAATGCGTAGATGGAGTCTGTTGTGTTTTGTGGTCTCTAACTAAAAGCCACTATGAACTTGTGTCTTGTATGATAATGCCTTAATGGAATATCTCTTTTAACTTGTTGTTAAAAACCTGTAAGTGAAACTTCTTTCAAAAACTTTACTTCGAGACTGTTTTCTTTGTGTCCAAGAGACACTGGAGTGAGTTCATGCCCTTTCCATAGAGCAGTGCTGTGTAATGTCCAGGGAAAAGTATTGGTCAGATTCTCTTCATAATGCCAGCTGGGTTTCATGGCCAAAATCCAGCTTCCATTGGTTGATTCACTCCCAGCTGAGATCCCCAGTCTCAGTCACTTCTGGGAATGATCAAAAGAGAATTTGTGTCCTCTTAGGGTTTTGAATTTCTATCTGGCAGCTTCTGAATGGAGAAGAAAAGGTAGGAATCATCTTTTCATCCCCATCTTAAGGGCTTGGCTATTTTTGGCTTTCACTATTATTTTAGGTGGATTACCATAACCATCACAAAGATGGATTTTTCAGTCATGAAAGTGAAAGCCCATGAGCTTTGTGCCACCTTTGCTGCATTATGGGGCTCTCAAATTCATTGGTCTCTGGGGAATGTGATGAAAGGCTCATTTGAGCTATCTCACACCATCTGGCAGTAGTCTACATTACTAAAGTAAAGGTGAATATTCCTTACTTTGTCCTTTGCCATTTTGTGGGATCATCAGCTTTACACTGAACCTAAAAATTCACCTACACAGTGACAACAGGTTATGGACTGATATTAAAAAATAGGTTGTTTTGGGAGGGAGAGAGTGTAAAACTAATTTTAAGTATGTAATACCTGCCTGTTACTGTTGGATCTTTCCATAAATAATCCAGATTTCCCTGGGAGACCATCTTATTTATGCATATTGATCACATAAAAAATTCATCATGCTAGGTAATTGGCCACAAATTTAGACCACCTCAGGTTATGAGTGCACCAGTTTTGCATTTTGTGAGTTGTCTCAACTTTGAGCCCCAGAAAAGCTTAACAATGAACCTTATTCAAATGAGATTAATTTGGTACAATACCCTATATATATATATATATATATATATATATATATATATATATATATATATATATATATATATATATATATATATATAAATATAATTTATGAATAATTCTTAGAGACTTTGTGTCTCACTAATGGATCACTTACACAAACACACATACACACACACACACACACACACACACACAAAGAGTATGTAAATGTATATTTAGCACATTTTCCATTATTCAAGAAAAAGTTAAAAATGGATCTTTTGTGTTTAACCTTGTTACTGGGATTGCACAGAAACCATTTGACATGTGCAGATAAATGTTTGATTGGCATATTTTTTATTTAGCTTTGCCAGAAGTGCTTTTAACTTCAAGTGTAGACATTCTTCTTTGCAGATTGATACTGACTCAGTTGATGTCTTCTTCAATGTGGATCAGGAGATGACAGCTTTGAGGTCATTGGTAAATGAGATACGACTGCAACATGGAGTTCAGGAGAAAAAAGTGATCAAGGACAGTGTAGACTCATTGAAAGAGGAATATAGACAACTTAGAGAAGAACTCACAAAAAAGTTTGAGGATGCTGAAAAGGAGTTGCAGTTGCATGGAGAAAGACTAGGTACAGTTGAGGAAGATGTGGTGTTGCATGGAGAACGACTTGGTGAAGTTGAGGAAAAAGTATTAAAATTTCAGAAAGTTGAAGAAACTGTAGTCAAATTACAGGGAGAGATTGGACAAATGACAAGGGAGAGCAACTCTTGTATGAAATGTAAGTAGCTAGGGAAGGAATATCCACGTATTATAGATAAGTTATGAAGTACAGATACTAGCTACTTTCATATTTGTTATTTATTACTTTAATTAACACTGTTTTTCATTGAGGAAAATGTGTACAGTAGGTTGGTACAAAGTGCAGGAATTTAAAAAAACTATATTAATACAAAGGGAACAGACTCCGATAGGAAAAGGAATGTAGCACATGACAGGGTACTGCACTTGTAAAACACTCATATATTCTTTCTCAGTCAAAACTTTGGATAATTGGTATTGTACATAATGCAAATCAATGAAAATATTGTATATCCTGCTCAAATGTTTGGTTCAATTCCTAAAGTAACTAAAGACACCCACCAAAATCTGATTCATTCACGAGCAAGCACCCCCACCCCCACCCTCTGAGTAGTATGCAGGGGAGGTAATTTTTCAACAAAGATGGCAGGTGAAGCCATAGTACCAAAAATGACTATTAAAAGATGCAAATAGTATTTTGTGCTCTTTATACCTGCCGGGATAAGATGGGTGTTTTAGAAATGGATTTATATTATGCTTCCGTTCTGGCTCTGGTCTTAAAACAAGCAACTGAAAAAAGAAAAACCAACAAATTTAGTAAAATCAACGAATGATTTATATCCCTTGAAAACAAAGCGAAAATTTAAGAGGAACTTACAGTATTGTAAATTAAATCCCAGAAGATCCTAAATGTTCTGTCGCAAGTCCAAAAAGTGTAGAATGTTCCAAATTATTTCTAGAATGACTTGTAATGAAATCATAATGATCTCAAAGTAGTTTTAGTCCAAAAGTCAATGAGTAGTGTTATTCTAGTAAAAAGTTTAAATAACTGATTCCTTTGAAATTGTATCTGAACATCACAGTAAATGATCCCACAGACATATATTCTAACTTCACTTGACCTAAGACAATAAAATGCTCAGGACATAGGTCACAAGTTTGCTTTGAATTCTAAGTTTGTAAATAAGGCTAGACCTTGCACTCTAATGCCAGTAAAGAACTTACGTATAATTTACAACCATGACAAAAATCAGGTACACACAAAACGTCATCCTCAATCATAGACACAATTCAAGCACATGCTATAAATTAAATATTCATAACACCTTCCCTCATAAAGAAAAAGTAAGATTTATACAATAAAGCTTTCTTTTACATATTAGCCAAATCTACATACAATACTATAATAATGTAAATTACGTGGAAAGCTGTCTTACAAATGGCAAAAATATGCAAAAAGCAATTTAGTGCTTCTGTACACATGAAAGTGTATCTGCCATCAGATTATCTTTTTCCTTGATGTGCCTAATGTCAGTGTTGTATTCCTGCAACAATAAACTCTGCATCAGCATTCTCTGATTCTTGTTTTTCGTGTAGGGTCTTTATTGTATCAAAAGCCTCCTGACATTTGTCAGGCCAATGAAACTTGCATTTGTTAATCAACAAATTTGTCAGGAACTCGGAAGTTATGGAATAATTTGAGCAGAATTTCCGATACTAGGAAATCAGAAATCATCTTAACTTCTGCAGGTTTAACTTGATCGTGTACTACAGTATGACATAAAAATGTAACATAAGCAAGGCAAACTTACTTGTACCTAAACTAATTGTCAGTTTGCATCACTGAGTCGATCAAAGAAATTCCAAATGGTTTCCAGGTGATCTTACCAGGAATCATAGTAGATGGTGATGTTATCAATGCAACACAACTATCTAGACCACATGTTATCATGTTCATTAAATTCTGGAATGTTGATGGAGAAATTTTCATACTAGACAGCATCTCTTTATTTTGATAAAGTCCATCTTGTGTTGCAAATGCTGTGATTTATTTTGCTCTTTCCATCAGTGGAATTTGCCAAAATGTTTTTAAAAGGTCAAATTTGGTCACATTTTGTACTTCCAATTTTATCAATGCAGTAGTTGATTCTTGGAATTGGAATTTAATGTTTTGGTGACACTGTTGACATTTCTATAGTTATTACACATACAGAATGTATTATCTGGTTTAGGGACAAGAATACATGTTACCTTTACTTGGTTATATAAAGTTATTCTCCAGCAAATATTGAATTTCTTTTTTCAAAACATTCCATTTTGGGATGATTCATGCTGTAAGGGTGTTGTTTCACAGGTGTGGAATCTGTGATCTCAACATCATTATAGATTTTATTTGTTCATGTTGGAACATCAGGAAACAAGTGCTCATATTCACATAATAGTTGTTTTATTTGGCTCTTTTGTTATGGTTGTAGATGTGAATGTTTCTGCTTGTGATTGTTGAATATTTTTGAATTCTGGAGATTGTTCTTTTTGTCATAGTTCAGTATTATTTATTCTTTCATGTTAATGATGACTGTTGACCTGTGTTGTAAAATTTACATTGAGCCTGCACCTACGCTTCACCCACAACTAATCTGATTGAATGCTTATCAATATTAATTTGCCATTTAATTTTTTGTAACAGAAAGCACTAAGATGGAAAACTTATGATAATTCTATAATATGATACTACGTCTTTCCACATTGATTGTTCAATATCTGATAAGTATTTAGAAATATGTTAAGGCTTAGAAGACAGGTAAAATCATCAATCAGTACTTTAGGTTTCTTGTTTGAATATTTATCATTGTTTCTGTCATCCACAATTATAATCAATGACCACTGCAAACATTTTCTAATTGGCTTCTAGACTGGATGTTTCTAAGAGTGGCTGGTGGGGTTTTGTGAATCCTATAAATATCATCAGTGGATGGTGGGTTTTTCTGAATCCTATAAATATCATCAGTGGATGGTGGGGTTTTCTGAATCATATAAATATCATCAGTGGATGGTGGGGTTTTCTGAATCATATAAATATCATCAGAGGAACGTGTTATTATCCAATCGAGTCCTACAGAAGTCTATTGTTATTTTGTGATCCATAAATACAGATTAACAAGTCGACACATATTAAGTCGACTTGAGTATTTGTGTGTGTGTGATTTGGATTTTTAATTTAGCTTTAACAATTTTTCAGTCATATAGCTATGATGTCTGCAGCATGGCAGTTTATAGTGATGTCTAGCGCTGGGGCATCATGCCATAGACATGTGGCATGATGTCCCATCCAGTCACATTATCCTGACACCAGGCCAACCAGTACGAACACTAACCTCTTATGCTGAGCACCTAGCAAGGCAGCAGCTAGTACCATTTGTATAAGTTTTTGGTTTGACTCAGCCAGGGTTCAAACCTGCAACCTCCTGCATCCGAGGCTGACAGTCTAAGAACTAGGTGACCAGTGGTCCTCAACTTGAGTAAAGACTTGATATGGTGATCTTTACAGTCCAAACTATTATTGCATACAGACCTTGAAACGTTTGTTTTGCTATGTGTAATATGATTTTATGATGTCTTTTTTACTTTCTTAGGTACAAAGGGACAAAAGAGGAGCTTAAATGGTGACCAGGCTGGACCTACACCCAAAAGAAGAGCAAAGCAGCAAGGTATATGTAACTAATGTCAAGAAAGAGGGCTAATATATTCTATGATTAATTTATGCCTTACTCTTATCCCTAATTGATCCAATACCTATGGCAGTACTTATAACTGAAGCAATACTTGAACACATTACCTTGGATAACAATCTTATTAACCCTGATGATGATTATACTAATAATTGTCATAATATAGTACTTTTAAGACAAGACTATTGTAACTCAATTTTGTCTGGTTCATCTCAATATCTGCTCCAGAAACTTCAAAAAGTTCAAAACACAGCTGCTCGGATCATACTTAGAGTACCACGATCAGAGCACACCTCCCTGTAGCTCTGTACCCTATACTGGCTATCCATTCGATCCAGAATCAAACACAAAATTTGTTCTCTGTGCTACGTTTCACTGTCGGACTCTAGCCCAACATACCTATCCAACCTCACTTATGTGTACACACCATCAAGATACTTATGCTCCTCTTCTGACAATCGTATACTCATTATTCCCACTATGAAAACAAAGTCATATGGCCAATGTTCTTTTGCATACCAGGGCCCAGCAACATGAATAAATTGTCCACTGAACTTAGACACAATGACACAGTGATCACATTCAAGAGGGTCTCAAAACTCACTTATTTCGACTGCAAGAACAAACTAAAAGACCTAATAATGTTTCCTACCTTAAATATCCTCAGCATGTTTAATGTTTTCTAATTTAATGGTGTTTGTTTTTGTAATCATATCATTATGTTTTTTATCTTACAGGTGTTGTCTAATGTTGTAAAGAGCTTAGAGCTTCTAAAGATTAGGCGCTATACAAAGTCCTCATTATTATTATTATTATTATTATTATTATAGTAATGATTATCATACTATGGTAGCCTGAACAAGCTGAATGAACCGCTATGTAATAGTCATTTAAAATGATGAGTATCATTCATAAGTAATTAGGAATATGCAAGGACATATAAATAACACTCACAGTGATCACTGTATCCCACCGTCAAAGTCTGAATATGTGTATAATCTTTGTATCCCACCATCAAAGTCTGAATATGTGTATAATCACTGTATCCCACCATCAAAATCTGAATATGTGTATAATCACTGTATCCCACCATCAAAGTCTGAATATGTGTATAATCTTTGTATCCCACTATCAAAGTCTGGATATGTGTATAATCTTTGTATCCCACCATCAAAGTCTGAATATGTGTATAATCTTTGTATCCCACCATTAAAGTCTGAATATTTTTATAATCATTGTATCCTACAACCAAAAACTATATTACCTGTTTTTTCTCATTAAATCTAATGTCAAATGTGTCGCTTTATATAACTTTGGTAGGAGACAATTATTAAAAATGTTTAGATGGAAAATGTGATAAATTATGATTTATGTCGTTCCATGTTGATTGTTAGTTATTTAATAAGAATTAAGAATATCGCTGATATTTACATGCTTGGAAGTCGGGTCACTTTGATGAGTAAAAAGTTGCTCAATTGAAATTTTGTCAAGTCTTATGATATGTAATTGCTTCCTGGATTGGATTTTTCTGAGAGAGAATGGTGGGCTTGTCTGTTTCTAAGCATGGATGGCAGACTTGTCTGTTTCAGAGAGTGGATGGTGGGCTTGTCTGTTTCTAAGAGTAGATAATGGGCTTGTCTGTTTCTAAGTATTGATTGTGTGCTTGTAATTGCTTCCTGGATTGGATTTTTCTGAGAGAGAATGGTGGGCTTGTCTGTTTCTAAGCATGGATGGCGGGCTTGTCTGTTTCAGAGAGTGGATGGTGGGCTTGTCTGTTTCTAAGAGTAGATAATAGGCTTGTCTGTTTCTAAGTATTGATTGTGTGCTTGTTTTATAATTTCTAAGAGTGGATGGTGGGCTTGATTGTTTCCAAGCATGGATGGTGGGCTTGTATTATAATTTCAAAAAGTGGATGGTGGACTTGTTTGTTTCTAAGAGTGTTTTTGTTGTTGTTATAGGGTTTAGTGCCATTTTTCAGCACAAAATAGGCTATACATGGCAGCCAGTATAAATGGTGGAGGAAGAACCCAGAAAAATCCTGGAAAGAACAAAAGACCAGCAAGAAGCTACTGGCAGGCTTCCTCACATAACCACATTAGTAGAATCCAAGACTCAAACCCACACAGACAGAAGTGAGATGGCAGTGATCCGTAGCAGTGAGCACTTTACACCACTCGGCCACTCAGGGCCTCTGTTTCTAAGATTAGATGGTAGGCTTGTCTTACAATTTCTAAGAATGGATGGTATACTTGTTTGTTTCTAAGAGTGGATGGTATACTAGTTTGTTTCTAAGAGTGGATGGTGGGCTTGTCTTTTAATTTCTAAGAGTGGATGGTGGGTTTGTCTTATAATTTCTAAGAGTGGATGGTGGGCTTGTCTTATAATTTCTAAGAGTGGATGGTGTACTTATTTGTTTTTAAGAGTGGATGGTGGGCTTGTCTTTTAATTTATAAGAGAGGATGGTTGGCTTGTCTTATAATTTCTAAGAGTGGATGGTGTACTTATTTGTTCCTAAGAGTGGATGGTGGGCTTGTCTTTTAATTTCTAAGAGTGGATGGTGGGTTTGTTTGTTTCTAAGAGTACTGGATGGTGGGGTTGTTTGTTCGTAAGAGTACTGGATGGTGGGCTTGTCTTTTAATTTCTAAGAGTGGATGGTGGGCTTGTCTTTTAATTTCTAAGAATGGATGGTGGGGTTGTTTGTTCCTAAGAGTACTGGATGGTTGGGTTGTTTGTTTTTAAGAGTACTGGATGGTGGAGTTGTTTGTTTCTAAGAGTACTGGATGGTGGGGTTGTTTGTTCCTAAGAGTACTGGATGGTTGGGTTGTTTTTTCCTAACAGTACTAGATGGTGGGGTTGTTTGTTCCTAAGAGTACAGGATGGTGGGTTTATTTGTTTCTAAGAGTACTGGATGGTGGGTTGTTTGTTCCTAAGAGTACTGGATGGTTGGGTTGTTTTTTTCCTAAGAGTACTAGATGGTGGGGTTGTTTGTTCCTAAGAGTGCAGGATGGTGGGGTTGTTTGCTTCTAAGAGTACTGGATGGTGGGTTGTTTGTTCCTAAGAGTACTGGATGGTGGGGTTGTTTGTTTATAAGAGTACTGGATGGTGGGCTTGACTTTTAATTTCTAGGAGTGGATGGTGGGGTTGTTTGTTTCCAAGAGTACTGGATGGTGGGGTTGTTTGTTCCTAAGAGAAATGGATGGTGGGTTGTTTGTTCCTAAGAGTACTAGATGGTTGGTTGTTTGTTCCTAAGAGTGCTAGATGGTGGGGTTGTTTGTTTCTAAGAGTTCTTGATGGTGTGGTTGTTTGTTCATAAGAGTACTGGATGGTGGGGTTGTTTGTTCCTAAGAGTACTGGATGGTGGGGTTGTTTGTTCATAAGAGTACTGGATGGTGGGCTTGACTTTTAATTTCTAAGAGTGAATGGTGGGGTTGTTTGTTTCTAAGAGTACTGGATGGTGGGGTTGTTTGTTCCTAAGAGTACTGGATGGTGGGGTTGTTTGTTCCTAAGGCTACTGGATGGTGGGGTTGTTTGTTTCTAAGAGTACTGGATGGTGGGGTTGTTTGTTCCTAAGAGCGTATTTCGGGCTTGTCTGAATCATAAAATCATCATCAAAGAAATGTGTTACTGTAACAGTATATTATCCATCCAAGATTTCCTCCTACAGAAATCCGTTATTTTGTGACATGTGAATACAAATTTTAACAAGGTACACATAAGTTGACTTGTGAGTAGACGTCTGGATATTTCAGGTCTTTATGGTCCAAATGATTGATGCTAACACGACATAGAAATTTATTTTGTTATGTGTTTTATGAATGAAGGTTGTTTTTCACTATTTCGTATGACCTTTTAGGTACAAAGGAACGAAAGAGGGGCTTATATGGTGACCAGGATGAACCTGCACCCAAAAGAACAACAAAGCAACAAGGTATAGCAGGAAATTGATACTATGCTTTTGTCAAAACATTTCTTATGATGTCCTCTTAAATAGAAATGTGAATCTAATTTCCAATATGTCCACTATCCGTCATCTTGAAAATCTTGTTATGTTTACTTATATCCAATCTGCAAAGTCATATCAACATAAAGTTTTTTTCCAGGAGACTTGATGTGATGCATTGTTGATCTTATTAGTCCTGAACGATGCATTGTTGGTCTTATTAGTCCTAAATGATGCATTGTTGATCTTATTAGTCCTGAACGATGCATTGTTGGTCTTATTAGTCCTAAATGATGCATTGTTGATCTTATTAGTCCTTAATGATGCATTGTTGGTCTTATTAGTCTTAAATGATGCATTATTGGTCTTATTAGTCCTAAATGATGCATTGTTGGTCTTATTAGTCCTAAATGATGCATTGTTGGTCTTATTAGTCTTAAATGATGCATTGTTGGTCTTATTAGTCCTAAATGATGCCTTGTTGGTCTTATTAGTCCTAAATGATGCATTGTTGGTCTTATTAGTCCTGAACGATGCATTGTTGGTCTTATTAGTCCTAAATGATGCATTGTTGGTCTTATTAGTCCTTAATGATGCATTGTTGGTCTTATTAGTCCTGAACGATGCATTGTTGGTCTTATTAGTCCTAAATGATGCATTGTTGATCTTATTAGTCCTAAATGATGCATTGTTGGTCTTTTTAGTCCTAAATGATGCATTGTTGGTCTTATTAGTCCTAAATGATGCATTGTTGGTCTTATTAGTCCTGAACGATGCATTGTTGGTCTTATTAGTCCTAATGATGCCTTGTTGGTCTTATTAGTCCTGAACGATGCATTGTTTATCTTATTAATCCTAAATGATGCCTTGTTGGTCTTATTAATCCTAAATGATGCCTTGTTGGTCTTATTAATCCTAAATGATGCCTTCTTACACCTGTTTAATGTATTAGTGTCATTCCATTTACTTTACTCCAATATAATATATGAGTGATTCCATTCTCTTTACACCAGTTTTATGGATTAGAGCCATTCTATTCTCTTTACACCTGTTAAATACATTAGTCATTCCATTCTCTTTACACCAGTTTAATAAATTAGAGCCATTCCATTCTCTTTACACCTGTTAAATACATTAGTCATTCCATTCTCTTTACACCAGTTTAATAAATTAGAGCCATTCCATTCTCTTTACACCTGTTAAATACATTAGTCATTCCATTCTCTTTACACCAGTTTAATACATTAGAGCCATTCCATTCTCTTTACACCTGTTAAATACATTAGCCATTCCATTCTCTTTACACCAGTTTAACACATTAGAGTCATTCCATTCTCTTTACTTCGGTTTAATGTATAATAGTCAATCCATTCTCTTTACACCAGTTTAATGTATTAAAGTAACGGTTTAAAATTCTCAAAATCTAAATCGGTATGCATACATTTCTGTCAGTTACGAAGACATCATGATGAACCTAAGCTCATGCAGGACGGAACACATATTCCAGTTGTTGAGAAAACAAAACTTTTAGGTATTATCTTTGACAAAAAACTTACTTTTATTCCACACCTAAAGAACTTGAAAGCTCAAGATCTACTCAAAATAGTAGCGCACACTGACTGGGGTGCTGATAGAAAAGTCCCTCTCAATTTATATAGAACGTTTATTTGCTCGAAACTGCACTATGATTGCGTTGTTTATGGTTCAGCTAGGAATTCGTATATGCAGATGCTTGACTCAATTCATAATCAAGAAATAAGACTCGCTCTTGGAGCATTTAAGACATCCCCGTGTTAAAGTCTCCTCACTGAAGCGAACGAACCACCTTTATCACAACATACAAAAATGCTTTCCGCACAGTATGCCCTCAAATTATGATCAAACCCACTGAACCCTGCTTTTCGGCTGTTTTGCAACCCAAATACTAATTATCATCTGGTGGTTCCTACCATGTACAAAAAATAAAGGGATCGTACCTGAACAAGTTCTATGGAACATATGCTACACGACAACCTAATGGTACAAACGTACAAAGTAAACGCATATTTTCTGTTTCATTCTGCTCTTAACTCAAGACTGTTTACAATAAAATAAAAGTACTCCAAGATTTTTGCTGTTATTAGTGAACGAGAGAGAGAGAGAGAGGGAGAAAGAGAGAATTATGTATCAATGTGCAAGCTCATCTGCATTTAGAGCATATGTAGCTGTTATGTTGAATAATGTTGGCAAAATGATTAAGATGGTTTGAACATGTATTAGTTATGGGTATTATTTATTGGCAAATAATACTCAACGATATGAGACCACATTGTTAAGAAATTAAGTGCAACTTGTATTTTTACATTAACAATAAACTCATTATCAAATTGCAATAAAAAATAAAGAATTTGAAATCACATTTTAGTTAATCCGCATGACCATGCATGCTCGCGCGCATGTGTGTGTGAGAGAGAGAGAGATGAAACAAAATCTTGCCAGTGTACAAGACTGTATTTATTCAGGGTGGTTTTTATTTGTAGCGTTAATTTGGAGTTATTCCATTATCTTTACATCGGTTTAGTGTATGAGTGATTCCATTCTCTTTACACCAGTTTAATGGATTAGAGCCATTCTATTCTCTTTACACCAGTTTAATGGATTAGAGCCATTCTATTCTCTTTACATTAACTTAATGTACTGGAGTCATTCCATTCTCTTTACATCGGTATAATGTATTAGAATCATTCCATTCTCTTTGCACCAGTTTAAAGTGTTAGAGTCATATAATTCCATTCTGTTTATATGATTTGAATATATTGGAGTGATTTCATTCTCTTTACACCAGTTTAATGTATTAGAGTAATTTCAGTCTCTTATCATCAGTTTAATGTATTAGTCAATCCATCCTCTTTACACCGTTTTAATGTATTAGTCATTCCATTCTCATTACACCGATTTAATACTCTAGAGTCATTCCATTCTCTTTGCACCATTTTAATGTATTAGAGTTATTCCATTATCTTTACATCGGTTCTTGTGTATTAGTCATTCCATAATTTCTCTTTACAGCAGTCTCATGTATTAGAGTCATTCCATTCCCTTTATGTCAGTTGAATGTATTAGTGAATCCATTCTTATTACATCAGTTTGATATATTAGAGTCATTCCATTCTCTTTACATCGGGTTAATGTATTAGAGTCATTCCCTTCTCTTTACATCATTTTATTGTATTATTCAATCCAATATTCTCATTACACCAGTTTAAAACAATAGAGCCATTTCAAACAATTCCTGCACATGTGAGTTTCTTATTAAAAATGAAAAATGAAAACAATGGTGCAGATGATGATCTGGAATTATCCATTATGGCTGACACTCCAGAATTCTTGAGGGTCAAACATAATAAATACAGTATCACTGTGAATATAGATCCACAAAAGTTTGAGTTTGTAAAACAGATATTGGATTCAGAACCTTGCATGACTTCATGTAGTTCAAGTGTACAAAATGGTATTATCTACAGAACACAAGAGAAAAACACTGTGACAGCTACACTGTATAAAACAACATGTGTCTTACATATACAGGGGCTGAACAGTCTCACATGGTTAGATCATATTATCTGTAAATGTAGACAGGATGTGAACACCCATGCTAAAGGCATTTATATGCTGACATCTACACCAGTAACTAGATGTAGTGCCAAACATGAAACAGTTCCTAAAGTCTTTGACCTAAATGACTCAGGCAATAAAATTAACACCCCTCCAGAGTGTCAGGCAATTACACACTCCATAAATCATGACCACAGCAGTGATGGCTTAAGCCTTAATGATTTCTTCATGTGTGTACATCAAAAAACAATTAGGAAATTGGAGACCCAAATCGAAGAATTAAAACTACAGTTACATGCTATTAAATCAGCACAGGGAAAGGTTAATGAGCAAGTAACCTCATGTGAAACAGCAATTCAGACAGACTCCCAAATATCAACAGTATCAGATGCTCAGACACAGACAATCCCAGTACCAGCCAAAAGAAAATGTAAAATGACCATGCAAATAAAAACTGATGCCCAAAGTAATCCTGCATTGCAGACAACAGTATCCCCCTCTCAGTCATGTGACACACCTGCAACAGCAATAAGTGTACATCCATGGCCCGCAGTTCAAACAAGTCTGTTACCTTCACCAACAACTGCATTTCCCAGTGCTCAGACAAATGTGTCAGAATCAACACAAGTAGTTCACACAACTGAAACACCAATTTCAGCACCCATTCCTCCAAGATATGTGTCTGAAATACAATCCAGAGTCCAACACACGACATCACAAGCCAGGAAAGATAGGACTCTAATAATTGGCTCCTCAATTTTGAAAAGTATAATACCAAGGAGACTTTTTAAAACAGATGTACAGACTTTACGAGGTGCAAAAATCAACAACATCACTTACAGAATAATGAACAGTGACCTAACCAAATACAAGCAAATTATTATTTTAGTAGGTGGAAATGATGCCTGTGAGGGAAGGTCACTAAATCAACTCAAAACAGATTTTGAAAGTTTATTGTATGCTGCTAGATATTGCAGCCCAAATACATGTAAATTAATGATATCGGGACTACCTCCTCGTGTGGACACCAAGGCCAAAGAAATAAATGATCTGATAATTGACTTATGTGAAGATTTCAACCTACAGTACATTCCACAATACAAATCTTTCTTCATTCAGAATCAGGATGTCAACCTTAGTCTCTACCACAGAGACAAAATTCATCTAAGCAGAAAAGGAACCTCTCAGCTACTGAGAAATATTAACATGTATGCCCCTATTTTCAAGCACTGTAATGAAGAGTGTTGTCTCAACTGTGGAGAAACTGGGCACATGACACAGGTATGCCATCATGGCAAACAGATCGAGTGTTTTAGGTGCCATAAATATGGACACAAACAAAGACTTTGTCCATCAATGTATACATATTAGGAAGCTGGCAAAGAGGAGAATGCCAACGCTTCATTTACAAAAGAACTAAATGTACCCAGTGGGACTCTTGACTCTAACTATTCAATGGACACTATTGTAGATGCAAATGTAAATGGATTTTCAGGGTTTGTATGTGACTTTGAAGATGTTAATATATATGAACATTTAAATATAGAAATAGGATGTCAGAATGATAAAAGTAGTATGGAGACAATCTCAGTGAGTACCCCATTGCATGATGACATACATGTAATTGATATGAAACTAAATACAAAAGGTTTTAACATAGGTCACTTAAATGTACAAGGTATAGTGGGAAAGATAGACCAGATTAAGTTAATGTTGTCTTCCATGGAAAATAATATACATGTTTTAGGACTCACTGAAACCAAATTAAATGCTAACCACAATGATGATCTATTTCACTGTCAAGGCTACAATAAACCATTTCGTAGGGACAGAGAGACAGCGGGGGGGGTCTTGTTGTATACATTAGAGAAGATGTAAATGTAAAAAGGCGACTTGACTTGGAGTCACATGAAATTGAGAGTATCTGGGTGGAAATTTTTCAAAATAATGCAAAATCTTTCCTAGCTGGTTTCATTTATAGACCACCTTCCTCCAAAGCATTTTGGAATGATAACTTTTTGAAACAAATAGAAAATGTTCTAGCACAGGAGAAAGAAACATATATACTCGGAGATATAAATAAGGACCTTCTCAATACTCAAATAAGGAACAACTGGATGGAATTTATTGAATCATTAGGCCTAGACCAGCTGGTAAATGAGCCTACAAGGGTAACAGAAAAATCAAGCACTCTTATTGATCACATTTATACTAACCTACCAGACAATGTGGCTTGTGTTAATGTACCGAATGTTGGTCTTAGTGACCACTATCCTACTTTTTTGACAAGAAAGGTTAAATGCAAGAAAAATAAGAAAAATACACATAAAACGATCACTTACAGATCGTTCAAAACTTTTAATGAAGAAGAATTTCTCAATGACCTATATAAAGTTCCATGGAGTATGATCCAAAATTTGGATGACATAGATGAAGCCATGAGGGTGTGGACTGACTTGTTTATGGATGTAGTATCTAAGCATGCACCACTGAAAGTACATCGAGTAAAGACTGATATTCAACCTAATTGGCTTACTACTGAAATCCTAGATGCTATGAAAACACGAGACAAATTCAAGGCTATGGAAAACCATGCACAATATAAAGTATGGAGAAATAAAATAACAAGTATGATCAAAAAAGCTAAAAAAACTTATTATCAATCATTGCTTGAAAACAAAAAGAGCAACACAAACTCCATTTGGAAAGTCTTCAATGAACTCACTGGAGGAACGCACAAAAAACAGACAAATAAAATTCACTCACTTCTGGTAAATGACACCATAGTCACTGATGAAACTGACATTGCAAATGTTTTCAATGATTTTTTCATCAACATTACCACAAAGTTAAAAGAGCCAGTGATAGAAAACAACTTTAATGAACTGAAAAAGTTCTGCAGCAGTAAAATCTCAAAGGAGGTATGTTTCTCTATCCCACCAGTGTCAAAAAACTTTGTTAAAAAATGTCTCAGTGAACTTGATACCAAGAAAGCTACAGGACTTGATCAGATTGGTCCACGACTCATTAAATCTTCTGCCTTTGCTATTGTAGATAGCATAACATTCATAATTAATTTAAGTATTGCAACCTCATCTGTCCCCAAAATATGGAAAACTGCAAAAGTAACTCCTATTCACAAATCTGGTTCTAAGGATGATGCTGATAACTACAGACCAATTTCAATACTACCAAACTTGTCAAAATTGATTGAAAAACATGTCCATGACTCATTCATGTCATATTTAACCAAACACTTGCTGTTACACCCTAATCAATCAGGCTTTAGACAGAACCATTCCTGTGAGACTGCGTTGATCTCCCTAACTGATAAATGGCTTCAAGCACTTGACCAAGGTAGAATAATAGGAACTGTATTTGTAGATTTCAGGAAAGCTTTTGACATGGTGGATCATGAAATCCTTTTGAAGAAACTGAAAATCTACCAGTGTGATGAAAGAACAATTAGATGGTTTACTTCGTACTTAAATGAGAGAACACAACATGTTTACATAAATAATGTTCTGTCTGAACCTGAAACAATTAGATATGGAGTACCACAAGGCTCAATTCTAGGTCCACTACTATTCATTTTATTTATTAATGACCTACCACTTTTACTAAGAGACTCAATAACATCTACAGATCTCTATGCAGATGACACAACATTGTCAGACATCCAAAACACAAAGCATGAGCTCGAAATTTCTTTACAGAATGCCCTAAACAAACTGGAAAACTGGTGCACATGTAATGGCATGGTGGTAAATACTGGTAAAACTAAAATATTACTTATCTCAACACGGCAAAGAAGGACAAATCTTGATAGTGATGAACTATGTCTGACATGGAAGGATACAAATCTGCAAATAGTCTGTCATGATAGGCTACTTGGTGTTCTGGTAGATAATAACCTATCATGGACTGAACATATCAAACATACAAGTAAAAAAGTCAATTCAAGTTTATGGCTTCTCAGTAGGATAAGACATTTTCTCCCTGAAAGGCACAGGAAACTATTTTATAACAGTTACATACAACCCTATTTGGACTACTGTAGTACAGTATGGGGTAATTCAAATGATAAAAACATAGCAAAGCTGGCACATCTTCAAAAAAGAGCATTTGGGCTAATATCAATCCAGAAAGAAAGCAAGGAAAGTTTAGCTGGTAGGTTAAAAATATTACCTATTAAAGACCGAATCTGTTTGAGAAAAGCCAAATTAATGTACAGGATATCTCAGAATAGTGCTCCTGAATATTTACAATCACTATTCCAGTATAGGCTACCTGGTAATACTCCCCACCTGCGATCCATGTCAAGCAAACAGTATAAAATTCCCAAACCAAATAAGGAGTTATTTAAAAAAAGTTTCCAATACTCTGGAACTCTGCTCTGGAATAGTATTCCAGCTGAGATTAGAAATGCCCACTCTATTTCCTTCTTCCAAACCCAATATATCCAGTGGCTTCAGAGATGCAGCTTAAATAAATGAATTCCTTTGTATGAGGGCCTCAAGGTAGATTAGTTTTTAGCTAATTGTGTTACCCTCTTTAAATAAGGTCATTATTATTATTATTATTAGAATCTATCTGCTTATGTGAATTCTACCTAATTTGCATGTTAAATTGCACATGAGACAAACCCGAGTTAAATCTCACGTGAGAATCTCATGTGCAGAAGGGTAGGCAGTTTTGGTGTGGGAAGGTATGCAAAGGCTATTTGTAGTCACTATCATGCTTCAAAATCAATTCATTTTATTGACTAATTGAACATGGTTTCAGATATTATGTACTTGACATCCTTAAAGTGTATATTTTATCAGTAATGTATCCTAATCATTTGATGTGATAATGGAGAGTAAAGTATCCAAGTGAATGGCGTAGTGTGTGAATAGTAAGCTATGTATCTTAGACAGGGTTCACAAAGGTGAAATGAGATCAAAAGTTTGTAGTGAACTCAAAATTACCAAATGACACAGTATGAGCAGAAATTTCAGAATTAATTGCATGATGTTAATAGTGATCACAGATTCAAATAAAAATTTGCACAGATTGCAGATGATACAGAAGTAGATGATGCTGTGTATACCTGGTTCACACAGCAACATGAACAAGGTTTTCCTATCTCTGGAACAATCATTAAGGCCCTGGCAGAGAAAATGGCAAAAAGTATGGATAATGACTCTGATTTCATTGCAAGCAATGGATGGTTTTGGATATTTCAGCACTGACGTAGAATAAAACAAAATTTGTTGTCAGAAGAGATATTCTCAGTGAATCAGGCAGTAAAATATGAAATGATACTTGTCAAGTCTGTCACAAACTGCAAATATTATTGTGCTCTCATTTGTGTCTTATTTTTAAAACAATCTTCTGGACCCATTCAGTTCATGTTTGGTAATGATTAACCTTTGTGAATTTATTGTTTTACATTCTGCTGTAACTGTATCTAGCTTTCTATCAATCAGTATAATCAATCTGTCTAGTGACAAAAGAATAAAATGAATGAAAGCAACACAAGTTTCAACTGTGTTTTTTCTTGACATGAATGTCAATCTTTTTCTGAAAAAAGATACCTGGTTTCATTTTGAATAAACAATAAAACTAGAATGGATCCAATTCAACACAACAAGCAGTGAAGAAATGTACAATATGTTTAATGTTACACATGGTAAGTGTACTGAAACAGTGTGGAATTTTTTAACAATATCTTAGAGCTAATTTATGAAAAAGAACAAAATACAACACCATAAAGAGATATTTATTCACAGTTAATTTCACCATGATTTCTGTTAGAAACCCATGGTCTTAAAATAAGTAACAAAAAGAAGTGGAACCAACAAGTTTAGTCAAATCAGCAAAGTTGTTTCTCTAACTTAAAAAGTAAAAATTTAAGAGGAGCTGACAGTATTGAAGATTAAATCCCAAATAATCCTAGATGTTCTATCACAAGTCCAAATTATATAGTGTTCCAAATGAATTCCAATGTTGAATGTGCTGATATATCTTTAATTTTGACTAGGTTGATGTACCAACAGCCATGAATTATCCCAACAATATAATCAAGAATGTCTCTGAATGAATTCCTTATGATCGTTAGACAGTGTTTTAGTTCAAAAAAGTTAGGGAGCACTTTGTACTTCCAGTGAAAAATTTTTAAATAAATGATTCCTTTTAGGTTGTATCTGAGCACAACTGAAAATAATCCCACAGACTGATCTTAAGATAGGATTGAATAATTTTGTTTACTACAGCCTGATATAAAAATCTAAGACAGTACAAAATGACCAGGATGTGGGTCAAAAGTTCTCTTCCAAAACATTCTAAGTTTGTAAATAAGGTAAGACCTTGAACTTAGATATCAGTAAACAACCTTTTTATAATTTACAAACATGATAACAAGAAGGTATACACCAAAACTGTATTCTCAATCATGGACAAAGGTTAAGCACAAAATTCAGATTAAGTATACCTAACAGATTACAAAATGAGTATTCAACAATGTAATTTGCCACCCACCCCATACTTTTGCCTTCCTCTGTCAATTTCTATCCCTTTAATACTTTTTTAAAGGTCTCTCAGTAATTTGCACCCTTGCTTATGGTGCAGTTAATGTTTCTGGACTCCATTGTGCATAAGTTATTGAAGACGCTTTGTAGATGTTCAGCCAAACATTTAGTTCTCACCAGTTGATTTCTTATGTTGTCTCCTTGGGTCAGAATGAAAACTGTGTCTATCGGATGTCCAAAATGGATGCCACAGTGGCCAGCTTGAAAATCTTGTTATTGCTACTTAAGATCTCCTGAATGAAAAGTAATATTGCTATGGGATTTGCACCAAAGGACTGCTTCTTTTGCTGAATAGTTGGTCCAAAATAAAAACTGTGTTCATCTGATGTCCAATACGATAATGTTGTTATCACTAATCCTCCTGATTTAATGATCATATGAACATGGCATTTTTACTAAATAGCTTCAGTTGGTGTCTACTTGGTCCTAATGGCCCAATTCAGACATTCAGTATGCCTGCCACAATAGCCATCTTGAAAATCTTGTTATCACCATTTCTCCACAATAAATGGTCATATCAGCATGAGGTTTTCATCTAAAGAATTATGATGATGTCTTGATGGTCATAAATAAAATTGATGCTTTTCCGACTCCTAATATGACTCCTACAATAGCCATTTTGAAAATCATGTTATCATTATTTTCCTTGTTGGTCTCAAATGAAAATGACATCCAGTATGTCAAGCACAGCAGCTTATTTAAAAATATTATTGTTGCTGAAGAATATCAAAGATAGTTTGAACACTCAGTGAAAGAAAAGAAATGGTCTGATCTTGATTTCTTACAGATTGTTTTCAGCCATTGAAGCACTGGTATCTTTAAGTAATTCTTGTTATCAGCTTTCAAACATGTGTAACATTCTTCAGGTCTTGTTGGTTTGAATTCTTTACGTGATCTGACATAATGAAAAACTGGTTTGAGACTGAGAAAATAAATTTTCTCAAACTGTACAATGTGTCAGCTGCAGGAAATGCTTGCCAGTTTAATTGAATCTTAGGGCTATTATTATTATTATTTTTATTATTATTATTATTCTTGCTATTATCACTTCCAACAATCATTTAGCAGGTGTTTCAATTAGGAATTTCAAATCTTTTCTGGATGAAGGATACATATGAGTAAATTATATGCAGTTTAAGCTTATAAATCCAGATATATTTTTTTCTCTAACTAATTGCTTTGCTAATCTTACTACAAAAATACGGTGATTTTACAAAACATAAACAGCATGGTCTGTGGGCACCAAATTCATGTTCATTTGAAGTACTCTTGTGATTACTGTGTTAAATGTTTTAACAAAATAATGAATGTCATGACAAAATATTTCATCATATGAACATTATGGAGAGCAAAACTGAAGAAAAAACCTGCAAGATTTTGTCCAAAAAAATGTTTTTGGCATTTAAACATTTAATTTTTAATTATAAAAATGTTCTGTTTTGTTTCTTCAGAAACTGTTCCAAAGAGAAGACCAGAGAGTGATGGACTGAAACAGCTTAAAAGTAGGTCTGAACACAAACATGTACACATGCACATATACATGATTATTTTATTAAGCTCACTTCTCTTTGTCCTCGTTGGCCTAAAAGGGCAGTTCAACTTATATGATGTCATCAAGGGCCACAAAGGAGAGTTGGTCTTATAAACCTACTGGGTAATCCTCTGAACATTAGAAAATTAGTAGTAGTGGTACTAGTTTTGATTGTTTGGTCTCTGTCCATTGTCCCAATCCATTTACATCAGCTTTTTTACCACACTAAATAAAAAAAATTACTTTATTTTTATCAAACTTGCAATATGGGCACATTATTACTTTTAAGTGTTATGATGCCTAGTTCTTATTTATGGCATGAGGTTGTCCATCAGTATGTCCATCCAAGTTCATTTCTACACAGTCAAGAACTCAAGTTGGTTCCTTCCACTTGGGCTAAGATAGAACCCTATCAATTTCTGGCTGAAAAGGTCAAGGTCACTGGAAGAAGAAAAATAGTTTTTGCACAGTAACTCTTGCACTTCACCATCTACAGTTCCCTAACTTTGCTTTTTGTCTGGTTTACACTCTATTTTTTCAGCTTCAAAAGCTTACATATAAAGTCACTACAAATAAAATAATTAAAATTGTTTCTGCACAATAACATCAGGTCTATATCGTGTACGTCAACTGAATTTTGTGACTTAATGTACTTGGGATGGGAAAAAATATATTGATATTGAGATCAAAGGGTCAAATTCCATGGTCACTGTGGTACAGTAACATTTGTTCTACATCACAGACTTGTGGATGGCTTGCAGTTAGAGTAAATAAAAAAATCTCTGATTTTGGGGATCTAAAGGTCATTTATCAAGGTAATTGATTGAAAGAAGATATATGGTTATTGAATAAAAATTTCAGTGATATACATAGAGGTCTATTAAACAGGTGGATATGTACAGTGCCATTAATGGTACTTTTGTTGATGTGGAAAATACTCATTCAGTTAATTATACATGAACATGGTTCTCACAGATTTAATTACTGTTCCTTTACACACCTGATCACTGCATTGAAGAGGGATACTAAAACTTAGACAAGCGTAGACCAAGCAGTTACTATATTGATAATAAAACAGCAGTAAGATGACTGTGCTGTTTAGGAGAGACATAGATGATAATTACATAAAGTTCAGTTCCTGATCTGATTGAATTTATAAATGCTGTGAATAAAAAGATGTATTTTTGCACTAAATATCATATTAATGTATTTGAGCGGGGGGGGGGGGGGAGTATATTTGTTAGTCAAAAGTGTGAGTGAGAGTTTATATATGTGCTGTGTTATAATAGACCAAAAACAGACATTTTGCTTTTGAACCATTTCCCTACATGAAACTTTCAACTTGTTATTTGATTTCAGATTAAGTGAATACATAATGTTTGCAAGAGAGGTCTCTTTTATTAGTTTACTGAAAATCTTATTATTATCAATACGCCTGCGTTGGGGGCTTTGAGGGTCAAAAATCATGTTGTTTGCTTGACATTCTGGAAGAGTATGAAATTACAGGCATTGGGGTGACTGTGTCACCCGAGTTACCCCAAGCTTGGATGCGGTTGTAGAAATCCTCATGACATTCTGGAAGAGTATGAAATTACAGGCATTGGGGTGACTGTGTCACCTGAGTTACCCCAAGCTTGGATGCAGTTGTAGAAATCCCCATGATAGCAATGTTATTTCAATGCAAAACCCCAAAAGGGACCTGCTTGTTTGCAGTTATTTAAAATTAACTGTGATTTTGAAGATATAACCAGGCATTTGTATGTTAAGGGATTGGAAACTTTCTCCCATCTTGTTTTATATTGTGTTTGCTATAGCTGTCACATGAAGTTACCTGGACAAGTGCACTATGCTGCTACTTACATGTGCTATATTTTAGTCACTATCAGAAACACCAATCATTTGATTTTAATGCCATGAACTGTGGTTAGTCAAGTAGGTGACAGTTACTAAATTGGACACAATATAGTGTGCTTAACAATCCACCTATCATTTAATCTCATGGACAACTAATGGTAGGCTAATAAGGTCAACAGATAGCAGTGTTAGGTGGACAATAATGTGTTGCCCTTTATCTTGTAATCACATAGTCAGGTAGTGTCCAGGATCAGATTATGCTAAGGAACAACTTTTCTTGATAACTAAATTCAGACTCAAGGCAAAGGCAGATCCACTCCTTTTTATCGTGGGTCTTGAATTGTAAGAGTATATTGGATGTTTCCAAACCTCAGCAGCTAGAATGAATAAAAAGAGCCAAGAAAGAGACAGTTTACTGTTTTCCTAATTGTACATGCACTGTATAGATTCTCTTTGGCTAGCAGCAGGGTTGCATGTAGGTTTTTACAATTTGGACCATTTGAATCCTTACTGTTACATCCATACCTTTACATACATGTAACAGAACAGATAACGCACCTTAGGACAAATCAGAAGATTCAAAAAATTTGGTATGGGGTTTTTACTTCAAAAGAGGCAGGAGATTTTCAGTGCAGTGCATCTTTGATTTTTTTCATCCCACTGAGGAACTAAATCTTGATTAACTGTGTGAGTAGTTTTTGTCAGTATGAGAACTTTTATGTGATTTCTGAGACAGAGAACATTATTTTGACTAGATCTGAAAAAGATATGTTACCATAAACAGGATATTATATTAGGCTGTAAAGTGGGCAAACAATGTCTCTTAGCATCCATGTTTGACACTGATTCCACAAACATGGATTTCAGTGATTTTTTAATATGCTGCATGATACATCATGTCATTTTAGCCATCATAGATTTTAAAAGCAGCAGAATGTATATTTATATCCTTTTAAGTTGATAGCACAACTGCTGAAATTCCCATTTCTCAGTTAATCATTGAATTTTGTATGCTATTATGGATGCTTACATTTTGGTGTTTACAACTAGCTGATGACACACACTGAGACAAACTTTTTAAATACTCAAGCCAAACTAACCCTGTTTTATGCTGATTAAACTTTATAGTAACTTAAGCTAACCAAACTCAGTTAATCTCTTTAGTCCTTTATGGCATTACATTTGATCTCACTTAGTATAATGCCTGTTGACAAACTTTGAACACTGAAACTGTCCCTGCCTACAGATTCATAGGGGTACCATATTTACCGCATATGTTGGGACACGATAAAATAATTATTTTTTTTCCTGTCCCAGAACTTAGGGTGAAACATTTTTTCACTTTGGTCATATGTCCCAAGACTTAAGAAACGAAATAAATTGGTATTGCATTTGTGCTTCCCCCACCCCCCCAACTGCACGTCGCAATAAAATAGTTAAATAAAACGCTTAATTGATAATAAAAAGAAAGAAACTAACCTTGTGTTGTTATCACTTATTCCTTTTTTCAACATGAGCATTAAAGAATAAAACATTTCCACGAAATCCATATAAGTAGCGTAGGCTTCCATACTGTAGCATGTATCAATTATGTCCGATAACACACACCATCTTGTTCATTGACATGAACACTGAGAAACAATTGTGTGTGGTTGTGCTCAAAGGTTTGAACATGTTATCCGACTGAAAACTGGAGCCAACAAAATTGCATACAAGAGGAAAATAGTCAACTGATATCTTGAAGATGCCATTCACGCATGACATGGTGTTGGGTGCAAAATAATCAAGATTGAATTATATCCAGGTCTACTGTATGACAATATCTCGCAAAAAAAATTATCATTTGAAAACACATTCACTTGAGTGCAAGTGACAGTCTTTTCACCAGCTAGGGTTACATAATTATCCTTACTATAACAAGCACACATAAGCCCAGGTGGTGAATAAACACGACTGGCGGCAAGCAGTTAACTCTTTCTTTGAACCTACCAACAGGACATCAAAGACAAAAGGTTATTTTTATTACAAAGCAGGCGATCCCAGAAGCCGACCCTGGCTACTTTATTTTGTAAAGGATATCAATACAAAGGTTATTTTATTACAAAGCAAGCCGACATCGAAAGTTGACTATGGATTCTGTGAAGTGAGCCGATTTTTTTTTTTTGAATATACAAAGACAGCCGAGATATGGAAGCATACTTGGGTTCCTTTTCAACTGTATTCACAGGAATTTTGAAAATAAATTGAAACAATGGAACAAATTTTAAAGTGACACAATATAGTGCTTTGTGCACAGATGTCGATGACCCAGCATCACCTAGAATATTTGGAGAAAATAAAATCATGTGATGAATTCGTTAAGGCCAGAAGAGAACTATACTGTATGCCAGTATCTCGTAAATAAAAATCATTATTTTAAAACACATTAATTTGAGTGCAAATGACAATCTTTTTGCCAGCGTGGGTTACATAAGTATCATTATTATTTACCCGCAGACATCAGTGCACCTTTGTATTAATTATTACTAAAGATGCCAAGCACATATAAGCCCTGGTGGTAAATAAACACAACTGGCAGCCAGCAGTAAACTTCTTTGAACTTGCCGACAGGACATCAAAGACAAAGGCTATTTTTATTACAAAGCAAGCAGACGTTGGAAGCCGACTTTGGACTCGGAAGCCGAATTTTTTTAAAGGATATCAATACAAAGGTTATTTTATTGCAAAGCAAGCTGACCTCAGATGCCGACTACTAAATTCTTTTAAGTGTGCCAATTTTTTTTTTTATAGCTTTGAATATACAAAGATGGCCGAGATATGGATGCTAACTTTGGTTCCTTTTCAACAGTATTCACAAAATGTTTGACAATAAAGTAAAACAATGGAACAGTTTTTAAAGTTGCACAATACAGTGCTTCATGCGCGAACATCGATGACCCAGCATCATCCAGAAGATTTGTAGAAAATAAAATCATGTGATGAATTCGTGATGGCCAGAAGAGGAACAGATAATTTCGCCGACAATATGATCATTAACATGGATGAAACTCTAGTGTACTTTGATCGCATCCCTGGATGGATTGACAATAAGATGGGCATCAAAAGTGTGAGAATTAGCAAGACTAGTGCAGATTTGAAAAAAATCTTCCTTTTGTTCTTGCAGTTTCCACTTCAGGTGGTATGTTGCCTCCAACAATTTTTTACGGTATGAGAAAGTTAAAAAAGTATTCATGTACCAAAATAATAGACTGTACGTGTGCAGGAGAAGGGTTGTGTAGATGAGATGCTGCTGCAGTGGATTAAAGAGTTTTATCTCAAGTACAGTTTTATATTTAAAAAATAAAATTTCAGTTGGATTGCAATTTCTGACATGTAATTTTCGAATGATTTAAAAGGTGTCCCACAACTTACGACTTTAAAAAACAAAGTGTCCCAGAACATACAGTGCACAAAAAATTACTTTTAAAATTATTTTATGGTGTCCCAACAAATATGGTGTCCCAACATATGCGGTAAATATGGTAATAATTTTTTTTAAGGTTGCATGAAATTAGCAACTAAATCATCTAGCCCTACTTAAGCTAGTTCATAGTCACATGATCACAGGCATCATTACTGTAAATATAATGCACTGGAGTAAAGTGTGAAAAGAATGGATTATTTTTTTCAAACATAATATTGTGTAGAAAAGAAATTTTCAGAATGTTAGTAAGGTTCACCTGTATTCTTCTGCAACTGTGGTTTGGATCAAGTCTATTATACCCCTGTGGGCATAGCAACCATGGTTTTGGATCAGGTCTGTAATAAACCCCTGTGGGCAGTGCAACTCTGGTGTTGAATTAGGTCAGCTGTTATACCCCTATGGGCAGTGCAGCTGTGGTTGTGAATCAGGTCTATTATACCCCTATGGGCAAATCAACTTTGCTTTTGGATCAAGTCTATTATATGTACCCCTACTGAATGTGCAAAGTAGCTGTGGTTTTGGATTAGGGCTACTATACACCTATGGGCAAAACAGCTGTGGTTCAGGATCAGGTAATTTATTACCTCTATGGGTAAACTTATGGGTAAAACAGGTTTGGGGCTAATAGCTTGAAGAGCATGTACTTGTGTTTAAGATGCACATCACAAAACCATTTAGAGCAGGCTGTACTCCAACACCTGTTAGGTCAGCAATAGACGTGCTGTTTACATTTATCACCTCCATATTGGTCTCATGAGACTGTTATAATTATAGGTTACTGCATTTGTATGGGAAAAAAAGAACGAGTTTTCGGAATGAATACTGCACGAACTTGTGAGTGCAGCATATCCTTCCGACAAAACAAGTTCATATTTTCCCATGCAAATGCAGTAATCATCATCATCATCATCAGTCTCATGACCTAGTGTGGTCGTTGAGGCACTGTGCTGCTGAACATCTGACCAGTTCCCTCCACTTGTCTCGATCATGTGCCAATGCCTGTGTCTCCGCAAAACTTTTCTTGGTCCATTCTGTGATGTTGTCAGTCCACTTTTTTCTCTGTCTACTTCTCCTTCTGCCACCCTGGAGGCTGCCCTGTAGGACTGTTGTGGATAGACTGTTGGCTGTAGTGACATGGCCATACCATTTCAGCTTTCTCTTTTTGATGGTGGTGAGGAGCTCCTCATATTGGCCTACTTCACACCTGATGGTGTTACGCACTTCTTCATTTGTGATGTGGTCTATGTAAGAGATGCCAAGGATGCTTCTGTAGCATCTCATTTCAAGTGACTGGATTCTTTATTGTAATTCTGCTGTCAGGGTCCATGCCTCACATGAGTACAAAAAGAATGAGATGACTAGAGCTCGCAATAGTCTGATTTTAGTTTTCAGACAGATATTCTTGTCTCTCCAGATGGGTCTTAGCTTTGACATAGCTGCCATTGTTTGTGCTGCTCTTGACAAAATTTCTGCTCTTGATCCCTCTTCAGTGATTATGGAACCAAGATATCTGAACTGGCTCACTGTGTCCAATTGATGTCCTCTGACTTTAATCTTGGCTGAGATTTGTTTGCCACTATTTGTCATCAGTTTTGTCTTCTCAGTGCTTATCTCCTTGTCAAATCTGGAAGATGTTTCATTCAGGTTCTTCACTAAGGTGGCTAGCTCGTCTTCACTGCCTGCCAGCCCATCAGTGTCATCTGCAAAGCGGAGGTTGGTGATGTTACGCCCTCCAATGCTGACTGTCTCACACTGGTTTTCCAGGGCTTCGCTCATGATGCGCTCTAAGTATATGTTGAAAAGCGTTGGTGACAGGAGACAGCCTTGATGCACTCCCACTGTTGTCTGGAACCAGTCCCCCATAGCACCTTGGGCAATTACTGCACTGGTAGCCTTGGCGTACAGCTGCTTGATGGTATTGGTTAACTTTTGTCCCATGTTATACTTCATTGTGGCCCATAATGCCTCATGCCACACTCTGTCAAAGGCCTTTTTGAAATCTATAACACATGATAGATGTATTGTTGATGTTGCGAGTACTTTTCACACATAATCCTGAGATTGAATATTTGTTCTATTGTGCTTCTTCCACTCAGGAATCCAGCCTGTGCTTCAGCGATTATTTCTTCTGCTTGTGGTTTCAGTCTGTTCAAGATGATCTTCAGCATTACCTTACTAGCATGGCTGATCAAACTGATAGTTCTGTAATTTTGGCACAGCTGGAGATTGCCTTTCTTGGGAAGTGTTATAATCAGTGACTGGGTCCATTGTGTTAGCCATTCACCTGTCTGCCAGATGTTGTTGTAGAATTTTTTTAGTAGCTCTTTCACTGATTCTCCCCCATTCTTGATAAGTTCAGCTGGGATGTTGTCTACTCCAGCTGCCTTCCCATTCTTCAGCGCTCTTATTGCTGACTCCACCTCTTCTTTGAGAATGGGGAAGTCATCATCATTTGTGGAGTTTGGAACTTCAAGTACCTCTGGGTCTCCTGTGGACTGATGGTTGTAGAGTTCTTTGCAATACTCAGTCCATCTTTCTGCAATGTCACTCGCTTCTGTGAGGCATTTTCCATTTTTGTCTTGAATGGTACTGACTCTTGGTTGTTTCTGTCTGGTGAGGTCTTTCACAAAACAGCAGGGAAGACGAACAGACCATTTTTTCCAAGCAAAATAAACGCTCCTACGCGAACTTTCTCCGTAGAAGCCTCAGAAAGCAAAAATAAAGCCTTCCACGAGATCTAATTTTCATGCATCTCAGACTCGATGCATCAGGTAGGTATGCCAGGTGTGTCATAAAAACATGCCACTGAGACAGGAATAAACGGCGCTGGAATATTATTTTGTGTTATTATTTTTTGTTGCATGGGCCGGGCTGCTTTGGTCCATTTTACGTCACATTAAAATAACATAATTAAAAATAATATGAGTCCGAGAACCAGAGCAATTGGAGAACCGCATTCTGCTAGAATAGTGCGAGAACAATTAGCGGCAATAAGGAAACTTATTCCCACGAAGGAATTATTTAAGAAAAAAGTTCGCGAACACGAAGACGCAGAACAGGGATTTACCGAATTATCGTCGAAATTGTTAAGGCCAGTTACCGAATCAACCGAGCGAGTATTACTTGGTGATGTGAAAGATCCGGATATCAGAAAACGCGGAATTTTCCCCGTGTTGAGAGATATTGAGGAACACACTCGATTAGTGCCAGATCGGCTGGAACAATTGCAACAAGTACAATTGCAACAAGCACAAGCACTAAAACAAGAACAAGAACAAGCGCGGCAAGAACGGCGGCAAGAACAACTATGGCAAGAAGAAGAAGAAAAGAAGGAAGAAGAGGAGGAAGAAAAAAAAGATACTCTCGAGAAATTAATGGAAAATTTTACCGTTGGAGGCTGGGCCGCGATAACAGATGAATTTAACAAAAGGGACAATATTGAGAAACTTGGAGAATTTGCGGAAGATTCTTTCGCCGGTAGGAAAATTTATTTAACGGAGGAGGGACTAAAAAAAAATAGTTCACGAGATACTTGGTATAGAACAATATATCGGGCTAAATTTAGATTACGCCGGGTGAAAAGGGATGATTCGATGTATATTCGATTTCGGATATCTGCACGTAACAGAAAGGAACCTAAGGGAAGAGAAATAAAGATAGATAAACCTCCAGGATCTTCTCCTAAAGAAGTAAAAGAAAAATTACCGGAAATTAAATCCGAATCTGAAAAACTTACATATATTATTCTCAGTGTTTTTACCGATGATACTCTTAAATTACTCGAAGACGAGGATAAATTAGTCGATATTGCCGCAGATTATAATAAAAGGGATAAATATTTAAGACCAAACCTTCGCGGAAATCCTGTTGAAAAATCAAAGTGGATCGATTGGATATATTTTGCCTACAAAGAGCCCCCCTACCGGTATGATTCATATTTTCGTGAATTTGTAGAAAAAGTAAAACAAAGAGAAAAAGAGAAGGAAGAAGAACCAGAAGAAGAGAAAGATATATTGACATCGTTGTTTGATGAGCCATCACCAAAACCTAAAACAGGAAGCGGATATACTACTTGCCCCGACAGTGTCATTAACGATGTATCTCGCCTCGAGGTATTAATAGGAGGAAAACGAGCCGGAAATAACTCTTCCGAAATAATCAACGAAGCCTCCGATATTTGTCAGCGATTATTTCGCGGTGGTGTTATTAATTCCTACATTTACAAAGAACTCGTTGACGAGCTTATCGATTAAAACAATACACTTAAAATAACATGATCGTTCACAAACATCAACGCAGACCTAGACAGGTCCGCGTGGCTAATTCTCGATTGCCAGTATACAAATACATCCACGGCAACGGATTCGGCGACATCGTTAAAAGTTTCGTCACAAGAATAATTCCTAAAATCGGACCTACAGCTAAGCAAATTGCATCAAAGGCAATAGGAAAGATCGGCGAGACTGTTGTTTCTGGCGTTGGTAATTTGGCCAGTAAAGGCTTTGATGTTGTCAAAAGTAAAATATCAAATTTAATGCGTAAAAAAGGTCAACCTGTCAAATTACCTAGCACCAGCGAAATGCCCGCCGATGTCAGTAAAGCCATAAACGACGCAGCAAATAAAAAAATAAATGATCTAGCAAAGGAAGTTGCGAGTACAAATGACGCAGCAAACAAAAAAATAAATGACCTAGCAAAGGAAGTTGCGAACACAAGTTTTATATCGGGCAGCGGTCTTCGTTTTAGATGATAATTCTTAATAATAATGTTCGCACAAGTGTCAAACGAAGTGTTCGACATGGACGAGCCTGTAGGTAGAGACACATCCGTGCGTGATTTTCAGTATTTCTCGTACGACACAGTGATACCAAATGCACCTAATCGCGTTGAAATTCAAGTTCACGATACAACAAGATATTTTCTTCCATCTGAGGCATATATCGAGTTTGCTGGTGAAATCTTAAAACAAGATAATAACATCTACGGAGAACACGATAAAATCGGATCTGTTAACAATGGCATCATGGCATTATTCAAGAGTGCCACTTACATGATCGATGGAAGAGAAATCGAGTCAATTACAGGTAACGTTGATTTAGCAACGACGATAGTAGGCCTAGCAAGATACTCGGATGATTTTACCAGATCAGCTGGTCCTAGCATGATGTTTTCCAAAGATAACTCCAATCACGCTGATCATGTCCAGTATATCATCAGACAACCGAATAATCGCGCTGATCCTCCTGTTGCAGTTGCAAATATCGAAGACATGATTATTAACACTAATCCTAATTACAACCTCGGATTTGCCACGCGGAGGGCCATGTTAGCTGGCAATGAACGAAGATTCTCCTGTGCAATTCCGCTATCTCACATTTTTGGATTTTGCAGGCACTTCAGGAAAGTTATTTACGGAGCAAAACACACAATTTCCTTCGTTCGAGATGACACAGGCAATGACAGAGCCATCTGGAGAGACGCTGTTGTTGCTGATCGAGGTAAGGTGTTACTAACTAAATTTACATTGTGGATGCCAGCGATAGTTCCATCGATGCTTGAGGAAGAAAAATTATTGTCATTCATGAATCAAGGTGGTAAGTCTGTCATGTCTTGGCTGACAACTACTACTGACTCTATCGACGTTAATATCAATGGAATATTTACCTGGCGAATTGCGTCACAACAAGGTGTCTCGGCGCCCAGACATATCTTTGTGGCTCTTCATACCGCAAACAGATACGATCAAACTCACAGTCACATGATAAATTTGATGCAACAAACGTGTCGTTGAGGATAAACGGCCAACAAGAACCATCCGAGGAAATATCAATTAATTTTGCTAATAATTTTACCGCCCGCGCGTATCACCGATTATTGTGTTTTATGGGTCGCGATCAAAATATCGATACAGGATTGCAAATATCACAGCTGGATTTTAATACTCGTTATCCTATCTATTATTTTTCCTTGGATCATCTTGATTTGGGAAAACAATCCGTCGTCGATATCCATTTCAAGGCCAGAATTAACACAGGTGGAGCAGCAGCAAGAGCAATCGCGGTAATTCTCAGCGATAGAACAATGATCCTGGAAGGTATCAGCGGTAGAATGAGAGTCATCGACGCACCTGTCGAGAAAATGTAACTTTGAAGATTGAAAATCTAGATTTTCTAAATTTAGATTAAAACGATTATTAATATGCCATACGAACACGTCAGCGTAACTCTGACACCGGGTCAGATGAAAAAACTCCAGTCAGCGATAGCAAAGCGATGCGGTATGAAATTAACCCTGAAAAATGACCAAATTCATGGCGGGCCTAACAAACTATCGCTAACTAGGAGTCAGCGTGAACGTTTTACCAAAGCCAAATCAGCGAATTCCGGTGTTCATGTGAATCTCAGTATAGGTGCCATCAGAGATATGGTCAAAGTAGGTGGATTTTTCCCTCTGCTAGCCGCTATTCCCGGATTATTAGCCGCCATTGCTCCGTCAATAGCAACAGGTCTAGCATCAAGCGCGGCTGGATATGCAGGTAAAAAAATACTAGAAAAGATAGGAGGGCGATACGGTAAAAAAAAAGGAAGCGGCCTTTATCTAAGACGCCCCCCCGTACGGATCCGGCCTGAGATTGGGACGACCTCCTCTGTACGGATCCGGCCTAAGATTAGCACGCCCTATTCAAATTTAGATTTATTCAGCGAAGCAAAAAATAAAAAAATAAAATTTTTCAGAGGTGTATTTATGCGGTATCAACTACCAGAAAAACCAAATTCCACCGAGACAGGAATAATAAATCTCGATTCAGATACTGGCCCTGGCACACATTGGGTCGCCTACGCGATTAATCCCCGCGAAGTTGTTTATTTTGACTCGTACGGACTAGCGCCACCCAAGGAATTTATCAATTACGTGTCAAAGTTAAATATTCCGATTTGGTACTCAACGCTTCCAACGCAGACGCTAATGGATCCACCGATATGCGGTCCTGAATCAATTAACGTCCTCGATGCAATTTCAAAATCATCCGGTCCGTATCACAGGATCGTATTTAAATACGCCGTAGATAAATATCATGGTTGATATTTATGGTAGATTCCTCTACAGGAAGAAGGAAGTAGCAGCGACTGACGTTGATCTATCAAAATTCGCAACCAGGGAGGACATTAATAATCTTCTATCGCTGTCAGAGATAGATCCTGGCGAAGTTGCTGTTTTTCAGAGCAAAGAAGGAAGATTACAAACAAGTAATGTCAAAATAACCGATATAATCAAGCGAGACGAATATAACGATCGCATTGATCAATTTACTCGCCTATCAGAATCGGTATCAAAATCCATTGCTGATATCGCCGATTTTGTGGCGAAGTTGCCCCTGAAGGCTGATATCGCAGATGTGGAAAAAAAGGATAACGAATTATCAGCAACGTTGCTTCTGAAGGCCGATAAAATATTATACGACGATCTTCAGGACAGAGTGACAAAGAGACTTAACAGGCTAAATAACGATCTTAAAAAACTCGACGATGCCTTAGTTAAACTTAGTAAAAAAATTGACGAGGACATAAAAACATCCGGCGATAATTCCGCCGCCGCGCACGAGCTAGCAAAGAAAAAAGTCGATCAAGCATCGCACGATGATCTCAGCGAAAAGGTAGGAAAAATCAACAGTGACATCACTAACATCTTCGCCGATATTACCGAGATAAAAACCGTAATGAGTCAGAAAAACGATAAAACATCGCACCATTACCTTGACGAGAAAACAAAAGAAATCAACGAGGATATTACTAAAATTAACGAGGAAATTAACGTGATACGTGATTTGGCGCGTCAAAAGGTCGATATATCATTGTACGACGGAGAAATTCGAGACTTTAGCGCGAAACTTCTTGACGCAACTACAAAAATTAACGATATTAACACAAAAATATCGTCAGCGAATCTTGAAAAATTAGCGCGTATTAATATACCATCCGAGGTAGAAACAAAAAATATTAATTGTTATGTACCATTTGTGGTAAAAACACACAAAGGTACATGGACACCCGAGAATAACACATTTAGCTTTAACCTGCCGATTATTGGTGTATATCGAGTATATTTTATCTCCAGGATAAGATTCAATGTAAAAACCACTTATCATGACTCCTATGAATATCATCCCGGATTTTTAATTATTTCAAAGTATAATAAGCTATACACGGAAACATTCACGCTAGAACCGCCAGATAGAACCACTACAGGACCAACTGAATATTATGTGATTTTCGAATATTTATCCGGATTAAATCCAATTGGTTAGATAACCTAACTAATAAATGACCGCGTCGGATTACCGATATAATCTGGCGCGTTTACGGCAGGATTCGCTAAAAAAACTCCTCGACGAGTATCAAACAAAAATAAAAAAGTACCAGCGTAGATTAGTTACCATCGATGTCGCCGTGTACGCGGTAAGTGCAGTAATAGCCGGCGCAGGGATAATCTTATCCGCGGTAACAACAATCGCGCCAATCGTAGCAACGATAATAATCTCGTCGACAACGACAATCGCGGGTGTTCTTAATATTATCGCAAAAAAAATATCCTCATGCACGAGTGAAAAATTATCCCTGTACACGAGTAAACTATCCCAGGTCAACGAAGCTTATTCGAAATTATCATCGCTGCTTTCTGAAAGTCTCAACGACGGGGTTATATCTGATCTCGAATTTTCCATGATGGTAAATATCTACTCCGAGATTGAACAAATAAATATTAATAATGTCCGAGCTAACTCAAATCGTGACAAACACAACACCACCGATAACAACGCTGATATCGGCAAGCTCAACCAGGCCGGAATTTAGTATTGATTTTCCAATACCAATTAGCGTCAAGGAAATTGCATTGTCACAGTTACGCGTCTATAACAGCTGGCCCAATATCAGATCAAAATCATTCGGTAGATTATTATCGAATAATTCGCTTGTTTTTGCCAATAAAAACCGCCCCGATGGAACTCCCGATTGGACCGTCGTTGGCATACCAACAGGCAGCTACGAAATTGAGCAAATCAATAAGGAACTCACCGGTAGAATATCGAATATAACCACAGATACTGAACCAGGAATAAAAATATCCGCACACGAATCAACGTTGTCGTCGATGATCGAAGTAAAATCGCCGTATGTCGTTGATATTTACCAATCATCGATTAGGACAGTGCTAGGTTAGCCCGAAATCGCACCTCTGGTAAAACCAGAAAAACCAGATTTTATTATTCCAGGTTGGCACGAGGAAGCTCCTCCAGAACTACCGGAACCAAAAAAATGTGATTTTATTACCGATGAAGGATGGTACGGAACTACCAGGCACAAGCCTCTGATCCACGATGCCATCAATCTCATGAATAGCCACAAATTTAACCAGGTGATGTTCGCTTTTACTTTCATAGACAGCAAAATTCTCTCGTGGTTGCCTCTTCCTAAAATCCCCCCAGATATCGAAATCTTCGACGCTACCAACATTAACAGGATAATATTCCCCATAGATGGTATCTTGATAAGAAAAACCATCAACGAATTTAATCAGGAACATAAATTACAATTAAATTTACTACGAGAATCCTTTCATGAATGTATCTTAAATAGATCAGGCTCATGCAGCGAAATTATCGAACGCGTGAAGATTTTAAATCAACTTGCAAATGATATTGAATATTATCACGATATGTTCATTCGTTCGATAATTGATGATATATCAATTGCCGATTATGTTCTTCCCATTAGCAGCTTCAGGTTGATTAGAAATTCAGGAGAGAAACAAAAATTTATGACATTATTCGGATTAACCGAGGAAACGCTACCAAATTTCAAATTTCCTGATTATGACGTTGATAAAGTGAGAAAATCCGTCACCGATACCATCGATGATTTATTTCCGAAATTACATGCCGCGTGGACTAAAAAAATACAATCAGAATTAATTCTCAAACACAATAATGATCCAACCGGGCAGGGACGGCGTATCTCGCCAGGTATCGTTAATATAACGGAGGTTATCGCGATTAATCTTCACGCGGATGTCGTCGAAGGTAGCTATAATGTAGATTCATCTACGTCAGAGCAGGCACAGCAGGGATTTATCTTATATTCGTTTTCACCTAGCGCATCTCCGGGATTTTTGATAATAAAAGAGCCAGTAAATCCGTTTTACCTGCGATGTCACAATCGATTATTGTCGAAGATAAATTTCAAACTGACGGATCAGAATGAAAATTTACTTGACATACGCGGAGAAACGCTAAGTATAAATTTACTGGTGAGATCGTAAAATAATCGAAGATACTTTAAGTTCTACCCCGCAGAAAAAAATGGCAAAAAAATAAATAAAAATCAGGGAAATTTTCAAAATTAGTAAAATTTCTTAATTTTGATGGGGTAAATACCCGTCAAATTAAGTAATTTATATAATTTCGTAAATCTGTTGGGGTAAATACCCGTCAAATTAAGTAATTTATATAATTTCGTAAATTTGTTGGGGTAAATGGTAGTCAGAAATAAGAAAATTGCACAATTTCAGTAAATAAATAAAAGAAAATAATAAAAATCAGGAAAATTTGTTTTTTTTTTCGTGATAGAAATTTTAATTTTTACTTTCATCGACCAGCTTTTTTAGCTGCCTGACGCGCGAGCTAGTAATTTTTCTCGATTCGTACTCATCAGATAAACTCGACCTTACTTTTTCTACCAGCGTCGATAATTTAACAAAATCCTCGATTTGATCATCGCTGACAATCGCGAGTGATTGATACATCGCAATTTGGATTTTCTTTATGAACTTGTATTCGGACGGTAGCGTGTATCTATATTCGAGTTTTCCTTGGACGATCGTCTCAAATTCGGACCGGATTTTACCTGCATCCAAATCCGGAGATAAATTTATATTTTTATTTTTCAAATTCTCGATAGCTTCGATGATATTGTTTACGTTTTCCTCGTTCATTTATATTATATTTTGTAGTATTTAATTAAATTTCCGAATCGGATATTATCGGAATATAGTAAAATTCGATCCACACACCAAATTTATAGGAAAACGTCGCGTTATATTTTTTTCTGCCGCGAATTGTACCGATTGTGAATTGATACCAAAGTACCTTGCAGTGGCGCTCATCGATGTGAATACAATTTCCTCGTTTGTTTCTCGATTTATCGATTTGACTGCCTTAGCTGGTCGATATCCGCAGCCGTTACCAAATTTAGTATTTTCCTTTTGAGTTACTGCGCGGAGATTGGATATCTTGTTGTTGAGTTTATTTCCGTCAATGTGGTCGATAACAAGACCGACTTTTATTGGTCCGTGAAAACACTCGTACACGAACCTATGATTAAAATAACTCGTACGTCTTCCTTTACTCATATTGATAGCAAATATAAGATAACCTGAATTACCAATTCTACCGATTTGATTCTTCGTTTTAATATTCCTAACGGTACCATCGGACGATGACTCGTATCCCTTGATTGTAGGATGATTTTTAAACTCGCATGTCATTTCCTCTGGGATTGTTGATTCTGGAATCGTTGATTTTGGATTCATATAAATATTCTATTTGTCTAAATCGTTATTTGCTTTGAATCGATTAATATAATCTTCTTCACATGTTATAACCGACGAGGATCTTTTTTCGTAATATCGCCGCAATTCCCGATAATTTTTCCCTCCACACGCCAGACACAATCGAGTTTTTCCTCGCGTGCCAACTTGGCAAACCAAACATCGCTGTGGTCCTTTACTACCACGCCGAATCGCATGTATGTGAGCGCCGCAATAATCGCCTCTACAAGATTTGTCACAATTATTTGTTGAACCGATCGATAGCCATTTGCAATGCATTATTAATTTAGATATTTGTCTAAAATATAATCATGGATGCATTTGATCTTGATGAGGCAGAATATATTATTCCTGAAGTTGACCGAGCTAAGAAAGAATTCTTCGATGATGGAGCGATTCACATTTGGTCGACCTGGAAAACGAATTCCATCGATGCCATGATGAACTTGGAGAGAGCCAAGAAAATAATCGAGCATATAAAAATCGAACACAAAGAAGAGCGATTTATCTTTGGAATAAAATTTATCGCACAAATGCCTGATGATACTTGGATTATTCGTGACAAGCGAGATCCAGTGCGTGGCGGCAAGAAAAACGTTATTCTCGATAAAAATTCCAAACCAGGATTATTATTGGGAATCGATGGTCCTTATTATGCTAGAGCTTATCCAGCCAGTGCCGTTGTTTATGGAATTTACCGGCTAAATAACAACCCGGATGTAAAAATTCTACCTGCGATGAAAGAATCACCGGTGATAAACTGCGTGGCTGAGCGCATTATCGAACACATGAAAAACGCTCGACGTGGATCTGGTTTGACACAACTAAGGCTAGATAAAATTAATACGTGGGCTAGGACTGTCGCTGATGGTGCATCGGTAGATGATGTGGCTGCGTTAAGTAAAAAATTAAAATTTCCCATCACGGTGAAGACGTTATCGGGGGAGATATTATACTCGTCGCTGTATAGATCCCGAGGAGCACCAATCGAGATTATCGATCACAATTCCCATGCGTGGTCGCATTCAGTAATGATATTTCTGCGGGATCGTGTGGTTAAATTTTATCCTGTGGAAAATTCGGCAGAATTTTCTGCGGAGGATAATTCCGGTGACATGTTCAGATTTATCAAAAAAGTAAGCGCATCTGATCCAATCTCGATATGGTTATTCTCGAGCGAGGAAAGATACGATCAATTTATCCTACCATGTGGCGATATTTACAGAAACGAGATATTACATGAATCGATGAGAAAACTCGCGGTGAAATATTCGTTGAATCCTGATCAGTTACTGACAAATTGTTTTACAGTATCGTCTGTGGCCGCTCATGCCGCTAGAGAAAGGAACTCATGGAGACCAACAAGAAACGAATTTCTCGCTGATATTCAATGTAGCTGTATCGAATACGGCCATGGTGGATTGTGGAATACCAGGTATGATTTCGAAGATATGATTTCCGTTGACATGAGCGCATGTTATCCTGGAAGTTTTCTTGGATATGGCGATTGTGCCGAGTATTTTGCTAAATTCGGTCATCCTACCAACGAGATGACAAGAGTAGCAATTAACAGACCGTTGCCTGATTTTGTCATGACCGGATTCGCTTGTGTAACATCGTTCAAATTTGCTAAAAATTTACATAAAATTTGTTATATTTGGTTTGGCAGGCATTTCTCTCAGCGTCGCTGGGTCCCTACGGTGTTGTTGAGATATATGCTAGATTCGTCGATGTTAGTGTCGTTGACGGTGAGTGAGGCGATTATATCTTACAGAAAACAAACCGACGTGTGGTTGCCAACGGATTGTGATAACGCAAAAGATATCGGAAGAAAGATAATCGGTAAATTTACTCAAGGTGGATCCGTTGACCACAAGCATCGACATGCTAGGTTGTTTATCAATGACGCTGAGATGGATTTTATAATCGCCGATACGGTATCACGAGGAATATTTTGTAACAGGGAGAATATTATCGTTGATGGAACAAAATTAGGTACCGTGATTAGCTATCTTGATGGAGAATCAGCACAATATACGCATTTGCGGTCGTCGATGCTCGCCTATGTGAGCATAAATTTGCTATCGATGATAAAAAAATTTTTCGATATCGCAGTAAGAGTCGCGACGGATTCGTTTTATATCGATAAAAAATACCAATGCAGGTTGGAAAATTTAATTACCGATGGTAGCTCATGGGGGACTTGGAGAATAAAAAACGAGGATATTCTAGATTATTGTGAAGACGCTGACGTTGAAGATTGCGATGAATTTCACCGAGGTAGATTTGAGGAATCTTCGACAGCCGCATCTGCATTTGATCCAATTTCACACAGTAAATTTGTTTACCTAAATGGACCTGGTGGTAGCAGTAAAACAATGCAAGTGATAAATTTATTCGCAAATTCTGACATGATTGTATTAACTCCGACACATAGATTAGCGCGAGAAATAAGGCAATGTGGCGTTAATTCTTGCACGTACCATAGCTATTTCAAGTACAGCGGTGGATCATGGGACTCGGTGCGAATGGGAGATAAATATATCAACAAGATTATAATATTCGATGAGATTTGCACGGTAAATTTTGATATATTAAAATCGTTCCTAGCTTGGCTGGGAGAGAAGAATACCGCCGTGATAATGTGCGGCGATCATGGCCAACCTAATCCGATTGATGGCGAATCGCCTCATGAATGGCTTAGAAGATTTGTTGATTATTACGAGGAAATTGACGCTGATCATAGATCGACGGATATTTTACTGACCGAATTTAAAAAATTAATTCGATTACAACCGAATAAGATTCAATGTGACGTCATGAGAAAAATAATTGACGAGACTCCGATGAGCGATTTTCTAAATTTATGGCGTCCTGATCATTTGATCGTTGCTAGTAGGAAAATTATTCGTGATATTATCCAGGAGATGTTATTCAAGCTGCATTGTGAGAAATTTCCTACTTTGCAGGTACCGTTGTGTTATAGGCCCGCTGATACTCGGCGACAAAATATCAACGTTACTCTGCCATGCGGAGAGGAAAAAAACTTGGTTCTGAATGATATTATCCTCGTTGATATTAATCTTGTTAATGATGCACTAAATGCAGAAAAATCGCCATGGAAATTAGGTTACGCAACAACGATACACTCGTCGCAGGGATTGACCATTGATAGTCAAGTTTGGATCGTCGATGATAGAATCTCCTGGTCAAATTTAGTGTATTTAGCCGTGTCGAGAGTAAGAAAATTATCCCAGCTGGGACGAATTCGAGTAAATTACATTAATGACGCTGGTGGCATTTGAGTATCTTCGGGTACTATTTGTAATTCCTCCCTGGTAAATCCGCGTTGTGGCGCTAACGAATCTAGGATATAAATTGCAGGTCTTCCTGATGATCTTGTCACGGCGGATATTTTGTGCGTTGTAATGCTCCAGGTTGGGTCGGTTGCTCTTTTTCTGCCTCCTTCGGCCTCACCTTCCTTATATAAATATCTAACTGTGACGCTGCCTAGTACAGACTGAATTGTGGAATCTCGCTTCAGAGGTATATTCGATTTTGTGATAGCAATTGCAGGCTTCATTGCTATTGTTCGAGTCGTCTCGTTATTTAACGCGTTAATTACGTGAGGCAATCTTGATGCCCAATCGTGAGATCGATTATCCTGGATGAATTCACACGCGTATTGGTATCCGAATAATCGTTCTGCGAGCGTTTTGTTGAATCTTTCGACGATAGCTTGATTGCGATGAACACCTACAATACCGCGACGGATTTTAACGTTATTCTTCTTCATCAATCAAGTAACCGCACCGAGGAATTCTCGACCTGGATCAATCTGGAGAAGATTCGGCCATGTTAATGGGGATCGAGAATAAACTTCGTTAAATGCTTTAGCGATTTCCGTAGATGTTTTATTCGATAATGGCTCTGCTTCTTTATACCTGCTAGCGATATCGACAATAGTCAGGACGTATTTATATGTGACTCTGTCGACGGTATCGTGAGGAAGAAACATCAAATCCGCTTGATGGACCTCATTGGGAACACTAACAGTGAAACTCGCGTGTGGTATTTTTTTAGGTGGAGGGAGATATATTTGCCAAATTGCCTGTTTTGATAACCACGATTCAGCGATGGATTTTTTTACCGATGCGGCTTTGGCGAGTTTGGCGATTGCTGATTTTCCTCGCCAGAATCCTCGCGGAGAATAATATATCTGTTCCATTATTATTTACCAGCGCCGAATACTAATTTGCCCTTCATCGCGCCTTTTATCAGCAAGGATGCAAATTTCTCCTTGAAATTTTTGTCAGGAATCGTGTCTAATGCGTGAATTAGCTTTATATCAGCAAGATGCCATTGTTGTAAATCTCCGCTGTAATACGCGAGGTCGTGGTCGTAACAAGCTTCATCGATAGCGTTTATCGGATTTTCACCTTGTTTTGGTCGTTTATTATTGTCTAGTCTGATATCGAGTCTCGTTCCAGGTCCGCAATAATTGTATCCTGGTAGATGTTTTTCTCCGGGATATTTTGCCCAAGGTAACCCAGGTAGATTTTTCAAGGAGGCTGCGATATCTCCTCCTGTTCTACATTTTTTTTTTACAAATCTAAATTTGCGTGTCTTGCAAACTTCGCATTCTCCTGCAATTGCGTTCCTGTTATTGCATGTGACGATTTCGGTTGGATTTATCGTAGCTGTGTGAGTGCGACACTTAACACAATATAGATCCATGTATTTTATTAACATGAATGTAATTGATTTTTCAGCCACGAAACGACGCGAGCAGGTGAAACATCATGCGGCATTACCGAATTCGGTCAGAATGATAATCATCGGCCCATCAGGATCGGGCAAGACACAATTATTGTTGAATTTGATCATGAGATGGCTAAAATGGGATAAATTATATTTGGTTGCACCATCCGTCGATGATCAGCGTTGTTATCAGGTACTAAAGGAATTCAGCGACAATACCGATGAAGGCACGATCGAATTCATCACGGATATCAACGAAGCTCCATCCGTGGAAAACTTGGACGGTGATATTAATAATCTTGTTGTTTTCGACGACGTTATGCTGGACAAGCAAACCAACCCGGCTAGAATATTCTCGCGTGGCAGACACAAGAATACCGATGTGATTTACGTGACGCAGAGATATACTCAAATTCCAAAGGTGATCAGGGACAATTGTAATATTTTATCTGTATTCAACGGCGTAGACACGCACACGCTGAGAAATATCCATCAGACCTGGTGCAACGGTGAAATGGATATAAATAAATTAAAAAATCTATTCAGCTGCGCCCAGATGACGCCACATGGTTTTATCACGATAAATCTACATGATCCACGTAGTAGGTATCGTATCAGTCTTGATCAAATTTATTCATGAAAAAGCAGCCCGGCCCATGCAACAAAAAATAATAACACAAAATAATATTCCAGCGCCGTTTATTCCTGTCTCAGTGGCATGTTTTTATGACACACCTGGCATACCTACCTGATGCATCGAGTCTGAGATGCATGAAAATTAGATCTCGTGGAAGGCTTTATTTTTGCTTTCTGAGGCTTCTACGGAGAAAGTTCGCGTAGGAGCGTTTATTTTGCTTGGAAAAAATGGTCTGTTCGTCTTCCCTGCTGCTTTCACAATTTGGAATGCTTTTTTGCTGTTATTCTTTATCAGACTGTTCTCCATTTCTGTGCACTTTTGTCCAATCCAATTTTCCTTTGCTTTGCTCAAGTTTTTTCTGATATTCTTGTTTATTTCTCGGTACTTCAACCTTTTTATTATAGGCTCATTTATTTATTCTACGTAAGGTTTAATTATATAAACAAAATACACTTCAAGAAACAAAGTAAATGAATGAATGCCGTATTCCAAACTAAATACACAAGTGCAGATTTGACATTACAATATTACATCATTATTAACGCACACATAGCTCTGCCCACATAAATTTGAACTTAGTCACGCGGTCGACAGAACTTTCAAAAGAAAATGGCATGTCTAGTTAAAATTGAAATTTGCAGTCATATTGTGAATGAATGGGCATTGTAACGACTTTTCCATTTGATCTGGAGTGAATATATTTTGGTATTTTGTTTCGCTTCGACGAAAGTTTGTGATTTTGGACTGGATTCATCTGTGCAAATTATACATGAAATACATCAGATTGAAGTGGCGTGGGAGAAGCATGTTTACGTCTGCATATGTATTTCTGTTTCTGTCATTGAATGTTTGAAATGATAACGTGGGAAAAATATGAAGTATTTCAATTGCAATTTTCAAAAAGACACTGTGGAATTTAATGTGTATTTCATTTTGAGTGCAGTAAGGAGGATGCAGTTGCACTTATCATTAAAATTACAGCACACTTTCGAAATGTGTAATCCAGATTGAAAACCTATAACATGGCTCATGCAATTCAGATTTGCAGAATTAAGAAAAAACATTTTGAGGAAATTCAGGATGTAAAACTGTAAGTATGTTTTATTTTTCCATTCTTATCGCCAGCTAAAGGAAACAGTATATCGTATGCCTTGTTATTTGTAAGGACATAATCCGTCATTTATATAAGGTAGCTAGCCTAAATCAGTAACATTGTATCAATGCAAAATGTCAAGACAGCTGGTTTTTTTTTGCAGTCCACGAAACATGTTTTCATTCAGAAACAAAATTTAACAACCACAATGTAAAGAGCCTCTTACACAAGTGTACATGATTTGTTTACAAATCAAAAGTGCTGGCATCTGAGTCCATTGTTTATTTACAAAAGAAAATAGTTCCTTCATTCGCGTGAATGCTATATATGTATTGTCGCTCGCGTTTAGTATCGGAGAATATTGAACGATTCTGTCAATGTAAAATTAATGGGGGAAAAAATGAGCATATAATAAGTAATGTTATTACATATCAATAAAATCATAAAATCTTACAATGGTTGATCTGGCATTCAATACATATTTATATATTACACAACCAGCTTGGAACTAATTTGGCGACATCCATGTGTAGATTTATTCAGACAGTGAATTGAACTTCTATTATAACTTCCAATTTAATTTGAACTTCACTCAATGCATGCAGTAAAGTTACAAATATGTTAAAAGCATAAAAGATGGGGTGTATTATATATATATATATATATATATTGTTCTTATGGGTCGGTGGTTCTTTCCGGGGTTTTCTCGTGTTGTTCCTCCACCAATAATACTGGCCGCCATGTATAGCCTATCATGTGCTGAAAAATGGCGTAAAAGCCTACAGCAACAACAACAACAACTTTGATATTGTTTTGGGGTAAGAACTTGCTTAATTTGGCTTATAAATATGTCTTGGCCTAATAACCCAGATGTACTTGATGTATCCTTGCACCATATCAAAAACCCATTCATTCTGCTGAATCAGGTAAGTAGTTTTGTGTATATACATAACAGATTTAAGATTATTGCACATTATTATACATACACAGTGTTCATTGTAGAAATAGAAAAGTGTAGTTTAATGACCCCTACCAGATAAAAAATGTTGTCATTTATGAATTGAAGGGTGGCAAAAAGCTTGACTACATCTTGTTTGTCAAAGAAATCCATACATGACATTATCATATGCACTTGTGTTGTGGATTTAATAAATTATTGAATAATTAATAAATTAAATTATCATAGAGGAACATTGTACCCAATTTAATCCAATTCACTAAGATATTTCTGTCAGCCAGTGAAAGCTTGGGATGCACTCAGTTCAGTTTAAAATCAACTGTAGTGATCATTTATCTTTATTTTCTTAGTGACTTTTTTATGTACCATATAGCGCCATGCAGGGAAAACTTTCTTGCACCAAAGATGAACAATAAGGGTCATTGTTGCAAGGGTAAAATCAACTCTCGATACATTATTGTCTGTCTGTAGAAGTAATCTCATTTAATAGTAATATCCCAATACTACAGTCAACAGTAGATATGCTTGTCTATATTTATCATCGGTGCAATAATATCATGAATGCACTAAAGTTATTTATGTTGAAACCTGTCTCAAGAGACAAGTCCTTCTCCAAAATCAGTGGTGGCCTTTCACGAGAGTTGATAAAAATGTATAATACCATTGATCTGTACATAAATAATCAGTTGTTTCATGATAGGTGGTCTTCCAAATCAGTTTTCTTTCAGGGGAGGTTTTATTGTAATAGATGTAAGATATACAATTTTCATATATTTTTGTAATAATTAAAACACTATATAATGCATTTTCAAAATGTTATGAAAATATAACTATTAATCTTGTTTTATTAGTTATTTAGGGTGAAGCAATACACCTGTGCCATATATTGATGTGTTTCACAATATAGGTTTCAATATAAAACATTATAGATGCACATCAACTTGATCTTCTTTTCTTCTTTAGAAGGGTTGTCATTGGAAGGTTGGTCCCATTTTATATGTGTAGTCATATTGGTTTTATTTCCAGTATGCATATTACATAGATTTATCATCTGTTAATTCATTGCCATTCCCATCCTTGACATGATAACAAAAATACTACCAAACAGACTACAGTTGTCAGTTATTTAATGCAACCTTTTGCGATGTTCCATTTGATTGGATGTAGGACTTGTCTTGGTCACCCTTTGTTTTGCACTGCATGGATGCTTTGAAAACTTCTTATTAACAATTTCATCTCTTCACTTAAATTTTGGAAAGCATTATGGTGTGATCTTCAAAGCATAAAAAATATTGTCACTTTCTTGTGAAAGGAAAATCTTATCTAGAACCAAATCTTTCACATTGTATGTTGTGCAGATGCAAAACACTGTCATAGCCACAGGCATTAATTTGTGTTTGTAAATAGGACAACTGTTGACATCATCTATTCACTTTGTAAAGTTAATTCAAGGTAGCCACCTTGTGTGGTTTGAAATCTGCCCCTCACCAGTTTGTGTGGATTTTATTTACCTCATCAGTGTTCAGTCTCTAATTATGTATATCAGAGTTATATCAGGAGACATTACTATGTAGGATTTAAGATATCTTTTAATAGCTACTTTTTTGTTAAATTTCTCTGTTGGTTTGTATGTATTTGGAGTGAGTTTGGACACCAATACTTCTGGTGTGTCATGCTACATTGTTCTGAATGGTGGCTATTGTATATGCTGCACAGGAAAAAAAAAATTAACCACCTTTCAGAATTCAATATAACATATTTTAATGTAACATATTTTTTGAGTGACCCACCAGAAGTTTCACTTTCAAATGTTTCCCAAGCAGACAAGATATGAAGCAACAGGAAATGTGTAAAAGTGATTGTTAATGATCAGGAAAGTACTTCAATTGTACTTGGAGAAGAAACTTTGAAATTTCTCCTTTATGTGGATGTATGTTATCAGTGAATGAACATGGTGAGAGGATAAATTAATTAGCATGGAATCAGTGGGTGAAAGAGACAGATTTTAAACCACATCACCTTGTGTTACTTTGTGGAAGGCTAGTTATGCTTTTTTACTTTTTTACTTTTTTTGCCTGCTCCCATGATGACTATCTCAGATGAATTCTGAATTATTTTAAAGACTAAAAAGTTAAATTATAAACAATTATTCATTATTAAAGTAACCGTCATAGGGTAAGTATCATTGTGCATTAATTCTTTACCGTTGTATTGATACACATGTATGTGTTTCGGTATGATAAAAGTATTGATGCATTCATAAATTCACAAATCATTTCATCCCTATTATTTATTACTAATTCCATGCAAGTCCTCAGTCAGTGTATCTTATGTCTGTTGATAGTAATACTAGGACAGGAGCTTTAACAATTTCCAGACAGTACTCTGCAATCTATTAATGTGGATGAATTATATTTGGATACGCAGTTTGTACTGTACATTTATTAAATTACAATGCCTTGTTTTTTTTTCTCCAGTTATTCAGATAGATTTACAGCATTTTTCTTTATTTCCATGTTTTAGTGTGAGAATATTGTAATGCCCACTCAGTGTTCATGCATCCATCTGTCCACCACCACACCTAAATTGCTGGGTGTAAATTAATCAAACTTGATACCTGGAGTGCTTGTGTTGTGACCATCCGCAGTATGGGGTATACTTTTGTTCCTCCCATAGCAGTTCCTGGGAGGATGAAAAAGATCATGATTAAAAAAATAATGGTGACATGTTTTTAATACTTGTCAATGTTGTACATGCATTGGATGGAGGAAAATACATGATACACTGAAAACTTTATAAGAGAATCACCTAAGGCTAAAGCTTGCTCTAATATAAAGATGGCTGGTATATGACGGTTAATGCTATGTGAAATTGTGTCTTGGAAAATGTGGTTGTCATATAAAGGTGACTGTTGTAGACTGGCAACTGTTAAAGCAGGACTCTGGATTGTAACCATTGGGTCACGATTTGGAAGGAGGGGTTATGGTTGTGGAAATAATGTCATAAAAAGCATAGAGATTTGCCATGATGGGTCATGAAAGTAGCTTTGGCATGGAGGGGTGGAGGTTGTTGTTCTAAGGAAAACTCTGATAAACCTTTCCCTTTCATTTAATCTTGTTTTCACTTAGGTCAGACAGAGAATAAGCTTGATACAGTTAGAATACTAAGATGCATTCCAACAACACAGGCAGTTGAAGCTGGGAAACTGCTAGAGGAAAAAAGGTCTCTTGTCATCAAAGGAAACCCAGGAGAAGGAAAGACAACAATAGCCCTTCATCTGATGGATAATGAAATGTATAGAGATAGGCGTGTGGTGGTTTATAGCCTAATAGATTGGAAGACAGTGGACACAGATTGGGTAGATATTGTTGTGCTGGAGAATATACTAGGAAGATACGACTTTGACCCTGCCTGTCTGCAAGAGTGGATGGTATATTTACCTACCATACAGGAACATATAGACACAGGAAAGTTACAAGTCATCATCACCACCCGAACTGACATAATGGCAAAAGCTTACTCCAATGTAGGATCACTAAAACTATTTTCTGATCATTTGTCACTAACACTGTCATCAAAAGATCTAAATAAGTCGGAGAAGATGAGCATTTTGAATAGAGAGCTTCAGAGGCATAACATAAACATGAATGTGGATGAAAAAGAAAAATGTATTGCTACTTTTAGTGGATTGATTGGCTTTCCACAGTGCTGTTCACTATTTGCATCAGACAGTAAGTTATTTTACAGAGGACATGAGTTCTTTAGATCTCCAGAAAAAATGTTTAATGTAAATATCACTGAGTTAAAGAATGAAATATTCATATCTCTGGCATTTCTCTTTTGTCATGGCAAGATATATGAGGAACATTTATCACCTGAAACCATGCCCAAGTCCAGCAATGATTTATTCATGGAACTGGCTTCCCATCTCCATATTTCAAAAGAGAAGGCAGACATTACATTACTGAGAGATGCTTATGAAATTTTTGGGGGGATGTACATTGAGAAATCAATTTCAAATGAAAATGTTAAAGGGGTTTCAGTTAAAAGACCCTGCATCTGGTTCTCTCATGCTACAGTCTGTGAGGCAGTAGGACAGGTCTTAGCAAAATGTTCTTTAGAGATGGTTGTAAAACATGGAGACTCTGAATATTTATATCAGAGGACCTACACTGGAGAAGCCAAGGACAAAACTTCAGAGAATGTATTTTTACCTGTATCTATGTATTTACCTTTGGCAGAGCGGATGGTTCATGATGTTGTAGAGAAAACACTTGTAAAGAGTGTTGCAAAACATTCAGTTCTCAAACAGAATGAGTTTTTGATAAAACTGAAAGATGTGTTGCACAAAGGTAATATTATCAAGGACTTTTTCATGGCTAATTCATATTCTAAATATAGATTCAGGGAGTCTTTGATGACTTATTCAAGATTCTTTTGTCAAGATTTATCAGAAGGAGAGTGTTTGACATTTTTGCAGTATGTATTACAAAGTGATGAAGGCACAGTCAAATTAGTGTACAGTCATTTCATGGAATTCTTTAAATGCACACATAATAACAATCCTGACTGTTGGCAGTGTAAAGTGAAGCAGAATGTACTGGAATTAGCACTATATTATCACTTGTTTGAGATTGCAGACAAACTAATTACTATGAATGCCTGTTATACACATGTAAGCCTTTGTAATTCTGCCAAACATGGTGACCTCAGCAGAGTTCAGACTGTCATGGAGGACTTAAAGAGGAGTCAGGTGTTTGATCCAGAATGTTATGAGGCAAAAAAGGCATTATGTAGAGCCTATCTCTCAAGAAGCCAGGATGTAATAGAGATTTTATTACAAGAAGGGATCACGCTAGATACCATGCATGTAGTACATGCTGTACAACATGGAGATATCAATATTTTAATGAAGGTAGTGGAACATCTGAAATCTCATAATAAGTGGCATCCACATGATAGCAAATCTGGGTCTTTCTACAAGCCTGATATATATTCACATCAAACTGTAAACACTGCATTTGTTTATAATAAATGTTCATGTTCCACTGCACGAGTCTTCCATATTGGAATTGGAACTCCTTATGCTTGAGTAACCATTCCTCTCTAGAATTTATTTTCAACTTTTCCTGTTGGGATGATAGCTCATGTGCCAAAGCTAATCAAATTCAATAACCCATTTCTGTTAGCCAATTAAATTGGTAGCCCTTTGCTTCTTTGGCCATGAGTACACATATTAAATAAGCTTCGAATGCACTCAGTTCAGTTTAAAATCAACTGTAGAAATCATTTATCTTTATTTTCTTAGGGCAACATGTGTGGAACTTAACTGCAACCAGAGTTGAAAAGTAATGGTCATTGGTGCAAGGGCATAGTCTAGAATGAACCCTCTAGAAATTTTTGTAAATAATTAAACCTCAGTGTAAATTCAGATAATTTTGAAAACTTAAATTAAACTTAGAAATAAATAAAAGGATTGATTTATTATTCATATCAAAATGGAATTTTTTTCTTGATCCTTAAGTCCTAGTTTGAGATGTGGAAATTAGGTAGGTCTCTCTTTATTAGTTATATGAGTTAAAGTAATAATGGCAATACAATGGCCAACAATAAATGTGCTTCTTTACATTGATTATGTCCATTGATATTATGAATGCAGTGAAAGCATTTATACATGTTGAAACCTGCCTTAAGAGATCACCAATTATCCCAATCAAAAGTGATCTCTCAAGATGGGTGGTCTTTCATTAGAGTTGATAAAAATATATAATACTGTTGATTTGTAAATAAAATATCAGTTCTTCAATGACAGGTGGTCTTCTGAGACATTTGTATTTCAGGAGAGATTTTATTAGATTAGATTTTAGAATGAAGACGTACAATTTTATTATTTACTCGATGTAACTTCAGTAATTTTTATACATGTAATTTGATGAAAAACTAGATGTGATTTTTTAAAAATTTGTTAGGAGTGAAATGATAGAATGGTGCCATGTATTGATCTGATTAATCACCCATGATACACAGTCTACAATATGATACAGTATCGATACATATATGAACTTGTTGGTCTTTCACATTTAGAAGTTTGTTTGTGATAGCTTAGTGCCGTTTTACATGTTCTGACGTCTTGGTTATATTTCAGTATACAGATTACAGACAGACATAGACTTGTCACCTGTTCATATGCCATTCTCATCCTCGACAAGATAACAAAAATACACCCAGAGTACATGTTAGGTGTCAGTTGTTTTAATTAAACCTTTTGATTGGCTGCAAGACTCATCTTGGTCACTCTTTGTTTTGTATTGCATGAATGCTTTAAAAACATCTTATTTTGAATTTCTTGTCTTCACTTAAATTTGGAAGACATTATGCTGATATCTTCAAAACAGAAGAAATTGTAATTTCCTCATGAAAGGAAAAGTTTATTTAGAATAAGTATGGAAGTGGGAGCAGAAATGACTAAGAACCAATTCCATCACATTGAATGTCATCCAGTGGCAAAACAACTGCTGTGGTCACAGGTGTTAGTTTCTGTATACAGACACAAGCTATTGAGAACACCTATCTCCCCCTGCAAAGGTAATACAAGGTGACAAATTCATGTGGTTTGACATTTGCCCCCTTGCTGATTCTGTGCAATTTTGTTTATCCCATCAGCATGTTTACTCGTGCATGTATGTATTTACTGATGCATGTATTATCAGAGTAAAATGAGACATTTCCTACTTGTTCCACATGTATGATTTCAGTGCTTTACAGATCATTTAATATCCACTTTTGTGTGAAGTTTCTCTTTTTTTGTGTCTCCTTGGAGTGAGTTTGGATGGCAATACATCCAGTGTGTTACATAGTGATTCAGTTCTGATTGGTGGTTATTGTTTATTCTGGACTTGAACACTAGAACAAAAAAAAAATAACCACCAATCACAATTGAATGTAACACATTTCACTGCATGACACACCAGATGTTTCACTTCAAATTCCACTAAAGTAGGCAAGACACAAGATACAAAGCAACAGAAACTTAAGATAAAAGAGGCTGTTAAATTATCAGGAAAGGATGTCAGTAATGCACGGAGAAGAAACTTATGCTTTCAGTAGCAGAACATGCTGATGGGATAAATTAGTTAGCTTGGAATCAGTGAGTGGCTGTTGTCATTTGTTCTTTTTTTACTGACAAAAATGTGTGCCTGCTCCCATGATAACTGTCTCAGATCAATTGTAAATTTAAAGAATGAAAAGACAAATGACAATCATTCATGACTGTTGAAAATTAAAGTAACTGTTATATACTGAGGACTTTGGTATGTATTACTAATACCATGTCTCCCTGTCTTGTGTATGCTGATAGTAATACTAGTACAGGAGCTTTAACAATCTCCAAAGAGTACTCAGCATTCTATTCACATAGTTGGATTGTCTGCTTATATGATTTAGTGTGAGAATATTATAATACCTTCTGTCCGTTCATCCGTCTGTTCAACATCACCACTCCTGCTATTGCTGGTTGTATATTATCAAAACTTGGTATATTATTTTCTTGCATCATGACCATATACAGTAGTGGGTACGTTTGATCCTCTCCTGGTGGTCCCAGGATGGTTGTCAAAGATCAAAGTTAATTTGTAGACATTATTGTGATATTTTTTTAATACTTCTTACCAATCTTATAACATTCAGTTCTGGGAAAAAATACATGATATGGTGAAAGCTTTATAAGAAAGACATCTTGTGTTAAAGTTGGCTGTAATATAAAGGTGGTTAGTATATGGAAGTTAGTTTTATTTGACGAACTATATGTTTGGGGTGGGGTGCTCCCAATAATTTATTTCAACTATTATAGAAGTCCCAACCAGGCTCTATTTTGTTGGAAGTTGAATTTAGTGAACGATAGATGTAAAGCTCCGAGCCCCAAGTCAGCAATGCCGATGGTTATATGGTTAATATACAAAAAAGGTTTACACTCCTCCCACTTAACCCTTTAATAAATCTATTGCATCACTTAATTAGCAGTGTAAGATTGATTTCCACTTGTCCTTGTATTTCGATTCATCTGTTGTATCCTTTCTCTCTCCTAGTTCTCCCAATTCCTTCTCCTCCCTGACCTTTCTCCAAATTCCTTCTAGGTTATTTTGGGGGAGGGTTCTTGTTCTAAGGAAGGCTGTTACACTCTCCTTTCGTTCAATCTTGTTTTCACCTAGTCAGACAGAGAACAAGCTTGGTACAGTTAGAAAGCCTGGATGATTCCAACAACACAGACAGCAGAAGCTAAGAAACTACTAGATTTAACTCCATGTAAAGGACTCTAGACTAGAACCCATGGGTCACAATTTAGATTTATGGGTTAGGGTTGTGGGAGATGTCATAAATAGCAGAGATTTGCAAGATGAAAGCAGCTCTAGGGGTTTTTTTTTGGGGGGGGAGGGTTCTTGTTCTAAGAAAGACTGATACACTCTTCTTTTATTCAATCTCATTTTCACGTAGGTCAGACAGACAACAAGCTTGATACTGTTAGAAAGCTTGGATGCATTCCAACAACACAGGCAAGAGAAGCTAAGAAACTGCTAGAGGAGGAAAGGTCCATTGTCATCAAAGGAAACCCAGGAGAAGGAAAGACAACAATAGCCCTTCATCTGATAGATAATGAAATGTATGAAGATAGTCGTGTGGTGGTTTATAGTCCAGGAGATTGGAAGACAGTGGACACAGATTGGGTAAATATTGTTGTGCTGGAGGACATACTAGGAAAATATGACTTTGACCCTAAGTGTCTGCAAGAGTGGATGGTATACCTACCTACCATACAGGAACATGTAGATGCAGGAAAGTTACGGGTCATAATTACCACCCGAGTTGACATATTGGCAAAGGCTGTCTTCGGGTTAGGATCAATAAAACTATTTTCTGATAATTTGTCACTGACACTGTCATCAGAAAAGCTAAGTAAGTCAGATAAGATGAACATTTTGGATACAGAGCTTCAGAGGCATAACAAAAACATGAATGTAGATGAAAAAGAAAAATGCATTGCTAATTTTAGTGGATTGATTGGTTTTCCCCAGTGCTGTGTACTATTTGCAGCAGATAGTAAGTTATTTGACAGAGGACCTGAGTTCTTCAAATCTCCAAAAGAATTATTTTTTGAAAATATCTATAACTTAAAAGCTGAAGAATTCATATCTCTGGCATTTCTCTTTTGTCATGGTGAGATATATGAGGAGTATTTATCACCTGAAACCATGCCAAAGTCCAGCAATGATTTATTAATGGAACTGGCTTCCTGTCTCTGTATTTCAAAAAAGAAGGCAGACATTACATTACTGAGAGATGCTTATAAAAATTTTGGAGGGCTGTACATTGCAAAATCAATTTCAGATGAAATTATTTCAGGAGTTTCAGTTAAAAAACCCTGCATCTGGTTCTCTCATGCTACAGTCTATGAGGCAGTAGGACAGGTCTTAGCAAAACGTTCTTTAGAGATGGTTGTAAAATATGGAGACCCAGAATATATATATCAGAGGACCTACACTGCAGAAGCCGAGGATGAAACTTCAGAGAAAGTATATTTACCAGTATATATGTATTCACCTATGGCAGAGCGGATGGTTCATGATGTTGTAGAGAAGAGACTTGTAGAGAGTGTTGCAGAATATTCAGTTCTCCAACAGAACCAGTTTTTGATGAAGGTGAAAGATGTGCTGTGCAAAGATAATAGGATCAAGGACTTTTTCATGGCTAGTTCATGCTCAGAATTAAGATTCATTTCTCAAGATTTATCAGAAGGAGTGTGTTTCACATTTTTGCAGCATGTATTAAAAAGTGATGAAGATGCAGTCAAATTAGTTTACAGTAATTTCATGGAATTCTTGGCATGCTTGCATAGTGAAAGGAGATCCGACTGTTGGCAGTGTAATGAAAAGCAAAAGCTACTGGAATTAGGTCTTTATTATAACCATTTTCAGATTGCAGACAGACTAATTACTATGAATGCCTGCTATACACATGTAAGCCTCTGTAATACTGCCAGACATGGTGACCTCAACAGAGTTCTGACTATCATGGAGTATTTAAAGAGAAGTCTGGTTTTCAGTCCAGAATGTGCTACGGCAAAAAAGGCATTATGTCGAGCCTTTCTCTCCAGAAGCCAGGATATAACAGAGATTTTATTACAAGAAAGGATCACACTCGATAGCGTGCACGTAGTAGATGCTGTACAGCATGGAAATATCAATATTTTAAAGAAGGTAGTGAAACATCTGAAATTTCATAATAAGTGGCATCCACATTGGGAATTTAAGTCTTATGAATATTTAAATAAGTTTGCAGAAGCTCATTTCAAACTTCCATGTGCCAATGCACTGTACATAGCCTATTGTAATGAGAAGTTTGATATGGCAGATTATCTTCTGAAAAATGAAGCAAATGTGTCGCTGAAGATGCTAGCAGCTGTGACAAAACATAGTTCAAAGGAGGCTGTCATTCGAGTGATACAACATTTAAAAGTCAATTGTATCTGGGATCCCCACTGTGATGATGCATCTCAAGCATTAGGAAATGCTTATGGGGCACAAAAGTATGATGTGTGTGATATGCTGATTCAGGAGGGGGTCTTAATGACAGTGAAAAATCTAAGACATGTGGTGGGGAAATTTAAGATATCATTAAAAGCTGTAAAGAAAGCAGTGACATACTTAAAAGACACTGACAGTTGGGATCCCAAGTGTAATGATGCATCAAAAGTATTAGAAGCAGCTTATATGTTTCATAATTATGATGTGTGTGATCTACTGGTTCAGGAGGGAGTCTCAGTAACAATGAAGCATGTTCCTCATGTGATATTGAGATCACTGGATTATGTGAAAACAGTAGTGAAACAGTTGAAGGATACTGACAATTGGGATCCTAAGTGTAATGATGCATCAAAAGCATTAGAAGCAGCTTATATGTTTCATAATTATGATGTGTGTGATCTACTGGTTCAGGAGGGAGTCTCACTGACAATGAAGAATCTTCCAGATGTGGTTGGTGGATTTGAGATATCATTGGAAGCTGTTAAGAAAGCAGTGCAACATTTGAAAGACACCAAGAATTGGGATCCCAAGTGTAATGATGCATCAGAATCATTAGCAAAAGCTTATAGAAAAAAGAAGTATGATGTGTGTGAGCTGCTGATTCAGGAGAGAGTTTCACTGACAATGAAGAATCTTCCAGATGTGGTTGGTGGATTTGAGATATCATTGGAAGTTGTTAAGAAAGCAGTGCAACATTTGAAAGACACCAAGAATTGGGACCCCATTTGTAAAGATGCATCAAAAGCATTAGAAGAAGCTTATAGAGGAAATAAGTATGGTGTGTGTGATCTGCTGATTCAGGAGGGAGTTTCACTGACAATGAAGAATCTTCTAAATGTGGTTGGTGGATTTGAGATATCATTGGAAGCTGTTAAGAAAGTAGTACAACATTTGAAAGACACTGACAATTGGGATCCCAGTTGTGATGATGCATCAAAAGCATTAGAAGTAGCTTATAGAGAAGAGAAGTATGATGTGTGTGATCTGCTGATTCAGGAGGGAGTCTCACTGACAATGAAACATCTTCCACATTTGTTTGGTAGATTTGAGATATCATTGGAAGCTGTTAAGAAAGCAGTGCAACATTTGAAAGACACCAAGAATTGGGACCCCAATGGTAAAGATGTGTTTCTTGCATTAGAGTTGGCTTATATGTTACATAATTATGATGTGTGTGATCTGCTGATTCAGGAGGGAGTCTCACTGACAATGAAGCATGTTCCTCATGTGATATTAAGATCATTGGATTATGTAAAAACAGTAGTGAAACAGTTGAAGGAAACTAACAGTTGGGATCCCAAGTGTAATCATGCTTCAGAAGCATTAGGAAAAGCTTATGGAGCAAAGAAGTATGATGTGTGTGATCTGCTGATTCAGGAGAGAGTTTCACTGACAATGAAGAATCTTCCAGATGTGGTTGGTGGATTTGAGATATCATTGGAAGTTGTTAAGAAAGCAGTGCAACATTTGAAAGACACCAAGAATTGGGACCCCATTTGTAAAGATGCATCAAAAGCATTAGAAGAAGCTTATAGAGGAAATAAGTATGGCGTGTGTGATCTGCTGATTCAGGAGGGAGTTTCACTGACAATGAAGAATCTTCTAAATGTGGTTGGTGGATTTGAGATATCATTGGAAGTTGTTAAGAAAGCAGTGCAACATTTGAAAGACACCAAGAATTGGGACCCCATTTGTAAAGATGCATCAAAAGCATTAGAAAAAGCTTATAGAGCAAAGATGTATGATGTGTGTGATCTGCTGATTCAGGAGGGAGTCTCACTGACAATGAAAAATCTTCCACATTTGTTTGGTAGATTTGAGATATCATTGGAAGCTGTTAAGAAAGCAGTGCAACATTTGAAAGACACCAAGAATTGGGACCCCATTTGTAAAGATGCATCAAAAGCATTAGAAAAAGCTTATAGAGCAAAGATGTATGATGTGTGTGATCTGCTGATTCAGGAGGGAGTCTCACTGACAATGAAAAATCTTCCACATTTGTTTGGTAGATTTGAGATATCATTGGAAGCTGTTAAGAAAGCAGTGCAACATTTGAAAGACACCAAGAATTGGGACCCCATTTGTAAAGATGCATCAAAAGCATTAGAAAAAGCTTATAGAGCAAAAATGTATGATGTGTGTGATCTGCTGATTCAGGAGGGAGTCTCACTGGCAATGAAGCATGTTCCTCATGTGATATTAAGATCATTGGATAATGTAAAAACAGTAGTGAAACAGTTGAAGGAAACTAACAGTTGGGATCCCATGTGTAATCATGCTTCAGAAGCATTAGGAAAAGCTTATGGAGCAAAGAAGTATGATGTGTGTGATCTGCTGATTCAGGAGAGAGTTTCACTGACAATGAAGAATCTTCCAGATGTGGTTGGTGGATTTGAGATATCATTGGAAGTTGTTAAGAAAGCAGTGCAACATTTGAAAGACACCAAGAATTGGGACCCCATTTGTAAAGATGCATCAAAAGCATTAGAAGAAGCTTATAGAGGAAATAAGTATGGTGTGTGTGATCTGCTGATTCAGGAGGGAGTTTCACTGACAATGAAGAATCTTCTAAATGTGGTTGGTGGATTTGAGATATCATTGGAAGTTGTTAAGAAAGCAGTGCAACATTTGAAAGACACCAAGAATTGGGACCCCATTTGTAAAGATGCATCAGAAGCATTAGAAAAAGCTTATAGAGCAAAGATGTATGATGTGTGTGATCTGCTGATTCAGGAGGGAGTCTCACTGACAATGAAGCATGTTCCTCATGTGATATTAAGATCATTGGATAATGTAAAAACAGTAGTGAAACAGTTGAAGGAAACTAACAGTTGGGATCCCAAGTGTAATCATGCTTCAGAAGCATTAGGAAAAGCTTATGGAGCAAAGAAGTATGATGTGTGTGATCTGCTGATTCAGGAGAGAGTTTCACTGACAATGAAGAATCTTCCAGATGTGGTTGGTGGATTTGAGATATCATTGGAAGTTGTTAAGAAAGCAGTGCAACATTTGAAAGACACCAAGAATTGGGACCCCATTTGTAAAGATGCATCAAAAGCATTAGAAGAAGCTTATAGAGGAAATAAGTATGGTGTGTGTGATCTGCTGATTCAGGAGGGAGTTTCACTGACAATGAAGAATCTTCTAAATGTGGTTGGTGGATTTGAGATATCATTGGAAGTTGTTAAGAAAGCAGTGCAACATTTGAAAGACACCAAGAATTGGGACCCCATTTGTAAAGATGCATCAAAAACATTAGAAAAAGCTTATAGAGCAAAGATGTATGATGTGTGTGATCTTCTGATTCAGGAGGGAGTCTCACTGACAATGAAAAATCTTCCACATTTGTTTGGTAGATTTGAGATATCATTGGAAGCTGTTAAGAAAGCAGTGCAACATTTGAAAGACACCAAGAATTGGGACCCCATTTGTAAAGATGCATCAAAAGCATTAGAAAAAGCTTATAGAGCAAAAATGTATGATGTGTGTGATCTGCTGATTCAGGAGGGAGTCTCACTGGCAATGAAGCATGTTCCTCATGTGATATTAAGATCATTGGATAATGTAAAAACAGTAGTGAAACAGTTGAAGGAAACTAACAGTTGGGATCCCATGTGTAATCATGCTTCAGAAGCATTAGGAAAAGCTTATGGAGCAAAGAAGTATGATGTGTGTGATCTGCTGATTCAGGAGAGAGTTTCACTGACAATGAAGAATCTTCCAGATGTGGTTGGTGGATTTGAGATATCATTGGAAGTTGTTAAGAAAGCAGTGCAACATTTGAAAGACACCAAGAATTGGGACCCCATTTGTAAAGATGCATCAAAAGCATTAGAAGAAGCTTATAGAGGAAATAAGTATGGTGTGTGTGATCTGCTGATTCAGGAGGGAGTCTCACTGACAATGAAAAATCTTCCACATTTGTTTGGTAGATTTGAGATATCATTGGAAGCTGTTAAGAAAGCAGTGCAACATTTGAAAGACACCAAGAATTGGGACCCCAATGGTGAAGATGTGTTTCTTGCATTAGAGTTGGCTTATATGTTACATAATTATGATGTGTGTGATCTGCTGATTCAGGAGGGAGTCTCACTGACAATGAAGCATGTTCCTCATGTGATATTAAGATCATTGGATTATGTAAAAACAGTAGTGAAACAGTTGAAGGAAACTAACAGTTGGGATCCCAAGTGTAATTATGCTTCAGAAGCATTAGGAAAAGCTTATGGAGCAAAGAAGTATGATGTGTGTGATCTGCTGATTCAGGAGAGAGTTTCACTGACAATGAAGAATCTTCCAGATGTGGTTGGTGGATTTGAGATATCATTGGAAGTTGTTAAGAAAGCAGTGCAACATTTGAAAGACACCAAGAATTGGGACCCCATTTGTAAAGATGCATCAAAAGCATTAGAAGAAGCTTATAGAGGAAATAAGTATGGTGTGTGTGATCTGCTGATTCAGGAGGGAGTTTCACTGACAATGAAGAATCTTCTAAATGTGGTTGGTGGATTTGAGATATCATTGGAAGTTGTTAAGAAAGCAGTGCAACATTTGAAAGACACCAAGAATTGGGACCCCATTTGTAAAGATGCATCAAAAGCATTAGAAAAAGCTTATAGAGCAAAGATGTATGATGTGTGTGATCTGCTGATTCAGGAGGGAGTCTCACTGTCAATGAAGCATGTTCCTCATGTGATATTAAGATCATTGGATTATGTAAAAACAGTAGTGAAACAGTTGAAGGAAACTAACAGTTGGGATCCCAAGTGTAATCATGCTTCAGAAGCATTAGGAAAAGCTTACGGAGCAAAGAAGTATGATGTGTGTGATCTGCTGATTCAGGAGGGAGTTTCACTGACAATGAAGAATCTTCTAAATGTGGTTGGTGGATCTGAGATATCATTGGAAGTTGTTAAGAAAGCAGTGCAACATTTGAAAGACACCAAGAATTGGGACCCCAGTTGTGAAGATGCATCAAAATCATTAGCAAAAGCTTATAGAGCAAAGAAGTATGATGTGTGTGATCTGCTGATTCAGGAGAGAGTTTCACTGACAATGAAGAATCTTCCAGATGTGGTTGGTGGATTTGAGATATCATTGGAAGCTGTTAAGAAAGCAGTGCAACATTTGAAAGACACCGACAATTGGGACCCTAAGTGTGAAAATGCAGCAACAACATTGGAAAAAGCATATGGAGAACACGAGTACGATGTGTGTGACCTGCTGAACCAAGACGGACTCTCACTAACAATGAAGAATATTCCTGGTATTGTATACAGTGTATCATTGAAGCATGTTAAGGAGACAATACACCATTTGAACAAGTATGCAGTGTGTGATATGTTAATTCAGAATCAAGTGTCATTGACAGTGAAAATTCCTCATGTGGCAAGGACATTTCAGGGGTCATTAGAAACTTTTAAGAAAGCAGTGGAACATTTGAAAGACCATAAGAATTGGGATGCCCAAAGTGATGAGGCATCTGAGGCATTAGCAAATGCTTATAGTGCACAGAATTACGATGTGTGTGATTTGCTGCTTGAGGAGTCAGTCTCATTGACAATGAAGAATTTTCCTGGAGTGGTGGGGGGATTTGAGGCATCATTGGAAGTTGTTAAGAAAGCAATGCAACATTTGAAAGCCACTGACAATTGGGATCCCAAATGTGATGATGCATCTAAGGCATTAGCAAATGCTTATAGTAAACAGAAATATGATGTATGTGATCTGCTAATTCAGGAGGGCGTCTCATTAACAATGCAGACTTTGGATGGTGTACTGGAAGGATTTCAGGTATCATTGGAAGCTGTAAAGAAAGCAGTGCAGCATTTGAAAGACATGGACAGTTGGGATCCCAGTTGTGATCATGCATCTAAAGCATTAGAAAATGCTTATGTTGTACAGAAATATGATGTATGTGATCTGCTGATTCAGGAAGGAGTCTCACTGTCAATGAAAAATCTTCCAGGTGTCATATACAGTGTATCACTGGAGTATGTTAAGAAAGCAATACAACATTTGAACAAATATGATTTGTTTGATCTTCTGGTTCTGAAGAGAGCCTCACTAACAATGAAAAATCTTCCTTGTGTGGAAGGAAGATCACAGGTATCATTAGAAGCTGTTAAGAAAGTGATTCAACATTTGAAGGACACTGACAATTGGGATCCTAGGTGTGGTGATGCATCTAAAGCTTTAGCAAATGCTTATAGTGATCAGATATATGATGTGTGTGATCTGCTGATTCAGGAGGGTGTCTTACCTAATAATGAAGAATCTTCCTCCTATGGTGGTTGCTTTGCAGGTATCACTGGAAGCAGTTAAGAAGACAGTACAATATTGAAATACAGAGAATTATTAATATAATTGCTGCTTGTGATAAGATGTTACATTCCCAAAATGTCAAATGTGAAATATTATGTTGATCCCAAGAAAAGACTGCAATGTAAAGGAGATAAATTAATATCTGCTATTTGTCAAGACAGCAGATGTGTAAGGTCATTGGCTATTCCAATGACTCTCACCGATGATGATTATTTCAACAAGAAACTTCATAACCAAAATAGCATAATCCATATATCATATGAGAGCATGAAAAACTTGTGAGGAATATTCAGGTAGCTGTGAACATTCTCATTATAATAGCATAACCCATATATCTTATTAAGGAATAGAAAAACTTGACGAAACTTGAGGCAGTTGTCACCATTGTCAGAATATTGGACTTGTCTTGCAATGCTAAGTATGCTTACACACAAGAAAATAATGTACATGTGTTAGAAATTATTTAGAAATCTTTCTCTTAGTAAATAATTATGACAATCCTGTCTCTAAGATAGGAAGACAGGAGTTGGTGAGCTCAAACTTATGTTAAAAATGGTATTATAATTATAGCAAACTGGCCTCATGGTCTAGAACTGTTTAATGTTTAGATACAGATTTATCCACAAATTCTAAGACAACATTGGCTTCACATACAGGTCACCTGCATACCTTGGAAAACTGGAATACATATTTTAAATTAGAAATTGAAAAGTGATGACAAATAATATTACATTCTTGGTGATATAAACAATAATATATTAAAATAACAAAGATATGTGAAAACTGGACTGATTGTATTGAACCTTTTGGAATGATAAATTAGTTAAGGTACCAATTAGCATAACTGTAAATTAGAAAAACCCTACTAAAGAAATCTAGACTTAACGCTCAATAAACTAATTTAAGGTTTATGTTCCGTAGATTGGATTGAGTTGCAATTAAAAGTATACCTTTCTTCAACAAAAAACATGCAAGAAAAGTAAGGAAAAGAATGTATACAAATCAATTATTTATACATCTTTACAAAATAGTAGTAAGACCAACTTTCTAATGGACTTGGAACAGATTCCATAGGGTACTTTGGCATTGCTTGAGGGCATAGATATCTTGGGTATATGGATAGTCTTCGTTTTGAATGTATTGATTGAACTGAGACTCAAGTCCTCACAGGCACAGGTGAGATTAGAATGTTCTATTAATGTGAGTGCCATTCACCACTGGGCCAAACCTGGGTCCCACAAATAAAATGTTATAAAAATTATTTGGATTGAAGGGTCTTTGTTCTTTCACAGTAAAGACCAAATTTGTCTCTTGATTGACATGATTAAACTCTTTTACCATAATAGACCTGAAATAAGTGAGTTATGTCCCTTACAGAACATAATATTGCAATACTTTAGATAAAGTAAATTTCATTAAATTAATTACTGTTATGGTATGAACTGAATAATTATTTGTAATGAGTTCCCATTAGTCTTAGTGCATAGTTGTCCATAGGTGTTTGGAAGGGTTATAATTATAGACAGCTGCTCTAACGAATGTAGCACTTATATTTTTTGTTTCATTTCAGTCAGATTGATTGCACAGTCTTTATGTCTATTTTGAAATGTCCGTTTTTCTCTTGGCTTTTGTGAAGTTGTTTTATGTTGTGGAATGGATCCTACTGTTAGAGTCTGAAATTTTTTTTTCTTTATTACAAAATGAAAAAGTTGGAATGGCTAGGTGTGTGTGTGTGTACATATTTCAAACGCACGTGCAGGTGTCTCTTACTATATTGAACTTAATTAGACTTTGGATTATGAAATAGCTGGCATTACCTTTTTTTATCAAGTTAGATTACATAAAATTGTAATATTAGTAATTAATTCTGAAAGGGACCAAGGGATGCCAGAGTGGTCTAAAGAGCTTGCCTTTACTTATAACTGCCATCTCACCTCTGTCAGTGTGGATTTGAGTTTCAGGCTTGGCCAGTGTGGGTGTGTGAGAAAGCTGCCAAAAGCTTCCATGGGTCAGTGGTTTTTACGAGGGATTTTCCTGCTTCTTCCTCAATGGCTGCCACATATAGCCTATCTTGTGCTGAAAAGGGGCATTAAACCCAAAAAGAAAAAGTAATTTTTAATATTATTCTTTTTTGTTTTGACAGTTTGGTTTTCATTGTTCTATTGTTATTTTGAAATATTTTTCACTACCAGAACAGCTTTTGGTAGTTATCATCTTTACTGTTCCTTGTAGAAAAATAATTCATGATGTACATTTGGCCGAAAGGATTGATCAAAACAGGGAATATCATTTGGATTCTGGCCATAAAGATGCTAATTGCATTTATATTATTGACCTATGTCATTACAATGTCATTTTAGTTGACTAATATTAGTATCCATAGGTTTCTCTTCTAATAAAACTTAGTGTTACCAAACTTAACATGTGCAAGCCATGTCTGTAAAGTTTAAAATTCATTTTATGTTGGTAGGATTTTGTTGCCCAGTTGCAAAACTGTATCATCTATGACCATGGTTGAAAAGTTTTTGCAGGACTTGATGTATTAAGTTCATGTCAAAGATTGCCTATCTGATAACAGAATTGCTATCATTCAATGCAGTGTTGAAGATTCATATTTTTCTGAATTTAGACATAGATAAAATATTTGTAAACAGGTGAAAGAGAAATGTATGACTCAGTGGCACTCTTGACTAATTGTTTGACGTTTAATACTATTATACTTGTGTAGACATTTATAAGATATATTAGCATCTATAACTCTGGTAAAAAGGACCCCCATAAATGAATTGCTTACAGATTACATGGTGCATATCAATTTTGTTGCTCTTTTAATATTCCATGTTTATTGATGTCATATATTGTATGATGTCATAAATTTAGATTTATTATACCATTATTTCATTTATGATATCAAATAATTGATGATACAGTAAATTCATTTTAAGATGTAATAAACTAGAATTTGTTAGATTTATGATATCTTAATGTTGAATTTATTGTATCGCACAATTTATCTTTTTCCATAGAAACCCTTTACTCTCTCACCAATATGCACTACTAGTGTTGCAGTGACACAAAAAAATAGATATTCGTTGAAAATCCTTTGATATAGATGGTCCTAGTGTTTGTAAATCTTTATTGCTATACCTGAAGCAAATGTTTGCATCACAAACTTAATTCAGCATGCTTTTTAAGAATATCTTTCTCTGTTTAATCGGAAGATTTTCTGCCTGTCTGCTGTATTAGGTATTGGAGTGCTACTTAATGGCAAATACTTACTTAAAATTTCTGTGTGGGGATTGCAATCTCCATGGTTACAAGATGACCAGATTCTATCTCTTCTGTATTTAGAGACAAACATCCTGTCAAAAGAGGTCGTCATGTTTGCAAAATTCTTAATGTCCATAAGCGAAAGAATGGTTCAGCTTAAAGATTTATGATAATAATACAATATGTGTTGGACTATTCAGACATTAAAATGGAGTCCCACTTTTAATACAGTATTTACCTCATTATTATATTGACTGGTGGACTTGTACAAGTATCTATTTTTATATGCCGAATACAGAATTGTAACCTCTTTATCTTGTATCTTGTACTTCATGTTTATTTGGAAGGAATTATCTTCAAGATTTTGTTTAGCTCACCTGGCAATTATTTGTATATACTGTATGTTTATATTGGGTATGTACAGCCTCTGGCACTGGTGGACTTGTACTTATCTTTTTTATATGCCGTATACAGAATTGTAACCTCTTCATCTTGTACTTTATGTTTATTTGGAAGGAATTATCTTCCTGAAGATGTTGTTTAGCTCACCTGGCAATTATTTGTATATACTCTACAGTTTACAGAATTTAACATCTCTACCTTTTATCTTGTACTTCATGTTTATATCTGTTATGTCAGTTTTTTGTTTGACCCTACATATTTATATGTATTTGGAAGGAATTGTGTTTGTAAAGATTTGATTTGGCTTACCTGGAAATAAAACTTGGGTTTATGGTATGAGAAGGCAACCATCTTGCATGATGCATTGTTTAAATGAAGCTTGCAATATAGCATTATATCATGAAAATATTGAATGAGTTCATTAACAAGTGAGATTCAGGGAAACTAATGCATGTGATTGGTTAACCTTGTTACCAGTATGGAGGCTGTATTTCAGATCCATTTTTGATCAAACTTGGAATATATGCTTATATTAGGTTATAATGTCCAATATCTGGCATGCTGGTCACATCCAGCACTTAACCTGGTTTCATCCAGTAACATCATACTAATTTAACAAAAAATAACTACCTGGTCTGCATTAGGAGGAAGTTGTACCTGTCTGACTTAGAGCATGCAGATCTTGTACAAATTCAAAAATGAGAAAGATCACACATCTCAATGCATCCTGCATCTGATTGGCTGAATGTGTTACCACTCTGGTGACCATATTTCTGATCTAATTTTGATCAAATTTGAAATATTGGCTTATTTTATGATGCTCTTGGATGCAATTGATAATGAGTCATATGGAATCATATTAATGATATGATCTTGTATTTAATTATCTGAACTTATTACCACTTGCCAAGCTGTATTTATTATTCAGTTTTGATAAGAATAAGAATATATGCTTTCATTTTCGAAGTGTTGGACTGTATCAGTAAAGAGCAAAATCCATCCAAATTTATGATGTCCCCTTGCATGGTTGACTTAGTGTATTATCATTTGGGAAGCCATAATTCTGATCTGAGTTTGATTAAATTTGGAATTTTGGCTTGTATAATAAAACAACTTGGAATGGACATTTTTTGACTGTAAGTGGGATCAATGCATAATACTGATGTGATGTAGCCTACGATTAGCTGAGCTTTTAATTACTTTTATTGCTATCTTTCTGTTCTATTTGGTTTGTTATTGTCCAGATATAACTTAAATTATAAACAGCCTTCCTTACTGTTGGATGTGTAGTTGAATTGTCTTTATTTTGTAAAGACATTGGATGTGTAGTTGAATTGTCTTAAATATTTCATTGAGACATTGGATGAGTTGTTGAATTGTCTTTATTTCATTGAGACATTCGATGTGTAGTTGAATAGTCTTTATTTTATAAAGACATAGGATGAATAGTTGAATTGACTTTATTTTATTAACTCATTCGGCCCCAGAGGTTTTTGTCATTTTTGTCTGAAATGTGCGTAGGAACGAGATTTGGGGTGCTATTTCTGAACACATCGTAATACAGCGGTTTTCAACAGATTATCCAAGAGAATAATGCCTAGTTGTATTAGAAACATCAATTTCCATTGGTTATTTTGCTTGCGCATGAGCAGAAGGGTAAAAGTTGGAGTTCTTTTTTTTTTTTTTTTTTTTTTTTTTTTGCTTAATAGACCCATCATTTTCGTATGGAGACCGCAATTTATTCCAAATGCCCACCTTATCCTAGTTTTTGCAAAGGTTCACCTGTCTGTGTTCAGTTAAGACCGGTATGCCTTAGATCTGAGGCCAAAAGGTCTAAAATCCGGACACAAAATCGCATTCCGATCTCGAGCGTATTTTGGGTGAAAAAAAACCGGGTCCAAAAAATGAGCTTTTTCTCTCTGTATTTTGTAATGCAACTAGAACTTCCAGATTATTTGATACCATTTTAGAACTATATCTGTCTGCTTTTTTTTAATACCACCAACGTTGGTCTATCTTAAATGGCCTCGATGCTGCAGGGCTTTGAAGTAGGGTACAGCCTCATCACGCCTACAGACAGGATCGGGGCTGAATCGGTTAATCAAGTTTATGGAAATTTCTTAGAAATTGTCAAAGAATAGCTCTTTTTGTAACTTATGTGCAATACTGATTCACAAATGATGAAATAAATAAGTAATATTCCGATTTAGTGATGTCACGAAAATTCACCCATTAACTCATTTGGCCCCAGAGGTTTTTGTCATTTTTGTCTGAAATGTGCATAGGAACGAGATTTGGGGTGCTATTTCTGAACACATCGTAATACAGCGGTTTTCAACAGATTATCCATGAGAATATTGCCTAGTTGTATTAGAAACATCAATTTCCATTGGTTATTTTGCTTGCGCATGAGCAGAAGGGTAAAAGTTGGAGTTCTTTTTTTTTTTTTTTGCTTAATAGACCCATCATTTTCGTATGGAGACCGCAATTTATTCCAAATGCCCACTTTATCCTAGTTTTTGCAAAGGTTCACCTGTCTGTGTTCAGTTAAGACCGGTATGCCTTAGATCTGAGGCCAAAAGGTCTAAAATCCAAACACAAAATTGCATTCCGATCTCGAGCGAATTTTGGGTGAAAAAAAACCGGGTCCAAAAAATGAGCTTTTTCTCTCTGTATTTTGTAATGCAACTAGAACTTCCAGATTATTTGATACCATTTTAGAGCTATATCTGTCTGCTTTTTTTTAATACCACCCACGTTGGTCTATCTTAAATGGCCTCGATGCTGCAGGGCTTTGAAGTAGGGTACAGCCTCATCACGCCTACAGACGGGATCGGGGCTGAATCGGTTAAGACCTTGGATGAGTGGTTGAATTGTCTTTATTTTATCAAGACATTGGATATGTAGTTGAACAGTCTTTATTTCATGGAGACACTGGATGAGTAATTGAATTGACTTTATTTTATTAAGACATTTGATGGGTAGTTGAATAGTCTTTATGTTATCAAGACATTGGATGAGTAATTGAATAGTCTTTATGTTATCAAGACATTGGATGAGTAGTTGAATAGTCTTTATGTTATCAAGACATTGGATGAGTTGTTGTATAGTCTTTATGTTATCAAGACATTGGATGAGTTGTTGAATAGTCTTTATGTTATCAAGACATTGGATGAGTTGTTGAATAGTCTTTATGTTATCAAGACATTGGATGAGTAGTTGAATAGTCTTTATTTTATCAAGACATTGGATGAGTTGTTGAATAGTCTTTATTTTATCAAGACATTGGATGAGTTGTTGAATAGTCTTTATTTTATCAAGACATTGGATGAATAGTTGAATTGTCTTTATTTTATTAAGACATTTGGTGAGTAGTTGAATAATCCTTTTGTTATCAAGACATTGGATATTTAGTTGAATAGTCTGTATTTCATGGAGACGTTGGATGAGTAATTGAATAGTCTTACTGTACTTCATTTTAACTTTTATGTTGAATTATTTACCATCATAATTTGGCTGGAATTCATCTTTACATATCTGAGAGTTTTACCTATAGTTGGCATGTTATGGTAACTATGGTTTTGGTGTGCCATAAAAGTTTGCTATATACATTGTTACTAACTTCATTTTCACACAGTAACCCAAGTTTCATGCTATTACCATCTTTGTAGATATCTTGGATTAGAAGTGAGGAGGAAGCCTATTGAGCTTGGGTGAAAGGGTCAAAGGTCAGTTTAACTGACTTTCTGAATTGTGTATTTAAACTAAACTTTATGGATTGCTTGCCTTTGTTGTTACAAAGAAGCCTGGCAATCTTTTGGTCCAAAAGGTCAAGATCACTGGGAGTGCATGTGACTTGCACTTGAGGTAAGGAAGAAGTCACTCAATTTTGGAGTCAGAGGTCAAAGTTATATGATTGAAAGAAAAGACAGTGTTTCTGAACAATACAATTAGTTCTAAATCATAAGCCTGGACCAGTCTGTATGGTTTGCTTGTACTCTTAAGGTATGGAGGAAACCTGTCTTTGGCAGAGTGTGTGGCATGGGGTTGGGAGGTGTGTTAATTAAAGGCTTGGATCAAGGTTACTGTGACAGAATATAAATGGTGTCTGCACAGAAGCTTCAGTTCTTGACCATATACTTTCACAACATATTTTGGATGACCTGCATGTGTAAGAATGAAGCCTGTTGACTTTGTGATCAAAAGATCAAGGGTTAAATTCACGAATTTAAAAGATGAAAAGAATGGACTTTTTTCATAAATCTTTAACTTAGATAAGCTATCTTGACCAAACGTTTTGATGACCCTTAGGATGATCAAGAAGCCATAGGTTCTGGAGTCTGAAGGTCAAAAGTCATAGCCTTGATGAGACTAATAAGATAATGCTTTTTGCACAGAAAGCTTAGTTCAAAACTGTAAAGGACAATAATGTTTTTTTTATTGACTGTTTAAATTTCGTCATCTTTTTTTCCATTCAGATCAATATTACCAAACAACATAATTATATGTTATTTTGTTTTAAAAATCTAATTCATGGATGCACCATTTTTCATCGGATTTCCAGTTTTATCTTATAATCATTTGTAATTACAGAATTGTGTATTATAGTTTCATGGTGTGGTAAAATGACAAATCAGATGTTGTTTCTGTCTTTATTTTGTCAAAAGAGAAACGGATAGCTCAATTATATGAAACGGATAGATTTAGTAATCCTTTTTTACTTGCAATGAGTCATATTTTACTACATTCATTTGTGTTATTATATATATTGCGATCAATCGTAGTAGCCTTTCCTGAATTCTACAAATTATCACCGAGATCCATCTTGGCTTCAGATACAATTTGTCTGCACTCTGTTTCATTCTGTACATCGTATATTTTGTATATATTCAGCTTACTGAATCTAAGTGTAAAAGTATGTATGTACATGTCATTATCTTTTATTCAATTTTTTACGTAATCATTAATGGTATATATTATGCTTTACATCCATTTTGTATCATTTTATATCTTGGTTGTAACTCTATCATTGATCTATCTCAAATAAAAACAGACTGGAAGATAGCAAGAACTCATGATATTGCTACAGTTAAATTTCTGTAGATTTGCATATAATGTTTAATGTAAATGTCAAACATTTAATTTTGATCATTGTTAATTTGATCTGGTTGAAATATCATTATATTTCATTTCTAAATCATTGATTGTTTGATTCAGACATTTGTCAGTTGTTGTATGTCCAAATGCAGAGTCACAATGTACAGTTTATTGAATCTAGTTGTTTGACTTAAAATTACAAATAGACCGTATATCAATATTTTTACTTGAGTCTATGTTTGGCATGATAATGTTTCTATAATCTTGGGGCCTTATTACATCAGCCTGTTCAGTCCCAAAGAATCAATGGTTGAAAAATATTTCATCATTCTTTACAATATGTCTGGTCTATGGAAGTCACCTATATATCAAGTCAAAGCATATTTATACAGCTTTTGAGTGTTAATGTGTACTTGGACTCTATAGTTTAATGTAGCCATGTAGGTGCAGCAGTGGGATATCAAAGTGGTCTTAGAATGTAAATTTTGTAAATTTTGTTTACATAAATATCCATTAAATTACAGCCGTGGGATATACAGGATGATATCAAAGTGGTCTTAGAATGTAAATTTTGCTTACATAAATAGTCATTAAACTACAGCTGTGGGATATACAGGGTGATATCAAAGTGGTCTTAGAATGTAAATTTTGTTTACATAAATAGTCATTAAACTTCAGCTGTGGGATATACAGGGAGATATCAAAGTGGTCTTAGAATGTAAATTTTGTTTACATAAATAGTCATTAAACTACAGCAGTGTACAGTGTATCATATAAATGTGCTCAGATTCTAAATTTTGATCAATCTAGTGGCTATTGAGCTATACATATAAATAGGCTGATACCTGAGTGTACTCAGATTCTAAATTTTGATCACTCTAGTGGCTGTTGAGTGACATGAATGAGATATACATGATGGTATAAAGCAGACTTGAAAATGTTTTAATTGTAGCTATTGAGCTACAGCAGTGCGATAAATAGGCTGATATCTAATTGTACTCAGATTTTAAATTTTGATGACTTTTGTAACCATATAGCTACAGCAGTCAAATATACTGGATGATGTTTATTTGTACTCTGACTCAGAAATTTGATGACTTTAGTAGTCATAGAGATACACCAGTGAGATATACAAGTTGATATCCAAGTGTACTCAGATTCTAAATCTTGATGACTTGGATTGTCATAGAGGTACAGCAGCGAGTTAAACAGGGTGATCTATAAGTGTACTCAGATTCTAAATCTTGATTACTTGGGTTGCCATAGAGTTACATCAGTGAGTTAAACAGGGTGATCTCTAAGTGTACTCATATTCTAAATCTTGATGACTTGGGTTGCCATAGAGCTACATCAGTGAGTTAAACAAGGTGATCTCTTAGTGTACTCAGGTTCAAAATCTTGATGACTCCAGTAACCATAGTGCTACAAAAGTGAGATATATAGTATGCTATCTAAGCAGACGTCTGTCCATTTGTGTAAAATTTCTTAAAAATAGAAGACTCCAACAATGTTTCAAAATTTAAATTTTAGCCCAGAGTTTGAATTTGTACTCAAAATATATTTGACAAACTCCATGGCTTTCATCGGGTGATGTTTTAAAATATTGATTTTAACTATAGACATGATGTTGAACTTGTTCTGTTCATTTCACGAACCTCTAACTGTCATTGGGTGGTGTTTCAGAATAATGATTTTTACCATTAAGCTGATGTTGGTCTTGTTCTCTTAGCTTCATGACACTCAAGCTGTCATTGAGCAGTGTTACAAAATAATGATTTTTACCACAGGCATGATGGTGGTCTTGTTGTCTTCATTTCATGAACCTCTAGTTGACGTTGGGTTGTGTTACAGAATAATGATTTTTACCACAAACCTGATGACCTTGACCTGATGAAGGTCTTGTTACTTTCACTTTATTATCACTAATAGCTATTTAGAAGACCACACAGTCAGTCAATTTGACATTATTACATGGTAACACTACTTATAAATGGTCTGAGGCATTCAATTTTAAGATGTCAACACTTAATCATTGAAATTGCATCAGCTGTTTGAGTGTCTTTTCAAACATTTGAGCATCTTAATTGCAGGCATTTGGTAAACCTACCTTGTGATTTGTCATGTGATAATAATACTTCTATCATGTTTGCTATGTATTCATGTTTGCCATTGACATTATTAGAGAAAAACCATATATAGGTCTTATTTAATAATAACAATCACACATTGTGTGATAAGTATGAATGTTGCCAAATGAAGGATTTTATAATAATTTACAAATGTACATCTGAATAAATGCTTTGATTATTTCGCTTCATGTAATTTTAGGGCTTATTTTCATCTAATTATGGCTTTCATATGGTGATGTTTTAAAATATTGATTTTAACCATAGACATGATGTTGAACTTGTTCTGTTCATTTCACGAACCTCAGTCTCTCATTGGGTGGTGTTTCAGAATAATGAAGTTTTAAATAGACCTGATGTTGGTCTTTTTTCTCATAGCTTCATGACACTGAAGCTCTCATTGAGCAGTGTTACAAAATAATGATATTTACCACAGGCATGATGATGGTCTTGTTGTCTTCATTTCATGAACCTCCAGCTGACATTGGGTTGTCTTATAGAATAATGATTTTTACCACAAACCTGATGACCTTGACCTGATGAAGGTCTTGTTACTTTATTATCATTAATAGCTATTTAGAAGACCACACAGTCAGTCAATTTGACATTATTACATGGTAATACTACTTATAATTGTTCTGAGGCATTCAGTTTTAAGATATCAACACTTAATCATTGAAATTGCATCAGCTGTTTGAGTGTCTTTTCGAACATTTGAACATCTTAATTGCAGGCATTTGGTAAACCTACCTTGTGATTTGTCATGAAATAATAAAACTTCTATCATGCTTGCTATGTATTCATGTTTGACTTTGATATTGGTAGGGAAAAAACCATGTATAGGTCTTATTTAATAATAACAATTACACATTGTGTGATAAGTATAAATGTTGCCAAATGAATTTTATAGGGACAAATCATGGTTGATTCATCATGTACCAGTAGTAATAATTACACAAGATATGCTAATTTAAAATAGTTGCCAGTGAATTGGGGGTGGGGGTAACCGTACTCACTAAGTGCAAATATTTGCCATTGAAACTGGAATGAACAAATCATGTATGATACATATTGAAATAGTACCAGTTATAAGTGTGTGTTATTTGGATTTTTAACATAGCTTTAACAATTCCTCAGTATTATCACTATGATGTATGCATTGCAACAGTTTATAGTGATGTAAAGCACTAGGACATCATGCTGCAGACATGTGGCATCATGTCCCACCAAGTCACATTATCCTGACACCAGGCTGACCAGTCTTAATGCTAACCTCTTAATGTTGAGCGTCTAGCGAGGTAGCAGCTAGTATAAATCTTTAGTACCAGTTATAAGGTGGTTACATTGTGTAAACGATTTCTGTTGAACATGAGATGGACAAACCATTTATGTGATACTTCATCTAATAAAAAAGTTATTACAGCATTTGCTAAGTGGAAATGTTTGCCAGTGAAACTGTGAGGGACAGACCATGTATGCTGCATAATGTATTATTAATAATGATATTACAATGTTTGCTATGTATATATGCTTGCCAGTGAATCATGTTTCTTCAAGATTAATAGCAGTTATACCATGTATGTTAAGTGTACATTTTTGCCATGAAAGGAATGAAGGACACACAATGTATGATGATGTAATAATAATAGTTATGCATTGTCTGCTTAGTGTACATGTTTCAGAGTGAACAAAAAAGAGTGAAACCAACAGGTTTTGTAAAGTTCAACAAGTCATTTACATGTACTTCCATAAAATACAATGTGAAAAATTAAAAATAACTGACAGCATTGTGATTGAAATCCTAAATAATCCTAAATTTCTATCACAAGTCCAAAATTATTCAGTTTTCCAAAAGAATTCTAAAGTATTACAAATGAAGTTCCCTCTATTGTGCTGATGTGCCAATAGTATTGATGTAACACAATGATATAAAATGAAACATCCTTAAATTAATTCACAGTAACTTCAAAATGGTTAATTAATTCTAAAGTCTGAGCACTTTGTAATTCCGATGAATAATTTAAGTATAGAAATCATCTCACATGAACACAACCACTAGACTCCACTAAGACTGATGTGTAAGATAAGACAATATTTAGTGTTATTGTAGCGGTAGAGACATTATATTTATGAACCTAATAACTTGTGGACCCAGTATGTTTTCTTCTTTAAAACAATGTAAACCTTCACGAATTCAGTCCAAGTCTAAATTTATGCAACCAGATCTAGCCAAGTTATCTTTAAAAAGTAATCAAAATTCTCAGATTGTAAGGCAGAAATTTGAGATGTTAAGTAATACTGGTGTCTAATAATTTTGACAAAAATCTAATATGAAATTATGTAATCTTTTGTGTTTTTGTGTATATCTCTGGGGTTTGGTTTTATAATGGAATTTATCGTGTGTAATGAAGTGGTAAATAAATATAATGTTTATACACATGTGTTTGTCTTTTTTTATATCTTTGCAGATTTTGTAAGAGATATCTATTCCAATTCTCTGATATTGTAAACAACAATCATATTCATTTAAGCAAATGCACATTGTCTTAATACACCAGACTCTGTTTATTGGTACAATTTTTCACACATACACCCCCCATTATCCCTTTAGGCTATTGCATGGTCATATGTTGAGGATATTGATTAGCTAACACACATAAGCCAGCATTTTAATAACTGCAATGATTGCCTTTCCTGCTTATCTGTAGCTTCAGTGATAACTATGGTAGTGAATTCAACTTAAAAATTCCATGTTCTTTGTTAAAGTTTTCCCCAAGTCAGGTGTAGTTTTGTAATCACAGCAAATTTCTCACTGTTTTATGAAACTCGTGTTTAAAGGAAGGAAAGTGTTGATGTTCAAAGAACATTCTGGTGAAGATTGGTACAAAACAGTATTTTGTAATGTAGGTCAGCATCATTAAAGGAACTAAAGTAGTCTTATAAGGGGGTTTCTGGCCCAAAACACTATTTTATATTCACATGACAATATGATTCTTCCCCCCTCCATATTCCCCTCAGGTTAGTCTAAACAAATATGAAAACAAACTTTGTTGAGACAACACAATTTTATTTTATAATCATTTGTCAAGGATATATTATTGACTCGTCGCTGTTGTCAAACAAAATAGGGTTTGATCCAGAAACACCCCTTATACAAGGCTACTTATATATTTCACACAAAATTGTTAGAGATTGTTATATGATGTTAAACACAAAATTTTTAGAGATTCCTTCTGATTTATGATATTGCACACAAAATTGCTTGAGACTTCTCGAGATATTTTTAACATTTCAGCTTTTGCAATAATATAACTCTCATCATGACAGACCAAATACATATTTATTTTGCCGCGGATAAGAGAATCAAGTTCGAACATTTTGATAAAGTTTCCATGAAAAACTATTGTTTTTTTTACGTAACATTTTTAGCTCATCATCAACTGTAATTTTTGTGTATTTGTTTTACAATATTGGATTATAAAGATTATCAACAGTTTTAACGAGCTCTTATGTGAGCATAGCAAGTTTATCAAAATATTCCAAATAATCACTACAAACAAGAGACAACTTACTTCTTTTTTTTAAGTACGTGCTGTACTTTTCGTTGTCAAGTATAATTGTCATATGTTTACCATGGAAGAGAATTCTCTTCACATTTAGCGTGGTATCTTCCACCGTAATAACTTCCATTGTATTTCATATTTCACACAAAATTTACCACATACTGTTTTTCATATTGTACAACTCTGTTTGGTATAATATCAACAATAAAATCGTCTTTGACTCGTAGTTCCTGTATAAGATCTAGCATAATAAATTTTCACCTCTGAGATAAGCTGGGAGTTGGTTTAATATTTTATTATAAGTCGCTGTTGCTGTCTAAAATAAAGTATTTTTGATCTCATATTTTGGTTCTATCCTTTTGTTGATCACTGATAATACAATACCTGCTCCGGATATTAGTAACAATAACGGATTTGCTGTTCCTCCTGCTGACGCTAATCCCGCTGTTGTTAAGGCAATTGGGATATAGTTTAACATGCTTATTATTCTGCGGTAATATTTTCTGGCGCGTCTGACACAATATATTTTTTTACCATAGCGCTTGTAGTACTTGATGAGCTCGTTACTGTCGTTGTCTGAGAGACTCGATGAAATGTGGTTGAAGTCGATTAGCTCTTGTTTGGTCATAGATCTAACCAAGTAAAAACACAATATCATAGTAAGAAAACGGAAAAAGAACGAATAAAAAAAGGTTCATGATGAACTTGTTGAACAAGCTGAACTATACAAAAATAGACTTGATGTACCAATCATCAAAAATGTTCTTGCTGATCCAAGATATTAAAATGCATGACAGTTGTAGAAAATTTTTTGCTGATCGTGCTAACAGTAAATTTAGTGATCTGTCGGATAAAGCTGCTATTGAGAAAGCGTTTACTTTTGCGCAACAAAATTTGTTAGAACAGTTTATACTATTGATTTTCATAGAATTTTCTTTATTAATCTCAAGCAATGTATTTGTCAACAGCGAGTAAAATTTTAGTCGCTGTTCCGCGCAATCGTTCGGATGACAGTATTTGCTAATAATATTTAATCTCGGATAGCTTGCTTGTTGTAGAACTCTCATTCCTGCAACTTTAACAAAATTGTCTTCGTTATCTGTTAAATCCGATGATTCTAAAGTTAAACTTTTTTCATTTAGGCAATTATATTTGCTGATCGTGCTTTATTTGCACTCTCTGGGTCTAGTTAATCAGGAGTATCAGCTACTATTATTTCCATATTTGGATGAAACACAACATCGTAAAATTCTTTTGCGGCTCTGATCGAAGGAGGATCAACAGTAATTTATAAATCATATCAAATTAAATTGTATCTTAGTGTGCAGAGCACACCAAGCGGTTTATGTTAACATGCTAAACCGATACCGCCAGACATTGTTCCGCCGGCAAGTGAAAATTTTTCAGATAAAGCTGTGGTTAGTTGAGTATAACTTACCGCTTGTGCGTTATTTACGTTGACATGAGAATATGTTGTTTCTAGATCTAGCACTCGTTTTCCTGACATGATAAGGTTGCCGGTCATTGCGTCAACGGATTGCTTCAGATAATTTTGTTAGATCAACATGTGTTGTTCTTGATGTTGTTTCAGCAGACGAATCACTGACTAACGTACCAAAATATTATGTAGTAGCTCATGCTATTGTAATTGCTGCTGACATTTTGTGCACATGTTATATGATGAGCATAATATACTTTGATACCGAGCGAGTATTAAGTGATAAACATAACTACGAGTTACTGGATTGTCATTACCTGACAGTCAGACGAATTGGATCTGGCAAAACAAACTTGTTAATGAATCTGATGCTCAACGACATATTCAACTATGACAGTTCATATCTAAACAATCAGTCCGCAGGAAGACAAATACGAGTTGCTGATCGAGTACAACGAAAAACTAAAGAATCAACTTGGCGCTTGTGAAGATATATTTGTTGTAAGAACATCTAAAGATATTGCTCCTGTTGCCGAGCTAGACTCGAGCGAACATAAGATTATTATATTTGATGATATTCCGTTGAGAAATGCTGAGATGGACAAGATCAAATCTTGCATTTCATTGTCAAGGAACCGAAGATGTAATGCAATTCATCTTGCCCAGGGATTTTATAACGTCTATCGTTTTATCAGAAGAAATACGGGCTGTTTTGTACTGTTTAACGGACTGGACAATATTGGTGTGCAAAGCATATCAGGAGAACAATGCGGTGACGTTTACTGAGACACAAGTGTCTCATGGGAATCATAGATTTTTCTTATTTAATAAACTTGCCAGAGATACCAAGCATATGTTTCGATGTGGAATTGACAAGTTCTTAGATTGTAAAGAAGTAGAAAATTAGTGTGTGTTATTCATACTAATGAACAAGTCGCTAATAGATCTTCTAAAGAAATATGTGGCTACAAGATCTGCGTTTCAGAAAAAAGTTGAACAAAAACGTGCTGGAAACAACAAACGTCAGAAGAAACAGCTAGACTATTTAAGCATATCACCGAATCTGTACTTGGCAAGCAACACTGTGTTGATAAAGTACCACCAGATGATATACAATAACTTTAAAAAAATAGGTTTGCGAGGGTTATTTGAGAAAGGTCAAAAGTAAATTGCTGAGGATGTTTTTGAGCGAATTGGTGATCCTCATACACGACAAGCTGAGTTTTTCCAAAAAGAAAGAAACAAATTCGTTACTTTTTAAGCAGACGAGACAACAGCGAGAAGAATCAAAATATTCTTGAGGACGTAAACAGAAACAAAATAGTTGAAAATTATTTTCTTCAAAAACAAAATAGGACAATGTATAGTTTGGAATATTGTTCCTTTGAGGTTAACAACATATATATTAAGTTTGAAAATACACAAAAAATAAGAACATGCACTAAAGATGAAGAAGATTCTTTTTTTAAAAAATAATTTTACTAGTGTAATACAAAAAGATGATGCTAAAAATGATTTAGATTCCGCAACGGAAATTGATGATGCTGAAAAATACTATAAAATAGTCGGACAAGGTGTTGTAGCTATATCTAGAAGTTTTTGATAGAGTTTAGGATCTGAAAAAGGTTTTACAGCTACACAAAAATTTCAAACAGTCGCGAAAGAAATAGAAGATGAGAAATTAAATAAAATTTTGAAGAATAAAAACGAACAGCAAAGTATAGAATATGAAGAGAAGAAAAAAATTGAAAAAAAAATCTGAATATGATGCTATGGAAGAAATATAAGGTAAAGGATTAAAGATATTTAACTCGGCAGATGATATTATTGATCGGCTGATAGCGTAGACATATGCAGGAAAGACGAGCACAGAAATGGATAATGAAATTGTTGAAATACTTGATCATCTACGACCAAGCGGATCTTTTACGACATACCACTATTATGTGTTACACAGCGATCTGAGTCACGGTTAATTAATTCGCTAACGCAAACACGCTATAATGTTTTTATCTGCGAATAACAAATGAAAATGTCGTCGATGACGCTGCTACTTGACTCATCCCAGACAACATCGAACAGCTCACACTTTTCAGTTTTTTATAATCCTCTTATTGAACTTGACACTGAGTCCCCAAAGCAATATGAGATCGGATTAGTATCAGCTACTCTATGGCATATATGGCGAATATCAAAATTAACGTCAACGACGATTTTACACTCGGCATAAAACCCAATGGCATCATAGAGTGGAAATCTGTTAAGATACCCCAAGGAATATACAATGTAACAGATATCAACAAAACAAAAGTATATCTTACAACAGCTGGTAGCAGCGGTATATCATCTGATTATTTTCAGATCATTCCGAACTACAACACGTTGCAGGAAATAATAGCACTGAAAAACAAATTGTGTATCGATCTTAGTAGCCAATACACGATCGGATCATTGCTACGATTCAATAAACAACAATACGGATCTGACACATCTGCGACAATATCATATGATAGTGAATCAGCTGTCAACATCACCGATGTAACCACAATCCTGATAAACTGTTCCGTCGCAAGTGGATCCACCTGGTTCGCTGATGCAAGTAAATCCGATACAGATACTTTACTATCCGATCAGTGTCGAAAATCAAATATTATCTTTCACAATGACACTCACATATCAGCCAGATCGTCAGATTAATCTTAACAATGAAATTGTTACATGCTATCTTCATCTGCGAGTAGTTTAACTGACCGCAGTCAGCTAGCTGACCATAATTAGTTAACAAATCAAAGTCACTTTTATGAATTTGTATAGAGAAATGAAAAAACGAAAAAATTCACAAACAAATTGTAGGTAGGTTTTCTTGAAAAATAGTCTCAAAGATAGTTGAAAATATACCTGGCTTGGCTCACAAAGTAGCACCAATCGCGTTAGATGCGTTGACGACTTTTGAAGCAGAAGCCTCATCTGCAGCAGGAACACCTGTGAGGCAAAAGAGTGGTGATAAAATAAAAGGTGTACAGGATATAAAAGAGGTCTTTTCTGAAATAGCATCATCATCGGAAACAGCACGTGATCTGAACCCTGCTATAGAGGGTAAAGCACTCCGAGATTTTGTATACCAAATGTAATAAAAAATGTCTATGAAAAATTGTCTTAAACTCACTGATGAGATAACCATAGATGACTCTGAAACAGAGTTCGAATATATTGAATATATTGACGAGAACTCTAATGAGCCTAACATAGATGGGTATCAGAACATTTAATACACGAGATAAAGATGAGTTTTTGCTTCTTCATAAATCTGAACTTGAAGTTCAAGTTAGTATTACATCTGCCATTGGTAATGTTGACGTCAATACACAAGTTACAATTGTTAATAACGAATGGAGCTTGTTTAAAAGAGAGCGAAATCAGCCGGCGAATCAAACAGTCAAAGATATTTCAATCCACTTACCAGTTGCAGGTACTGTTTTTAACGTGGTGTCAATTCAGTGTCGAGTACTCGAGATCTATTTCAACAAACATGATGTGGTTCAAAGATACTGGAAGTGGAAATGCGTTTTCAAATGAATTTGCTTATTTTATTGAACTTGGAGCTGGAACTGATGTTGGTACTAGATTGGTTCTAGTAAGAGATTTTCTTAGAGCAAACGCCGGTACATTCTGAATTGAAGCACCAGTTGTAGCTGCAGATGAAGATGCAGTACAAACTTCCTTTGTAATATTCTTAAAATTACTCCACCTGGAAATGCAGATGATGGAACTGCTATGTTAGCAGTGGCAAATCGTATAATAAATAACACCACTGTCAACAATTCAACATACGACGAAAGTTACTCTAAACGAAAAGCGTTTTCTAACGGAACAAGACAAATCGCGATGATGCTTCCTCTGAGCACAGTAATTAGATTTTGACTTCACTATAACAAACCATTTTGTGGCATAAAACATACTCTCAAGCTTGATCGATGTGATCAAAGCGATTATTGTTGTGTCCGTATCAAAACTAATAAAACTTGCGATAATGTTAGCCACTAATAGCAGAAAAATGTATTTTGAACAGCACTAGGTTTATGAAATACCTGTAAAAAATAATTCAGCTGATAACACGTTGCTGATAACAACAGATCCTAACGAACCGTTGCCAAGACATGTATTTGTTTTATTTCAACAACAGCAACGACGTAATAATCAACTACAAAACATCTCTGGTTTTTGATAACTCTGACGTCAGACGAATATTTGTTAGAATCAACTCTAAGCAAGATCATGAACAAGCTTTTTAATGCAATTATGCAGATGACAATAATACAAATTTATCTCATGTATATATGCATCTGATGGAGGCGATGCAGAAATATCAGGACGCTGACAGTGGATCTCAGATATCAGTAGAAGAGTTTCCATTTCTTTGCTAGATATTTCACATTGATCTCAGTAAGCACAGCGAACGAGCTATTCGATCAATCGCTAACATCGAAGTAACATGGACGTTAGTAGCTGTTCCAGCTGATCCATATTACGCTTATACGCTTGTAACATCTGATGGTATATACCATTTGTTGTACGAGGCAGAATGACCATGCAAGTGTAATGTGCAAGCACATTCAATATTATAAAATAAAATATGTAACCGAAATAATGAAATAAATATTACATGTGATTAACTGGTTACAAGGACAAACAAAAAACCTAGCACGAGCTATGGCTAAACGAAAAGCGGTTTGACTAAAAAATAAATTTCAAACCACGACGCATTTAAGGACATTAACAAAATCACTTCTGACACAATAACATATATACGAAAATCTGTAAAATAAACCTTTCATAGTCGATCTGTCAGTGGCACAAATAATATTTTCCAGATTGAAAGTGATCCTTGGTGGCTCAGTAGGAACAACGATAGCTACTTTAGCACAAACATTACTGCCAAAGATAATGCCTGTGCAAGGAACATTAGGTATAGAAGCAGCATCATGTGTAATATCAGGAGCAACTCAAAATCTGTATCGGGTGACGGAGTCACTGGTGATAGAATCAAACAGTTGTTGTAAACGTATTGCTTAGGGTGCTTTGCACCTGGCACATAAACAAAGGTCAATTAAACCGACTGCAGTGTATTGCATGGGGTACTCTGCTCCTTATAATCTCAATTTTATCTGATTATGATTATAAACAGACACTGCCGAAAACAAGAGCCGATTAAACCAACTGCCGTGGATTGAATGGGGCGCTTTACAACAGCAACTACTTTGATTCGTTTGGTCTTCCTCTCTGTGATGTTATCAAACAGAACATTTAATAAAACAATATTAAACAAAATACTATAACTCTAATCAACTTCAGCCGGTTCGAACTTCAGCTTGTGCATAATATTGCGTTATGTTTATCAGACAAATGTCTGGATCCGCTAGCGGATCTAAACACATAAATTTTTAAAATTTATTCTACAATTTGACCCGTTTACGATCCAAAGACGGTGTCACAATTATTGCTGATTCTTGGAAACGGGTCAAATTGTAGAATTTATCTAATTACTGTAATAAATGCCAGATGAAATAAAGAATATTGTAAGAGATAAAATATTTAATATGAATCTGATATTTGTCGTGGTTAAGTTTTTATGAGCAAAACAAAAAAACCCAAATCTCCAGTATGTGAATCTTATCATTTAATAGGTTCCTTATTCAACGTTTGAGATACTTTTAACACATTCTGAGATATTGAAATTTGAGAACATTGAAAAGATATTTGTCAGATATGACAAGGACACTGTTATGAAATGGCTACACTGCCGCTTGACCAGTGAAAATTTTAGAGATATTCTAATGATCGATCTGTGATCAGTCATGGAGTGCAATTTTGTATTAATTATTAAATAATAGAACGATTCGTTGCTCATTAAACACATATGAACTTGAAAAGGATAAAAGAAACATGTTTCGTGGTGATGTTAACGCGATGGCCCACTTCGAAGTTGAACGAGAAAAAAAATCTTATTTTGTTTAACAACGTCGAAGTTTATCATATGCTGAAATACGGTAAGATTTGGATAGCGTACGAGAGGGAAGCGCTAACAAATATGTCAACTGATGCTTGACCAATAGCGATGCTGCTGCTATACTAAACAACAAATGTTAATCTTGAAAGAAGATTCTATCACAAGTTGTTGTTGAAAAGTTGACCTTTTAGTACCATCTGCAGAAAATTTTACTGACACTGGATAAACACTAAAACGTTTCTCTGCTGATGAGATTGAAAGAAATAATGTTTCTTCTCTTGTTGTGGAGTCAGTTGGTATAACAGATATGGCAGGTTGTTTAAGACTAAATTTACCATTGCATCGCCTGTTATTTTCTGTAGACGTAACAAGATCAAGATTTTCAAAACGATTATCAACTTTATTGCTATTGACATGATCGATAACTATGTAACTTTAGATGAGTCCATGAAAAACGTAAAAAACAAAACGATGTAAGATATATAAAATTGTATTAGTTTGTATACCTCTAATCAAGACCATCAAATATCTCGTATTACCAACACGACCAATATTTTTTCTTGATCGGATATTTCTGACAACACCCCATCTGCCTGCCTCATACAAATCGTCGATCTGATATGATTAAAATTCCTCTCTCAAAAACAAATTTGCAGTGCTGTTGTCTATGACTTGATCATTGACATGATAAACGTTAATTCCAGCTGGAATATCTTCATTGAACATAGTCCAGATAAATTCGTGTACAAACATGTCAGTGTACTTTGCATCATTTTTGGACTTTATTTTTATTTTATGACCAGCTGGTGTTCTAATCCCAAACAAAGCTTTCGTTTTAAGATTAATAATAACGCCATATTCATTGCCAGCGAAAAATTATATTTTGGATGAAACCAGAATATTTTCTGACACCCTGCAATACTATTAGCTATGATAGGTCGTTGGTATAAACTGTCCATGTTATACTATTGTGTTTTTCAAATCTCTAATTGGCAACTTTGTACTGTACTATTAGAGAAATATACAACAATATTATATGATGTTGCAACTTGTAGATATTGCGAAAAGGTAGTTTGTCCGTGACCGAATATGAGCCTAAAACAATTGCAACAACATTTGCTGGATTTGACAACAGCTGGAGATTTGATAATCAACTTTTACTAACAAATTTCATATCTACAAATCTATTTCATTTACTTCAACCAACAGTAACATCTGAACTAGCCAAGCATAGAGGATTAAATATCATTGTACATTTTCAAAACTAAATATATCATTAGATCGGCAATCTGATCAGACGCAATCATCTCAACATCAGTTCGAAGAAATTGCTGATCCTTAAATTACATCGCTATCCCGCCGAGTTTTAATCAGAACAAATTTAATATCATTGTCAAATAATATATCTCATGACATGCAAATAAGTTGACGAATATACAACATCTAGATCGGATTGAAGATTCAATAAAAATAGCAGAAATATTGTTTCACGATATGTAATATACTCCTCCTCGAGATAGCTCATATGTTGAGTTGCCAACTAAAATAAAAACCTCAAAATGTTGTATCAATGTCGAGAACAACGACAGCAAATGATTTCAATAGGCATTATTATCAGTATTGTTTCCGGTTGATAAGCACGCCGACAGAGTATCAAATTACATATGTCATTCCAACATATAAACTTTAGCGGTATTGTCTTTCCTGTTTCTGAGTATCAAATTCCAAATTTTTTAGAGACGAAATATTTTACTTTTACCAGGAGGTATCAATGTATTTGGAGCCGATGATATGAAAATTATCCAAGATTTATATGCGACCGAGCTAAACAAACAACAGTAAGCTTGTTGTTCTATAAAAACGTCTATGTGTGGATCAAAAACTTTAACGGGTTAGTTAGTGGGCAGTACAACAAACACAAAGAAAAAAAAATTTCCTTGTCAGATGTTTGCATTGATGCAAGTCCCGGCTGGCATTAGATAATCATCTCAAATACTGTTCTGACGTACTACGAACATCTACGCCAGGCAAAGATGAAAATATATTATAGTTTATAAATTATATAAATAAGATGAAAGATCCTTCTATAATCTACTACGATTTTGAGAATTTTACTTCCGGTGTTAGGAGCAGAAAATAACTCTAAAACTCTTCTACAAGAAAAGTACAACAACATGTTTCTTATAGAGTAACATATAAAGTTGTATGTGCTGTTGATAAAAGTTTATCGACACCTGTTAGATTTTATCGTGGTGCTAATCCTGCTCTGTGGTTGCTGAAAAATCTTATCAACAAAGTTGTTGCTATTACGATGTTGCTCAGTTGGACAAATAAAATGAAACCAAATTTGATTCAGCAAAAATATGTCACATCTGTGTGTGTGTGTGTGGGGGGGGGGGGGGGGCCTTTACGCCTGCGTTTGCGGCTCAAGATCGAGCAACAGATCACTGTCATATTACAGGTAAGGGTAAGTATTGTTGTCCAGCTCATGACAAATGCAATTTAAAGTATACCGTACCAGATTTTCTTCCTGCTGTCGCACATAATTTTAGGGGTCATATCTCTTATATTATCGTTGAAGCATTCGGCAACAAAGATATAATAAACCGCCCAAAATTAATAAAATCGATAAAATAAAATGTATACCAAATAACACGAAAAAGCATATGTCAGTGACACTTGGCAAGTTGAGATTCATCGACAATGTACAGTTTATGCCAGCATCATTAGACGAGCTTTAAAAGGATAGGATACGTAAAGTTTGATATCTTGACAGATCATGTCGGTGACAGGACAAATTTGCTAACAAGGAAATGAATTTTTCCTTATGAGTATCTTGACGAATGGAGCAGATTTAAGGAAACAGTAGCAGATATATATGAAAATTTTAGAAAAGTCAGCGCTGACAACTATGAACTTGACCCAGCCTGGTACTATTCAGCACCAGGATTAAGTTGGGATGCGTTACTCAAAGACAGCAAAATAAAATTAGATTTGTAGACAGATCCAGGTATGTTTTGTTTCATTGAACGGGTAATCAGAGGTGGAATAAGCATAATAACAACAACTACAAAAAATGCCATCGCCAACAGCAAGTATATGAGAGACTATTATAAGACTATGATAAGACATTTCAATCAATTTTTCTAGTTTATCGTTAAGCCAATGATCTTTACGATTATGCAGCAATATCTGAGCCGATGCCCGTTAGATGTTTCAAATGGATTAGTGAAGAACAGTTTTTCAAAGAAAAGGATAAAAATGCATCTGATGATATTGATTACTTTGTTTAAGTTGGTATCGACTATCCTGTTAATCTTCGTGATGCTTATAACGATTACCCATTTTGTCCAGAATTAATTATAATCGACTATAATTTGTTATCAGAGCAAATACGTAATTATTCGTCTAATGCTATCACTAGTGTAAAATCAGTTGTTCAAAAACTAGTACCAATATTTTCAAGACAAACGGAGATATATTTTGCATTAAAAAATCTTAAACACATGGTTGATCTTGGTCGGAAATTAAGAAAAGTTCAACGCTTGGTAATATTTAGTCAGTCACGTTGGATGAAGGATTATATAGATTCTAATACTATCCGAAGAGCAGATGCAAAAACAGAATCTGAGCCCAAGAATTTGAGCTCATGGGAATGATAATAAAAAAGGAAAAGACGAGGTTACCATGGAAATTATAACGGAGTTTATCGGATTTTGCAGTAAAATGTAGTTTTCAATTATCTTATAACAAGGTTAAAAAACGAGCCAACGGAAGAAAAAGAAATGTTGTTGGTAAGATAATCGAATTTGAATTCTTTAAGTCTGCGTTAGATGGGTTTAGTGGTGGTCATGTTGAAGTGGTGCAATAAAATCAGATTGTCATAAAATTGAGACTGATGTCATAATAAAATCTGGTCTGTGTAATCTGGATGATTAGAGATCCTTTTCTGATGGGATAAATACGCTAGCATTAGGATACGGAAAATTGGAGAGTATTGATTTAAGCAAAGTAGATTGTTTAGATTGGTTGCTACAGTAAACCTCAAACAATTTCATAGAAAAAATGTTAGCAATTTCAAGTAAAATTTTGTGAAAAATATCAAAAATAAATATCGTAAAACAATTATGTAAAATATATAGTAGTTTTGTATAATGGGACGTTTCTGGATATAAACCTATTTTGTTTGACGACGATGATGATTCAATAACATGTCCTGAAGTTGGTAATCAGCAACGGAAATAAATTTTGTTGTTTTCGTATTTCTTTAGACTAATTTGAGGGTGCCATGACGGGCTAAGAATAATATTGTCATTAGATTCAAAATAGGGGTTTGGGTCAGAAACCCGCTTCTAAAATACTACTGCTAATAGCAACGTAAATATGGAAGTCATAACACTACATTCAATTCTACGTATATACTGTGATGTCCTTCAAAGATGAAAATGTAGAAAATTTGATCCATCTTAAGAGTGGAATGTGTATAAATGAATTACATTTATTTCAACATATTTCTAGAGTCCATATGTATGATCTGGTTACGATTAAACATGGAAATGTAGAAAATTTGATCTATCTTAAAAGTGAAATGTGTATAAATGAATTACATGTATTTCACCATATTTCTAGAGTCCATATGTATCACATGGTTACGATTAAACTTGCAAATGTTGAAACTTTGACTCATTTTAAGAGAGGAGTGTGAGTAATACCATTTTTTCCCCAACATTTCTAGAGTCCATGTGTGTGATTTGATTATAATTAAACTTGGACTGTGAGCATTTTTAATGCATATCTCAGGTAGACACATTAATGTATGAGATCCATGCACAATGATAATTTGAACCTGCATCTGAATGGCTGTGCTTGTTATCATTCTGAAGACCATCATTTTGTCTTATTTTCATTTGAGAGCATCAGAAAATTGGTTGACAGTGAGTCTTGATCGAACCTATAATGCAAGCTTATATTGTCAGCGTCTGAGGAAACGTTGAAAATGAGCGAGATCCACTAATATGAATGAGGAGACCATGCGTTTGATTGACTAAGCTTGGAATGAATCTTACAGACCATATTTTTGTTAGCATTGTGAAACAAAAGCTTGGTAAATGGCACACATCATCAGTCCCTCAGATTGCAAAGTAGAAAAATTCCTATTAATAGGTGATCTTGTATCCCTGTTTGAATAGTTTTGATTTGTGATGAATTTGTTTAAATAGTATAACGTTTTCTAGCACTTGCCCAAGGAATACTAAGTCAGGATGAATAGAGTGTAATACATTTTATTCACGTAAACATTGGAACCACACTCATCCACAGTACAATCATAACATACATGTATATTTCTTACCCATCTATGAGCACTGACATATACCTAATACCGGAGACGGGTATTTCGTGTTTACCATGACTGTACTTTACACCACAACATAACATTTTGGTGGATTCGAGGAAATTTAGTTCGCCCATGTTTTACTGTCCTACACATTAAGGTTATATTTCTGCGTGAGGCTTTAACCTAGATTTGGAATGAAGATGTTTAGAGATTACGATATTCTCTTAGATGGGGATTAATGGTTGCTTGGAATATTTTCTAAAACCGGATTAATTACAGTTATAAAACCGTGGTTATGCGTTCTTCACCCGGAATTCGATTATACATGTAGCATATCATATAAATGGTTTTAGCAGCATTACTTGATTATAACCGCTATATTCCTTCTTCAGTGACTGAAGAACAGCCCCGATCCATTGTTGCAGATGTTTTTATGTGGCATCATACCACAATTTTTTTCTTCTTCTGTTTCACGTATACGATTTCTACATTACGCCAACATGTTACAAGGCTAATATTTCACTACGATTTTATATTATACAATAAGGCAATTATTTATTGGAGGAAAACATGTTTACAGATGTTCGATTCATGGTCAAGCTATTTTTATTAGTTAATGATCTATTAACAGTTTGTTTACAAATTTGATGGGAAAATTCCTCTCATTCTTACGCTGTTATTGTGTCTTAGCTTTATATATAAATGTTGTTTACTTCAAAATTACTCATTCTTATCTTAACATCTAATATGGAAACAGTGTTATTGTTGTGTTCAGTTTTAATTTGAGAGGAGTTATTTAATTTAATCCCTGGAATTAAAAAGTGCTCAATATTTTCGGACTAAATCACTATCTTATAATTAGTTTGAATTCATTCAATGATATTTTAGATTATATCATTATGAAACATCCTTACTATTGACACATTCGAGACTACTGATAGATCAGCACATTCACTGAACATTCATTGAAAATATGAAAATTTATATTTAATGTTTTAATGTTGTTATTTTCCCACGTAAAAATTGTGTACTTCGAATGGAGAGGTGAGGCCACAGCGATCAATAACATATTTACAAAACAGTTGCAGGTGACTCTAGACCACTTGGTGCAATACTTACAACTAGCAAAAATTATAATTGCCAAGGCGGAACACCACTTGAAATCATTCAGAAACTCTGTCCACTTAGACCCTTAGACTTGTGATAGAACTTTTAAATCTATTTGTGATTTATTTGACAATATTGTAAGTTCTTTGTAAACTTTTACTTCATAATCAAGGGAAATACATTATTTTATAGTTGAATTTAACAAAAAATGTTGGTTTTCATTCACTGACATTATCTCCGAGACTGCTGAATTAAATTTCACAAAGCTTGAATCTTTCGCCATAAAACCTATTCAAGCTTACATAAATAATAATTATCCTCCATCAAATAGAACTTCCGTTGCTTAAATAACAGAAACGAAAATTTAAACGGCTTCTTGAGAAAAAAAATCAAACCAAGTGGACATCAAATATGGCATCCGTTGCTTAAATATAGACACAGACATTTAAACGAGTTCTTAATAAAACGCAAATGAACTGGACCAGATCTGACAGAACTGATATAGGCGTACAACTGATGCTGACCCATCATCAAGGATGGTTGCTGATACTACAAGAAAAGAAAACCTTTTCCATGATTTCTTTTGAAAAACCACTTATCAGAATGGGACCAAATTTTATAGGAACATCGTGTCCTGTATACCTTTCAATGTTGAACAAATGTTGCCGTTAAGAAATTTGGACGCCATTAATAAAAGAAAGTGAAAACAACAAATAAATATTGAAACATCATCTTGTTTTTTTTTTAAATCCCACTTAATGAATTTGCTTAAATTTCCTGAACGCGATGGGAACAAAGTTCTTTTAAGTTTGCACAAATGAAGTTGACATAACATCAAAATAGCCGACATAACTGAAAATATATTTTTGAACGATTTCTTCACAGATACGATCAACAGGATTTCACTAAATTTGACAGACAGGCTTTAAATTTTATATAAATGGTGGTTATCCAACATCAAATATGGTTACTGTTGCTAAAACAAATAGAAAGCAAAATATTTAAGCGACTTTTTTTAACGCTGCTTAATACATTTTGACCAAATTTAAGGTTGGCATCCTGTCACAAATATGTTTAACATTTTTACAATTGATGCTAATCCACTAAAAGATATAACCACCATTATTGAAAATATGAAAACTTCTATTTAATGTTTTAATGTTGTTATTTTCCCACGTAAAAAATGTGTACTTTGAATGGAGAGGTCACGCCACAGTCCTCATTAACATATTTACTAAACAATAGTATTTAATGCGGGCACTTTAGTGACAATAGGACTTTAATGTTAAAATAGGGGGTTTGCACTTTGGTGACAATGGGAATTTAGCATGGGAATGTCACCTGAAGATCAATGGGAATTGAACATTGGGTAGCATCATGGGATTTATAGGGTCAAAACTTTGTATAGGGTGAAATGTATTTGTAGGGACAAAGGGTTGATAGGGACAAACATAGACATACAGAAACAAACAAATACACATCCAAACATACAGTAAAAGAGGACAGAAATGTTCTAAAGAAAGACTCACAGTTAGAATAGAGACTCAAGAAAGAAAAGTCTATTGTATCGGTTCAAAACATTTATTCAAGTATATACATGGGCTCTCTGGCCTGTGCTTTGGTCTAAGTAATATCCATTTAATACATAAACATTTGGACATGAAACAAACCTATTTACGAGTTATTTAGTTCTTGGTTCTATTAAACTACTGTTTAAAATTAAAGTTCACGCCTTTATAAAATCACTTCGTGTGCAACGAATTTACGTGTAATATTCATTTATAAGAAAAAGCTAAAACAAGTAACAACCAATCAAATAGGGCAAAGTTCATGTTAGTAGTAGTGTAGTGGGGCGATATAGCGTCAATGGGGAAAATACATTACAGACCCCCCCCCCCCCCATGGCCTGTATAGCGTCAAGATTTATAGCGTCAATGGGAATTAGCATTACAGACCCCCCTTGGGTCTGTATAGCGTCAGGATGGATAGTGGGGTCTGTATAGCATCTGACGTCACGGTAGGGGAGATTGGTAACAATGTGGCAACTAAAGGGAGGTGACGTCACAGTACTTAGAAAATAACTGGTGTACAGAGATATCACAGACAAGAGACAAACACGTATGGTGGCGCTATACAGTTTCGCATTTTGCATAGGGTTAGGAATTTAAAGAAAAAGAATGTCCCCGGCTTTCCTCACTGGTTATACTGGCTATTTAAAAAAGACCTTGTATATCTTAGGTATAATGCAAAGAACCTTTAATTCCCTTTATTTTGGTGTATGATTGATGGGTGTACTATGGGTTATAGAGTATACAGCTTGGCCTTACTTCAAATGTGCACCTTTCAAAAAAGTGCTAGCTCTACTTGGTCATTTTCACTTCCTGAACTTCAGAGGTCAATTGTATAAAAAAAGAGCCGATAACTTTTTTTACATTTTATATATTTGGTAATTCATTCGTTGCACTTTCAGAAGCTGGCATTGTCTAGTCTGGCAAAATTCATTTTCCCTATTTTAATAGCTGCTATGTATAGTGTACTTTAGACTAATTCAGACTGATTTTTTAACACAAGGGAGCAGTCATTTTAGTTAGCAGTGTGCTTAAATCATGTAAAATTTCCAAAAGTACAATATCCAAAAGAAATATCATCCACATTACATTAATGTAGCATAGAGGTATGCAAACATTCTCTCCACTGTGCATGTTTTAAATGCGAACTACTTCACCTTACATACGTCACTCTCTCAAAAGTACATATTATCTGGTGAGCGCCACCTATACAACATTTTTTTTAAAAATTGGGCGGCAAGAAAGCAATTTCTTTTGACAAGAGACAAACATTTATACAACATTTATATATAAAAAATTAGGAGGCAAGAAAGCAATTTCTTTTCGAGGCATATGAGTGTCCCTGAAAAGGGCCTTTGGGTTTATGTTAACATTATTCATTTAACATAGAGGGCAACGCATTGGTCTTCTTCTTTTCCTCAAACTTTGTCCGACTTCTGGTCCGTAAATCAGAATTCTCTTCAAACAGCCTTGTCTCTCCACATAAATTCTTCTTTTCCAAACGCTTGTATCCGTCATCCTGACAATGGTCCATGATGATTTCACATACATGGGTAAATCCGTACGGAACAGCATTGAACATACGAGAGTGGAGGATTCTACGTTGGTCCACATCTTTGCGATGAGAACAGGTAAAGGTAATGCGGTGAACTGCGGTTATTTAAAGGGGAAGGGAGGATCGAAACGGATTGAGTTCATTCACCAATCCAAACACGCGTTACAAAATTCAGTCACAACATGGAGTCAGTCGTCCAATCCGAAGAGAGCAGTCTGTGACGTAACATTCACTATATAGAGGCATTAGCGTCTGTGCGCAGTCAATCCATCCGACAGAGTTTTCAAACATGACGGAAACTAAGAAGACCATGAATTAGGGTGCACCGGCCGTGGAGACGAAAAGTGATGGAATAGCAGCGACTACCCAAGTCAGCACAGGCCTACTTCCAGAAGAGGTTAATTTTAATTGGGATTTTGTCGATTTTCTTTCCTCTTCGCAAGAATGTGTTCCGGAACCAGTACCTACGCCATCTTCTCCTTTTTTACCACACGTGGAGAATTTGAAACAGAGACAGAAAGAAGAATTGGAGAAATTTTTACAGCAGCAAAAGGAAGCAGAACAAGCTTTTCTCCTTCAGCAACAACAGCAAGAAGAAGAGGCAAGAAGGAAACGACAGGAAGAAGAAGCAGTTAAGAAACAAGGTAGTGAAAGTTAAACGGTCACGTTACTTTTAGACATTTTAGCAGAGTTAAGAAGTCTGAAATGAATGTATCAGACTTCTTTATTACGACCGAAGAGAAAAAGACCTTCCCGAGCTAAACAACCCAACCCTGTGACTACGCCTGCCATGCCACCCTTAGTGATTTCGACCAAATCATCATCGACAGGAGGCACTCCAGAAGTAGGCCCTGGCCGTGGCAAAGGCTTAAGGCAGTTAAAGCTGATTTCGTCCCATTCCTAAGTTTGTTGTATAAACAAACATAAACCCAAAGGCTATTTTCAGGGCCGCCCATTTCTCTCGAAAAGAGATAGTATTTCAATTGCCAACATCAATTAAAACTCAAAAAGCCCTTTTTTTTAAAACCCATATTGTATGTGTGAATGTATGAGTGTAGGTTCTTATTCTAAACATCAAAACCAAGAGACACTTACGTTTTATGCCTGGTCTATTCTGGTACAAATTTTTACAATTCAGTTCACAACACATCACTTTAAAAAGTTCATAGGCTTCTTCTGTGTCTGTGTTTACTCTCTCTGTTTTTTTCAATTTCTTCACTTTCACAGGTCTTTCCTCCACTTCTTCCTCACTTTCTCCCCGTCTTCTTTTCTTCTCATGTTTCTCTTTCTGCACGTGTCTGGGTTCTTCCTTTTGGGAGGGTACCTCTTCTTCTTCCTCTCCAGAACCTTTCTCTTCTTCTTGCTCCTGTTGTTTCTTAGGGCAATATGAAGACCAATGACATTGATAACAGGTATATTGACTTTTGTCTCTTCTAGCACCTGTTTTGCTTTTTTGACGGTCTGGACACTCTGAAGACCAATGCCCTTTCTTCTTACAGATATAGCAAGTATCGTGACTTTTTTCTCGAAAGGAGGGTGAGTAGTCCGTCGGCTTGTCTGAAGAAAATTTTCTTATGACACCTCGCAAAGCTCTGATCAAAAGTTCGATCTGTGTACGCTCTTCCATCGTTCTGCTCAGTTTGAGAGTGAAATGAATATAGGAGGCAAGACACACAGAGCCTTTATGTATACGCTGGTCTACCATGGACATAAAGTAACCCATGGCGTTTAAAATGTAGTCATTCGACTTTTCGCAGTCAAGATGAAACGATCGCATCAATTCGTGAAGAAAGAAGAAGTAAGAGGCAGAAACGTGATTTATCGCCTCGTACAGTAGCTGAAGTCTTGCCACAAATTCATGCCAGTGATTCTGAAGATGATTCTACTCTCAGCCAAAGTTCGCCACCCTTAGTAAACCCTGAAAAAGTACTATCACATTCGAGAGACGGAAAAGCGCTCCTCTAGAAAATTTAGAACCACGGCGTACACCTACACGGTGAAATATAAAGATTTCAAGTCGAACGTACCACTGGAGAAAGCAGAGGGTTTCATCACCGAGGTGTGGGATTCTTTGATAACCACTCTGAAACGCCAATGTCAAGCCAAAGAAGACGATCGCTTGAGACTTTCCATACATCACGACAGTCTGAAATCTCCCGTTTGGATCGAGTTTAGCAACCCAGCAGATATGACACCTTCCAATGTCATCGACAAGTTTCACAATCCAACGACAAGTTTCATATCACCAATGGAAAAGCCACACTATTCATGACCCAAGTCTCTCTTCCCATGTGGACCGGACAACGCAAAAAGGTGTTATTGGTGGACGACCTTCGTAGCATCAAGCGTAGCCGCGTACAAATAAACAATCCTCAATCCTCAAAACCAGATGTGTTTAACCCGAGCTATCGTGGTGGGACGAACGTATGCCGACAGGAACGACACGGTAGAATGGAAACGAGCCTGGAAAATTATCCAACAATGGTACTGAACCAAACAACGAAGTGAAGCAGAACTCAATGTTACAACAAGCCGGCCTGTCCAAAGACACCCTGTGGCGTTCCTGAAATGCAAAAATTGCAAGATGTCCTAGCTCCATGCTACACCTTGAAAGTGCATATATTTTAAGGATGGAAAATACATTCACGCCTATTATCACAGTGATCTTTTCGATGCCGTTACCAGTATCACCGCATTCTTGGGATACAGTTATTACTGTGAGAAATGTGACTATGGCTATAACAATCGAGAGCAACACAAACATTGTGGATCGAAATGCTCAGGATGTTTGGCCTCTCAACCCTGTCTGGACGAAGGACAATAACGAGTCATTACCCTGCTTGTCATCGCACTTTTGTCAGCCCTGCCTGTTACCACCAACATCTAAAGACGCATAGTTCACAGCAGAAAAGAGCTTGTCAACTACTGAGAACGTGCCCTACGTGTGGACAAGGCATATGTACCAACAATGCCAAGGCACACGTATGTTCAGGAAAGAAACGATGTCACATTTGTCACCAAATCGTGGACTTGGAACACCAATGCTACAATCAAAAATACCAATCTCAACAGGAAGATGAAGACCACAAGATGAAAGGCAATTTCATCTTTTTCGATTTCGAATGCATGCAAGAGACCGGCATTCACATTCTTAATTTTGGTGTGGCTCACCGAGCGTGCGAAATGTGCATTCATGAACCTATCTTTATTCATTGCCCTCACTGCAGTAAGATTCCTGGAAGACGTGAAAAAATCTTTCGGGGACCGAACACGCTAGCCAATTTTGCCCGATGGATCTTAGACCCCATCGACGAGACGTCAAGCCAAGAGGACATCGAACGTTACGGAGATTGTCATCACCATGCCACAGTGATGGCTCACAATTTCTCGGGATACAATGGACAGTTTCTTATGTGATACTATACGGAACAAGGCAGCGAACCTCCTAAAGTGACTTTGAACGGAGCCAAAATCATTTTCATGCAAGTGGGACAAGTACAGTTTAAAGATTCAATGAATTACATTGACGTATTGAAAGAAGCCTTGCAGTCTGGAGAGGGTGGAAACTTTAAAGTGACCACACACCAACCGAACAAAATTGTACGTTTACCCACTCACCAAATCGTCAGTCGACCCTTGGAAAAGCTGTATGAAATCGTGTACCAGAAGCGAGTGCGACTTCCCAACCACTTCACTTTGCCGTACGGTCACATCGATATTGGTCAGCATATAAAAGGGGACAATCTGCAAGATCGATAGTTCATTGTGACTACCAAGATCAAGCGAACAAGATGAATACTTTCAGAGAAACACAAAACAAGTTCAGACAGGCACAATTCAAGTTCGGTGATTCTCAAGTGGAGTGCAATGCTGTGCATTGCAATGAGTGCGATGCAGTAAAGAATAATGGGAACTTTGTTCTGACTACTACTACCACTACACCTATCATGGAAAGTGATGATGTACGTGTCAAACCTGACGAATACAAAAGCGATGCCACTCGTCATTGTGGATGTCAACCTTCAAGTCTATCACCCTACGGATGTCATCCAGCCCTGAGCAAACTCCTGTCGATGTCACCCTACCCTCATCGAAACGAACCTATGAAAGACGGATATTCGTTCCCTGTGCGTTTTCCTGAATACTGCAACTTTGAAAATCGTTTTCAATCGTTCAAAAGAAATTGGCCTAAATATCTGTGAGGACCTATCCCTGAAGAATTAGCCAGAGCCGGATTTTTCTACTTGGGCGAAGGGGATACAGTTAAGTGCTTCAGTTGCGGTGTGTCACTACACCGGTGGGAACAAGAAGATTCAGCATACCTGGAACATGCTCGATGGTTCCCGAATTGTCACTATTTACCTTTAGTGGGACGATATCAGTAACATCTGAATGGATACTTTACAAGAGGACATTCGTGGCTTGCCTGTGGAGTTGAGAGAATGCATTTACCGAGAACTGGTCAAAATACAAGTGAAACGCAAACTCAAAATCATTTCTCCATTTTTAAATTATGCTCTTTTCCTTTTCCAAAGTAAAAGAAGACTGATTATGAGTGGATATTATTTCAGTCACAAAGGTAAACGAGGCTATTGGCCACCATCCAGTGATTCCAAAAAAAGTGTATATACTTATGGATACTTTGCAAGAGAACATCTTGGGATTGCCTGAGGAGTTGAGAGAACGGATTTACCGAGAACTGGTCAAAATTCAAGTGTAACGTAAAGAACAATTGCATCCGTTACGTCACCGATGTTTAAACCACTGGTACCTTAATGCTATAAAAGGACTCATTCAGATTAAAGTGTTTCAGTGGTCAGATATTCACCAACTACCCATTGGTTCAAAGGATTGGTTTGTTACTGATGATTCTATTTTCTACAAGGTAGACTTACTGCAACGAATTCCAGAGGAAGAGTTAGAGAGTTACCAAAATCTTTTACACAATGTCAACTTAGTGAAAGATGAAACTTCTGAACGGTGTATTTTGATGTGCAAGTTAGTGACTAAACTATTTAGACTCGACACTGGAGTAAAATCATCTCTGTGCAGACAGTACACTTATTGTCTCCGACAAAAAGAGGGTATAAAAACAGGCTACCATGCCACGGCCTTTATCAGAAGTGATTCAACAGATTCCTTGGAAGGAAATCAATGACACTATTAAAACCTTAGATGATTACCATCACTTATTACGAAAACTCTATCCATTCAATTGGGGTCGATGTGTGTTTTGTGTCTTAGTGACTTGCTTTCTGGGATTTCGATTATCAACCGATTCCTTGTGGACTCTTTACGAACAATACTTACCACCCAATCAAACATGAAAGTGGTGCCTTTAAATGTCCACGAGAGACTCATTTTGCTCAAAGCTTTGCGTTTTCATCTAGATACTTCTCGACCTCTACGGGAAAAAAAGATTCCACAACTTTTGGGTACCGAAGATGTGTATGACGATGTGTGTGTAGCTTCTTTCTTACACCCCATTGGACAGATATACGTGACTGGAAAAATTGGGGTTTTCAGGCTTGGACCTAAGAAGCGGCCCATTATGCTCGAGAATTTGGATCCAACATTCAAATGTCCAAGGAAAAAAGTCACTTTTCAACCTGTCTTAGTGACAGTGCCAGAAGAACCCGTCAGCAAAAACAACCACTTCCTTCAGGACAGGACTGTCGTGGACAATCCCGAAAGACCCTTCCGGGAGGACACTTGTGTGACATTATCCCATGTAGAGACTGTAAGAACATTACACACTGTCCCTAGGACATCTTGGTTACCAAAAATATGTTGTACAGAGACTTGTTTATATTCCATTTTGATCATTTTGATGTGTATTTTATCGTTGTACTTAACCCTTTGGCTTTTATGCATTTTTATATTTCGTGTTGTTCAATTTTTAAAGATCAATAAACGTGTCCTGAAAAAGTATAAAAACTCTTGTCTTGTCTGTCTTCGTGTCACAAGTGACATTCCTGACACTATGGCTACCTCTGCTGTCTCTGCTCCCTCTTCCTCCAGTTTCAAAGTCATCGACGTACACTTAGATCGTGCCAGTTGGGAGGCCTTGTATCTTCGTCATCCCTTTACCATGCTCATTGCGGGACCTAGCAGTTCAGGCAAAACCGAATTTGTCAAACGTCTGATCGAACATAAACATCATTTGATCGATCGTCCACCTCAACGAATCGTGTGGTGTTACAAAGAGTGGCAATCGGCGTACAGCCTCTTGCGAGAAAGTCAAGGCGATTCCATCGTGTTTGTGGAAGGCATTCCTAACGAAGACGACGAAATCGTGTCTGACCCCAGTCAAACTCATCTGGTCATTTTCGACGACATGTTAGGAGTAGACGAAGAAGAAATTAAATTGGTTTACGCGCAACGGGCATCATCGTAATGCCAGTGTCATTTACATCACTCAAAATGTGTTTCAACAAAGTAAAGCCCATCGCACCATTAGTCTCAATGCTCATTACGTGGTCTTGTTTAAAAGCCCTAGAGATAAATCACAAGTGCAAGTCTTAGCCAAACAGTTAGGAACGCCTTGGCTAACTCATGCGTACGACGATGCCACTCAAACTCCACACGCCTATCTACTCGTCGATTTGAAACCCACTACTCCCGATTATTTGCGATTTCGTACCCATTTGTTTCACCACTGGTGTCAAGACGGAGAGCCTGTCCTGTACATGTCTCCGTCGTCGACTTAACCCAAAAAAAATCTATAAAAACCTCGGGCACTTTTCGTCTGTCTCACACATCGTGAACATGACGTCCCTTCAGTCTCATCTTCCCGTCAAATTGATTCGTGCTTTGTATGGTATCAGTCGCGAAAAAAAAAAAAAAAATCCACAATTACGTGCTCGTGTCTTAGAAGCCAGGCTCAAAGAAGTCTTACGATGGTTTACGGTGACAGCACGTCAATTATTGCAAGGCATCAGTCAGATTCCTCATCAAACCAAACGCTTTTCTGACAGAGCAGCAGACAGGGTGAACAGACCATAGAATTCCGACAAAACAAATAAAACAAACAAATAAATCATCTCGTAGAAAGGTCAAGATTTTACAAATGAACTTTCCTTGAGATGTTTATTTTTGCAATGACTGATTGTGCTAATAAAACCTCAGTTCGAAATAGTAGCTGAAAAAATAAAGTACTCTACGTGTTTATTTATTTCTTGTTTATTTTTTTGACGACCAACGTTGGTAGGCACCCTCTCTGCTGCTATTAATTTACCACCATACCAAGTTTGATGAATATTTCTCAACGCGTTCTCGCTGTCGTTTTTCCTCATCTGTTTCATCTTCATCTGAATCTTCGGAATTTGTTCTATGTTTCAAGTAATATTCAAGTTCTGATGGTGGTTTTTCTATTTTGGGATTTATGTTTTTTCTGTGTTTATAATATATCATCAAACTTCTGTATTCCTCTTTTGCTGATATTAATTAAATTATTATGTTATAATAAAAATGGTACATCCAGAATCTCATACTGCAAGAACAGCTCGAGAACGATTAGAAGCAATTAAAAAATTTCTTCCTGTCAAAGACTCATTTAGAAAAAATCTACAAGCGCAGCAAGAAGCAAAAGTTGAGTATGAAGAGGACACTAAAAAACTGTTTAAGCCCGTCACTGCAGCTACTGAGAAAGTTGCAACTGTCATCAAAGAAGATCTTCTTCCGGTATCAGAAAAAATAGCAAGAAGAACTAAACAGGCAAAGAAGATTTTACGAGACCTTCCAATTGACATAGCTGCAGCTCAGCCTCCACCTGTTGGTGAGGAAATACTTGAAGGTATTGGAGAACTTCGTGCTGAAGTCGCCGATGTGAGAAAAAAACTTGCATCTGAACCCAAAACAGCAGAAGAAAGCTTAAGATTAATTGCAAGATTTAACGAAGGAGTTGTTGAGGAAATTAGAAATATTGAAAGAGAGAGATTACCTGAGATGATATCAAAAAATATATCTAATAAATCTAGTATTTTAAAACCCGGTCATGAAAAAACAAATGATGATAATTTCATTAAATGGATATATCGCGTATATTACAATAAAAAACAAGCTAGAGGTCAAGAATTTAAAAGACTTAAAGAAGAAGTAAATAGACTTAGAGGGAGACGGGAACAACCAAAACAAGGAGAGTCCTTCCAGTATCAGCTTCCTCCACCTCTGCAACAAATAGAACAACAACAACAATCTTCTTCGCCACAGCAAAGGTTGATGTCGGAAATTAAAAAGGCTAAAGAGTCACTTAAATCATCCTCCTCGAAGAAAATTCCTTCACCTTTACGTAAAATTTCTGCACCGAAAATGACATTTACACCGACAGATTCACCATCTGAATCACCCCCGGACACCACTGAAGTACTTACTCCGGTAATGCAACCACCAGTATTTAAAACACCCCAAGATGAACCTAAAACAGGACGTGGTTTATGTCCTGATAATATCATCAATGACGTATCACGGTTAGAAGTTCTCATAGGAGGAAAACGTGCCGGAAATAATTCACCAGAAATAACCAATGAAGCAGCTGATATTTGCCAGCGATTATTTCGCGGCGGCATCATGGATATCGGCGTTTACCGAGAACTTATTGATGAGCTCGTTGATGACTAGTTGTTAGATAAATGGTAAATAAAATAAGATGATTGTGCATGATAATCATCGTAAACCCACACAGGTTAGAGCGGTAAACTCACGATTACCAATCTATAGTGTTATTTACGGAGATGGACTTGGTGATGTCATTCGGGGATTATTCACGAGGATAGCTCCAAAAGTAGCACCTGTTGCAAAACAATTATCGATGAAGGCTATTGATATTGTTCGTGATAAAGCTCCTGGTGCAATTGTCAATGTTGCTGGTAAGGCGTTCTCGGCGATCAAAGAAAGACTAGCACGATTATTGCGACGAAAACAACAACCACCGGTGAAACTGGCAAGTACTGAGGTGATGCCCTCAGACGTAAGTAAAATAATAAATCAGGCTGCAAATCAAAAACTAGCGGCGATATCTGAAGAAGCAGAAAAAAATATAACAGCAAATTTAATAGCAGGAAGCGGTCTTCGTCGGCGATGATCATCATTTGGAAAAATGGTAACTATAATAAAAATGTTCAGGCGCGAATCAGACCCAGTATTTGATATGGAGGCACCTGTCCTTAAGTACGAATCTGTACGTGATTATCAATTTTATTCCTATGACGCAAGACTACCAAATCAGCGAGGGAGAATCGAATTACAGGTTCATGATACAAGTAGATATTTCTTGCCCGCTGAAGCGTTTATTGAAGTAGAAGGTATACTTGTAAAGGATGATGATACGGCATATGGTGCTAATTTACGTGTTGGTTTTGTCAACAACGGGATTATGGCACTGTTTGATAGCGCCACATACATGATTGATGGAAAAAATATTGAATCAATTCAGAAGGATGTTGATGTTGCTACAACAATAATTGGTCTGGCGAGATATTCTGACGACTTTACAAGATCAGCTGGTCCAACAATGATGTTTGCCAAGGATATCACCGACAACGCCAACCATAATCAGTATATCAAGTTACTTTCACCACAGGGTGTTTCTGTTGCTAATCAGGCAGAAGCTGCCAACCCAGACCGTGAAGGTAGACCAGCAGGTGATTTTGAAATCATAAAAGATATTGCCCCGACTTACAACCTGGGATTTGCAGCACGCCGAGCAGCGTTGTCAGGAGATAATAGAAATTTTTCATGTGCAATTCCGCTGTGTCACATCTTTGGATTTTGCAGAAATGTTAAAAAAGTCATCTTTGGAGCTAAACACACAATTGTGCTCGTAAGAAAAGGTGGTGATAATGATGCAATCTGGCGAGGTGCTGGTGTTGCTGATGCTGGTAAAGTAGATATAACAAAACTTTCATTGTGGATGCCAGTAATAACTCCATCTATTACTGAGGAACAAAAATTACTATCTTTTATGGATCAAGGCGGTAAATCATTGCTATCATGGTTAACAGTAACCACAGATGCTGCTCAAAGCAATATTAATGGTTTATTTACATGGCATATAGCATCACAACAGGGTGTTTCTGCACCACGACATATTTTTATTGCACTGCAAAATATTGACCGGATAAATAATCAAGAACATTCGCATATGATATTTGATAACCTTGGAGTTAATGAAGTTTCCTTACGAATAAATGGACATCAAGAACCAACAGAAAATATACAACTAAATTTTGTTCAAAATCATGTAGCGCGCGCATATCATCGTTTAATGTCATTCATGGGACGTGATCAAAATATAGATACCGGTTTACAAATATCACAACTAGATTTTAGAGGTCTATATCCGATTTATTATTTTTCACTAGAACATCTTGATTTATCCAAACAATCTGTTGTTGACATACACTTTCGAGCTCATGTTACTAACCCACCAGCTGGTGGTGCCTTTTACAGAGCGATCGCGGTCATACTTAGCGACAAGGCCATGTTACTTGAAGGTGGCAGTGGTCGAATGAGGGTCGTTGATGCACCGGTGGAAAATCTTTAATCGTGTTATTTAAAAAAATATATTTTATATAAAAATGTCGTATAGTCATGTTAATGTTACTCTGACTCCTGGTCAGGTAAAAAAGCTTCAATCAAAAACCGCCAACAAATGCGGAACTAAAATATCACTAAAACGAGATCATATTAGTGGTGGTCCAAACAAATTATCGTTGACAAATAATCAGATTAAACATTTCAATAAAGCCCTAGAATCAAAAACTGGAGTTCAATTCCATCTCTCCCCGAGCGCCATCAAAGACATGGTTAAAACAGGTGGTATATTTCCACTTCTTGCGGCCATTCCAGCATTAATAGCTGCGGCTGCTCCAGCCGTAGCAAAAGCGGCCGCGTTAGGTGCTGTTGGAACAGCCGCTGGAATGGCACTAAAGAAAGCAACAGGGCGGGGATACAAAAAAAAGGGACGCGGTCTAAGATTACCGGGATCTCGTTGGGGGAGAGGCCTAAGGCTTCCAGGGTCATTTCGTTAGACGTTCCATCATCAAATTTTGATTTACTTGATGCTGCTAAAAAATTAAAAATATCTGCCTTTAGAGGTGTTTTTATGCGAGATCAATTACCGAAACAACCAAACAAACTAGAAACAGGTATTATTAATCTTGACAAACGTTCCGGACCTGGTACTCATTGGGTATCATACGCGATTGATCCGCGTGGAATTGTTTATTTTGATTCGTACGGGTTAGCTCCACCTGTTGAATTTATCAAGTATGTCGCACCACTCCACGCAACAACTAGCGGTTATAAAGTTTGGTATTCAACGCTACCCACACAAACAATGACAGATCCGCCAATATGCGGCCGTGAAGTAATTAATGTACTCGACGCTATATCAAAATCATCCAAGCCGCCACATAAAGTCGTGCACGATTATACAAGCAACCGATTTGTTGCGCGTAAAGCATTTTAAACAACGGATCTTATTATAATGGTTGACATTTACGGAAGATCTTCTACTAGTAAGAAAATAAAATCCGACGTTGATCTGTCAAAGTATGCGACTAAAGATGACCTCGCTGATATTATGAACCTTGCTGGAGTTGACCCAGATGAAGTTGTTATTTTTCAAGATCGATATGGTAAACTAAAAACCAGCAATATCAAATGGAATGATATAGTCCGGCGAGTACTCGGTGCAGTTACGGATAATATTCCCGTGTTTACTGACGGTGGTAGAATCAGAGATTCAAGTATGTCACTTAAAACCATCAGAGATGAAATTGCAAAAAGTGTTGCTAATCGCGTGAGAAACACCGGTGACACGATGACAGGTGAACTTAGCATGAACGGGAACAAAATAGTAGCTGTAACAGCTCCAAAATCTGACAACGACGTCGCAAACAAACTATACGTCGACGACGTGGATGGAAAACTATCCACGCTACGGGCCGAGTATGACGTTCACGTAACCGGTTTTACAAGGCTTCGAAGAAATTTTCAGAAAACCGATGATGCCATAAATAAGTTCTTTGGAACTCCTTCCGTCATTGACATGAAACTCGTTGATATCAAAAGTAACCTAGACACGATCAAACGAACACAACTAGACATCGTAGCGGGAATTCCTGAGATTATCAATAAAACCAATCTGATTAAAATTCCAGCTGAAATAACTCCCGGGCATATCACAAACATCGTATGCACGGTATCATCGGGATTTGCAACATGGTCAAAACAAAATAATACCATCAAATATACCGCAACAAGCACTGGCGTGTACAGGCTGTCTGTGTTTAGTGCTGCAAAATTTGAAATATTTACAACGTTTCCATGGCGTCATTCCACCGACAGGTTTTCCGGGGTTGTATCTGTTATATTAAATATCGGAGCCGAGGAAATATTTATTCTGGAAGCAGCTGATAGGACATTAACCGCAACATCTTACTGGTGGTGTTTGGAATTTGTAGCTGAAGCACATCAATTGGTTACTGTATTAAAATATATATGGACGGTGCACAATACAGATACAATCAAGCGCGTGAATGGCAGGCGGCGCTAAAAGATCAAGTCGATCAATATACAGTAAAAGTAAAAAAATATCGACGACGATTGGTTATCGTTGATGTGATTGTTTATTCAGTATCCGCTGTTGTTGCTGGAACCGGTGTAATATTATCAGCGTTGACAACGATGGCACCAGTAGCTGTAACTATCTGTATTTCAGCAGCAACAACTATTGCAGGTGTGCTTGGTATCATCACAAAAAAAATATGTACTTGTACGAACGAAAAATTATCCGATTACACAATAAAATTACATACAGCGACGGTAGCATACTCGAAATTATCCTCGTTGTTATCAGCGAGTCTCAGTGATGGAATTATATCTGATTTCGAATTTTCAATGATAACCAAAATATACGACGAAGGTATCGGTATTAAAGATACAAGTATCAATAATGACAGAATTACTCCAGCAGATCGTGACCAACACAACTCCGCCAAAGATAACGATGATCTCGGTAAGTTCAATTAATCCTGAATTTAGTGTTAATTTTCCTACTGCAATTCCAGTAAAAGAAATAGCACTAGCACAATTACGAGTATATTACAGCTGGCCAAATATCAGATCAAAATCATTTCATGATACACCAGCAAATAATTCGCTTGTATTTGCCAGTAAAAATAAACCCGATGGAACACCTGACTGGGTTGTTGTTGGAATACCAACCGGCAGTTACCAGATTGAAGAGATCAGTGAGGAATTTGCGCGTAGAATAAAATCAATAACAGGAAAGGAATCAAAAATATCAATAAACGTTCATGAGCCGACGTTGTCCTCGACGGTTGAAATAAACTCGCCTGATTATGCAGTTGATATTTATCAATCTTCAATCAGATCCGTGCTAGGATGGCCTGAAATTCCCCAGGTGCATGAAGGACCACCAGAACCAAAATTAAATGATTTTCTCACAATCGAAGCAAAATTTATAACAACTCCAGAATATAGAGAAAAATTTCCATGGAATAGAGCCGGTGATGCGTACCGGGTTTATAATTTCAGTGATGATATAATCTACATGAATGTTTTTAGACTGTATACTAATCCCATTGATTTTGAGATCCAGCAATCAATCGGCAAAATACAAAATCTGTTTTCATCGTTATCGCAAAATTATTCTGAGGATATAAAACAACAAATTATTGAGTCAATACAGCATCTAAATCAAGTAGGATCAGATCTTAATTATATTAATGATGTTTTTTCTGAAGCAGCATATAAACATGCTCTCCCCTCCCCCCGTCCTAGAAGACCATTTCTTGATCATTATACAATATCAGAAAATGAGTATACAGTGGGGGTTAATCTCGTATTTATATCATCAAAATATAAAAAGGATGAAATAGAATTATCAACGAAAACTTCCCTAAAATACTCGATGCGTGGAAAAAACTAGCACCATTAGCAGTTGTTCTTAGACATGATAATGATCCACATGGCGGCGGAAGACACGTATCCCCGCGGATCGTTAATATAACACCGACGGTCGCGGTCAATCTGGTTTGTGACGTAATCGATGGCAGCTATCAAATAGATCTCGGAAGATCAAATCAGGCTCAACAAGGATACATCCTATACACGTTCACACCACAAGTTCCCCCTGGAAATTTAATCGTGCAAGAACCAACTAATCCCGTGTATTTGCGGTGTCACAATAATATGTTAACACGAATCAATTTTAAACTCACAGACCACCTTAATCGCTTGATTGACATACGTGAAGAAGAGCTTGTAATAAATCTGTATGTGAAATCTTAAGGATTTCTGTCCTAAGACTTCCGTCGTAAGACTTCCGTCTTAAGGATTTCTGTCTAAGGACTTTTGTCTAAGGACTTTTGTCGTAGATCTTCAGAATCAAATTCGATCAACTTAAAAAAATATGTTATTATTACTGGAACAAATTTGTGTTTGGTACAAATTAATCGGCCTAGGCAACTAAAAAAGCTAGTCGATGAAAGTAAAATTAAAATTTCTATCACAAAAAAAATAATATTTATTAATTTTCCTGATTTTTACTGAAATTGTACAAATTACTTGATTTTGACTACCAACTACCCCCTCAGAAACATAAAAATGCACGAACTACTTGATTTTGACTACCAACTACCCCGTCAGAAACATAAAAATGCACGAACTACTTGATTTTGACTACCAACTACCCCGTCAAAATCAAGAAAGTTCTAACCTTGTCAAATTGTTCCTAACAAATTTTATTTATTATAAATTAATTTTATTTATTAATAATATTATTTTTACTGAGATTTTTATTTTTTTTTTACTAAAATATAACGAAATTGCTCAATTTTCCTGATTTTGACTACCAACTACCCCGTCAGAAATCAAGTAGTTCGTGCATTTTTCTTTGATTTTGACTACCAACTACCCCGTCAGAATCAAGTAATTTGTGCATTTTTCTTGATTTTAGTAAAAAAAAATAAATCCTCAGTAAAAATAATATTATTAATAAATAAAATTTATAATAAATAAAATTTATAATAAATAAAATTTATAATAAATAAAATTTATTAGGAACAAATTTGACAAGGTTAGAACTTTCTTGATTTTGACTACCAATACACGTGGTCAGCGTTGACATGGACCCCAGTTACCAAAACTTTCATTTTCATTATCATCAGTAACGAAGTTACCTTGGATCGTTTCACCAGTAACGAGGTTACCTTGGATCGTTTCACCAGTAACGAAGTTACCTTGGATCGTTTCACCAGTAACGAGGTTACCTTGGATCGTTTCACCAGTAACGAGGTTACCTTGGATCGTTTCACGATCTGACATTATTTTTCTTAATTGTCTTATACGGGTACTAATCGTTTTCTTTGCCTCATACTCGTGGGATAATAACGACTTAATTCTTTCTACGGCGGTAGAAAGAGGAACGAACTCCTTCACATGATCATCTTCTACGGTAGCTAGCGACTGAAACATTGCCGATTGAATCCGTTTCATGAGCCTGTATTCAGATGATAGTGTGTGTGTCCCCATGGTTTTACGTTCTTGTAAAATCTCAAAGTCAGAAACTATTTTTTCAGGATTAAGTTCATCAGATATATTAATTCCATCTTTTTTTAATTTTTTAATAGCGACAATTACATCATTGATATTTTCATGGTTCATTATATAATATATAAATCTTTAAAATAAAAAAAAAAATATCCCAGAACCCCTTCGAGTTCGTCGGGATGTTCAGGGACAGCACAAACATATAACTTAATTAAGGTACGCTCAGCAAAAACCCACCCATAATAATTAATCCAGTGGGTGATACGAAAAATAGGTATCAACCACAAGTCAATATTGTGGGTGAATTTTGCTGAGCGGGTGGGTTCTTGTGGTTCCCCCCACTATTATAAAAATCGCAATTATGCGTACACCACCGACAAATTGTCAGCCATGGGGGTTTGATCCTGGACCGCGAGCGCCACAGTCCAATACCATACTGATCGAGCTATCAAACCTTGTTACGAACATATGTTTCGGAAGTTAATATATAGCTAAGGAACCAATATTTACACTAAACAGCGGTTTCTGAATAATAACAGTTTCTGTATTTAACAGTTTCTGTATTTGTAGCGGTTTCTGAATAATAACAGTTTCTGTATTTATAACAGTTTCTGTATTTGTAGCGGTTTCTGTATTTATAACAGTTTCTGAATAATAGTTTCTGTATTTATAACAGTTTCTGAATAATAGTTTCTGTATTTGTAGCTGGTTTCCTAAGCAGACCGAAAATCAATAATATAGTGGCATTAATGCACCAGTCAAAGAACTTTCCAGAATGTAAGTTCAGTGAACACACAACTGCAGGTCGATTACAATGAGTAACGGTTTCTGTTTCACACACAGCTTCCTACGGATCAATAACATTATCATGTGTTGTATGATGGGGAAATATTTAAAAACCATAAATAATACTTATGAGTCTAATGAGTTAGGTTCGTCGGCACTATACGATGTAATTAGTTAAACTGACTAATTACGATCATAAAAAACCAACCATCTACGAAGAAAACTATATATTACAAAGTAATCTCCCCTTAAATCAAAAATTCAGTAGTGTATGGAGGACCTACTGTGACATAAATTAAAAAAATTAATTCAATGTGGTGATGATAGTTAATAATGTGGTGATGATAGTTATTGATACTGAAATGTAATTTTCTGCTTATATTTTTTCGAGAAGGTGGTTTTATATATATTTTCTGCGACTTTTTGTACTGATTGCGGGTGAATATCAAAATATTTCGCAGCAGAAGATATTGAACGAAACATAATTTCTTTGCCAGTTTCTATGTTTGAGGAAATTACCGCCCTCTTTCCGATTGTCTTACATCTTCCTGTATTTCCACGTGTATTATTCTCGCTGTGAGAGATAGCTTGTAAATTGGATAAATTATTGTTTTGAGTGTCCCCGTCAATATGATCAATAACAAGACCATCATTGATCACTCCGAAGAAACATTCATACGTAAATCTATGACACAGATAATGTTTTCTCTTCCCAGCAGTAAACATTAGATAACCAGCATTAGTAATATAACCAACTTGTTTCTTCAACTTGCAGTGTCTGATGATACCATTAATATTTGATTCATAGTTTGTTATGACAGGATGTGGGACAAATATATTTTGCTCCATTATAATAATATTATATGTTTAAATCATTGTTTGTCTGAAATCTTGATATATAATCCTCCACGGATTTTATAGCGTTTTCACCGCTATTATTTTTTTTGTCATAATATCTTTTAAGCTCTCTGAACCGTTTCCCGCCACACTTCCCACATAATTCTGTCTTTCCTCGCACTCCAATACCACACCGTAGACATGGTATTGGTCCTAGACTTCCTCGTCGTATGTTTTGTGAGTGCATCCAACAAAATTCCTTTCTACAGGATTTGTTGCATCGATTTACTGAGCCGATCATCAACCATCTGCATTGGGACATTGTATATATATATATAATTTTCTTTATTTAAATATTTGTTTTAATTATATGAACGAGTTTGAGAGATTATCCCAAACTAGGCCTGTTAAGTATAAATTCAACCTTGACAGATTATCTCAATTGCCAGTACGAGATCTGGTTGATCCGAAAAATAAAAGTTTGATCTCGAAAATTCACGACGCTAAGAAAGAATTTTACACGGATGGTGCATCTCATACATGGTCAACGTTCAAGATTATACGCAACACTGTCACGGACGCCACAATGAACGACAAGCGAGCGGCAACTATCATTAACTACATCGCTGAATACGAGGGCAATCAAAAATATTTATTCAGAGTAAAATTTATTGTATTAACAGAAACAGATAGTTGGATTATCCGTGACAAATATGATCCTGTCCTTGGTAATAATAAAACTATCATATTAAGTAAAAATTCCAGACCGGGTCTATTGACTGGTATTGATAAACCGTATTATGAACGAGCATATCCTGTAACAGCAGTTGTTTATGGAATTTATGAGATAAATAAAAAACCCAACGTTGATAAACTAGCGCCGATGAAATTTTCAAGGTTAAATTGTGTGGCTGAACGAGTAATAGAACACTTTACAAACGCGATGCGTGGAAATGGATTAACTGATTTAAGGCGTGAAAAAATAAACTCGTGGGCTGATTCAGTTAAGAACACCGGTGCTACAATAAAAGATGTTGCTGGGTTAGGAAAAATATTAAAATTTCCAATAACCGTAGCAACAATAACGGGAGAAGTACTGTACCAGTCGAAATATAAATCGAAAGGAGCTCCAATAAATATTATCGATCATAACGCGCACGCATGGACTAACGCAGTAACAATATTTCCACGTGATCGAACTGTTAGATTTTACTCCACAGAATTATCTGTGGCAGATATGAGTATGTTTGATTTTATCAACGAAATAAGTAAAACCGATCCTGTATCGGTATGGTTATTCAAAAGTAATGAGGAGGGTGAATTTGATCAGTTTGTCAAACCGAACGGTGAAATATATCGCACAGAATCCCTCCATGACGAGATGAAAAATCTTGCGACGTTTTTACAGTGCAAGCACGCGGAAAATACTGACAAATTACTAACTAATTGTTTTACCGTTCCATCTGTTGCGGCTCATTTCGCCAGAGAACGAAATTCATGGAAACCAACACGATTTGATTTACTCGAGGACGTACGCGCAAGTTGCGTCGAATATGGACATGGCGGATTATGGAATACCAAATACAATTACAATGATGTTATTTCGGTTGATATGGTTGCATGTTATCCAGGAAGTTTTCTGGGATACGGAGATTGTTCTACGTACTTTGAAAAATTTGGTCACCCTACAAACGAGATGACGCGAGTGGCAATTAATGGACCATTACCTGATTTTGATCTGACTGGATTCGCCTGTATTGAATCATTCGAGTTTAACAAAAATCTTCACAAGATTTGTTATGTTTGGTTTGGTAGACATTTTTGTGAAAAACGTTGGGCACCTATAGTTTTGTTGCGATATATGCTAGATTGTGCGATACTGACATCGTTGGTGGTCAGTGAGGCAATTATATCATATCATGCACAGACCAAAGTTTGGTTGCCCATGTCAGATTCTGAAGTTATTAGCGAGTTTAAGGATGATATTCCTAATAAACTCAAAACCGCAAAAGATCTCGGTAGAAAAATTATAGGTAAATTTACTCAAGGTGGTGCATATGATTATAAAAGACATCACGCACGATTAATTCTAGATGATGCCGAGTACGATTTTATAATCGCTGATACAACGGCGAAAAATACATTTGTAAATCGAGAGAGTGTTTATTTATCCGACGGAACAAAATTAGGTACGATCGTTAGTTACATAAATGATGTATCCCCGCAATATACTCATCTAAGATCTTCCATGTTGGCTTATGTTTCTATAAATTTATTATCGATGATTAATAGATTTCCCAAGGCCGCAGTCAGAGTCGCAACAGATTCGTTTTATATTTCAAGTAAATATTTAGAATCTGTTATGAAATTTACAAGTAATGATGAACGATGGGGTTCGTAGAGAATAAAAAAGGAACTATTACACAATTATGTAGAATCAGCAGATGTTCCAGTGAGAGATTTTTATCGTGAGGGTAATAAAATATCAGAAATGTCAAAGGCACCATCGTTGAGTGATCCAATAACTAGATATAAGACAGTATATCTCAATGGACCTGGTGGATGCGGCAAAACAACTCGAACGATTAATGTTTTTAGAAATTCAGATGTAATCGTGCTGACACCCACACATAGACTTGCACGTGAGATGAAACAGCGGCAAGTACAATCGTGCACGTATCATAGTTTCTTCCGATGGCGCGGGGATACATGGACTCCTGAACGGATGGGAGAAAAATATATACCTAAAATAATTATTTGGGATGAGATATGCACGGTGTCATTGGATACATTAAAAATGTTTCTTGATTGGTTGTTGACGAAAAATACCGCTATAATAATGTGTGGCGATCATGGTCAACCGCCGCCCTTTGTTGGACCATCTCCACATGATTGGTTAAAAAATTTCGTTGATTATTATGAAGAAATAGATGATGATCATAGAGCTCTTGATGCAAATTTGAAGGAGTTTAAAAAATTAATCAGATTACAATCAAACAAAATTCAGTGCGAAATAATACGTGGAGTGATCTCAGAGACATCAATGAGTGATTTTTTTAACTCATGGAGACCCACCGATTTGATCGTAGCAAGTAGAAGAATAATCAGAGACGCTTTACAACAACAGTTATTTCAGCTACATAAAGAACAATATTCAGAACTACCCGTTCCGTTATGTTATAGACCATCAGATACACGAAAACAGAATATTAATGTTGATATTCCAGGACAGACTGAGAAGCAAAATCTCGTATTAAATGATATTGTCGCCGTTGATATCAGTGTGGTCGAAGATGCATTACGCGCTGACAAATCTCCATGGGTGTTGGGATACGCTATGACGATCCACTCGTCGCAGGGATTAACTATTTCTGATACACGAGTCTGGATTGTGGACGATCGCATCGAGTGGTCAAATTTAGTTTATTTAGCGGTATCGAGGGTAAGAAATATATCTCAATTACGTAGAATTATAATTCCTGAAATCGTTGATAAATTTAACATCATCGATGATGATATAATAAGAAAAAAATTAATCGGATACAAACAATCTGACAAAAAAAATAAACGTGACTTTGATCTTGATGTTGAATTTATTATTGAGTTAAAACAGCAGCAGAACACTCATTGCGCATGTTGTAATTGTATAATGTTATGGCGATATTCGAGTAATGATTCAAGACAATTTACCGTAGATAGAAAAGATAATAGTCGCGGTCATACACGAGAAAATACCATGTTAACCTGTCTTGAGTGTAATCGACGTCGGGGTGCAGGCACCCTTGGCGCTGGCACCCTTGGCGCTAGTTAAGTGATCGAAATCACCGAAGTGATCGCGGCGGTAGTTGTGTATCCGCGGGAATTATTTGTAGTTGTTCACGTGTAAATCCACGTTGAGGAGCAGCAGAATCTAATCTGTAGATTGCAGGTCTGGAAACGCCTACATTTCTTCCAGTGGATCTTGTCACGGTAGATATTTTGTGTGTGGTAACACTCCAAATAGGATCAGTTGCTCTCGCGCTACCACCTTCAAGTTCACCAGGCTCATATAAATATCTGACTGTGACATCACCTAATATTTTTTGTTTTCCAGCATCTTTTCGTTGTGTTGGTATATTTTTTTTGTGACCGCGCTAATGGGTTTCATGTTGGTTGTTCGTGTGATCTCATTATTTAATGCAGCTATCACGTTTGGTAATCTTGCAACCCATTCGCGAGATCTTTTATCCTGAATAAATTCCCTCGCGTATTGATATCCAAATAACCGTTCAGCAAGTGTTCGATTAAATCGCTCAACAATTGCTTGATCACGATGAATTGCAGTATGACCTCGTCGTATTTTGGTATTATGTTGTTTCATCAGCGATGACACTGGACCAAGAAATTCCCTACCAGGATCAACCTGTAGTAGCTGTGGCCATCGCAGACCACCTTGTGGTCCGAGTCCTCGTTGATAAATTCGTTCAAACGCATCGGCTACTTCAGATGATGTTTTCGCTGATAGCGGCTCTGCTTCTTTATATCTACTTGCAACATCAACTACGGTTAGCGCGTACTTGTACGTTTTTCCACGCACAGTATCATGCGGTAAAAACAGAATATCAGCTTGATGAACTTCATTAGGAACACTGACATCGAAATACGAGTACTGAATTTGTTTAGGACGTGGTAGATAAATTTGCCATATTGCTTGTTTAGATAACCACGTTTTAGCAGTAGAATGTTTAACCGATGCTGCATCAGCGAGTTTACCAATTGCTGCTTTGCCTCTCCAGTATCCTCTCGGTGAATAATAAATTGATTCCATTATTAATTACCAGCCCCAATCGCTAATTTACCTTTCATCGAGGATCTTACTAACCAATTAGCTAATGATTCTCTAATATTTTTATTTTTTATAGAATTTAATGAATGAATTAATTTTACATCTGCAATATGCCTATCTTGTAGATTTTGACTTTTATAAGCTACATCATGAGCATGACAAGCTCGATCAATAGCATTTATTGGTTCCTCGCCTGGTTTTGGTTGATCCTGATTATCGAGCCTGACATCAAGTCTGGTACCAGGACCGCAATAATTATATCCTGGTAGATGTTTTTCTCCGCTGTATTTAGCCCATGGAGCACCTGGAAACTTTGACATCAAATTAGCAATATCACCACCGCGCTTATTAGGTAAAAATGAAAATTTCTTTCTACAGCAGACAGAACATTTTCCACCGTACGCTATTTTTTTGTTTTTTGTTGTAACTGTAGCTAAATCAATAGTTGGAGTTTTAACTCTACAGCGTAAACAATATAAATTCATGTTATAACATATATGGATATAATTGATTTCTCAGCAACTCGGCAACGAGAGCCAGTTAAGCATCATCCTGCGCTACCGAACTCCATCAGAATGATTATCATAGGACCATCTGGATCGGGTAAGACGCAATTATTACTTAATCTGATAATGAGATGGTTGAAATGGGATAAGTTGTATTTAGTAGCACCATCCGTTGATGATCAGCGATGTTATGATGTACTTAAAGATTTCAATGAAAACGCGCGATTACTGGATGAGGATAATGATGTTATAGAGTTTATAACCGATATTGATGAAGCACCATCCGTAGATTCCATAGACGGATTTATTAATAATTTAGTTGTATACGACGATGTGATGCTAGATAAACAATCAAATCCAGCCAGAATATTTTCCCGAGGGAGACATAAAAATACAGACGTGATCTATGTTACTCAACGATACACACAAATACCAAAAGTGATCAGAGACAACTGCAACATTTTAGTTGTGTTTAATGGCGTAGACACACACACGTTGCGAAATATTCATCAAACTTGGTGTGGTGGTGACATGGATATAATTAAATTCAAAAATTTCTTCTCACGAGCGCAAGCTACCCCGCATGGATTTATAACAATAAATTTACATGATCCAAGAACAAGATATCGTGTGGGTATTGATAAAATATTTGGGTAACAGGGGTGATGATAAAATTAAATTTAATTAAATAGATAATGAACAACTGTGCGTGGCTGCGTCAAGGAACAACAGATAAATGCAACAAAAGGTGCCGTGGAGAATATTGCAAGAAACATAATTATCTTATAAAGAAAAACCCTCATGCTGGTCCACGAAGATGTGTTGGATGTAACAACGGCGTTAGAGGATCATATCAGATTTGCAAAAATTGCGGCGGAGATCGATACAGAAGTTTGATGATATATTACAGAAAAAGAAAGAACATAAATCCAAAAATAGAAAAACCACCATCAGAACTTGAATATTACTTGAAACATAGAACAAATAAAGATGAAACAGATGAAGATGAAACAGATGAGGAAAAACGACAGCGAGAACGCGTTGAGAAATATTCATCAAACTTGGTATGGTGGTAAATTAATAGCAGCAGAGAGGGTGCCTACCAACGTTGGTCGTCAAAAAAATAAACAAGAAATAAATAAACACGTAGAGTACTTTATTTTTTCAGCTACTATTTCGAACTGAGGTTTTATTAGCACAATCAGTCATTGCAAAAATAAACATCTCAAGGAAAGTTCATTTGTAAAATCTTGACCTTTCTACGAGATGATTTATTTGTTTGTTTTATTTGTTTTGTCGGAATTCTATGGTCTGTTCACCCTCTCTGCTGCTGACAGAAACAAAGTAGCCTTGACACAACTGGCTGATCCCCACATCAACACTCAAACCAAAAAGCAAATCAGTTTGAAACCTGGAGGGAGCGGTACTCTAGGAGGTGTCATCATTCGCTCCCTCTTAAAATGGGATCCTAATGCTCCCAAAGCTCTCCCCAAGAAAAAAAGCCACTTCCAAAAAAGCCAAGAATAAAACGAGCAACGGTGTCAAGACCAGGTCACAACCCTAGAAAAAGAAAAGTCCCCAGAAAAAGAAAAGCTCAATGCATTGAATACCTACGCATCCATTCCGTGGCTTTGACCAAAATCCGACAAAGAAAGTGGCGAGAGTAGCTCCCGTCAACAATTTCATGCATTCTTTGTTCAGTGAAGTGGATTTATATTTGAATAACAAACTGGTCAGCAGTAGCATGGATACTTACCCTTACCTATGTTAAATTTCCCCATGTTAAATTCCCCTTGTTCGTAGAGTTGCCCGGGGGTGGGTGGGTCCGTAATGTATTTTCCCATTGTCCGTAAGGTGCCCCCATACACTACTTTCGTCATTCGGATCTGTTTGTGGATGAGGAGAGCGCTGCTGGAATGCCTCTAACTCAGCTTTTAGACCTAGTTTTTACACTTGATTTTCTTCTTTCTTCTCTCGCTTTTCCAAGCTGATACTTCATGTCTTCTTGTCTCCCTTCCTTCCCTTTTCTGTTTAACTTGCTCATCTACTGCCCTATTAAGAGCAATGCGATATATATACGCCGATTATCATGACTTACATTTTTGAAATGTTCAGGTTTCATATATTTTTCTTTTTCATGGCACCCAGGCGTGAAGTATTCTGTCTTTATCCCTGATAGCGGCAATACCTTCCTCGGTAAATTTATCTATCATGTCAGTGTAAACTTTTGGTGGTGGTGGTGGTAGTTGAACGTTCGGTGGTGGCTGAACTGGTGGTGGAGAGGGTTGAGCAGGTAATGTCTCAAGAGTTTTCTGTGTTGCCTCAGTTGCTGAAACAATTGTTTTGGTTGGTTCGACAATTGGTTTATTTATATTTAATTTAAAATGAGTAAATGCGCATACATGACCCGTGTGACTTTACCAAAGAAATTATCAATATCTCTTCTCTCATTACTTCGTCACGTTCGTGTGACTACAAATATGCTCGAACTGCAAAGAATAGTTCCGAACCTTTACGAAGTTGGCCCGAATGTTGGCGAAGGCAACGGAAGACTGAAAAAAGGAAATAAAAATTCCAAAGTCAAGCATCGAGCGTTTCTAGACGTTTAAACCACCATATTTCAATAAGTGAATTATTGATTAACATCAAATGATACTGCTTTGTATAATTCCGATCTTGTACGAAGTTGCCGAATGTTAGCGACCAACACGGAAGTTTTAAAGAAGGAAAAAAACCAGAGCCTGAAACCAAGATTTGTCATAGCCCGGAGTTTGACAGTGTTTGACAATGTTTGACAGCGTGTGTTCGATTATTAATCGCAGAGGCAGAAAGCAACTTATGTTTTATGCAGAGTCTAGATGGAAGTAAGTTAATGGTCAAAAAGAATACTGTTATAATCTTGACGAAGTGTTCAGTTTCGATTTGACCACCCTCCATTTTCAAGGTATCTTGATCATGGTGCACCCAGGTCAAGTCGCACGCACAGTAATAAAGTTGTGTCACACCCAGTGAGAGATGTCGTATCCAATGATAAAGTCATGTGCACTTTTATAACATGGTCGCCAAGTTACAATATGCAGTTAACGACGTTCCCAGGCCGAAATTACCTTACAGCCTAATGTTATAAAGTCACTCTGTTAGGAAGGGTGGTTTTCAATGTTATCTCCCTACAAGTAGAAATCGAAGTATATTTATATTCTTAATTGTAGTTATTTAGGCTGCCGTTGTATAATACAGGCAGTAAAGGTCATTAAATTGGAGCGAAGTACATTTCTTGGACTCTCTGATTTTGATGCACTTAAGCACTTACTTTCTCCTTTTCAGAAAATCCTTATTTCATAGTGATATCACTCTTTGCTTTGGAATTAGTTAATTTAGCAACTTATGGATGACAAATGACAATGATATATTCATTCCAACTCTTTTTAACAAGTTTTCATCCAAACGACTTCTTGTCATAAAGATATTTAGTAGTCACCCATTTTGATGCATCTCTCAGAACTCGATATTTTTTCCTCTGACACTATTGTACACAAGCTCCGGAAAATATACTGTATTTCATAGTAACACCAGTAGCACATAGAAACTCAGGTTTATAGGAAAAATGACGTAAAAAAAACTAATTCAGCATTTCTGAAGTTTTTCCTATATTTAGAATAATCTTAATTTTGGAAAGGGTTCTGTCACAAAAGTTAAAATAATCTATTTGAAACAAATCATGTTACGTTTGTCTTATGATAAAAATCTTTACTTATATAAAAGTTGATTTAATGAATGATTGTTTTCTAATACTCAGTTGGCATTTTGAATGTACAGAACCTCGATCTTTGACTGTGACAGTTTTTTTAAAGTTTAAAATGGGTTTGCTTCCTTCATAACTTGTGCCTCTAAAAGTTTAAACATAATCAGAGTCTGGAGACATAATGTTACAGGAGAAGGTTTTATTTCATTTATTGTGATGCCTACAAATATCAAAGCAATTTTTAAATAATACATTGGTTAAATAAGAGAAATATTGAGATTTTCAATTCTGATTGAAAATTTACTGTTAAAGTGAAATTGCTAATTAGTATTAGATAGCAAATACTATTTTTGTAAAATTAAGAAATAAATTACAGAATGCTCATTTAGTTATGAAATTTATAATAAAATTATGTTTCATGTACATTTCCACAAATTACATAACCAAATAAGCACCACAAAATATCCAGTAGTGACAGATCCATTGAAAATGTTGTACATCATGCTAAATGGTGTTACTGATGCAGTCATCAGTTGTGAGTCATGTAGCTTACACATGTTGAGTAGCAGACTGGGTACTTATAGTGGGAAGCTGATTTGCCCCATCAGAATAGCTGATAAGTATTTTTTGGAGGACTTAGTGATTTTAAAAAAGAGAAGTAGTGAAATGCAGTTTTTCTCTTCAATTTATGCATCTATATTTCATTTCACAAATGATAATAATAGGATTTTCGACAAATGTTTATCACTGCCTGACTCAGTGTTGATCAGTGTATGCAAATGTTGTGTTGATGACATCAATGAGAGATGCATTCTTTTGAGAAGTATGAGTTTATGACACTGAGTCAAAATACAGTAGTATCAAATTAGGGTGTAAATGGTATTACTGTTAGATGCTAAGTATGGAATTTTGTCTATGGTACATAAACTGTTGACTTCGGGATAAAATCAGGTATAGAATTTTATTAAGATAGAATTGCACACTAACTTTATCTTATCGTTGTTTTTCTTGAAAATCTTGGAAAAAAGTTGAAAAAAGTGCACAGTGTTCGTTACGAAGTAATACTAAACAATTTCTGGAATAGTAGTTACACAAAAACAACACTCTGAAGCAATGTCACCTTTATATCTACCAGGTGCCTTAATATTAAGTTTATGGCTAGAACATCTAAATATAGAAATGTCCAGAGGAATGTAATCCTCTGCATTGATATTTCCCATCATTACTTAATGATTTATAATATATATATTTTGTTAACTGATTTGCCTTTTCATGCTAAGTTGGACATGTATAATCTTTTTAATATCTGAAAAAGTTAATGCATAAAATGTCTTAATTGGAACTTTTTTTCACTGGATACAAATTCCAAATAATGTTCCGGAATTCCTACACCATGGCTGTATCAATATACTTATGAGCTATATATGCCTCTTTACCTTCTGCTAACGCATATATGCGACCATAAAAATAGCCTTGTAACCCCAGAGACGCATATACAAACTGCTAATAATACTCTCCCTGTCCCGGCTGGCTCATACATGCGTTTCCGGCCAAGGGTTGGGAAACCCCAGACACACATATACACGTTTCATATTAAAGCTTTGTATTGGATGAAATTACCAACATTGGTTCTCTTTTATAAACATTTAGCCAATGAAAATAGTCCTTACATAAAATGATGAACGTATTCTATTAGTAGTTTTACAGCATATAAGCGGGAAATTCTATTGAAAACGAGGTCAATGGTGACAGTAAAAAAAAAATGTCAACATTCATGTATTCCGACGCCGATTCTGATGGAAGTTTTGAAGGATTTGAAAGTGATGATATTGATTTTAACCAGATTCAAGATGAAGGATTGCACATTAGTATTAAGTCCTGTTTCGACACCTGACATTTCAGATTTATCTGAAACACGAGACAATCAAATCTGGTCGTAACACGTGAAACCAGTAAACATGGACGACTTTACAGCAGTTTCAGGGCAAGCATTTATTTTAGAAGAAAATTAAAGGGAGATAGATTTCTTTTTACGTGCTTCAGGCAGGATCATAAAAAATTACCAAATCTGCAGTAAAATAGGGGACACATTGGTGTGCAAAATAGTGGTGAGAAAAGTAATCTAATATACATTTTAAACACATAACATCGAGATATCTTTTTTATTTATAAATATGTGAATATAAACATTGATTTCTGTGGATTATTTGTACTTGTTTGTGAAAGTGAGTGGCACAAAACATTGGTAAGTGCTTAAAATTTTATTTTACATTAAATTACATAGTTTGCATGGGACAAAATTGATACAGAAAATGTAGACAGCATGTAAATAACTCAATAAGTTCTCACTCAGGCAGCTATTATGATGCTCTGGGGTTCAGCCTACAAACTGCTGCTAGAAGGCAGGCTGCTAATCAGGCTCACAGGTGCTCGACGCGAGCTTGATGTTAAGAAAAAAATAATAATCTAAAGGAAAAAAATCATACAGAGTGACAAAAATACCCTAGATTACCCCCATGACCCGTTCTGACATAGGACCCTCTCTATCATAATATATAAGAGAGAAGGTACGGAACTTCCAAATACTTCGCTCCACCCATGACCCTCGATTTCCTTCTGTTATTTCCGTCTTTAAAGGCATGCGACCATACTATATGGCTTGTTTTACTTCTGATATATTTTTCTATCCATCAAGCCATCATTGACTTTTCTGTGTTGTACCAAACTGAAGTTACGGGCACCGAAACGTGCGATTTTAGCGAAGTTTTCCTTTGTGGACACTTCCGTGCTCATCCGAAAACCGGTGACAAGAGCGATATGGACAATGTTTTCAACTCTATGGTGCATCATTTCTTGAATTACAGAACAGCGGTAGATGCAAAAGTAAGATTTTTACTTACCATTAACTCGATTCAACTTTAGGAATCCTGTTCGATGCAAGTATTATACATTGTCTTCTTCACTGCACAACACATCGTATACATGCATCTCTATTTTAAAAATTGGCGGCACTAACGTCAACGCCGAAATATGATTGGTTCAAAAGGTTATTCTTATTATCATAGGAGCACGGAAGTGTCCACAAAGGAAAACTGTGATCAGGCTTAGTAGCCAGGGCATTTTTGCAGAAGGTAAAGCAGGGATGGTCCTGGCTTTTAAAAAGCTGTCGCCAAAAAAATTGCCAACCTCAATATTTTGTCGCCAATTTTCAAAAAGTGTCGCCAGAACAAGTAGTGTACATTTTTCCAAGTGTTAATTAATGTAACAGGCAATGAAAATTACAAAAGATGGGTTAGTTAATACTTTAATTACAACAAGCATTAACAAAATGTTACAAAGTGTTACATGAAGATCAGTCGCGATTTTAGGGCTGCCCACTTGTTGAATGCAGTTTCAAAGTCTAATTTTTCACATCAGTACATGCTGATTCTCATGAAATTCTCAAGAGATGAGATACAGAGTTTATTTCAGATGTCAGTTTTTATGAGGTTCATTTTACTGAATCCACGTTCACAGTCTACAGTGCTGACAGGTGACACCAGTAGTCTCTCAGCAGCCCCCCCCCCCCCATGGCTAGCTTCACAAAGCTTGTAGTGAATTGCTTCCCAAGAATGATCACTGAATGCTGTATACATTTTCTCGACAAGCAAAATAGGATCTCCATTCCCACGAATGAAACTTACATGAGTCAACACCTGGCAATATTGGACCATATATATAAGCATAAATTCACACCCAATTTAGGGATTCTTTCACTCCTGTATTTTGAGAAATAATTATTTTTAATTATGCAAAACTGTTTTTTTTTTTTGCTATTTCTTGTTGCGCAGTTTAAGTCTCTGCAGCCGTAACACGGGATTGATGGCAAAAGAAAAAGATCAATGAGTAAAATGCTGCACTGGCGACAGATATAATTGTAATTGAGATTTTTTCCATTTGCTTTGTATTTATACACAGTAGTCGGTACTTCAAAGGTTATCAGTTTTCTATGAAGGTTCAGCAAAACTATTGTATTGGTATATGTAAAAAAAACAAAACCCATTCAATTAATTGTATCTGTTCTATTCGCATCTTCAGAAGTCGGTCAGTTGTAGGTATAGTTCGGTAGCATGATTGACTGTATCACAGCATACAGTACTCGGCCCAGATGTCAGCATAAGCAGATTATGATGTAACAATGCACTGTAAAAATGGGGTTGTCAATACGAACAAAGGATCGTTTGTGTAACAGATTGATTCCAATGCATTGCTTAGTCAAGTTTGTGGCTTCATTTCATTCTCCATTCTAATTTATCCAGTCCAAATCCATGATTGTATGTACAAATTAAATAACCAAAAAGTCTGTTGCCAAAAAAATCGCCAGATGGGATATTTTTGTTGCCAATAAGGAAAAAAAATCACAATTTGCGACATTGGCGAAGCCCAGGACGATCCCTGGTAAAGAGTTAAAACTTTTCTGAAGATTTATTTCTAATAAAAATTATTATTAAAATTGCCATTAAAAATCTAATTTATTTAGTTTTCGATATCACCTGCCAGTCTTATAATTAAAAGGAATGTACAAAGAACAATTATAATGAAAAGAGAAGATAGATAAATAGCAGAATTGCAGCATAAAAGATGCAAATTGAAACACTGAATTGAGTCACATAATTAACAGAGTATAAGGTGTGTGTGTGTGTGTGTGATTTCGAGTTTTAACGTAGCTTTAACAATTTTTCAGTCATATTGCTACGATGTCTGCAGTGTGGCAGTTTAAATTGATGTATAGCACTGAGGCATGATGCCGCAGATAGGTAGCATGATGGCCCACCCAGTCTCATTATCCTGACACCAGGCCGACCAGTCCTAACACTTAAACCTCTTAATGCTGAGTGTCTAGCAAGGCAGCTGTTAGTACCATTTTGTAAGTCTTTGGTATGACTCGACCGGGGATCGAACCCATTACCTCCCGCATCTGAGGCGGACGCTCTAACCACTGGGCCACTGGAGTGGTAGTAGTAGTATAAGGTGTAGTTCAGCGTAAACACCACATTGTTCACACTCCAGGTTTCTTCCATTAGCTGAAAACAGGTGCATTTAAATTGATGCATGCAGACAACAGTTGGGAAATTGTCATGTTTCTTATTCATTAAACTTTTCCCAATAAGGAAACAAAATCTGTTTTCTCTTAAGTTGCCCTTTGGACAAGAGCCACAGCTGCATATTTGCAGAACAGAATAGTTTCCTTATAAATTCCAGTTTCTGCGTGCAGAATAACAGATCAGTATTTCTGTTGGAAGTGTTTATTAGAAGGGCTGCCGTGTATTAAATTTAGAAAGACTATTTGCAATGGACACGGTGTTGTAGCTGATATAAAATGTGACAAGGTCTCATATTTGCAAAAAGGACCTGTCCTCTGCCAAAACAATTTCCCCATGTACAAAAAGGACCCTTAATGTTAATACAAATGATTTAAAAAGACATATCTTTACAATATATGAAGTAGAGTAAAAAAATTTATAATTAAATGTAGTTTATGCACACCATTGAAAGGACTATATGCACAGGAACAGGTCACTGCATTAGAGACTTCACCAAAATATTCTGAATGAAGTAAATGCAGAAAAACAACATATACCTTAATCCATACCAGTATAGTTTTGCTTGCTGATTTATCGGAATACAAAACAGCATACAAAAAGGAAATTGTTCCATAGTGTCTTTTTCTTATGGTGGCCATATAATTTGTTTTACAAAGATCATTTGCATGTCAGCCATTGGCTAACATTATTAGCAATGCAAACTATGTCTGTCTTGCAGTTTGGATTATAATAATTACTGTATGATATGTTGTGCAAACAGTTGGGAGCTAGTCCATGAATTAGTGGATTTCACAAGTGAAGCAATTTTAATAATTCAATTTTACTTCATTAAGAATTTTTGTTTTCTAAAGACAGCTATAGCATAAGCAAAAAATATCTTCCATTGCATTAGTCACTTTATTCAAGTGGAAAATACATTTACCTGTCACACAAAAGATCTTAAACTGAATACTACTCTACTTTTCTCCCTGTTCATTTATAGTGTATGCTTGATTATCTTGAATTCGGAAAAAATTATGTTAGATTTACTGTGTGAATGTACACAAAAGACTGCAGAACATAAACTGTAAACGGCTTATATTACCTGAAAAATCTGCTACTTTCAAAGTTTTAATGTACCTTAGCTAGCCAAAATAAAATTGAAAGAACACTTTTGTTTTGAGTTAGTAATGGAAAAGTTTTGGGTGAGATTTTCACCCATGAGATTCACTCAGTATTTATTTAAAAAAATCTGCTTTAGCTGAGGTGTAGGAGTATAGCATTGTACAAATTTAAAGAACAATGGCTTGCAAATATGGAATGCCAACACCAAATGGTGTCAGCGAATTCCAACTTTTCGATAGGGAATGGACTCTGACCCTACACCAAAACATAAATATCCAAATATCAAAAATGGGGTGACAAGAGTCAGAGAAAACTCGGACTATCATGGTTTCTGACTGAAACAAGACATGGTTTCTACACAATAACATTAATTCTACATAACATACAATAATTAATTCTACATAACATACGTAGCCCAGACTTTTTGTTATCTGCATAGAGGATTATTTAACATATTATAGGCCTATAAACGGTGAAGGTAAATACTTAAGTGCGTCAAAATGGGGGTTGAAAAAGATGACCACCCTGTAGTCCTAGATTTAAGACCTGACGTTGATATTTATGTTGTGGCATCAAGGTCTTACAGCCTAACTAACAGCGCTGTGTAGCATGTTTTGATGTCGAGTCAGATCGTTATGAAAGTCAAATTTTCAGGAATATTTCAAACAACTGACAACTAATAACGACACTTGACCATCTGTTCATCTAGTTATGTTCAATATATAGGTCTATTTCTTAGAAACAATTGGTGTTACACCATATTGTATCTTTATACTATTTAAGGTTTTTTCTTGCCTATCAATTCACATTTCAGTTGTCCAGCTGGTTATGTCTTGTTTATAGGTCCAATTCTTTGGCATGTACAGTGTAATCCAAGTCCGTTTGTTGGTTTGTCTGTATTGTATATTGGTCTAAGGCACAAAGGGCCATCACAGGTTTGTGCTAGACAAAAAAGCACCCCAGGCTTGTGTTGACCTTGGTGCTTACTCCCACCCTCAGTGAAACAATTACTGCAATCTCTGCGAAATGGTGTCCCAGATGATTTCCTTTGTCACCTGCCCCTTATGAAAACACATATAGTGTTGCCCTAGTCTCTATGTTCATGGGGTTATATTTTGTATATAAGATTTCTCAGGAACATAGTGTTTGCTGTTGTCCATCTGAATCTGATTTGTATATTGGTCCATTTCTCTGGCATATATGTTGTTACCCTTGTTTGTTGGTCCATTTCTCTGCCATATATGTTGTTACCCTTATTTGTTGGTCCATTTCTCTGCCATATATGTTGTTACCCTTGTTTGTTGGTCCATTTGTCTGCCATATATGTTGTTACCCTTGTTTATTGGTCCATTTGGCTATGTTTAGAGTTCCATTCCTCCAGCACATAAGTTGTTGACTTTGTCCATCAATCTGTTAATGTTTTTTTATCAGATTTTTCAGTAGATTTCAAAACTTAAAAGTTATTTGCTACATGACATCGATATCTCAAGGTTCAAAATGAAAATTACAAGAGTCATTTGTTTTTTAGTCATGATCTCGTAGCTGGGATTGTTAGTTATTTGTGAAGGAGACTTCTGCTTAAGATTTCTTGTCTCATGTTAAATAGAGGGAAACAATTGTATGGTATTTTGTAACTGATGCTTAATATTTCTTTCAACTTTATTCTCCTTCTCCTCACCATTCTTACTAACCTTTTGTTTATTTGGAATCTATGGGTTGGAATGATCATCACTGGCAGGTCATTTATTAAAACTGAGACAGAAAAGAAAATATATTTATTTTAGTCATTATGATTAATTTAATATGTGCCAGTGTATGAGACAGTTCAATGGAGAAGGAAGAGGTGTGCATCTTGTTGTTCACTGCCAAGAGTTTTAAAAATAAAATCTGCAAGCATTTTTAGTTTCAGTCCAAAGATCACTGCCTGGTGACCTCTGATGACGTTTACTATGATTATTATGTTTCATACTCAGCAGGCTGTCGGTAGTTTCCGGGCCCTGATGTTTGCTTGAATAATATTATTTTTGCGAAGAATGGAAAATGCCTTTACTATATCAGCATTAGAATGTGGCACTAGTGACCTAACAACCACACTCAGCCTGCATAAACTTTATGATAAAGGAGCAAACTTCACTTTTTGTGTGGCTGGGTTTTCAAAGTCGATGACTTTTAATAATAATAATAATGAGGACTTTGTATAGCGCCTAATCTTTAAAAGCTCTAAGCACTTTACAACATTAGACAACATCTATAACATACAAAACATATAAAATGATATGATTACAAAAACAAACGGGGCCCCGAGTGGCCCAGTGGTCTAAAGCATTGTCCGTTACGGATCACTGCCATCTCACCTCTGTCTGCGTGGGTTCGAGTCTCGGATTCAGCCAATGTGGGTATGTGAGAAAGCTTGCCAGTAGTTTCTCGTGGGTCGGTGGTTCTTTCCGGGGTTTTCCTGGGTTCTTCCTCCACCATTAATACTGGCCGCCATGTATAGCCTGTCGTGTGCTGAAAAATGGCGTTAAACCCTACAACAACAACAACAACAACAAAAACAAACACCATGAAATTAGAAAACATAAAAAACATGCTGAGAATATTTAAGGTATGAAACATTATTAGGTCTTTAAGTTTGTTCTTGCAGTCGGAATAAGCAAGTTTTGAGAGCACTCTTGAATGGGATCACTGTGTCTTTGTGTCTAAGTTCAGTGGGTAATTCATTCCACGTTGCTGGGCCCTGGTATGCAAAAGAATGCTGTCCATATGACTTTGTTTTCATAGTGGGAATAATGAGTATACGATTGTTGGCAGAGGAGCGTAAGTATCTTGCTGGTGTGTACACATGGGTGAGGTTGGATAGGTATGTTGGACTAGAGTCCGTCAGTGAAAAGTAGCAGAGAACAAATTTTGTGTTTGATTCTGGATCAAATGGATAGCCAGTGTAGGGTAAAGAGCAGCGGGGAGGTGTGCTCTGATCGTGGTACTCTAAGTATGATGCGAGCAGCTGTGTTTTGAACTTTCTGAAGTTCCTGGAGTAGATATTGAGATGAACCAGACAGAATTGAGTTACAATAGTCCAGTCTTGAAACTACTAATGAACACACAAGTGTTTTAGTGGCATCAGCTGAAAGATATTTGCAAATTGAGCTGATGTGTCTCAGCTCAATATATGCAGCCTTGCATATGTTCATGACATGTTGGTGCAATGTGAGAGTACTGTCCAGAGTAACACCTAGGTTTTGTACTGATTGTGTGAATCTAATGTTGGTGTTGCTGATATTTATGGTTTGAGGTAAAGGATGTGAATGAAAAAGTCTTTGTGTTGTGATCAGAATGGCCTCAGTTTTATCATCATTCATCTGCAGTTTGTTACATGGCATCTATGATTTCACATCAGAAATGCACCTCTCTACACCTTGGATGGTAGCATCAACTTTAGTTGGATGGCTAGATTTGTATATTTGGGTGTCATCAGCGTACAGTTGGTGAGACACTGGATGATGATCTATGACACTTGAGTGGCTGATTGTATAGAATGAAGAGAACAGGTCCAAGAACAGACCCCTGTGGAACACCACAACATAGATCAACTGGGCTGGAGTGTATTCCATTTGCAGACACAATTTGTGTCCTGTTGACCAAGTAGGACTTGAACCACAGTAAGGCTGTATCATGAATGCCAAATACATGCTGAAGACTGTGAAGTAATATATCATGGTCTATTGTGTCAAATGCTGCAGACAAATCAAGGAGGGTGAGGACTGTAATCTTTCTGCTATCCAAAACAGAGAGAATGTCATTAACTACTTTTAGAAGAGTAGTTTCAGTACTGTGGCAAGGGCGATATGCAGATTGTACATTGCTAAAATGACTGTTTGAATTCAGATGAGGTACAAGCTGGGATAGAACAACCTCTTCTAAGATTTTTTATATGAATGGGAGATTAGAAACTGGGCGGTAGTTCTTTAAATCGTTATGGTATAGTGTTGGTTTCTACAGCAGAGGCTTTACAGTGGCAGTTTTGAAAAATGATTGGAATTCCCCGGATGAGAGAGAGGTATTAATAACATAAGTTAGTGAAGGCAATACTGGATCTAAGCACTCAAGCAGCAGTGATGTTGGAATTGGGTCAAGTTCACATGACTTTGGTGCACTCTTAATCAGGATTGTGTGTACAAAATCCATAGAGACAGGTTCAGATGGTGGTAATGGTTGCCGCTCAAATTCTGTATCCCAACTGTATGGTGAGGTGAGTCAATTGAAATTGTTTTGTCAAGCTTATCTCTAATGGTTTGTACTTTGTCACGGAAGAAATTTGCAAACATGTCCGGAAGGTCGACTGGAGAGAAGGTAGTTGGAAGTGGTGTAGATTTGTTACTTGACATTAGCTTGTTAGTAATCTCGAAGAGCTCTTTGCAGCTGGAACTTTCCATGATCTTAGTAGCGTAGTGGGCTGATTTCGCTGCATGGACTATATCTGTGACATTCTTGTTAGCGGCTTCATAGATTTGCTTATGAATAGTGAGTTTGGTGGAAAGCCAAAGCCTCTCAGCTTTACGGCGGTCTCTTTTAGCAGTGTGAAGCTCGTCCCTAACATTGCTATACCAATTGAAGAACACTTTTGAATTGATACTCTGCACTTGGTAGCTGGGGCATGTTTGTCGAGCAATGAACGCAGGCAGTTATCGAGTTCTGCTGTAGGAGGTAAGCAAGTTGTTAGGTTTTCATGGATGTCATGCATTAGTTTGGTTCTATTTATCATACAGAGGTTTCTCTTAGTAGCAGATAAAGGTGGAGGGTTAGGGACTGATACGTCAAGATGGCATATAAGGCAGAGGTGATCTGATGCTATGTCAAGATGGCATATAAGGCAGAGGTGATCTGATGCAAGTTCATGGGATACCAGGGAGGACCGTAGAATGTTATCATCAGGTCTATGAAGAATCCAGTCTAAAATGTGACCATGTTTATGGGTGGGTTGGTTAACTGACTGACTGAGGTTGAAAACATTAATGGAATCTTTGAGTTTTGATGTGTTTGGGTTTCCAGGACAGTCAAAGTGAAAGTTGAAATCTCCAAGAATAATCAGGTTGCCACCTATCAAATTTCCATAGTCCAGGAGATTCGGAAACTGCTCTAAAAAGAGAGAGTCGGCTTGTTTTTTCTACTAGGAGCAGGGTGGTATTGGCAGAAAAAATGGACTGACCTTCAATGCTCCAATGTGAGTGTGGTTTGGACTAGTTCAAATGATGTGTGGTCAAAATTGAATGTTGTGGTGTGGTTGAGACGTTTGATCAGGGAGTTCTTTGTGATGACAACAATTCCTCCTCAGCGAGAGTTACGAGGGAACAACTTGATGGAGTAACCAGTGGGTGTTAGATCCGCACACTTGGGCTTATCGCCTGATGTTTTTAGCCATGTTTCTGTCAGGAAAAAGACGTCAATATTCAGGTCATTGATAAAATTAACTATTTCTGTGCACTTTTCTGGTGGTCCTACTGATTGAGCATTGAATAATGCAATACTTTTCTCCAAACTGGGGCCCCGAGTGGACGAGTGGTCTAAAGCGCTCTTCGTTACGGATCACTGCCATCTCACCTCTGTCTGCGGTGGATCGAGTCTAAGATTCAGCCAATGTGAGTATGTGAGAAAGCTTGCCAGTAGCTTCTCGTGGGTCGGTGGTTCTTTCCGGGGTTTTCTCTGGTTCTTCCTCCACCATTAATACTGGCCGCCATGTATAGCCTATCATGTGCTGCAAAATGGCGTTAAACCCCACAACAACAACATTCTCCAAACTAAGTTCATCCTAAGAAGAAAGTTACATATTTTTACTTCAGTCATATTTGCAAGTTTCATATGTCTTGGCCAGTAGGTTTTTCTTAGCTTTGGAAGTTTGTATTCTGGCATTTTGATATAATTTAAACTCGCCCATGCATCAACTTCCTTTATATCTTTCTCTGTAAACATCTTGAGCAATGCACTTCAACAATGCCAAAAAAAAAATCATAGGTCACTCAGTAAATTTTATTGGAAGACTTGAGAGCCATCACTGAACACCTTTGATCTCTTTATTACTTATAATGCTACATTTGGCCGTAAACTCTCCAGATTATGACAGTAAGGTAATCAGTTAACAGCTTGTTGCATAAACGTCAGTCTTCATAACCACACATCATAGCACTGCTGTAACAGTACTGAGAAATGTACCTTATACCTGTAGATGTTTAAAAAATTAAAAGAAAAAGGTTTCTGATACAGCAATCACTTCATAAAAGTCTAAGAGTCATTTACAAAGCTGTGGAAACATTTAAGCAAGTTTTGTAATCAGGTCATTCTGCTTTACAATTATTGAACTGAAGATAATCATTACATTCTGCTGATACATTCATATATAATTTTCTAAACTCTCATGATAAATTGAATTGTTTCTTCTTGTATAATATTCAAATATGCTAGATGACTACATCTGATTTTATGGTTATTCTTAGTCAAACATGTTAAATGTGGCTTCATCCTCGGTCCATGATGGTCTCATGTTGGCTATGTTAATGTTATCTTCGGAAACCCATTAAAACAAAGAAACCCATTCTTGGTGTGTTTGTAGGTTTACAGCTCAGTGTCAGTAAGTTCAGTTTTGTAGCCAAATATTTAGTGTTGTGATCATTTATTATGAAATGTATGGCTCCTTCACTGCTGTATAAGGTGCTTATAATATATGTAAGTAGTTTCAGTGGAATTTTGATTTAGCTCAGTATTTTACATGTAAATACAGGAGCAGATTTCAAACCAAATGAGTCAATCATCTTATGTTTACTAAGTTTTAGATGGCAAGTGAGTGTTGTCAATAGTTTTTCTTTGTTACTGATATAAATAAGTTCCAGTAACTTCTACAACTGTCATAGATGAATTCTCCATTTAAAGAATGAAAAGGCAAACAATAATTATTCATGACTACTGAGACTACTTTGGTGGCCTAGTGGTTAGAGCTTCCACCTCGGATGCTGGAGGTAGCAGGATGAACCCCGGCCGAATCATACCAAAGACTTATAACAGTGGCACTCAGCATAAGTAGGTGCTAGATATTATAAACTACCATACTGCAGACATTGTAGCGATATGACTGATTTTTTTTTTAAAGCTACGCTAAAAGCCCAACACAAACACACACACACACACACACATGACTGCTGAAAATTAAAGTAACTCGAATATGGAAAGTATCATTTTGTATTGATGCTTCACCTCTTGTATCGTTATGGGTATCGATATGGAAAAAATATGACTACTTCGATATTTTAATTAATTGTTTCACCCCTCGCTGCTATCTCACCTCTATGTCCACGTGGCTTCAAGTCTCATGCTTGGCCAATGTGGTTATATGAAAAAGCTTGCAAGTAACTTCTCATTGGTCAGGGGTTCTTACCAAGGTTTTCCAGGTTCTTCCTCCACCAGTTATACTGGCAGCCATATATAACCTATCTTGTACTGAGAAATGGCGTTACCCCCCCCCCCCCCAAACATATATATTTTAAACCTGTCAATATCAACCATGCATTGGAATAGGTACAACTGGCCTTTGCAACTGGTATCAAAATATGTTTTGAACAAATACAATGTCCTGAATAGCATTATTGTTATTGCTGTTATTATTACTTATTAAGATTGTTTTATGTGCACTGGTCACCCGAATCATAAAATGCGCATGTTTGTTTTTCTTTCCATAATTTATTTAACTGTATTCTGCTGACTTTATTTAATCCCATAAATTAAATTATCACTGACTTAAAATAATCACAGATCTTTTTTGTACACCATGTCAAAACACTAACGTCACTACTAATTGACAGCTGACATATGACAAACTAAAACAAAATGCGTGGAAGCAACTATTTACACTTCAAAACAATATCTGGATTAGCCAGTTGCGAAACTTGCAAAACAAAGGACAATCAGCTTATGTGAGAGACCTGTGATGAATATGGAATCAAAAGAAGCTATATATGGCAACTTTTGTGACCCATGCGATGAAACTTCTCCAGTCCTTACAAATAAATTTAAATATTGAATGACCTCTCACCCTAATGAAAAGGGGTGTAACTCGTACCTTTTCTTAAAGATGACATTTTTTGATCAGAGATGGCTTTAGTTCACAGGCAGATAGATGAAAATATCAAATTATAACTGTCACATCCTTCTGTTACTGTTGCGATAAGACTAGTGCTTTTCCCATCAATCAGCAAGTAAATTGCTTCAGCTCTCTCCTTTAAGGATAATTTTTTTCTCACTAATATTTACACCCTTGAGTTAGACTGAGTGTGATTTGAGTTCTGTGATTACAAGTGAGATATCAAATGCTTATACATCAATGCTGTATGTCTGTATGGAAACAGTATTTTCCTCATCAAACAAAATTTTAATTTGCATACTTAGGGCAGGCACTGTTCATACATTCCAGTGACTGCTGAAGACTGGAGAAACTACTATTGGTTAGGAAACATCTAGCTGCTGACCACAAAAGGCAGGTGACCATTACATACAGGACATTTATACCAGGAATTTGCAGGGTTGGGATTTGAATGGCCATTATGACCAGGTGACTGCTATGTACAGGCTACTGTTATAACAGGTTTGACTGTATAAACTCCCATGGTTTGCTAAAATCGGGCTTAAACAAAAAAGACGTCATGAGTATACATCATGAGGAAATTCAAATGGTTTTCTTCAACTGTAGTATACAAATTAAAATTAAATATATAAATAATGAAAAGTTTAATAACATGTTTATTTTGTTGCTATAAAAGATTAGTGTGAATGTACAGAAAGATTCAGTATTAAGTGAATTAAGAGCTGCAAATGTTATAAATATTTTCTTTGGTTTTTTTTTTTTTTTAAAACTCTTTGCTCAGGATGAAGCTAGTTTTCTTTAATAAACAAGGAATAGCAATGTCGGCATGAATTTGGAAGTCATGGATTCCATATGCCACTGCAGAATTTGTGTACTTTGCACTGAATGTGTATTACTGTTAGTACAGTTGAGACAGAAAAGCGGTCTACATGACTTTGAATGTCCTTCTGCCTTCTCTTGCATGTTAAGATAAACCCTGGATGTAAATGTAACCATTTTGAACATCTTATAGTTATACCCATTGTTATTATATCATAATGACCTGGACCACTCCTTGGATGCGGAAGGTTGCAGGTTCAAACCCTGGCTGAGTCATACCAAAGACTTGTAAAATGGGCCTAGTACCTGCCTCACTTTGCACTCAGTATTAAGAGGATAGTGTTAGGACTGGTCAGCTTGGTGTCAGGATAATGTGACTGTGTGGGACATGATGCTATAGGTCTGCAGTATGAAGCCCAAATGCTAGACATCACTATAAACTGCACTGCAGACATCATAGGGACATGACTAAAAGTGATAAAGCTATGTTACAAATCAAAATCAAACACACACACACACACACACACACAGACACACACATAATATCCTTATTGATGTCATAACGATTTGAGGTGTTTTCACTAACAGGATTTTAACTGAATGATTTTCAAAAATTTGTGAATGGATGGTACTCTCTATTACAAGTCAGGTTGCCTTGTTTCTCTGTTTCTTTTAGAGAGGGAAATAATACGAACATAATAGGTCGATATGGAAGTATGAAATCCCAAATTTGTAATTACAGTGGAAATGTATTTTGTTTTCCTCTGCTCAGTCATGATTGACTTAATTCAATAACCATGAATTGTTCAAAATTTGATGCATACAGATGCCAATAAACGAGATGATAGGAAGTAAATGTTTTGCTGAGATGAACAAACTTTTAATGAACTGTTATGAACCTAGGTAAATATTATGATCACCTGAAGAGGTGCACATCATCACATAACTTTGATCTCAAAGGTTTTATGTTTATGCCCTTTTTGTATTGCAGTTTAATGCAGTCTACAATACAATTTAGTTTGTTCCAACAGTTCTATAGTTTTTGATGAATCACCATAAAACTTGGTAAATATTATGGTTATCACCTAATGATGCTGATGTGAACAAATCGCTCTGCACCCTCAATATTTATAATAGTTATTGCCCTTTTCTTATAGCATAATGGAGTACATCATTTGAAGATCTACATATCAACAGATCACTGTGCTCTTGCCAGTTGTGTTCTTGAGTTATTGCCCATTTTGTCCTGCAGCAGAATGTATTGTACAACATAATCTTGTGAATGTTTTGCGTATTGGCTTTTATAGATTGCTGTGAAACTTGGTAAAAAAATGATTGACAAAAATTTGTGCTGCAAGATTCTTGCAGGAGTTATTACCCTTTTTGTACTTTACTCTGGACGAAATGGATGACACTAATATGTGAATGTAACTATTCCTGCAATTTTTACTTGATTACTGTGAAACTCCATACACGTTATAGTGGTCATAGATACGCGTCTTGACCAATCATTTTAAAGACACTATTTTTGAAAGACTTTTTTCATCTCATGGACTCCTTTTCATATTAATGGGAAAGGGTGGGGTATGGAAGAAGTTGGGGTTATGCAAGTAAATTGCACACTATTACCTTAGTTTACCAGATCTGTACAGGTAACAACTGTTTCAGTACTTACATCTATGTATGTTTGTATGTATGTATGTTTGTATTGGTCAGAATATTTGTATTTTGCAATGAAAGTCTTTTAAGTTAACCTTGACTTTTTTCGTTTCAATTGTAAGTAAACAATATTAAATTTATGCTTAGCTTTGTAAAAGTTTTGTTTGCTTACAGTTTCACAGCATGTGATTTATACAGAGTATGTTGTCTTTACTAATTGCATAATGTTCAGTGTGAATCATAACTGCATCAGATATTATTTTTAAATTGCCTTTCAAAGTTAGGGTTGTTTTGCATAAAAAAATCTTTTAAAATTAACATAGTTGCAGTATTGTTAAGTCTGACAAGACACAGAATTAGTAAGTCAGGGATTTTACATCAGTAAAAGTCCTGGTTAATACTTCTACACCATACTTTGACTAAAGATGACGCTTTAAATGTCATCAAAAAATTACTATACAACTAGGAGTTAATAGGAAAGAGTTTGTACAGTCTTGAAAAGTGCTTAAAATATGGTGACTATATTGAAAAATGCTTGAAAATATTAGGCAGTTCTCAACAAGTGCTTGGATCTGATGTCAGCTCCAAAAACTAACTGAAAAGAGCTTGAACGTATTATAATTTCAGCAGTTTCTTGAAATGTGCCTGAATCTGAATTTAGTTTTTCTTCAAAGGTAATTTATATCTCAGGCAAACTCACAAAATCCTCAAAAATGCTTGAAAATATTCACAATTCTAGAAAAGTGATTGAATCTAAGGTCAGCTATAAAATTTATTGGAAAAGTGCTTGAAAATATTCAGTTGTTCATGAAAAATAATTTGAATCTGGGGCCACTGCCAACAAGTACTGGAAAGCTCATGAAAATATTCATCAGATCTTGAAAAGTGCTTGAATCTCAGGTCAGCTCCAAAAAATAATGGAAAAGTGCTTGAAAATATTCAGCAGTAACTGTTCTTGAAAAGTGCTTGAAGCATGATGTCAGCTCCAAAAAGTGTGTACTATAATTAACAGTTTGTATGCAGTTACTTACAGTGTTTGAAGATAAAGTGATTGAATTTCCTGATCAAATATCTGTATGATTGTGAAAAGCTATAGATATTAAAGGAGTAATATTACTCTTGATGTCAAATTATTTGAGATTTTCTTTGAAACTTATTTTATTATTTTTATTTTTCATCTGCCAATGAGTTGCAGCATGCATCGAGGACAGCATGCTTTATACATATTAAGTCTTGTCTGTGTAGTTAAATGTATCTTTGATATTTAAGTATCTAAGGCAATTCTAATTGGTGTCAAGCTACGAACCTTGTTATGATCATAATCTTGAACTGTATTGTGATCTTTAAAAATTTTAACAATGCGTGTACTAGGGATAATATTTGTTTTTGTCTATATGTACAGGATCTAATTTTGTTACAGGTGTCACCAATAAAAGTTGTGAAAAAGAGGGACAGCATGTCGAACTGAAAGATTTGGAAAAGAAAAGTCGTTATAGCCACCAAGAGAGAAAAATGGAGGAATTTGAAAATAAAGAGGCCAAAGAGAAGACTGACTTGTATAAAGAGGAAAATAAAGGTACAGTGTGACCCCTGCAATAGCACGCTCCATTATACTTGAATTTGGATATAACACAAAGGTGGCATTACTCCAGAAATTTTACATACATGTTTATTTCTCGTACGAGAAAATAATTTCATTCTTAAAAGTACAAAAATAAATGTGTTGAAAGATTATAATCTTCAACAGTGAAATCATTACTGACTTGAAAAGGCCCTAATCTGTAGTATTTTGGTGTGCCGAACACGAATATAACCGTGAAAAATTTGTATTGGCTCTCGTTTTGAAGATATTCATATACCTCATTTTCTATGTTTCACTGTGTAAATTTCTCCAGTAGGACTGCAGCAACATCCGGAATAATGATGTAACATTGCATAATACCATCATGCTCACATCATCCACAGTTGATTGCATCATTTTCTGATGCAATGCAATACTAATGCCATGCGGCTGCTGAAGTAAGTTGACGTCAGCAGTGTACCATACATGTGTAGGCCTATTATACTAATGCCAGGCGGCTGCTGAAGCTGACGTAAGCAGTGTACTATATAAAGCCCAATCAGATAGGTTCAGCATTTAAAATATTTTAGACGTTGTGCGAGACAGTTCAAGCTACTGTTACATAAAACTTATTATTTTATCCATTTACGTACAATAAAGAACAGTAATGCCTCGAAAGTGTGTTAATACCGCGGACAATTTTTGCTATATTTGTGGGGAAGTGACATTTGCCAACCAGAAGAAAAGTATCAATTCTCAAGTGAAGAAGGCATATCATCTTTACTTCGGATGCAAGGTTGGTGACCAAGACAAGCCTTGGGCTCCGCATATATGCTGTGCTACATGTACAACACAGCTTTCACAGTGGTTGAATTGCAAAAGGTCATCAATGCCGTTTGCAGTCCCAATGGTGTGGAGAGAGCCAAGCAACCACCTAAATGACTGTTACTTCTGCTTGGTTCCTCCTCTTTCCGGCGGAATAACGAAGCGAAAGAAGTCGAGAATAGTCTACCCAAACATTCCGTCTGCATTGAGACCAGTTCCACATGGTGAGGGACTTCCTATTCCAGAACCTCCAGCAGAATATTCTCTTGATTCATCTGACGAAGACAAAGGTGAGTCGACCTGTTCTTCTCCTGGTCCATCAGCATGCAGTGATCCAGATTTTCACTGTGGTGCATCATCAACCCCACACAGAATAACACAGGAAGAACTAAATGACCTGATTCGTGATTTGGACTTATCAAAGAACAAGGCAGAATTGCTAGGATCAAGACTCCAACAATGGAATCTTCTAGAAGAAGATGTCACAATTACTGCATATCGAAAGCGCCACCAGCAATTGGAGCCTTTCTTCAGAAAGGAAAGTAATCTGATATTCTGTTCCGATATTGAGGGCCTCATGAATGCTTTAAAAATCACTCATGACCCACAAGAATGGAGACTATTTGTGGACTCTTCGAAACTGAGTCTCAAGGCTGTGCTTTTGCACAATGGAAACATTCTTCCATCTATTCCAGTAGCGTATGCTGTCCACATGAAAGAGACATACGATAACTTAAGGCAGCTACTGAATTCCATTGAGTATAACAAGTACAGCTGGCACCTCTGTGGTGATTTGAAGGTAGTTGCCCTTTTAATGGGACTGCAGCAAGGATATACAAAATACATGTGTTTCTTATGCGAGTGGGATAGCCGAGCAAGGGAAATGCACTACATGAGGAAGGAATGGACTCACAGGCAGAATGTAGCCATTGGAGAGAAGAATATCCAACACCCAGCTCTGGTTGAGGCTCAGAAAATCTTGCTACCACCCCTTCACATCAAACTAGGTTTGATGAAGAACTTTGTGAAAGCCATTGACTGGACTTTGCCAGCATTCCGATACCTGCATGAAAAATGCCCTCGACTCAGCGAAGCAAAGATTAAAGAGGGAGTTTTTGTGGGTCCTCAGATTCGAGAGCTTTTCAAAGATGACCGGTTCAACAACTTGCTGGAAGGTGACGCGAAACAAGCATGGAATGCTTTTCGCCTAGTTTCTACAAACTTCCTCGGAAATGTTAGGGCAGAAAACTATAAGGAACTAGTAGAAGACATGTTGATGAAGTATAAGAAACTTGGCTGCAATATGTCTCTAAAGATTCACTTCCTTCATTCCCATTTGGATTTCTTTCCTAGCAACTGTGGTATTGTTAGTGATGAACACGGCGAACATTTTCATCAAGATATCGCAACAATGGAACAAAGATACCAGGGAAAATGGTCCTCTACAATGCTGGCTGACTACTGCTGGACACTCCTCAGAGATGCTCCCGAACAGCTGTACAAGAGACAGGTGAAGAAATCTAAGATGTAGTCAATGACTTGATTTTTTATAGGTAGGCTATTACAGTTGACCTTTTACTATTGGAATGCATTTCGTTATGTAAACATTAATTTCTTGCAGATTACAAAAAAACTAGAGCCAATTTTGCAATTTGACTGTCATATTCGTGTTCAGCACATAAAAATTGATAAGAATTGACTAATTTTATTTCAGTAACATGACTTTTGTAAAAATTTGTTGTCCAGTGAATTATTAACCGTTTGGAGAAGAGATTGCACTTGCATTCAAATATAAGATCATTGTGGCATGGCTCCTGAAATTTCCTATATATGTATTTTTCTCGTACATGAAAAAATAGTTTGTTCTTCATAAAAGTAAGAAAGATAATGTGTAAAAGGTTTATCCAAGGATCATACTGGACTTTGCCAGTGGTGCAAATCATGATTTTTTCTTATTGGCAACAAAATATGCCCTCTGGTGATTTTTTGTGTGTGACATTGATGGCTGTTTAAACTTGTATATACAATATATACGATCTTGGGTTTAGAGTAGAGAAATTCAGGAACACCATCAAAGGAAGCCTCATACTTGATATAAAATGCACTGTAGTTTATCTATTGCTACATAAACAAGCTCTTTGTTCAAGGTGACAGCTATCTTAAGACTGTATTGTTTTATCATAATCTGCTTATGCTGGTCTAAGTATTGTATTCTTTGCTTTATTTTTTTGACATATCTCTAGCAGAGATCAATTGGACAGGGTACTATGTCAATTGGATCTTTTGGAAGAAATGGTTTTGGACTGGCATCTGCTTGCTAGTAATTAATATATTTATTTAAACTGATCTTTGTATGTGGATGGTAGGTAAAATTCCTCTTATTTCATATAGTACTGAATCCTTCAGAACACTCACATTTTCTGTAGTAATCCCTGTTAGAGCAGAACATTTGTGTATTCATCGCCTTTCGACCTTTTCTTTTAAATTTCTGAAATGTATTAAAGGCAGCATTGAACTCCACATCCAGAAATTGTTATAAAAAAAGTGGAGATCTACTTTTTGGTTTATGCAATAGTCATACTACCAGGACAAGTCACAATCGACCAGTCTTTGAAGGCAGGAACAGTAACTGCTACATTTGATCAAACGACAGCTAATTCCTTTTGTTTTTATAATGTACTCAGTAAAATAGTTTTGTAGAAACTTTAAAGAAAACTGATTACCTTTGAAGCAAACATCCTTCTGTATAAACACTAAGCAAATGAAAAAACAAAATTCTGTCTCATTCAATGTTGTACAGTTATTTGATGTTGCCTCCACAATAAGAAATGGGCATTTGTTTGATCCTCCAAAGCTGTCCTTTAGCAGTAACATCAATAACACATGCACACTTCATCAAGAAAGCCGACTACAATCTTCAGTATAAACAAAGAACCTTTTATCAAAGAAACTCAGCATCAAACTTAAATAAAAGCAATGGAATCTGATGGATTGTTACATTTTCCAAAGTGACTGGAACATGTTTCTTGTGCCATGAAAGTTTCATTTTTGCAAAATTGTTTATGCTTACAGTCGTTAGAAACCAGGATTGGCATAAAACACAAATTAAATTTCGAATCTTTTGAAACCATAGATATCAGGCTGTCAAGTTAATTGAAGATGGGACCTCTTGCACAGATGTGTTTAAACTGTTTAATTTGCTTACATGTTTTCATCTCCCTATGAATAGCTTCCAGACGTGCCAACTCTTATGATTTTGCTGTAAGTCTTCTGAAAATTACCCTTAAAATACGAACTGATGGCATACTAGCAAAAACTGCTAAAAAAATGATGGTTGCCAAAAAATCGGATAAGTGGTTCATCCATGTTTTATTTGGATCTAATCTTCATCTTAGAATTAGTGAAATTAGTCAGGGAACTAGACTGTAAAGGGTCTCTCATTGTAGACTACCTTAGGTTGGGGTGGGGTGCTTCCAGTATTATCTTTAATTATTACAGAAGACCCACCCTGGCTCGTTTTTGTTAGAAATTGAAACAGTGATAGAGATGCAAAGCTCTGAGCCCCCAGTCAGCAATGCAGACAGTTAAATTACTGAATACACAAAAGGTGAAATTCAAATAAACAATTTTAATGCCATTCAATTACAGATAATCCTTCCTCAAATGAAATTCAATATTCAAAACCCTATCACTCGTCTTTCACTCGACCAAGTGATGGCCTATTTCATCATCTGACTTAGTGTGATAGATTTTCCTCCTGTCCTGTGTTTCTACTCATCTCATGATCTGTAGTATTTCTTGTCTGGTACCCAGTACACCTTCAGTCCAACAACCACGTCCTTCACCCTTCACTTCCTCCACTTCCGTTCTCTCCTTTTCTTGTCTCCCAGAGACTCGGGACCAACTGTACCAGGGTATTTCCCTTCTCTGTCTCCTATAGTTCCTCTGGACCCTAAAAGCTTCCTGTCCGAACACACACAAGGACATTTGTATATTACTCTAGCTATCTAGCCTCACACTAAACAACAATCTATCATCAGATAAGCCATTACCTTCTTTGGTCAGGCATTCGTGCACATCAAAATACCCATACTTTCTGGTATGGTATACACGGTATCAACTGCTTATCATGCATATATCAATAGATTTCATCACATCGATATATATAGATTCTCAATCTTATTATACAGAACAATATCATGTAATCAGATGCATTTCTGTACATTACACTTCTACAAAGTGTACACATATATCCACATATCCCTGCACTGATATATCCTTACACATTATACTCCTACAAAGTATACACAAATAGTCAAATACTCATAGTAACTAATGTTGCTCACTGCAACCATTATACAAAGTTATAATTCAATTCAACATTTGTAAATCTAGAATATCACATGAATAAATGCACGAGGTTACTACGAATTAACCAAATAGCGAATTACAATATTAATTCTTTACATAAACATTGCTCATATCTCAAAATATGCATGTAAAACACTACAAATGAATCAAACCCTACAAATGGTAATTCTGCGTACTAACGATTCTAGTAATGAAGTATACATACTGCACATAATTAAAGTACAAATACCTTGCCATAATAGATTGTGACAATCGAGCAAATAAGTCACTGACCTTTCCAAAGCTCCTTTGTAATTCCCAGAATAACATGTTTCCCGCCAATTTCAAATGACGTCGGAGTAGCTTAGAACTTCCTTATGTAATTCCCGCAAGATGGTTTAGCGACTACTGACATTTAATTTCAAAACACTAGATTTAAACCAGTGTATCCTCCAGGGGTGTAAAACTGAGGGTAAAAAAAAACCCTTGGTGTTAGAACTGGGGGTCAAATAAAAAACGTGGGGGTCAAAAATATACTGACAAATTTTCATCCAACTCGTACTTTTTGAGCTTGAAATAGGATATTGCAACTTGCACAACATACTCTCTCTCTAAACATACCTTTAAACCAACATGCACAATTAAATTTAACAAACAAATGCATTGTCCATTCAAAGAATAATTTTATTAGTTCATTTTTCTTTTAAAATCGTACTTTTAACAGTCTCCAGCAGTATTATAGACCAACATATTACATACAAGCCAATACAAAAAGGCTAATAAATCTTTTTAACCGAATGTCATAAAATGTGTACTATCATCGGTTTCATTGTACTTCATCCTAGAACAAATTTATCCAAAAATCAAGGATGCTAATGATTAATCTTGTTTCTAATAAGTTACACTTGAACTTTAAGGTCTTTCTTTTATTGCAGCAAAGTTAAAAACCAACAAAATCTGCAATGACCCCCTGACTGTGTAATCCAAATAAACGCATTTGTCTCGGCAAGTTTACTGATTTCTTTGTTGTGAAAGAATGTCTTAGGTTATAATGTGTTCTCTGTATATATTGTGGCGAACGAGGGCAGATTTGTTAAAATTCTTAAACCCTGTCACAAAAGGATTATTCAGTTATGCAGTCTTCGCAATCACGCTATCATAAGTCACACCGGTAATCCTAATGGATGTGCCGTATTCCAGTCAAGGGAATTATTTTCTCCATTTTTCATTAAAGTTAGATCACAGTTACTCTTTTGTGTTCTGCTTTTTTCACTTTCTTCACTAATGATTTTTAGTGCACGATGTTTTAATCTGGAGATCACTTTCTAGTGCAACAAGTATTGAGGTTAAACATCAAGATGACATCTTGCTGAGCTCAATGGAAGTCACGTGGGAGCTCACGAGATTAGGGGAAGCTACTCCGTCATAACATTGCCTATGCTAGTCTGGTTCCTTATTTCATATGTTCCCTGTGTTCCACTCCGCTATACGAATAGAGGAGCCCAACACATGGAGTAAACAAAGCGGGGAACCAGTCAATGCCTATGCTCGAAGTATACACGATGCCACCCTTTGTCCAACGCATTGGATATTAAATAAGTCCTGATTGCATTATGCAAATCCCTTGCATTAAAAAAACGTACGGCAACAGAATGTGTGCGTCAGTTTTCTCAAGCATGCATCCCTGACGCACAAATGTGCGTAAAGGGAAACACTGATTTAAACTTGCGATTCCAATGGTGGTCACACCTTGCTCAATCCCGAGTTGATGTCGATTCACCCATGGTCTACATAATTAGTGGACATTGCCCCCTCCCCGACAGTCTGTCAAGAGTGGATTGACGACCCTCACTTGATGTTCTTTTGAGTCCAAACCGGCAATTCCTGCCACTTACCTGTGAATCACATGCCACCGAATAAGGCGCCAGTAACAAGTTCCTATGGCCATGTTATACACAACTGGCTTCCCCTCCTTCTTTTTGATGTCGGCTTACCTCGCAACATTTATGAAGCGAATAATTAGCCTCAGGGTCTAGCATATACATGTTGCAATCTGGCTATTGTTCTGTACTTACAACGTGATGCAGACTAACTTTACAGCAGCAAACCAGCTGCTTTAAACTGCACCTATTTGTTCATGAGAAGCGTCTGCATGATCAAACTGTTGATTATAGAATTTTTAAAAATGGTGTCCAGAAAGTAATGCATGTTTAAGATGAAAGGGAAAATAAGCTTTTAGAAAAGTGTTAATAATCAACACAGAAGAATAAAAAGGAGTATTAAGATTCTTGTGAATAAAAGCTGGAAAGGACACAGTTACATTTATTCAACACCACATGCCAATTTGAGTATGTCTCGTGATGGGAGATATGATTGCCATCGTGATGTGAAATGGAAAAGAATTTCCAAGAATTATGTAAGGTTGAGAGATAGCAACAAGCCATTGAGTTGCATAGGGTTTGGGACTAGAGTTTGTGCAACTGTACTAGTGGTAAATAAAGTCTACGCATACTTTAGAAACTTTTCAGTTGAGCATAATGTTTATTGTCAATGCGTCATACTTTTAATTACGTTTTCCAGCTTTACAATAGCAGTTATTGATATTTTGTTACATCTTACTGAAAACTGGTCAATCTTACTGAAAAAAACTCAACTGCCTTACTGAGATGGACTTGTCGGGGTTGGCAGGTCTGAGCTTTATAGCCTTGGCAAGACAATAGCTGTCTCCAGCTGACCAAAATCTAGGCAAATTTAAGTACTTGTACATTTTAACATGTTAACAACTATAGCTGTGTGTTACTGGCGAAAATATTGTAGTGAATTGTTTAGTGACAACTGGTTATAAATCAAATGAGGACTACCAATGTTTTTTGTGTTTTTTAATGGGGTATTACTCGTACATGAATTTTATAATGTGATCTGTATATGAATTCATGGATTTATTGTATACAGGACAGCTCACTTGTATTTTTGGAATCCCACACATCATGGTGGGGGACTTAATCTCTCTGCTTTCACTTTAAGACAGAACAATAAAATACTAAACAGATCAACATGACTAGGATGTCAGATTGTGAAATGATCGAAAGTTAGACCCATTGTACTTGGAAATAAAGTCAAGTAGATGAAATTGAAATCAAAAGTAAAAAAAAAAATATTTTTTACCTGCATCAATCTGATGAGTTAAATAATAACTTTTTTACTTGTATCAATCTGATGAGTTAACTTTTTTCTCACTTGTATCAATCTGACTTGTATCAATCTGATGAGTTAGATAGTATTTCCTTTAGTCGATCAGATTTAATGCTGGAGTACGCATAATTTAGAATTTGATCTTTATCACACATGATCATAGAAATACGTTCTCGTTGTAGTTTATCCAGCTGCGATTGTGTCAATAAAAAATCCTCGTTACCGTATACATCAATAACCAAATCAATTGGGCCAACTAGATAATGTGTAAACACTTTTTTGATGTAGTTTTCAAGTACTTGCTTGTCGTGTATGAAGACCTTCACATGTTGGTACATTATATAATTACTCGTAAGGTCTAATTGAAAATCTTATGATGAGATCCTTGAAAACATAGATTTTTAGGATCGAAAATCTTTACGATTTCACAAGTAAATTAATATTTAACGTTTCATTCCTCAAATCCAGAAGGTGGCCGGACTGGTCAGTTAGTTTGAAATTTATTCTTGATAACAGCGGATTATGACACCGCAGATAGACTGGATTGATCGGCTCTTGTACAATCAGAAATCCAGGTGGATCTTTCGGGGTGAATGAATAAAGAACAAATCCTTGCTGGGCTTGATTCAATACTGTCGTGTTTGTGCTGTAGCTGCCATCAATGACATCACACACAAGATTGACCACGACCACAGGGGTTATATTTATGATTTCCGGGGATACATGTCTTCCTGTTCTTTCCGAGCCATTATTGTGCCGAAGAATAGTTGTTGGTAGTGTTATCTTTCTCCACGCAGTGAGTATTTTAGGAAAGTTTTCATAGATTAGATCATTGAGAGTTTTCTTTATTTGTTCGGTTGCAAGTCCTGGTATTACAAATGTCGGTAATTGTTGTTCGGTTATTTTTAAATAATAAAGAAATGCATTATACAAGGGTTCTCTGCGTCCTTAGCGTTCATAATACTTGTCATTAATTACCGAGTTACGAATTTCTCAATTAATATGCTCTCTATCGTTGATAATTTGATTTATATGCTGAATTGTTTCGACAATTTGTTGCTTTAGGTCATCAGAATAATACTGTGCAATACTTGTAAATAAATTCCTTAATTTATCAAATGCGCGTGTAAGTTCAGGAGTAATTACAGTGGAAAGAAAATCAAAATATTCTTCTTGGACAGCCAGACTAGTTGGTGTCGTAAACTCAAATAATTTATAATAAAAATCTTAATGAAATACCATAATCAGTCAAAAAATGATCATTGGAAAGTGTTTTTCTGTACTCTGGTTCCATTATAAATTTTTTCACGTCCGTTTAAGTTCTGGTGATGACGGTGGTGTCGGTGGTGGAATCTCAGGCCATCCCAATACTGTTCTGATCGAAGATTGATATATATCAACGGTGTAGTCGGGGGTGCTTATCTCAGTTGCAGAAGACAGCGTTGGTTCATTGACTGTTATTTCTATCTTGGATTCTTTTCCTGTGATATTTTTTATTCGACGTTGTAATTCCTCATTGATTTCTTCGATTTGATAAGACCTGGTTGGTATTCGAACAACTTTCCAGTCGGGTGTACCATCTGGTCGGTTTTTATGTGCAAACACAAACGAATTATTTGCTGGTAATCCACCAAATGATTTTGATCTGATATTTGGCCAGCTGTTGTATACTCGTAATTGTACTAGTGCAATCTCTGTTACCAAAATCGCAGTTGGAAAATTAATACTGAATTCAGGTTTTGTGTCGAGCTTACTGTTATCATCGAAGTTCTCTTGGGGCTTGTATTTTCGGCTATCTGTTGAAGTAACTCCGATGGCATTGCCATTGTTATTCATTTTCGTTGTTTTCAAATGGTGGACTTGTTTGTAGTCTTCATATATCTTTGCCATGCTCGTGAATTCAGAATCTGATATTGTTTTGTCGCTGAGGCTTGATGATATCAACGACGACAATTTTGAATATGCTGCTGTTGCTGTGTTTAGCCGCGTGACATAATCGTGCAGTTTTGTGCTAGTACACGTTGATATTTTTTTTGCGATTATATTAAAAACACCAGCCGCGGCCGCTGATGATGAAACGCATATTGTTACTGCATTAGTGCTGATAATATTACTCCAGTGGATGCAACTAACGCGGATACCGAGTATACTATAGCATCCAGGACGATTACACGCTGCTTGTATTTTTTTAATTTTTGTTGTGTATATGTCAATGATGGTTTTAAACTCAGACTGCCATTTGCGTACTTGATCGTATCTATATTGTTGCGCATCTAATGTTGTTGTTGATGCTGTCATTGACTTTGTCAATACCATTTATTAATTTACGCAGCGACCAATTGAGGTCTTTCATCTACAAATTCCAAACACCACCTGTAAGATGTTGCGGTTAATTTCTTATCGGCTGCTTCCAGTATAAATGTTTCTTCAGTCCCGCTTTTTAATATTATAGTCACAACCCCGGAAAACTTGTCGGTGGAATGTCACCAGGGATATGTTGTGAAAATCTCAAAGTTTGCAGCACTGAACATAGACAGCCTGTACACTCCAGTGACTGTTGTGGTATATTTGATAGTATTATTTTGTTTTGACCATGTTGCAAATCCAGAGGATATCATGTATACAATGTTAGTAATGTGCCCGGGAGTAACTCCAGGTGGGATTTTAATCAAACTGGTTTTATTAACGATCTCAGGAATCCCATTTACGATATCTTGCTGTGTTTGTTTGATCGTTTCAATAATGGTTTTGATATCAGAAAGTTTTGCGTCAACGGTGAGCGGAGTGCCGAAGAATTTATCTATGGCTTCATCGATTTTTTGTAAATTTCTGCGAAATCTTGCAAACGCGTTTACGTGAACGTCATATTTGGCCCGCAGCATGGATAATTTACTGTCAACATATAGTTTGTTTGCAGCGTCGTTGTCGAATTTTGGAGTTGTTACAGCTACTATTTTGTTTCCATTAATGTTGAGTTCACCTGTCATTGTGTCACCGGTTTTTTTTAAGTGATTAGCAACTTTCTGTATGATTTCATCTCTGATGGTTGAAATTGATATACTTGAGTCTCTGATTTTTCTGCTGTCAGTAAACACAGGGATGTTGTCCGGGGTAGCTCCAAGAACCCTGCAAACTATGTCATTCCATTTGATACTGCTGGTTTTTAGCTTGCCATGTTGGTCCTGAAAAATAACAATCTATCCCGGACAACGATAATAGATTGTCGATTTCATCTTTAGCGTATTTTGATAAATCTACATCGCCACGTTTTTTTATCTTTGTTGTGAGAGATCTTCCGTAAATATTAACCATTATTCTTTAGTGATTGTTTAAAATGTTAAATCGGCCCGCGGTATACTCGTGCACGACTTTGTGAGGTGGTTTGGTTGATTTTGATAATGCTGCAAGCACATTAATTACTTCACAACCACATATTGGTGGATCGGTTAGTGTTTGTGTTGGTAGCATTGAATACTAAACTGGAATGGGAGTAAATTCAACTGGCGGTGCTAACCCGTACGAATCGAAATAGATAATTCCACGTGGATCGATCGCGTAAGCAACCCAGTGAGCTCCTGGACCATCGCTGTTATCGAGATTAATAATTCCAGTTTCTGGATTATTCAGTTGTTGTGGTAGGTAATTGATCATGCATAAAAACACCTCTGAAATTTTTTATATTTAATTGTTTAGCAGCATCGAGCAAATCAAAATTTGACATCGGCACAAGACGCTGGTTTTTAAAACTGTTTTGGGTACTACGAGGGTGGAGTTCCTGGAAGCCTTAGACCTGCTCCTTTTTTTTGTATCCAGATCCATAAACAGATCCACCAGTTGCTTTCTTTAATGCCATTCCAGCAGCGGTTCCAACAGCACCTAACGCAGCTGCCTTTGCGACAGCTGGGGCATCAGCAGCTATTATCGCTAGCAACGTGGCGAGGAGTGGAAATATACCACCCGTTTTAACTATGTCCTTGATGGCCTTTGGAGCAAAACTAAATTGAGCTCCAGTTTTTGCTTTCTTCACTTCATTGAGGTGATTTAGTTGAGTTTTAGTCAACGATAACTTGTTTGGATGGCCGCTAGTGATTTGATCCTGCGTTAGCGTTATCGTTGTCCCACATACCTTTGCGTTTATTGATTGTAATTTTTTTACCTGACCAGGAGTCAGAGTGACATTAACGTGATTGTATGACATTTTTATAATAAACGCGATTGATCTAATTGTCTACATGTTTTCCACTGGCGCATCAACGACTCTCATTCGACCACTAGCACCTTCAAGTACCATTGCCTTGTCGCTAAGTATGACCACGATTGCTCTGTAAGAACCATAAACAATTAGCGGACAATCTGAAATTCTAGGTGATGCACCGACACGAGCTCGGAAGTGTATATCAGCAACAGATTGTTTGGATAAATATAGATGCTCCAGCGGAAAGTAATAAATTGGGTACAGATTTGTGAAATCAAGCTGCGTTATTTGCGTCCAGTATCTATTTTTACATTACGCCAGAAACGTCAGCCAGTGATTATATGCACGTGCCACATGATTATGTGTAAAACTTAATGATATATCTTCAGATGGTTCTTATTGTCCGTTTATTCTTAACGAAACCTCGGTAACATCAAGATTGTCAAATATCATATGAGAATGTTCCTGGTTATTCACCTGACGATTGTCTTGCAGCACAATAAAAATATGTCGTGGCGCAGAAACGCCTTGTTGTGATGCTATATGCCAAGTAAATGTATCTTTGATGGAACTTTGGATGATGTCTTTGGTTACTGTTAACCACGATAGCAATGATTTACCACCTTGATTCATAAAAGAGAGTAATCGCGGTTCTTCTGTGACCGATGGAGTTAAGGAGTTAATACTGGCATCCACAGTGAGAGTTTTGTTATATTTACCATACCAGCATGGCCAGCTCTTCGCCAAATCGCATCATTATCATTGGTTTTTCTTACGAGCACAACTGTGTATTTAGCTCCAAAGATGACCTTTCTAACATCTCTGCAAATTCCGAAGATGTGAGAAAGTGGAATTGCGCACGAAAAACTTTTTCGTTCTCCTGACAACATTGGTCGGCGTGTTGCGAATCCTAAGTTGTAAGTCGCGCTAATATCTTTTATATTATCAAAAGCAGCACCTGGTCTAGCTTCATGTTCAAAATCAACTGGTTGTGGATTGTCTGCAGTCCCTACTGGTGTTCGCAACTTAATATATTGAATATGATCGGTGTTGTCGGAAGCATCTTTAACAAACATCATCGATGGCCCAGATGATCTTGCGTGATCATCAGAATATCTTGCTAGACCAATTATTGTTGTAGCAACATCAACGTCATTTTGAATCAATTCGATATTTTTTCTATCAATCATATATGTGGCGCTACTTAACAGTGCCATAATCCCATTATTGACTAAACCAACTCAGTCATTGACGCCGTAGTTAGTACCATCCGCCTTTACAAGTTTGCCTTCTACTTGCAATTGCATCAGGAGCTTTTTCACCAACAACATTAATAGCTTTCATTGATAATTGTTTTGCAAGAGGGCCTACTTTTGGTGCTAACCCCGCAATTAACCCCTGAACAACATCACCGAGTCCATCTCCGTAAGTTGCTCTATAAATTGGTAATCGTGAGTTTACTGCTCTGACCTGCATGGGCGTATAGTGTCTATTGTATATGACCATGTTATACTATTTGTTATTGTTTATCTAATCGCTGTAATCATTGAGTTCATCAATGAGCTCTCGGTATATACTAGTGTCCATGACGCCGCCTTGAAATAATTGTTGGCAGATATCAGCTGCTTCATTAATTATTTCCAGAGAGTTATTTCCAGCTCGTTTTCCTCTTATGAGAACTTCTAACCGTGAAACGTTGTTGAAAATGTTATCAGGACAAACAAAATTATCTCCCAAACCACTGCCAGAAGTAACACCAAATTTTGGTTGTTCTTCTTGACTTTGAGCTTCGAGATCAAAATCATAAAACTCATCTTCTAGAGATCGTGATAGTTTATGGGTTTCTACATCTTGTTTAAATTTTAGAAACTGGAATCCATTTTATTAACCAGTGAATTTTTGGAGGCAAAATATAATGCAGGAATCCAATCTCCAGGCGCTATTTTGTCAAGATATTCAGAGGTTAGATAGTTTTGTCTAAAATCATAACCATGTGCAACAGTATCGAGTAATTTATCCCGGTCAGTAAGAAAACCAAGAGCCTCATCGGTAAAATTTTTTACAGGAGGGGTTCTCGGTTCCTTGGATTGAGGTTTGGGTTGAGGTTTTTGTCATTCTATTTGCTGCAGAGGCAGGGGAAAGTGAGAGGAAGGGGTCTTCCTGCCGTTTTTTCTTGCTTTGTTGTTTTTCTTCTTGTCGTTGCTGTTGTTTTTCCTGCGCTTTTTCTCTCCGCTGTTCTTGTTGCTGTTTTCGTTCTTGTTCTATTTGTTCTCGTTTTTATTGTTTTTGTTCTTTCTGTTTCTGCATTATTTCATCATATTTGTCTATTCCTGATAAATATGTCCTATAAAATTGTTCTCATTTGTTTATTCGACCTATATTTCAGTTTATTTTATACACCCAATCAATCCATTCATCACGACCTGTAGTTTTAACATAGTGGGTTTTTGAATCATAACTAGCAGCAGCAAATGCACCAAACTCGACTATTTCATTGTATTTTAATGGTTGATTTTTTTTATTGCTGCTATACCTCCTTCAGTAAATTTCTCACTAAAATCGATTCCCTTTTCTTCCTTTTTTGGTTCTTCACCAACAGCACCTTCAAGTTGAGGTTGCGCGGCAGCTATTTTTCCAACAGTTTCTTTTAGTACTTGAATAAGACTTTCTTCCTTTTCGTCCGGTTCCTTTTTAGGCCCCCTAATTGCAGTTAAAACATCTCCAGTAACCGCAGTGATGGGTTTAAATAACTGTTCGTTTCCGCTGCATATTCAACTTGTGCTTCCTGCCGGATTGAACGTTTTTTTTAAAACTCATCTTTTACAGGAATATATTTTTTGATTGCTTCTAGTCGCTCTCTGGCTAGTCTAGCTGTGTAAGATTCCGGATTCACCATATTATTATACAACGATTTTTAATTGACAGCAGCAGGGAGGACAAGCCTCCAAATTGTCACCGACACAATCGCAATTTTCCTTTGAGGTTACAACAAGAGGTTTGACTTGTTTGACAGTGTGTTTTAGATTAGTAATCGCAGAGGCAAAACACAACTTTGAATAACTTATATCATATTTAGAGTCTAGAAATTAATCGTCAGACAGAATACAATTATAACCTGGACGAAGCGTTTACGATTTGACGACCCTCCATTTTCAAGGTATTTTATTTTGGTCATGGTGTGTCCAGGTCAAGTTGCACGCAAACTAATCAAGTTATGTTGCACCCACTGATTAAGTTATGTCGCACCCAAATGATAAATCCATGTGCCTTCTTATCACATCGCTGCTAAATTTCAGTATGTAGTTAACGATGTTACTGGGCCGAAATTGCCTTACAGCCTAATATAACGTCACTCAGCAAAGATTTGTTCTTTTAGCAAATTATGGATAACAAATGACATTGATATATTCCATCATACTCTTCATAACGGCCTTTCATCCAGACAACTCCTTATCATAAAGATCGTGTAGTATGTCACCCATTTTTACTCAACTCACATAATGCTATTTTTTCCCCAGTGACACTATTGCACACAAGGGCCAAAATTATAATATATTTCAAAGCAACATAACACATAGAAAACTGAAGTTTATAGGAAAAATGACATTAAAAAACTAATTTTGAATTTCTGAAGTTTTTCCTGTAATCTTCATTTTGGAACAAATTTTGTCGTAGAAGCTAAAATTAATTGGGGAAAATAATGTTTATATTATGATAAATATGTTCACTTGTGATTAAAACATTAGGTTTAGTGTTTGATTGTTTTCTACTACTTAATTGGCATTTTGAACGAACAGAACCTCAATCTTTGAATGTACCAGGTTTTAAAAAAAAATAAAACAACTTTAAAACTGGTTTGCATCCTTCATAACTTATGTCTCTAAAAGTTCAAATAATCAGAGGCAGAAGACATAATGTATGTTACAAGAGGTTTTATTTTCATTGATTATAATTCCTACCATTATCAAACCAATTTGTAAAAAATAAATTGGTTAAAATAAGTTATATATCGAGATTCTGTAAAAGGCTGATTGAAAATTTACTGTGAAAGTGAAATTGCTCATTAATATTACATAGAACAGGGGTCGCCAACCTACGGCATGCGTGCCAGACCTGGCACGCAGAGCGGTTTTCAATGGAACGCGGAAGACCCCCCAAAAAGGTAATAAGTGGAAAAAAAGATTTTTTTTCAATGCAAGTCAAAACAACGTACATCAGCATAATGGCTGCTGTGTGCACTGGACGGCGCCTTATCATTTTCTTAATATTTCTTGCATTAGCTAGGTGTCGCCACATGTCCACTTTCACTGGCCAGCAGCAGCCTATATTAGTGTGGCGCTGAAGGCGCTACACCAGTCACTGCATGCTGCCGCTACTGAGGGACGCGGCCAATGTGTTAAACATTTATAGTTTTATTGCTATTTCTTATGTTCTTGTATTAAATACAGTACCCCTAAAATGACCGAAAAAAAGCAAAAACTTGATCAATGCCCATTTCAAGAGAATTGGACAAAAGAATATGGATTTATACAACAAAAGGATCGTGCTGTTTGTGCTTTCTGTTGTGAAAGTGTTGTGTGTCGTACGTCTAGTGTACAAAGACACTATGAAACCAAACATCAATCCAAGTTTAAAACCTCTGAAGAGAAAAGTTTAGCCATCAAAAGGACTATTTCTGGTTTCAAGAAACAAACTGGTATTTTGAGTCAAGCAGTTGGAATGAAGAATAAAGCTACTGAATGTAGTTACAAAATTGCTCAGTGTGTGGCTTCGAAAGGCAAACCTTTTACAGATGAAGAGTACATCAAAGAAACTTTTTGAGCAGTGCTGAAATTCTATTCAGTGATTTACCAAATAAAGAAACTATACTGTCTCGGATTCGAGAAATACCAGCTTCTGCAAGATCAATTGAGAGGCGCATAACTGATTTGGCTGAAAATTTAACAGTTAAACAAACGACTGTATTAAATCAAGCTATTGTATTTAGTGTCGCTCTAGATGAAAGCGTTGACTTGAATGACTTGTCATGCCTAGCTGTAGTCGCACGATATTGTGAAAATAATCATATTTATGAAGAGTTGTGTTGCTTGTTAGCTCCTAATGATACAACCAAAGCAGAGGACATTCTGACTGCATTCGTAAGCTATTTAAAAAATCAGAACATTGAGTTGAATAAATTATTCTTTGTAACAACTGATGGTGCTGTTGCAATGGTTGGCAAAAAGAAAGGATTTGCCACACTTCTTGAGAATCACGTTGGACGTTGACTATAAAACTTCCATTGCATTATACACCAGGAGAGTTTGTGTGCAAAGATATCATCATTGGACTTGTACTCTGTGATGGCAACTGTTGCTAAGATAGTCAACTTTATAGTTTCCCGCTCTTCATTGATTCACAGGCAATTCAAGTCTCTTCTACAAGAAATTGAGAGTGAATATGCAGATTTCCTGTTGTACAGCAATGTTCACTGGCTTAGTCGAGGTAAGGTCTTGAATAGATTCGTTTCTTGTCTGGAAGCAATTAAGATGTTTCTTGATGAAAAAGAACATTTTCCGGAATTGAATGATGAGGACTGGCTGTTGAAGCTGATGTTTCTGACAGACATAACGCCACATTTAAATGAGTTGAACCTGCATTTACAAGGAGAGGGTCAAACAGTACTTAAAGTTGTTGGCTACTGGAAAGGATTTGCGTTGAAACTGGACATATTTTGCAGTGATATCAACACCAAAACATTCATGTACTTCCCAAATGTGAAGGCTCATTCAGATCTATTTACAGTGAATATAGATGAGCTTCAGAAGTACATTGAAGCACTCAAAGTGGAGTTTGCTAAACGAAGTCAAGACTTTCAAATTCATGGACCCATATTTTCTTACCTCATCAAGCCTGACGATGGATATTGACGATTTTTAAATGCAGAATTATGGACATCAAAATTTGCCGAATTGCAGAAATCTCTGGAAGGAAACTGCTTAGAAAAGTAAGCTGCTTTTCTCAACTGCTGGACAACCTTCCCTGAGGCATTCATCTGTTTGAAGAAAGTTGAATTTGCTCTACTTTCAGCTTTTGGTTCAACTTATACTTGTGAACAGATTTTCTCTCACATGAAAGCTGTTTTAAGTCCACAAAGAAGTCGCCTAACACCTGAACACTCAGAAGCCTAAGCTGAAAGTGACCAAATATGTACCTGATATTGAATAATTAACCAAGAGCATGCAAGGACAAGGCTCACATTAATTGAGATACAGATAAATTACATTCAATTGAAGTTTTTATGTTCAATTTCTTTAATTAAACATTAATATAATAAATTCAAGATCAAATTTATTTGTTTTAATAGTAGTTTCATTTGTACGAGTACTTATATAATATATAAAAATACGGTAGAGCAGGTAGACTTATAGGAATATAGGTTGTTGACACGCTGACTGAATTTGAAATCCTACTTTGGCACACTGTTATCAAAAGGTTGCCGACCCCTGACATAGAAAATAACACAAATTAAAGAAAAAGAAGAAATAATATATAGGATGCTGATTTACAATGCTGTCGGGCATTTCTATGCACTTAAAGTTTCCGTCTCCAATATTGAAGCAAAACACATACCGATTGACCAAAACAAAATGCAGCAATGCTTGCCATTTGAAAAGAGGCAATTGTCACCATAATATTTTGTTCAAAATAATATTAATTTTGGACACAAGGGATACCGACCCCATGTTTTCCTGACTTGCGATATGCCAGCATATTCAGCGCACAGCTTTGAAAAGATGTAATGTTTATTCATTGGGCTCTAGAAATGAAATACATTACTTTGGACAGTTTCTGTCAGCAGTTCAGTCGAGGAATTAGGTCAGGTTTAAATCTAGTTTTACAAAATTCAAAGTAACAATGCTAATAAATGACAAGAGATATTAAGCAAACTAAACCGATCTGGTTGTTGTTGTAGGGTTTAATGCCATTTTTCAGCACAATATAGGCTATACATGGCGGCCAGTAATAAGGGTGGTGGAAGAACCCGGGAAAACCCTAGAAAGAACCACTGACCCATGAGAAGCTACTGGCAAGCTTTCTCACATACCCACATTGGCCTATCCTGAGACTCGAACCCATGCAGACAGAGGTGAGATGACAGTGATCCATAACAGTGAGCGTTTTAGACCACTCGGCCACTCGGGGCCCCTAAAGTAATCTGGTAAAAAGTTAGTAAAGTTCAACATTTAAAATATAAAAAGCTATTATGTGGAAGAGAAACAACAATTAATTATTATGTAATGTGTTTACAATGTCTTGTTGATGGGGAAAAATTACTAAAGAATTTAGAAACATATTATACGCCAGGGTATTTCTTAAGAATTTATGTTCTAGTGGCAAGCTGACATGTTGGGTAGCAGATGATTTTGTACATGTGGGACAACTTCTTGCAAAATTAGAAACTTGGATTAAAATGCAGTATTATTTTAAAGAATACATTTCCATCTTTTATATAATGGATTTATTTGTATGATTCTAAAATATACATAGTAAATCGGATTTTTTTGGTTTAACTTACCAGTTCAAGAAGGTCATGGAGTGGGTCTTCATGTTGACATTTAGAAATCACATTTTCATATGCATTTTGAGTCGAAATGCAGAATATTTTTGTACACTTTATGAATATCACTTTCCTTAATTAAAGTATGATCATTCTTTCTTGATGCAAAATGGATTTTTGAACAAAAATAACACTTGATGCAGTGTTTACAGAAATGACGTATTGTTGCGCAGAATTACCTGACAACCAGAATTAGCAGACATGGTGGTAGTTAAACAAATTTTATTACCAAAAGAAACACTTCAGGTTATCAGTAATGACAGATCCATAGAAAACTTTATAACATTGTACATTGTTCTAAATGGTGTTACTGATGCAGTCATCAGCTGTAGGACACGTAGCCAGTGCATGTTGAGTAGCAGACTGGATGCCTATTATGGCATGAAGTTGATTTGTTCTGTCAGAATGGATGATAAGGATTTTTATGAGGACTCGGTGATTAGATAAACAGTTGGGGGCCAGTCCATGAATTAGTGGTTTTCCCAAGTGAAGCAATTTTAGGAATTCAGTTTTACTTATTCAAGAATATTGTTTTCAATAGACAGCTATAACATAAGCCAAAAATATCTTCCAGTGCATCAGTAAGTATAGTCAAGTGGAAAATATATTGATCTGTGTTACAAAAGATCTAAAATCGAATCCTACTCTATGCAATTTTTTTCCATTCAATTTTAGGGTTTGCTTGGTTATCTTGTGTGATGAAGTATATGGTTGGGGTGGGGTGCTCCCAATATTTTATTTAAACTATTATAGAAGTACCACCCAGGCTCTATTTTGTTGGAAGTTAAATTTAATGAAAGATAGATGTAAAGCTCTGAGCCCCTAGTCAGCAATTCCGACTGTTAGATGGATATATAAAAAAAGGTTGAAATTCAGTGAATAACAATTTAATAATAATTCAGTAATTGAATGACTCAATTTTCCAATTACACACCTTCCGCTCAAGCCTTTAATAAGCCTCTTGCGTCACTTGATTAGCAGTGTGAGATTGATTTCCACCTATCCTTGTATTTTCCACTCCTCTTTTGTATCCTTTCTCTCTCCTATTTTTCCCAAATCCTTCTCTTCCTCCCCGACCTTTCTCCAAATTCCTTCTCCTCGACTTTCTCTAGACTGCTTCTCCTCCTCCACTTTCTCCCCCACAGGACAGCACTCCTGTCAACTTCGACTGTCTCTGCTACAGTCTGAATTCCATCTCCAACTCTTGAAGACTTGGGACCCAATGGAACCGAAAGTTCTCTGTCCCCTAAAATGCTTCCTTTTTGAAGCTTTGTCTTTCTTTAGAATCTACCTCTAAGTTCTGCCGCCAGATTATGGGTGGCTTCTATTCTCAGAGTAAACCCCATTGATCTGCAATCCTTTCAGGCGAAAACTGAATTAATATTACAAGACTAAGTTCAGAAGGTATCATTTAGGTCTGAATTGTAATCGTACCCGCTATCTCAAGTTTTGATTGGATATCACTGTGGACCGATCCAATCAAACTTAGTGGACAATGTCTCTCTCGCTGTCTGTCAACATGGGGACAAATAAGAACATGCCTCATTCACCCTGTGGACTTCCTTTTGATCCTTGAATTAACCTTTAATATATAGGTGTGATAACGGCAAGCCTTTGTTAAGTGATGCAACCATTGCCTTCACCAACTCAGGTATCTGGTCTCTGGCTGGTCATGGTAACCTTGCGTAAGAGATCAACACTAACCCTGCGGCAATGTTTAGAGATCAATTTCAAGGTCGCACTAATATTCCCAAGATAGGTAGATTATAGCTTATACATGACTTTATAGCTGGGGCTTAGCAAATGTGACATCTTCAATGAAGAAAAAATTATATTAGATATACTGTGTGAATGTACACAAGAGACTGCAGATCATAAACTGTAAACAGCTTGTATTACCTGAGAAATCTGTTACTTTCAATGTTTTAATGTACCTTAGCTAGCCAAAATAAAGTTGAAAGAACACTTCTGTTTTGAGTTAATAATGGAAAAATTTCATTGATTGGGTGACAGTACTGGAGAATTTCACCCATGAGATTCACTAAATATTTATTAAATAATTTCTGCTTTTGCTGAGGTGTAGAGTATAGCATGGTACAAATTTAAGCAACAATGGCTTGCAAATATAAAATTAAAGATAGTTGCAAAAATGAGTATATTTCATAGATAAAGTACACGACAGCCATAATAATATATTTACATAATTATACACACAGTGGCCATTTGAATAGTCTTTCTGGATAAAGTACATGACAGTCATTTGAATAGTCTATCCAGATAAAGTACATGAGAGCCATTTGAATAGTCTTTCTGGATAAAGTACATGACAGCCATTTGAATAGTCTGTCCAGATAAAGTACATGAACAGTCTTTCTGGATAAAGTACATGACAGCCATTTGAATAGTCTGTCCAGATAAAGCACATGAATAGTCTTTCTAGATAAAGTACATAACAGCCATTTGAATAGTCTGCCTAGATAAAGTACATAACAGCCATTTGAATAGTCTGTCCAGACAAAGTACATGACATCCATTTGATTAGTTTGTCCAGATAAAGTACATGACAACCATTTGAATAGTCTTTCCAGATAATGTACATGACAGCCATGAGAATTGTCTTGGTCATTTCTTTTTTAATCTGCATTTTAGTTCTATCACTTTGGTGAAAACCATCGAGATTTGGGCCATAAGTGTTGGGATTTATTACAGAGGATTGATCTGTATAAGTCACATAGACTGAGATTTAAGTTGTTTTAATGTTTTTTTTTATAAATAATAACTTGAACAACGTTGAAGTCCAAGTCAGGACTATCACCCACACCCATCATACCCAGTATTGAAGTACCAGTTGTGTTTATTTTGTCCCTAGTGCTGTTGTTTGGTGAAATAAAGATACTTTCCATCCCACTTAAGCAAGCATGCCTCACATTGTGATTGAGAGCAAGGATAGAACCTTGTACCAGTGTACCACAGCACTTATGGACAGGCCATTTCGACAAGCTGGGGGTGGGGGCAAGGATTTTATTGGAAAAATGAATCAGCTCTCAGGTAGCATGAATGTATGGTAGCTCTTTTTTTAGTGCATAAGTCATTTCCCTACCCAACACACACTTACACATATGATGGTCCTTATTCCCTGGGGCCAAGTCTTTGGTACATAGAAACCCTAATTAAGCTTCCTAGCCTACAACATATACATTTTCATTGCGTGATCAGACAAAGCCACTAACCCAGCCAACATTTTGTCCCAGGGTCACTCCTTACCCATTTTGACTAGCTTCTGAATCATAATTTGAAACCTATGTAGAACAGCACCCTATGTTATGATAACTCTGATTATCATCCTTCTACATTTAACAAACTCAGAGGGGGAGCGGGGGATGGCTTGTACTTGAGGTAAGAAAGAACCATATCAGTTTAGGGCTCAACATCTCTAAAGTTCAAAGTTATTAAAAAGTCCTGAATGACTTGTAATGAAATCATAATGATCTCGTGTTTTAGTCCAAAAGTCAATGAGTAGTCTTGACACACAATTTACTATCTGTAGTAGCTTGTGAACATGATAATGCAAACAGTTATGAATGGATTTTTAATAAAACCATTTTGTGGATCTACCTTATAAATACTTTGAATCTTCTGTGCTGCCCTAATTTTGTATTACATTTAAGCAAAACTTAACACAGGGTTTTCAATAGATTTCAAATACTGAAGAGTCATTTGACACTTGAAACCAAAGTCTTGAGACTCAAAATGAAAATATCACGAGTCAAAGCTGAAATCTCCAGAGTCGTTTGTTTCTGAGTCAGGGAGTAAACTGATGCTCAAGATTTCTTGTATCATGTTGAATAAAAGGAAACACTTGTACAGTATTTTGTAACTGATGCTCAAGATTTCTTGTTTCATGTTGAATAAAGGGAAACACTTGTACAGTATTTTGTAACTGATGCTCAAGATTTCTTGTTTCATGTTGAATAAAGGGAAACACTTGTACAGTATTTTGTAACTGATGCTTAAGATTTCTTAGACCTTTAGGAGATTTATTCTCCTTTTCACAATTTGCACTAATTTCTGTTTCTTTGGAGTCTGAGCATCAAAATGATCATCACAAACAGGTCATTTCTGACACTGAGTCGGGAACAAAAATATACTTCTTGAGACATTATGATTAATTAATATGAGCCTGCATTGTTGGAATGCATCCAAGCTTTCTAACTGTACCAAGCTTGTTTTCTGTCTGACTTAGGTGAAAACAAGATTGAATGAAAGGAGAAGAGTGACATTTTTCTTTAGAACAAGAACCCTCCTCCCCCCAAAAAAAACCCCCAGAGAGCTACTTTAATGACCCATCATGGCAGTTCTCTGTTATTTATGACATTCTATCTCCCACAACTCTAACCCCTAAATCTAAATAGTGACCCATGGGTTCTAGTCTAGAGTCCTTTACATGGAGTTAAATCTGCTTCATCAGTCACCATTCTAATACTGCCCCTTTATCTGACAACCACATTTTCCAAGACCCAAAATAATAACGTTTATATAAAACTAACCTCTATATACTAACCACCTTTATATTACAGCCAACGTTAGCACAATATGTCTTTCATATAAAGCTTTGACCATATCATGTATCTTTCTCCCAGAAGTGAATGTTATAAGTTTGGTAAGAAGTATTAAAAAATATTACAATAATGTCTACAAATTAACTTTGATCTTTGACCACCATCCAGGGACCACTGCATATGGTCATGACACAAGAAAATAATATACCAGGTACTAATATAATCCATTGTCAACCAACATGTGCCTACCTGAACCTGACATTAGTGACCTGCTGGCTCTGCCCAGTTCATATTGATTTTGCTTAGGGACTGATAAAGGCTAAATAGTAGTCTTGTAAATGTCAAACACTGGAACATACAGTCAATTTGTACGAGGACAATTGAAATGGACCTATCTTGGATTCCTGGAAATTGTTTTTGTCCATTAGAGCATCAGGCCCTTCCAGGGATTCCTGTTGTATTAAGATAGGACAGATGGTTTATTCAATGATGATATAGAATCTGGGATCATAACAGATCTCCATTGGTCTGTTAATTATAACCTATAACTGAGTTTAGATGCTTGGGTCTGGGATGACATGTCAATCTGTCTGTTAAGTGTAACCTATAACTGAGTTTAGATGCTTGGGTCTGAGACGACATGTCAATCTGTCTGTTAATTATAACCTATAACTGAGTTTAGATGATTGGGTCTGGGATGACATGTTAATCTGTGTGTTAACTGACTTTGAATGTCCTACTGCCTTTTCTGTTACATGTTAGGACAAACCTTCGACTGCCCAATGCCCATTGTTATTAGATCATAATTACCTTATTCATGTTGCAATTATTCAAAGAGTTGTCACTCATGGCAATGTAAGCAGTAGTTTGAGACCATTTAGACTGAATGATTTTCATAATAAATTGTATTACCTTTATTGGTCATAGACTAGAAGAGCATATGGGATGGTCCATCATCCATTCGTTAGCATAAGTTTGTTTCAGTATTATTAAGACATAACCATTTTCTTTTGCAGATCTTGCTTTTTCCGTACGGAAAATACCTTCAAATGTATGAAGATAATCGATCCTCCTGTAGAGTGACTTTCTGGAAAGCTGCAATCTGGCATGTGACACTGTCCGATGTGCACTAGTCGTATTTCTTTTTCTGGTTGCAGGCATCATTATAGCTGCTTAAAATTCTTTGAAGAAAATATTTCTTCCCTTCAAGTTGTAAGTCGTCAATGGACCATTTTCATGATTTCCAACATTTGAGTTAGTGGCCCATATTGGTAATGTTATTTTCCATAAACATGCATTTAGTTTACTCCCACATAGATGTTCACAGTCAATATAACGTGTTTGATAATTAGTTTATTCCTTTTTCTAGCTTGTGTAGGTATTAAGTTATCCCTGTCTTTGCTTATTTGGTCTGTAGATGCCTCTTCTTTTTGTTTTAATTTTTATTGTTTTATTACAGTAACAAATCATCAGAATTAATATTTCATTTGTTCTGACTTTTGCTGTGTTTATTACTCAAAAGGAGGTTGCACCAGTCCTTACATTCATTTATACGTATTTAGTGACCGAATATCTTTCATTCTTTTATGTCAGTTTAGGATTGTATTCCTCATCACTTTATTATTAGCATCTTACTAAGCTGGGTGTTTTGCTGTTTGTGTGGCAATAGTGACAGGTAACATGTTAGTAATATTAATTGTAAGTTTTGGGTTGAGTAAAACTAATTGTAATTATGTAATACTTACCTGTCACTATTATCCTACCAACCCTTTCAGATGTCCTTCATTAGCCAAACATACCTTAAGAGAATGTGAACACACTTATGCACGTGGGTCATTGATATGTCACACTGGTTCTCTGTCCTTCCATTCATCATACAGGTTTAAGTTTTGCAGTTAGGTCATTTTAGGCACTACAGTGGGGCATCCGTGTTTCATAAACACATTTCTGGTTGTCATATCTCTTTAGGTCGTTTCTGGTACAGTGGTGGGACATTTGTGTTCCATGGATATATATCTAGCTTTCATGTTTCTTTATGTCATTTCATGCACTCTGGTGGGGTATTCCTGTTCTATAAACACATTTCTAGTTTTAATATCTCTTTGGGTCATTTCATGAACTGTGATAGGGTATTTGTATTCCATGGATATATTTCTAGTTTTCATATATTTTTAGGTCATTGTGGTAGGACTTTTGTGTTCCATGGACACATTTCTAATTTTCATATCTCTTTATATAATATATTAAACATTCCATTTTTCAGGTAATAACTTCAAAAGTTAAGAACAGCTGGAGAAGTAGCTGAGACAGAATGTGGTACTTAAAAAAAGAAAGAAAAATGTAAGTTGGAAATAAAAAGGACAAAATTTGTATGTTAGATGTATTAGAAGAACATATTTTGGGTCTGATATTCACAGGTGCTATGATGCCCCTACATCTTTTTCAGAGATGTTACCTTGTTGCCATCTCACAGTTATAAATTATGTGTTAAACTTAATTTTGACACTGAAATGATTACAAGATTTGTTAATTACTTTTCAATATTCATTTAAAATTTTGGCCGAGTGGTCTAAAGCGCTCACTGTTCTGGATCACTGCCATCTCACCTCTGTCTGTGTATGTTCGAGTTCAAGGCACGGCTAGCGTGGGTACATGGGAAAGCCTGCCAGTAGCTTCTCGTGGGTCAGTGGTTCTTTCCTGGGTTTTCCAGGGTTCTTCCTCCACCAGTTATACTGGCCGCCGTATATGGCCTATCTTGTGCTGAAAATGGCGTTAAACCCTAGAACAACAACAACAAGAACAACATCATTTAAAATTCATTTGTGATTGATGATCAGTCATGACAGCCATGTCCTAGTTTACATTTATGTGCCTCAAACAGTATACTGATAGTAGAGACCAACTGCAGTTAGAACTGAGCATAGTGTCTTGTTAGCCTAACTGTGTTATACCACTAAATGTGGATTTAGAGAAGTCCAAGTCACATAACATTTGACAGTGCACATGAAGCTAAGTTTTCAGTTTGCCAGTTTTGATTGAGAATTCTAAAGTGATTTTATATGCCTGCCATCAGGCACAGCCTATTATATTGCGATGTTGTTTGCACATCTGTTTGTTATCAGTGCCTATTACATTGCGATGTTGTCTGCTCATCTGTTTGTTATCAGACCCTATTACATTGTGATGTTGTTTGCACATCTGCTTGTTATCAGAGCCTATTACATTGTGATGTTGTTTGCCCATCTGTTTGTTATCAGACCCTATTACATTGTGTGTTGTTTGCACATCTGTTTGTTATCAGACCCTATTACACTGTGATGTTGTTTGCACATCTGTTTGTTATCAGAGCCTATTACATTGCTGTGGTTTTTTTTGCCCATCTGTTTGTTATCAGACCCTATTAAATTGTGATGTTGTCTGCACATCTGCTTGTTATCAGAGCCTATTACATTGCAATGTTTTTTGCCCATCTGTTTGTTATCAGACCCTATTACATTGTGATGTTGTCTGCCCATCTACTTATTATCAGAGCCTATTACATTGTGATGCTGTCTGCCCATCTGCTTGTTATCAGAGTCTATTACATTGTGATGTTTTTTGCCCATCTGTTTGTTATTAGAGCCTATTGCATTGTGATATCTGCACATCTGTTTGTTATCAGTGCCTATTACATGTGATGTTGTCTGCCTATCTGTTTGTTATCAGAGACTGTTACATTGTGATGTTGTCTGCCCATCTGTTTGTTATCAGAGACTATTACATTGTGATGTTGTCTGCCCATCTGCTTGTTATCAGAGCCTATTACATTGCGATGTTGTTTGCACATCTGCTTGTTATCAGTGCCTATTACATTGTGATGTTGTCTGCCCATCTGTTTGTTATCAGTGCCTATTACATTGTGATGTTGTCTACCCATCTGCTTGTTATCAGACCCTATTACATTGTGATGTTGTTTGCCTATCTGCTTGTTATCAGACCCTATTACATTGCGATGTTGTTTGCCCATCTGTTTGTTATCAGAGCCTATTACATTGCGATGTTGTCTGCCCATCTGTTTGCTATCAGTTTGGTTTCTGCACAATATGTCTACCATCTACAGTTACCAAACTTGGTGGTTGACTTGTATTTTGGTTAACAATTAAACCTGTTGATGTCAGACTCAAAACTCAAAGTTCAAGGTCATTTTGAAAGAAAGAAAATGGTTTCTGCACAATAGCTCCAGTTCTCCACCATCTACTGTTACCAAACTTTGTGGATAGAATGGACTTAATGGATAACTTGCCCTTGAAACAGAAATGAACCCTATCAATTTTAGGTTTAAACGGTCAAAATCCAAGGTCACAGACTGAATGAAGAAAATGATCTTCACACAGTAACCTGTGCTCTCCATTATCTACTGTTTCTAAGCATTATGGGTGGCTTGCACTTGGTGTAATACAAAATCTTTTTGAGTTTTGATCAGAATTTAAAAGGTCAAGGTAACTGACTGAAGAAGAAAATGATTCCCACACAACAAGTTAGTTCTGCATGACACCTCAACCTAATTTTATAAATGGCCTGAGCATTGGGTAAGGAAGAAGGCTATTAACTTTCGGGTCAGACAGTCAAAGGTCAAAGTGACTCTCTGAAAGAAGAAACATGGCCATTGCAAAATAACATTATTTCTACATTACAGACCTGGTCCTAACTTGTGCTTGGCATCCACTTATGGTAAGGAACCATTGATTTTATAGATGAAGGGTCAGAGGGCAATGTCACTTTGACTGAAAGGAGATAAAAGGTTTCTTTGCAGAAATTTCAGCTATCTAAGAGGACTGTTAATCATTGGTCATGCATTTAACATGCCATTTGCAGTACTCTGGTCTTAATGAATGTTGTTTATAATAAATGTTTTGATTTATTGACTAATGACTGAAGAACTCCCCTCCATTTTATTATATCATCTGTAACATGCTTTAAGGGTAGCAAATTATTTTACCAAAATTTGTATTCCCCTAAGCACACAATAAGTTACATATTGAACCTTTGTGGATCCATTGTATAAAAATATAGTTTGATATTAATAAAGGAAGTGGAATTGGTGACAATAACGAGACATATTTTAGGCACTCCATTAATGGAAATTACATATTGGATGAAAGTTTTCTAACCACCCTTTTTCATCATAATGTAGAATTATAAATCAAAATTGCAATAAACTTTGACTAAAATTAGGATGCATGAATACAGAGTTTTATAGAAAATATATTTGTATAGATTATTTGCAGTAAAAGGTGGCCAACATTCTTCAGAGAAGATGTAATTTGGTTTGCCCTTTTAGCTCTCTAGAAGGCACACAATATTTAATTTCGTTCAAACATAAATTAAGATGCATAAATAAAGATGTTACAGAGATTGGATTGTACAGTTATTTCTGGAAACATTAGTTTTTCAGAGAGGGATCAGAAATGATTTGATATTTTTCTATCCTGAAAATGCATGCCAGTTCTTTTGTATAGTGTAATTGTACCAAGGAGTTCATATTTGTTATATTGGCAGAAACATATTACATGCCAAGTATATCCAGTAGTGTTGCTGTGGATCCTGATATATTGAAATTGCCCCACCATGCTGTTATACCTCATAAAACTTCAACAAAGGTTAAAATCAACTTTAAGCTCTTATCAAATATAAATCAAATTCATAACATGTAAGTAATGTATCTGACAAAGTGTAATTAATTAATTTACACAGTAAAGGGGCAGTTATGTTGCAACCTACTTATTACTCCAGTGTACTTTTTGACTTACTTCGATCAATTTCATTGATGAATCTTTTTTTTTTTAAATTCACCTTCCACTTTTACATGTATTATAGATAATGTGACAAAACTGTCACAGGAGGCTTTTTTGATTTGTATGTAGGAAATTGTCATTAGAATGCGTATACCATTTTACATTCAGTGTATCCATAACATCATGTTGAACGGTCTGGGGTTATGTAATTTTGCCACTAAATCATTGTACTTCATACTAACAAGGAATGAACATGAACTTAACTAGTTACAATGCTACCTGTTTATCTTGATATCCTCAGGCCCAAGTAATACTGTTGACAGTGGTTGTTGAGATGAGTGGTGGTGGTGGGGGGGGGGCTGAAAAACATTAAAATTTAGCATAAAAGTTAAATTTGCCTGTAAGGGATATCTTGTCATCAGTGCATTAGATTATAAACTTTGAATACAATAAACAGTGGAAAATTTGGTTAAATGAAGACAACAGAAGAAAACCATTTTGAATTACATTTGACCACTTACATCTGTGTTACATTTGTGTTATGCATTCCATAATGCGTAAAGTTCAGTACATGCACATGAAAAATCCAATTTTGGTGTAGGTTACATGTTAGAAATTTCCTGTATGAGTCATACGTTTAGAAAATATATACAGTGTATAAACATGTCTATAAAAAATGGTAGTCTTGTTTTATGTACTAATATAATCCATTGTCAACCAACATGTGTCACTAAACAATTAACTGCCACATCATTGTCTAGCAGCATATGGCTATTTATTTGTTACAGCATTTGCGTGCTACATGTACTTAAATTGGTCTAGATTTTGAGCTGACCCAGTGCTTGAGACAACAAAAATAAACTCTTTAATGAGGCTACCAAGGGCAAGAGGCTACTCATAGAGAAATGAAAACATGTCACCATTTTTTAATATTAATTAAGCATAAGTAAAAATTGTACTTTGTAATACACTAATAAATTCCAGAATAGTGTAATGCATATAATTAAGGTTATCATACAGAAAACGAAATTTGCACATCACAATAAATTTGTTCCAATCACTGGTAACTATATTAATGTAACAATCTTTCAGATTTAATTACTTTTATACAAGGTTGGTACCCACTTCCTTTGATGAAGTTTGCATTGTTTTTATAAAAGATAGTAGCTGGCTTGTTTTGATGAAGGGTGTACATACTGTTGAAGTCATTGCGAGAACAAACCTCCGAGGACCAAACCTATGCCTATTTTTAAGACAGTGGCAGCATTGAAGCCTGGTGGCAACATCAGATAATTGTAGAGCAAAGTATGAGTCGAAACTGGCTGCTTGTCGACATAAATTATAAGAAAACAAAGAATTTGTTCAAGTTGGGACTGATGGCTTCTGTTGATATGTAATTATTTTTATCTCCACATTGACATAAGCATGAAAAATTTGGTAGCAATAGTAGATCACGGGACTGGGACTTTTTATTTTCATCTTCATAGGCAGCTTTTCGACACAGTTGATGTTGATATAAGTGGGTAGGGCTGTACAATATGTTGAAAGTCATCTTGTGATATGTCAGTATAGTTACTTCATACTCAGATTTTCATTTCTCTTCCAGGCTATGGTGTGAGGATAGATTAGTGCTGATAGTATAACTTGTCACTAAATAAACCAAATTTGAAATGGCAACACCAGGGCCCTCAGATAAGGTCAAGGACAAAGAGTACACAAATTGGCTGAAGGTGACCTTGGCCCTATATTATATGAAGTCAGGATTGCACACCTTCATTCAAAGTGAGTTTGATTGTCTGCATCAGTCCCTTGTACAAAAAATATATGGAGCTCCAACAGTGCCACTGCCGCCTTGTTCCATGTGTGATGCTAGCCACGTGATAAGAAATAAGTACTCTGGAGTTTGGACATTCCCCAAACAATGTAGATCGTACTGTGATGTCTGGCTTCATGAACTGTTGAATCTACACACCAACCCTAAATCAGAGAAAATACACTGGGATAACAGCCATGTCCCTTCATGGCCATTCAAGTCGTGGGAGTATGCCAAAGTTTTCTTGCCAAGGGGACAGCAACCCACCAATACCGGTCCTGCTGAGAGTGATGCCCAGGCACTTATGGTGCTACTTGCTAACTGTAAGCACTTTCAGGGCAAACTTTCACAGCAAGGTCAAACACTGACACATAAGGTAAGTTACAGCAATAGTGTTATATCCCTTTTTAGTCATACCACTTTATGAATGTTAACTAAATATAGGATTTCTTTAGCCATGTTATTATTCAGACAGAATTAGATGAATTATTAGAGGCAGGAGCCATGGTGACACAGTAGTTAGCATTCTAGACTCGAGACTTAGATACAGGTTGAGTTTCGAGTCCTACCATCGCATCAAACCAAATGGGTGACTGCTGTGTCCTTGAGCAAGCCACTATACTCCAATTGCCTCTATACTAAATAACCTACTTTTGCTGCTGTGCTTTAAAACACCAAACAAAACATCTGTAACTGTAACCCTAATCAGCTTAACTGTTTTTAAGTTTTCCTTATTTACACCACGTCCTTGCTTACATGCAGCTGGATAAATAATAAACCCACTTTGAACACAAAGAAAATTGCAATCTAAATTGGTAAATATAACTTTGATTAATTGCTTTATTGTATTACACATTCTCAGTATAATGAAAATAACAATATTTGACAAATTATGATCGATGAAAAAATCACTAATACTTGCTGATGGCAACACTTTAACAAATAAACTCCAATTAAATAAGTTTTGTCAAATGAAATTTGTCTTTTGTCTCTATCTTTTAATTTGTTTTCAGTGTAATCATCATAAATACAAAATGCCCTCTTGTATTCAAATGTGAAAGAGGTCAGTCTATGTCTTTACACTCACTTAAAAGCAGTCGTTTTTGTAATATCACACAAATTGCATCTTTTGTATGTAATCAAATAAAGAGAGTTAAAAGGCTTATCCTACCTGCCTAATAGCTAGCAGTCATGGTTGTTTGTGAGATCATCCCATTTCAGGTGATTATTTTAAACACTGTTATAAATATAATTATTAAGCAATTAAATTACCTTAAATTAGCCTACTATTTCATGAATGCAATCAGCAACCAAGTAAAACTGAGTAATTACAGAAGAAAAGGCTTTGTTTTACAAATATAGTTCATTATGGAGTAGTGAGTTCCTGAGTTTGTAGTTGACATAAAATTCCTGAATTGGCATTCAGAGATTTCCTCATAGATGAGAAGTAGTTTCATTATTACTTGCAATGAAATCAATTCAGCGATATTGTACTAATAAAACAAAACACAAAATTGATTCTCGGCCTTGATGGCTGTTTCATGGAATACTTGTTCGATAGTTTTGAGAAAAGTGAATTTTGTGTTGTTATGAATTGACAACAGAAAGCATTGACATGCTACACAGTTTTCACTTTCACATGATTATTGTTGAAACCAGTTTTATTAATAATTTTTCAGAGGTTTTGTATCTTGAGAAAGAAGGTAATGTATGAAAAAATGCCAGTAATATCTTTAGAGAAGAAAGGCTCTTAAATAAGTAATGTGATTATAAAAGGGGCATTCGGCCATTAATAAGTCCCAATACCCACCTCCTCCATTTTCTTGCTGTCCAGTGGGGAAGTGGTGGTCACCTGCTTAATGTTTTTGCATAGCTAGCATCATCGTTTTGTAGTGCTGATTATGTATTTGGACCCTGTTGTGTGTGGATTGTCAAGGGTAAGGTCTACATAGCTATCTTGGTACAATATGGATGTGATAATACATGTTATGTATAGTATCCACTCTTTTCCTCAAATGTAAGGTGAGGTGGCTTCTTGACTGTTCCAGAATAGGGTGAAGTGACTTCTTGACCCATCAGGAATAGGGTGAAGTGGTGGGAAAATAGGAAAAAGTCGGTATAAAGGTGTAAAATTTAGAATATTAAAAGCATTCACTTAAAACTGCTATTTTACTAAGCATCGACCCAGATATAAGAACAACAGGAACTCTCAACAAATTTTGTGAAAGTATTCAAAGTTTCTTAGCTTGAATCTGCAATAGATTATAGTAACTTTGAAAATTAATTTTATTGGAAATGGGAGACAGATAATTTATGTAAAAGTTCTCACAGTGCGCCAAGTAGCTGTGAAATTTTAGTGACCATAGGTAGACATACATCACAATTTTAGTGACTGAATTCAAATTTTAGGTTGCTAGCCCCAAGTAATGTTCATTGCTTATTGATAGAAGAAATAATGAAGTGGTTATTAAAATGGTAGAAGGAGGAAAAATAGCAGATAATAGTTATGGCAAGCTAGATAATAACATAGTTTTGTCAAGTGAAATTTGTCTTTTGTCTCTATCTTTTAATTTGTTTTCAGTGTAATCATCATAAATACAATATGCCCTCTTGTATTCAAATCTAACTGACTGAAGCCCACAAGGAAGATTTGTTTTTGTACTAATTTACTATCCCTCTTAAAATAAAGACATTATTATTATTATTATTATTATTAACTTGATCCCAGCAGATGAACCTTGAGATATCATCAGATCATGGTTTATTGATCTTAAGTATCGATGCCTAACTCCCACCCCCTCATTTGTGCATCCTCTGTTGAACTAGTTTTAATTAGTTTGTTCTACTTTGTATTGATAATTTCAGATTTCCACTATACGTAACCAGGTGATGCATGATGCTGAAATGAAAGTTTCAGATGTAGACAGAATGAACTTCATACAACAGATCATACAGTTGTTAGAGGATCCTGTCTCTCTGAAGTCATTAGAGGATTGTAAAACTGCTGTTGACAACATCCATAAGGTACATGTATAGTATGTTTTTTCTGAATGCATCAGTGTATTAGATGATGGTTCATACTGTGGTAACACTGCATTGGGCCAAATTTAGAGGATGATATTAGTAGGAATTGTAGGAACACATAACATTCCTTGTCCTACGGCTCACCATTAACAGCTCCCATTCCCGTTAACAGAGGCTGATATAATACATAACATGCCCTGCAATAATGTGAATTTGGATATGATGCAGTCGTGGTATGGCTCCCAAAATTTCTTATATTCATTTGCACATGGAAAAAAATGTTTTTTGTTCAAAGTACGTGAAATAGTGTATAAAAAAATAGATGTATTCATATATCCAATGAAAGATGTATTTGAGTCACTTCTGGTTTAAATTGAGATCCCTTCTCTTTATAACTCACTTATACTTTGTCATTCCCAAGACGAGGGTCGTATATACTGACCCAGTATTATATCTTTAAAACTAGAGCCAATCAACAGTTTTAAGCATTATTTTTAGTCTCAGTGACTCATAATTAGTTAAGTTTGACCACATTTATTTCGGAAGTATTTTTGCTGTAGACCAGTGTTATTGGGACTTGTGTCAGTAATCTTGGATCGTTTGGGATTCACAATACTGTTAATAGTTTTTACCTGTTTCAGTTTGTTTTCAAGGGAAATAATTATTTGTTGAATTTTACAAAGCTTATTGCTTCTCACACTTTTCTATTACTTATTTTAAACCGTAGAGTCATAATAGTTTATAGCTAAATAAAATCTGTACAGTTTTTTTTATGCTGCCTCAAATTAGGCAAGAAATCCCCACTTTCTGAAGCCATTTGCAGCTGTAGATACAATGCAAATGAATGAGAGGGTGAATTTTCACAACACATGGGGAAGAAAACCTTGCAGGAATTTCAGTAAATATTGGAAATGTTTGTGCAAGTTAATTTAAATATTTATGTTACATACAAATTACAGTAATATAACACTAAACAATTTATCATTCAGAGAAAGATTTTCCTTTATCAGTAACACTCACTGACTTGTACCTCTCTAAAAGTTTATAGAGGATCAAAATATTAAAATTGGTATGTACTAAAACAGGGAAGTTTTATGCAAACTCAGGGCATTGTTTTTGTTTTCAATCATCATCATATATCGTTTTCTTCCTCCCCATCCCAACTTTGAAGGAGAAACTGATGTCTCCAGTGTAACTTCACTGATTGCTGGAGGCTGTAGTAAAGACATCCTGGCACTCTCTTTGGAGATAATCCATCTTTGCAGGATTGTAATTGTTCTGGACACTTCCAGGGTCTTACTGGACCATTGTAAAAACCTACTGTTGTCGCAGACCGATCCGGTGGCCTGTAGTTAGAGCATCCGCCTCAGATGTGGGAGGTTGTAGTTTCAATCCCCCGCCAAGTCATACCAAAGACTTAATTAAGAAATGGTACTAACAGCTGCCTCGCTTGGTGCTCAGCATTAAGAGGTTAGTGTTAGGACTCAGGTCTGCCTGGTGTCAGGATAATGCGACTGGGTGGAACATCATGCTACATGTCTGCGGCATGATGCCTCAGTGCTAGACATTACTATAAACTGCCACAACGCAGACATGATAGCGATATGACTGAATTTTTTTAAAGCTGTTAAAAATCAAAATCACATCACATCACACCATTTTAAGCAGAAATGCTTTTGGAGGCCTCATCCATTCTGTAACATCGCAGGGTATAAGAAACCTACAACATCGGTAGCTAACAGCTGCTCCTTGTCTGCTGAAACACCCCAAGCATGACCAAGTTTACTGACCAAGAGTCATGTTCAAATTCTAATGATTTATGTTCTGCTAGTTTTATACCCTGCTTTCTCACCATATATCAGCACCTTTATTTAGTCTTCATAAGCAGCATATTTTTCTTTGCATGCCAGGCTACATTTGATTTTATTTCCATGAGGTAGTCGGTGTCTAGGCAGTCTTGCTTTGTCTTGCACAGATATTATAATGTGAATGTATGTTTACTATTTAAGGCAATTATTGTCAATTAAGGAATACATATTTATATTTTATCTTATGAGTTACATTTTAATTGTAACATTTGTACATATCAAGGATTTGCTGACTTTCCACAAGTTAACCTTGGACAGTTTGATGGATTTCTGAGTCTAAGCTGTGGCTATTTAATTATTGTTTTCATGCATGTCACAAATTGTATGGTACGTAGTGTTGAAAACCATGAATACTGTAGAACTGTGAGTGAGAGTCACAGTAGTAAACATCTATTGGTTCTGTTTTTTCATGCCATAACATATAATAACGCTTTCACCACCAAGATCGTTGTATGTTTGAGAAGATTAGTGTCTTGGTATAATATTTCTATACCCCAACTCATAGAGGTGATCATATTTAGGATTTCTTGTGTTTATCCATCCATCTGTCACGCCATCATATTAGTGCTACTAGTCTGCTATTGATTGATTGCTTTCAAAACTGGTACATGTTATGGTCATCATCTAAAAAGTGTATATTGTCTGTAATAACTTTGTTAACCTTGTGGTTTATACTATGATGCAGTGTATGTACTATTGAAGTTACTGAAGGTTTTCTGTGGTAATTGTGACATGTTATGGTCATCATATCAAAATGTTGACAAATTGCATTTTTGTAAGAGTTTTTGCTAGTTTTAACTAAAATAATTTTAAGCTGTAGGAATCATAGTACTTTTCTACTTGTTCTTATCAATTAGACAGTGCTATAAACACTGCATGATATTACAGGATGCAAGAGAGACAGTGCTATACGGGTAAATCATGGTATTTGCCCCAGATGTGTTGCACATTGGGGTCAAATTTCAGCTTCTCATAATATCTGTTGAAACAACTTGATTTTGGAAGTTCAGTGTGTTGAACCTTTGAAAATTTAATGGTTTATTGAAGAGAAAATGGCAAGTTTATTTTTTTCTTGTTTGCTGGAGGTGGAGTAGTTTCTGGGTATGGACACTACATAGTGAAAATAACAAGCAGTCAGTCACAGTTTTCACTTGAAATTTTTTGTTTAAAATTTTCACTCACCAATTTTGACTTTTAAGCTGCACATGTTACCAATTAAGGTGCAACTTGTAGCACTGATGTGGAGGGTTTTTTGACAATTTCCAGCACAGTTCTGGCTTTATGACACCATTTAAAAAGCGTATGCCCACAAAAAAGTACAATTACAATCTATGATACCAATTTTAAATAAAAAATATATTTGTTGCAGTAATTCTATTTAGGTCTTATCCAAAACCACCTTATGTGTGGACACTTTAATTTGACTCTAAGAGAAAAATAAATGTTGACAGGCATCTTCTGTTAGTCAGAAATCTCCATGCCATTTGCCTCTTGAGGTAGGAATTTCCTGTCTTGATCAATTTCTTGTAAGTACTTTTGCAACCAGTTTTGTCAGATGCATCATAAAGTAGCTTAGAGCTGATGCACAGTTCTGAGTTTTTCTGGGGTTTTTTCTGATTCCAACTTTGATATTCAGCTATTGCTCTTATTAAGTCTTGGTATATTAGGCAATTTATTTGATGTTTTCTTGAAGTTTTTGTTCCTTCTGTCTTCCATCAACTCATCCGTTTTCCTGCTCATTTCTAGGGAAGTTTCTAAAGTTGCACAAGCTTTTTCTAACTCCTTATTTAACAAAATCAAATAAGCATGTTTCTTGTAAAACTTCTTCTTTTCTTGTATGTGGCAAAATAAATAGTTTTACCCATTATTGATAATATTAATGTTTCTAAAACTAATTGATCCTTGATCACTAGTGGTATTTGAAATCTTAAGTAGGTTGTAAAGATATTGTTCTACAACATCATGTTGTTGTTGGCTTGACTTCGCTTGCAAAGATTTAGGAAAAGGGATATCCATGTCTGTTGCATGTGTACTGGTGGCTGACGAGCCCAATATGTGACAGGCATGTCCGTCCAAAGAGGCTGCAGGGGAATAACTGGGTTGTGGTGGGTGCTGCCGATGGTTTCCGGTTTTTTCTTACCATCTTTTTTACTCCAAGCTGGCCTGTCTGGTTTGTTCAAAGTTGGCAGTGGCCCGGTGAACTGTACATCGCCAGCTTTCTTAGTCAGCAGCTTGTGATGCCCATTGGTGGTAATTGATGCCACAGGTGGTGAGGGTCTTTTTCAAGGAGTCTTTATATCTCTTTCGATGTGCCTCTCTATCACGGTGGCCAGTGGACAACTCACCATACAGTGCGATCTTTGGCAGGCCATGATCCTCCATCCTGGACATGTGTCCTGCCCAGCGTAGCTGTATCTTCATGAGCATGTCCTCAACACTGGTGATCCTTGCTTGGTTGAGGACTTAAGTGTTCGTGACAAAGTCACTCCAGTGGATGTTGTTGTGTAGGCAGCTCTGATGGAAGCGTTCAAGGAGGCAGAGATGGCGGCAGTATGTGACCCAGGATTCAGCGCCATATAGGAGGGTGGTCAGTATGACAGCGCTGTAGACGCTGATCTTTGTATCTCTCTTGAGACTGGCATTGTACCACACTTGTTTATAGAGTCTGCTGAAGGCAGTGTTTGCCTTGGCCAGTCCGTTGTCTATTTCTTGGTCGACCTTGGCATCAGAGACTATCACACAGCCCAGGTTGGTGAAATGGTGGACTACATTCAGCTCTGATCAATGAAGATGCTTGGTAGCCGGTAATCTTCCTTGGGAGCAGGGTGGTGAAGTACCTTAGTTTTCTTTAGGCTGACCTCATGACCAAAGAGCTGGCATGCTTCTGCAAAGCAGGATGTAAGGCAGCTGGCTTCCATGTGGGTAACAAGGGTGGCAGCATCTGCAAAGAGAAGTTATCTTATCAGTTTTTCCAAGGTTTTGGTGTGGGTCTGTAGTCATCTTAAGTTGATGAGGTTACAAAATCGGATATAGATGCTATCTTCATCATCAAGGCCTTCTGTTGCTTTTGGAGCATCATGCTGAAGAAGATTGAAAACAGTGTGGGGGCTAAAATGCAGCCCTGTTCACATGATTTACAATTGGGAAGATCTGTGACAGGTTGTTATTGTTTCTGACCTGACCAAGCTGGTCTTGATGTAGCTGGATGACCATGGTAAGGAACTTTCTGCTCACCATGTCAGATGCCTTGGTCAGGTCCACAGATATGATGTAGAGTCCTTTGTTTTGTTTTTGGCATTTCTCTGGATCTGTCTCAGGACAAATACCATGTCAGTTGTGCCCCGGCTCTGAAGCCACATTGACCTTCTGGAGCATGTTCTTCTTCAATGGTGGGCACCAGTCTTTTCAGTAACACTTTAGCAATGATTTTGCCTGCAATGGAGAGTTATCCCATGGTAGTTTGAGCAGTCAGACTTTTCCTCCTTGTTTTTGTACAAGGTGATGATGGCTGCATCTCGGTTGTCTTCTGGCAGTTTCCCTCACTCCCAGCAGCAAATGAAGAACTCGTGGAGTTTGGTGTGCAATGCTAAGCCTCCTCTCTTCCACATCTCTGGTGGGATACAATCTTTTCCTCCAGCCTTTCCAGTCTTCAGCTATTCTGTGGCTTTTGCGGTGTGGGTGCCTTGTCGAGTTCCATCTTTGATGGCTGTTGTGGGATGCGATCAATAGCTGCCTCCTGGACTGTACAGCTAGTGGTGAAGAGGGTGTGGAGGTGCTCTGACCAGCAGTTCAGGATAGATTCCCTCTGAGTGAGTAGCTCTTCACCATCTGCACTTTGTATGGGGGCTCTGCATATAGAAGGAAGGACCATACACTGCTTTCAATGCTTCATAGAACCCATTGTAGTCACCAGTGTCAGCATACAGCTGGGTTCTTTCTGCAAGCTTTGTCCACCATTTTGTATGTTTCTGAGCCTGCACTGGAGGGAGCTGCAGATAAGGCAGAGGGCTGCTTTCTTCTGTGGACAGGATGGTTGAGCGAGGTGGGCTTGGTACACTGATATCTTTTTGGCATGCAGTTTATGGATTTCTTGGTTGTCTTCATCAAACTAGTCTTTCTTTTTCTTAGTGGTCAATCCAAGGATTTCTTCTTTGGTTTGCAGAATGGCAGCCATGATGTGATTCCACATCTCTTCCAGAGCTAGATCTGGCAGAAAATTAGGTTCTTCAACTCTAGGCTGCAGTCTCTCTTGAAAATCTGCCTTGACATCTGCAGACAACAGGTTTTTGACCTTGAGCTTCTTCCTTGGTGTGCCTTCTTGTTGTCTGGGCCTGGGCTTGAAGTGGAGGTCGAGCTTGCATTGGACAAGACAATGATCTGTGTGGCACTCTGCACTGGGCATCACTCTGGTATGAAGGACATATTCTAAATCTCTCTGGCGTACTATTATGTAATCGATTAGGTGCCAGTGTTTTGATCTAGGATGCATCCAGGTCATTTTAAGGCTGTCTTTGTGCTGGAATATGGTGTTTGTGATGGTGAGCTGTAATTCTGTGCAAAGTTCAAAAAGCAAGCACCCATTGCCATTGCAGCCACCCACGCCATGTTTCCCAAGAACGGCTTTCCAGGCTTCTGAGTCTCGGCCCACTATGGCATTGAAATCTCCAATGATGATTATTTTGTCGCTCTCTTGGATGCTCTTGAGAAGTCTGTGCACGTCAGCATAGAATCGATCCTTTTCAGAAGGATCTGCCTGGAGTGTTGCAGCATATACACTGAAGGGTGTGGCATGTTGTTGGTTCCCTAATGGGGGACGCATGGACATGATGCGGTCGGTGTGACCAGTGGGAAGGTTTGTTAACTTGGTGGTGATTGAGTCCTTGACCATGAAATCGACTCTTGAAAGTTATTCTTCAGTCTTTGGCAGAATCCTTGCATGCCATACAAGCATAGACAAACTAGACTGCTCCAGTGGCCTAAGTGGTTTGCATCCACCTCTTATACATGATGTCATGTGTCTGAAACCTGGCAAAGTCATACCAAAGACTTATACAAATTGTACTAGCAAGTGCTTTGCTTGGAACTCAGCATTAAGAGTTTGGTGTTAGGGCTGGCTGGCCTGGTGTCCAGATAATGTGACTGGGTGGGATGTGATGCTACATGTCTGTGGCACAATGACCCAGTGCTAGGCATCACTGTAAACTGCCACACTGCAGACATCGTAGCGATATGATTGCTAAAGCTACATTAAAATTCCAAAATACACACACACACACACAGAGGCACACTCACACACACACACAAAGAGGCAATCTATGCTTCAGACTATTGTAGTATGTTATGATGAATGCCATAATTTTTATGAAGTTGGAGTTGTCTGTTCAAGCAAACAAATTTAATGTGCATTGTTTAAAAACAATTTGGAGCCCCTGATTAGCCGAGTGGTCTAAAGCACTCACCGTTCCGGATCACTGCCATCTCACCTCTGTCTGTTTTGGGTTCGTGTAAGGCACGGCTAACATGGGTACATGAGAAAGCTTGCCAGTAGCTTCTCGTGCATTGGTGGTTCTTCCAGGGGTTTTCCAGGGTTCTTCCTCCACCATTTATACAGGCCGCCATCTATAACCTATCTTGTGCTGAAAAATGGTGTTAGACCCTACAACAACAGTAAAAACAATTCATGTATGTATTACTTGATATTCACACAAAATACAAAAATACTGAATTCGTATATATATTGCTATTATTAGCAGGGATAAATCGATATAGTGCCACTGTACAAAAAATCTTACATGTTATATTTGAAAGTATCAAAGCTTCAAACTGATACTTTAATAAACCAATCCTGGTTAGCCAAACCCATATATACTCTATTTTATGTTCACCCATTTCCAGGCTGGTTCCCATTTTTCCATATCATTAGTACCGTGTGTCCTTAAAAATGTTGAATAGGTACAAGGTGCATAGGGTAAGGGAGATAACTCCATGGAGTACCTATATACATGTACATTTATATGTATGTTATTGGAAAGTATTAAAGCTTCTAACTGTAATTATTGTAGTATGCTGTGATGTGTGCCATAATTTGAAGTCAGTGTCATTTTAAGCGACCAATTTCATCAGTTGCACTTAGTTGAAAAATTATTTTTTCTATCCCAATTGATATTCCCATGGAAGACAAAAATACAGGATCAGTATACATGTTACTAATTTTTCTCTGTACATTATGTGGTGCTGTAGCCTCCACCCATACCTGCATAAATCTTTAAATAAGAAAGAAAAATGTTGTTAGCAAGGCAAAGCTACTGATAATCTGATGCAAATGCATGTATTAGCGTACTGAATCATGCTGAAGCAACACACAAGTTAATCTTGAAAAAAAGCATAGTGAGAGTAAAGCAAGTTTGTGGAGTACGATGGATGAATCAGTCTAGTGCCGTGTACAAAAATATCTTACATATTATATTTTAAATTATTAAAGCTTCAAACTGATACTTTAATAAAGTTAATTCTTTACAAAGTACAGTCATCTCTGTTAATAATTTGCAAACCTGATTCAGTATTCATAAAATCCTTGTGTGCCAAATGTGCATAGGCAATCTATGCTTCTGACTGTTGTAGTATGTTATGATAAATGCCACTATTCAGGCTGTTGTTAAAGCAAAGTTGCTGGCCCCAAGTCATAAAGCCAAAGTAAAAACATCTGCACCATGCAGAAGCGACACACACATTAAATGTCTTGCACAAATATGTACACAGTACCACTTGATTTACTCAGGATCATCCAGAACTTTTGTTTAAATATCCAAATATCCAGATTATCCAATTTTATTTCGCTCCATTTCCCGATTTTTAAGAATGCTTAAAATTAGTTAACAATACCTTTGATTCACCATGGCTGTGCATAGAGAGCAAAAGTGATGAAGAAATTCTGCGAGGAATACTCTATAGCCACTGATCTCAGCCACTGTAAATATCAGCACAGTTAAAATGATAAATAGATCAACACATTTTCCCTGGAACCTCACTGATTAGAAATTGTAATACCAAACCTAAGCCCCAAGGAATGCCTCCTGTATTGGTTTCTACTTGAACACCTAGGACATTCTGTACTGATATTACATTATATCTTTTAAATTTTCTGTTTTAAGAAAGGGGAGCGCATTAGTTTTTGCGTGTGTGGTATATGGTTGCAAACACTGATCCTGATTTTTTTCTCCAAATCCTGATTTTTTTGCTTTGGCATCCTAATCTTCATTAATTCAGGGTGGCAGGTCTGTGTACATAATTTTAAATAGCATGATCCCCAAAAGTATATGTGTCAAGAAAATGTACCTGCTACAAGCAGACATTAAACTAGAATCACATAAAAAGAGGAAATGAAGATAAAATTAATTATGTGATGAGATGCCTAACATCTTGAAGAAAAAGTAAACAGAAGCGGTTCAATAATGGGCTAATTCCTGTTAGCATCTTTTTGTATTAATGACAATACACGAAGTCTTTAAATCACACAAGGGAAATAACTCTCCATAGTACCTTTATTTGAATACATCTCAATTTACAGTATTAAATAAGACCACACCTGGTTCTTTAATAATATATGTAGAGTCGGTACCAATGTTCAAGCATTTATCTATTTTTGATATTTGTGTATGTATGTCTTACTATCGTTACAAGTCTGTGCTCTTAAAATAAGTAACAGAAAAGAGTGGAAGACATCAAGCTTTGAAAATTTAACAAATAATTTATTTTTGTAGAATACAAAGTGAAAATGAGAAAAAATAACTTATGGTATTGTGAATTAAATCCCAAAATAATCCACGAATTGCAGACACTAATCCTGGTAACTTAAAGTCCTGAATGAAGTTCAGAATAAACCTAAAAACTAAAGGCAGTGATGGGTCTGTTATAGCTCCTATTGTGTTGATGTGCCTAAAGTCTTTTGTTGAATCACAGAATTATAATTCGAGGTTTGAATACACTATAAGCTGTAGTGAATGTCTCTATCCAAGAATTTTATCAGAGCACTTTTGTAATTTCAGAGAAAATAATCACTTGAATTCCATAATTTGAAGAAATAAAATTCAGCCCAACTGGACACAACATAATATACAATTTCAAGGTGCTAGATCTTAAAGCAGCTGATAAAATTTTCTCAGTTACATTATATATATATTTCTCTACTTGACCTCAAAAAATTACCTAATGGAAAAAAACCTGCTTAATGATCCTGATGTTTACAAAACAATAACATGGAGTATGTATAATTCACTTAGGAAATTCCAAAACCTTGACCCAAATAAACATATTTACTTCTATTAATAATAATACTAAACCCATACTTATAGAGAATAATTTAGTTGTATATTTGTTGTTTACAACAAATAAAATAAACAAGATTGTTATCCAAGGTAATGGGTCAAGCAGAAATGAACTCAATTTTGGAGAAGGTCAGGTCCAACACACAGTGTTACATTACAGTAGCATGTAATAAAATAAAATAAAACTAACAAACAAAGCAAACTAAATATACATAAGACTATTCATGCTAATTCAGAATTATATGACATTATATAGCTGTACTTTTTATTGGCAGTACTTGCAGTCTACAAGATCAACATGATTGCAAAATGTCTAACAGTTTGCATTGTGTTGTGTAGAGGGATTGGATTCACAGACCAAAATGTGATCAAAGTCCTGGCCATTGTAAAGCCAAAGAAGAACATTTTGACTCAAGATTAGGGAATAAGAATCATATTTGTTTGCTGATTGAAGAAACAAAATGTGCTCCAGAAAATGAACCGAAACATAGAGAGCTTCATACAGACAGGCAAACATTATATCAAAGGGAACATAGCAAGAAAAGTGTGAAAGTAAACAAATATTGCAGATAGAAAAATGACTAAATACAAAAGAAACTCGAACTATAAAAGAGTAATGATTAAATGGTATAGTTAATTAATAAGCAATTTTGATTACCTGTGCAACTTTGACCGAAATAAAGTGGGGAAAAAGGGGAAGGGGACTGTCTGGAATCTGTAAGGAAAGAGGAATTACGTTTAAATTTAAAAAAATGAACCTTCTATTAAATCTGTATCTAAATACATGTAATGCATATGGCTTACTAGTATGCATATTATTTTGCAATTTTTGATTTTTTTCCATATGAAGAAATAAATGGACTTGGGTGGAAGGCTTGTTTGCATAGACGCTTAACAAGATCCTTTATTACATTTCCCTATTCCCAGAGCAGATAGCCTGGGCAGTGGGCATTTTAAGCTTGAAAAGGTGTAATTTATTTGCTAATAGGCTTTCCCATCCTTCCTGATAATTCCTGAAGTTCTTCAAAATATAAGGACCTCGGTAGCCCCCAATAATCATGATTCAGTGATCTTCTAAGTTTGCTGATAGACCAACCCAGGACATTACACCACAGGAGTGATATTCTGATACAGCATTGGGGCTTTTCACCACAGCTGCCTGCAGAACCTCCATCTTCACTCCTTGCTAATCTTAAACGATCACTTTTGTGATTGTTGCAGTAGAAAGTGTGTTAATTCCAGCTTTTCCCTCAGAGAACAGTGGAAGAATTTTTTGTTTTCCTTTTCAAAGAGTGACAATGCAGATTTTTTACTATTAAGATCTACAAGTTAGGCCAGCTGTATCGAACACACTAAAATTTTCAAAGGGCCTGGAAATTGGTGCACACACTCACACATTTGACCTAATTAGGTCTTTTGAGCTGAAAAGACCAGTTTACACTTACTAATGCGTAGATGGAGTCTGTTGTGTTTTGTGGTCTCTAACTAAAAGCCACTATGAACTTGTGTCTTGTATGATAATGCCTTAATGGAATATCTCTTTTAACTTGTTGTTAGAAACCTGTAAGTGAAACTTCTTTCAAAAACTTTACTTCGAGACTGTTTTCTTTGTGTCCAAGAGACACTGGAGTGAGTTCATGCCCTTTCCATAGAGCAGTGCTGTGTAATGTCCAGGGAAAAGTATTGGTCAGATTCTCTTCATAATGCCAGCTGGGTTTCATGGCCAAAATCCAGCTTCCATTGGTTGATTCACTCCCAGCTGAGATCCCCAGTCTCAGTCACTTCTGGGAATGATCAAAAGAGAATTTGTGTCCTCTTAGGGTTTTGAATTTCTATCTGGCAGCTTCTGAATGGAGAAGAAAAGGTAGGAATCATCTTTTCATCCCCATCTTAAGGGCTTGGCTATTTTTGGCTTTCACTATTATTTTAGGTGGATTACCATAACCATCACAAAGATGGATTTTTCAGTCATGAAAGTGAAAGCCCATGAGCTTTGTGCCACCTTTGCTGCATTATGGGGCTCTCAAATTCATTGGTCTCTGGGGAATGTGATGAAAGGCTCATTTGAGCTATCTCACACCATCTGGCAGTAGTCTACATTACTAAAGTAAAGGTGAATATTCCTTACTTTGTCCTTTGCCATTTTGTGGGATCATCAGCTTTACACTGAACCTAAAAATTCACCTACACAGTGACAACAGGTTATGGACTGATATTAAAAAATAGGTTGTTTTGGGAGGGAGAGAGTGTAAAACTAATTTTAAGGATGTAATACCTGCCTGTTACTGTTGGATCTTTCCATAAATAATCCAGATTTCCCTGGGAGACCATCTTATTTATGCATATTGATCACATAAAAAATTCATCATGCTAGGTAATTGGCCACAAATTTAGACCACCTCAGGTTATGAGTGCACCAGTTTTGCATTTTGTGAGTTGTCTCAACTTTGAGCCCCAGAAAAGCTTAACAATGAACCTTATTCAAATGAGATTAATTTGGTACAATACCCTATATATATATATATATATATATATATATATATATATATATATATATATATATATATATAATTTATGAATAATTCTTAGAGACTTTGTGTCTCACTAATGGATCACTTACACAAACACACATACACACACACACACACACACACACACAAAGAGTATGTAAATGTATATTTAGCACATTTTCCATTATTCAAGAAAAAGTTAAAAATGGATCTTTTGTGTTTAACCTTGTTACTGGGATTGCACAGAAACCATTTGACATGTGCAGATAAATGTTTGATTGGCATATTTTTTATTTAGCTTTGCCAGAAGTGCTTTTAACTTCAAGTGTAGACATTCTTCTTTGCAGATTGATACTGACTCAGTTGATGTCTTCTTCAATGTGGATCAGGAGATGACAGCTTTGAGGTCATTGGTAAATGAGATACGACTGCAACATGGAGTTCAGGAGAAAAAAGTGATCAAGGACAGTGTAGACTCATTGAAAGAGGAATATAGACAACTTAGAGAAGAACTCACAAAAAAGTTTGAGGATGCTGAAAAGGAGTTGCAGTTGCATGGAGAAAGACTAGGTACAGTTGAGGAAGATGTGGTGTTGCATGGAGAACGACTTGGTGAAGTTGAGGAAAAAGTATTAAAATTTCAGAAAGTTGAAGAAACTGTAGTCAAATTACAGGGAGAGATTGGACAAATGACAAGGGAGAGCAACTCTTATATGAAATGTAAGTAGCTAGGGAAGGAATATCCACGTATTATAGATAAGTTATGAAGTACAGATACTAGCTACTTTCATATTTGTTATTTATTACTTTAATTAACACTGTTTTTCATTGAGGAAAATGTGTACAGTAGGTTGGTACAAAGTGCAGGAATTTAAAAAAACTATATTAACACAAAGGGAACAGACTCCGATAGGAAAAGGAATGTAGCACATGACAGGGTACTGCACTTGTAAAACACTCATATATTCTTTCTCAGTCAAAACTTTGGATAATTGGTATTGTACATAATGCAAATCAATGAAAATATTGTATATCCTGCTCAAATGTTTGGTTCAATTCCTAAAGTAACTAAAGACACCCACCAAAATCTGATTCATTCACGAGCAAGCACCCCCACCCCCACCCTCTGAGTAGTATGCAGGGGAGGTAATTTTTCAACAAAGATGGCAGGTGAAGCCATAGTACCAAAAATGACTATTAAAAGATGCAAATAATATTTTGTGCTCTTTATACCTGCCGGGATAAGATGGGTGTTTTAGAAATGGATTTATATTATGCTTCCGTTCTGGCTCTGGTCTTAAAACAAGCAACTGAAAAAAGAAAAACCAACAAATTTAGTAAAATCAACGAATGATTTATATCCCTTGAAAACAAAGCGAAAATTTAAGAGGAACTTACAGTATTGTAAATTAAATCCCAGAAGATCCTAAATGTTCTGTCGCAAGTCCAAAAAGTGTAGAATGTTCCAAATTATTTCTAGAATGGCTTGTAATGAAATCATAATGATCTCAAAGTAGTTTTAGTCCAAAAGTCAATGAGTAGTGTTATTCTAGTAAAAAGTTTAAATAACTGATTCCTTTGAAATTGTATCTGAACATCACAGTAAATGATCCCACAGACATATATTCTAACTTCACTTGACCTAAGACAATAAAATGCTCAGGACATAGGTCACAAGTTTGCTTTGAATTCTAAGTTTGTAAATAAGGCTAGACCTTGCACTCTAATGCCAGTAAAGAACTTATGTATAATTTACAACCATGACAAAAATCAGGTACACACAAAACGTCATCCTCAATCATAGACACAATTCAAGCACATGCTATAAATTAAATATTCATAACACCTTCCCTCATAAAGAAAAAGTAAGATTTATACAATAAAGCTTTCTTTTACATATTAGCCAAATCTACATACAATACTATAATAATGTAAATTACGTGGAAAGCTGTCTTACAAATGGCAAAAATATGCAAAAAGCAATTTAGTGCTTCTGTACACATGAAAGTGTATCTGCCATCAGATTATCTTTTTCCTTGATGTGCCTAATGTCAGTGTTGTATTCCTGCAACAATAAACTCTGCATCAGCATTCTCTGATTCTTGTTTTTCGTGTAGGGTCTTTATTGTATCAAAAGCCTCCTGACATTTGTCAGGCCAATGAAACTTGCATTTGTTAATCAACAAATTTGTCAGGAACTCGGAAGTTATGGAATAATTTGAGCAGAATTTCCGATACTAGGAAATCAGAAATCATCTTAACTTTAACTTCTGCAGGTTTAACTTGATCGTGTACTACAGTATGACATAAAAATGTAACATAAGCAAGGCAAACTTACTTGTACCTAAACTAATTGTCAGTTTGTATCACTGAGTCGATCAAAGAAATTCCAAATGGTTTCCAGGTGATCTTACCAGGAATCATAGTAGATGGTGATGTTATCGATGCAACACAACTATCTAGACCACATGTTATCATGTTCACTAAATTTTGGAATGTTGATGGAGAAATTTTCATACTAGACAGCATCTCTTTATTTTGATAAAGTCCAACTTGTGTTGCAAATGCTGCGATTTATTTTGCTATTTCATCAGTGAAATTTGCCAAAATGATTTTTAAAAGGTCAAATTTGGTCACATATTTTGTAATTCCAATTTGCAGTAATTGATTCTTGGAATTGGAATTTAATGTTTTGGTGAGACTGTTGACATTTCTATAGTTAATACACATATATAATGTATTATCTGGTTTAGGCACAAGAATACATGTTACTTTTACTTGGTTATATAAAGTTATTCTCCAGCAAATGTTGAATTTCTTTTTTCAAAACATAACATTTTGGGATGATTCATGCTGTAAGGGTGTTGTTTCACAGGTGTGGAATCTATGATCTCAACATCATCATAGATTTTATTTGTTCATGTTGGAACATCAGGAAACAAGTGCTCATATTCAATTCACATAATAGTTGTTTTATTTGACTGTAACTGTTATGGTTGTAGATGTGAATGTTTCTGGTTGTGATTGTTGAATATTTCTGAATTCTGGAGATTGGTTTTTTGTCATAGTTCAGTATTATTTATCCTTTCATGTTAATGATGACTGTTGACCTGTATTGTAAAATTTACATTGAGCCTGCACCTACACTTCACCCACAACTAATCTGATTAGATGCTTATCAATATTAATTTGCCATTTAATTTTTTGTAATAGAAAGCACTAAGATGGAAAACTTATGATAATTCTGTAATATGATACTACGTCTTTCCACATTGATTGTTCCATATCTGATAAGTATTTATACATATGTTAAGGCTTAGAAGACAGGCAAAATCATCAATCAGTACTTTAGGTTTCTTGTTTGAATATTTATCATTGTTTCTGTCATCCACAATTATAATCAGTGGCTACTGCAAACATTTTTGATTGCCTTCTAGATTGGATGTTTCTAAGAGTGGATGGGGGCCCTGAGTGGCCGAGTGGTCTAACGCGCTCTCTGTTACGGATCACTGCCATCTCACCTCTGTCTGCGTAGGTTTGAGTCTCGGATTCGGCCAATGTGGGTATGTGAGAAAGCATGCCAGTAGCTTCTCGAGGGTCGGTGGTTCTTTCCGGGGATTTCCCGGGTTCTTCCTCCACCATTAATACTGGCCGCCATGTATAGCCTATCGTGTGCTGAAAAATGGCGTTAAACACTACAACAACAAATTACTAAGAGTGGATGGTGTGGTTTTCTGAATCCTATAAATATCGTCAGTGGATGGTGTGGTTTTCTGAATCATATAAATATCATCAGTGGATGGTGTGGTTTTCTGAATCATATAAATATCATCAGTGGATGGTGGGGTTTTCTGAATCCTATAAATATCATCAGTGGATTGTGTGGTTTTCTGAATCCTGTAAATGTCATATAGCTATGATGTCTGCAGCATAGCAGTTTATAGTGATGTCTAGCACTGGGGCATCATGCCGCAGACATGTAGCATGATGTCCCATCCAGTCACATTATCCTGACACCAGGCCAACCAGTCCTAACACTAACCTCTTAATCCTGAGCACCTAGCAAGGCAGCAGCTAGTACCATTTGTATAAGTCTTTGGTTTGACTCATCCGAGGTTCAAACCTGCAGGCTCCTGCATCCGAGGTTGACAATCTAACCACTAGGTGACCAGATTGGTCCTCGACTTGAGTAAAGACTGGATATGGTGATCTTTACAATTCAAACTATTATTGCATACAGACCTTGAAAAGTTTGTTTTGCTATGTGTATTATGTCTTTATGATGTCTTTTCTAATTTTGTATTGCTGTGTAGGTACAAAGGGACAAAAGAGGAACTTAAATGGTGACCAGGCTGGACCTGCACCCAAAAGAAGAGCAAAGCAACAAGGTATATATAACTAATGGCAAGAAGGAGGGCTAATATATTCTATGATTAATTTATGCCTAAACTATTATCCATAATTGATCCAATACCTATGGCAGTACTTACAACTGAAGCAATACTTGAACACATTACCTTGGCTAACAATCCTGTTAACCCTGATGATAATTATAATAATGATTATAATACTATGGTAGCCTGAACATGCTGAATGAACCACTATGTAATAGTAATTTAAAATGATGAGTATCATTCATAAGTAATTAGGAATATGCCAAGGACATATAAATGACACTCACTGTGATCACTGTATCCCAGACCGGCCACCATCAAAGTCTGAATACGTGTATAATCATTGTATCCTGCAACCAAAAAAATATATTACCTATTTTATCTCATTAAATCTAATGGCAAATGTATTGCTTTATCTAATTTCGTATTGCTGTGTAGGTACAAAGGGACAAAAGAGGAGCTTAAATGGTGACCAGGCTGGATCTGCACCCAAAAGAAGAGTAAAGCAACAAGGTATATGTAACTAATGGCAGGAAGGAGGGCTAATATGTTCTATGATTAATTTATGCCTAAACTATTACCCATAATTGATCCAATACCTATGGTAGTACTTATAACTGAGGTAATACTTGAACACATTACCTTGGCTAACAATCCTGTTAACCCTGATGATAATTATAATAATGATTATAATACTATGGTAGCCTGAACATGCTGAATGAACCACTATGTAATAGTAATTTAAAATGATGAGTATCATTCATAAGTAATTAGGAATATGCAAGGACATATAAATAACACTCACAGTGATCACTGTATCCCACCGTCAAAGTCTGAATATGTGTATAATCACTGTATCCCACCATCAAAGTCTGAATATGTGTATAATCACTGTATCCCACCATCAAAATCTGAATATGTTTATAATCACTGTATCCTACAAACACAAAATATATTACCTATTTTATCTCATTAAATCTAATGGCAAATGTGTTGCTATTTATAACTTTGGTAGTAGACAATTATTAAAACAGTTTTGATGGAAAATGTGATAAATTATGATTTATGTCATTCCATTGTTAGTTATATAATAAGAATCAAGAATATCGCGGATATGTACATGCTTGGAAGTCGGGTCATGTTGATGAGTAACAAGTTGCTCAATTGAAATTTTGTCAAGTCTTGTGATATGTAATTGCTTCCTGGATTGGATTTTTCTGAGAGAGAATGGTGGGCTTGTCTGTTTCTAAGCATGGATGGTGGGCTTGTCTGTTTCTAAGAGTAGATAGTGGTCTTGTCTGTTTCTAAGAGTAGATAGTGGGCTTGTCCATTTCAGAGAGTGGATGGTGGGCTTGTCTGTTTCAGAGAGTAGATGGTGGACTTTGTCTGCTTCAGAGAGTGGATGGTGGGCTTGTCTGCTTCAGAGAGTGGATGGTGGGCTTCTCTGTTTCAGAGAGTAGATAGTGGGCTTGTCTGTTTCCAAGCATGGATGGTGGGCTTGTATTATAATTTCAGAAAGTGGATGGTGGACTTGTTTGTTTCTAAGAGAGTTTTCGTTGTAGGGTTTAGTGCCATTTTTCAACACAAGATAGGCTATACATGGCAGCCAGTATAAATGGTGGAGGAAGAAACCAGGAAAATCCTGGAAAGAACCAAAGACCAACAAGAAGCTACTGGCAGGCTTTCTCACATAACCACATTAGTCGAAACCAAGACTCGAACCCACGCAGACAGCTGAGATGGCAGTGATCCGTAGTGGTGAGCACTTTACACCACTCGGCCACTCAGGGCCCATGTTTCTAAGAGTGGATGGTAGGCTTAATGTCTTATAATTTCTAAAAGTGGATGGTGTACTTATTTGTTTTTAAGAGTGGATGGTGGGCTTGTCTTGATGGTAGGGTTGTTTGTTTCTAAGAGTACTGGATGGTGGGGTTGTTTGTTTCTAAGAGTACTGGATGGTGGGGTTGTTTGTTCCTAAGAGTACTGGATGGTGGGGTTGTTTGTTTCTAAGAGTACTGGATGGTGGGGTTGTTTGTTCCTAAGAGTGTATTTCAGGCTTGTCTGAATCACAAAATCATCATCAAAGAAATGTGTTACTAGAACAGTATATTATCCATCCAAGATTTCCTCCCACAGAAATCCGTCATTTTGTGACATGTGAATACAAATTTTAACAAGGTACACGTAAGTCGACTTGTGAGTAGAAAACTGGATATTTCAGGTCTTTATGATCCAAATGATTGATACTAACACCACATAGAAAGTTTATTTTGTTATGTGTTTTATGAATGAATGTTGTTTTTTACTATTTCATATGACCTATTAGGTACAAAGGAACGAAAGAGGGGCTTGTATGGTGACCAGGATGAACCTGCACCCAAAAGAACAACAAAGCAACAAGGTATGAGCAGGAAAATTGATACTGTGCTTTTATCAAAACATTTCTTATGATGTCCTATTAAATAGAAATGATGTGAATCTGATTTCCATTATGTCTACTATCGGCCATCTTTAAAATATTGTTATGTTTACTTATCCAGTCTGCAAAGTCATATCAGAATCAGGTTTTTCCAGGAGACTTGATATGATGCCTTGTTGATCTTATTAGTCCTGAATGATGCCTTGTTGACCTTATTAGTCCTGAATGATGCCTTGTTGATCTTATTAGTCCTGAATGATGCCTTGTTGATCTTGTTAGTCCTAAATGATGTCTTGTTGATCGTATTAGTCCTAAATGATGCCTTGTTGATCATATTAGTCCTAAATGATGCCTTGTTGATCATATTAGTCCTAAATGATGCCTTGTTGATCTTATTAGTCCTAAATGATGCCTTGTTGATCTTATTAGTCCTGAACGATGCCTTGTTGATCGTATTAATCCTAAATTATGTCTTGTTGATCTTATTAGACCTAAATGATGCCTTGTTGATCTTATTAGTCCTAAATGATGCCTTGTTGATCTTATTAGTTCTAAATGATACCTTGTTGATCTTATTAGTCCTGAACGATGCCTTGTTGATCTTATTAGTCCTAAATGATGCCTTGTTGATCTTATTAGTTCTAAATGATGTCTTGTTTATCGTATTAGTCCTAAATGATGCCTTGTTGATCTTATTAGTCCTAAATGATGCATTGTTGATCTTATTGGTCCTGAACGATGCCTTGTTGATCTAATTAATCCTAAATGATGCCTTGTTGATCATATTAGTCCTAAATGATACTTTGTTGATCTTATTAATTTTGAATGATGCCTTGTTGATCTTATTAATCAAAAATGATGCCTTGTTGGTCTTGTTGCATGAAAATGGTGCCAATCTGACATATTTGAAAATATTGTTATTTCTGAATAATACCAGAGACGGTCTTAACAGCAGTTAAAAGGAAGAAATGGTCTTACAGTATAGCTTACAGAGCACTCAACAAGATTTGATTCCTTTGCCACAGATGTGTTAGTTTCATGTGCAAACTGATAACCTAAAAGCAACATGGGAGCTCAGTTTTTTTTTTTTTTTCCATTATGTTGACAAAAAACAATGCACTTGGGGTTAAGTGAACAGTGAACTTGTTATATTGAATGAGCATTTTGTTGAGTCGTAGTGTATGTACACAGGATATTTTGTTGTTTGATTCTCTTATAAGAAACATCATTGATAGAAAGAAAAACTTGTGAACTAAGCAAAACTGCCAGAGTATAAAATGTTTGCATTTATTATATTTATTGTCATATCACCTCAGCAATGATTATTAGTTAAAGATGTGAGATAAAGAGCTTGAATTGAGATTAGTTTAAAATGGACACAGAATCATAACCACACCTGTCCTGTTTTTTCTCTATTATATGATCTATGCAATAATTACATACACTTGAGTTAATCATTTACATGTACCATATATATTCATATTTGGTTATGATAAATACACTATATGTGTATATTTGGTTATGATTTATCAACTTTTTCTTTCTCATAAAATATGGAGTCCAGATTACTACAGTACTGCAAAATTTATCACAATCAGTTACATGGTCTAGCTCAGGCATTGTGCAACTTCCTCCAGGGTGCTGGCTCGATAAGTGATTTTTAAAGCCACACCCAATGATGTCGATTAAGGGATAAAACCAGGTCTCGGGTCAGAAGTTGGCCCACCCCTTGTCTAGCTGGTCCTAGATGAAATTGGTGCTACTGAGACATCTAGTATAGCCATCACAGTGGCCATCTTTTTATTGCCACTTCTCCTGAATGGAAAATCATGTTGACATGAGGTTTACACAAGTGATGTCTTGTTGGACCTAATGAAAATGGTGCTAATCTAATATCCAGTATGGCCACCATAGTGGCTGTTTTAAACTCTTATCACTACTCCTTCTGAATACATTGCTACCATGATAACTTGCACCCTGGCAATTTGCAGACCTGTTTATAATGCAGTGTCTGGCATGGATCCAATTTTTAAAAATGAAAATATAAACAAATGGCTGCTATATGTTGATTGTGAATAAAATCACAATCAGAATTGGTAAATGAAACCATGATATATTGCTTGTTTTATCATTGAAAATGATGGCTAGTGCCAGAAATGTTATAATCAACATCATGAATTATAAGTTTTAATAAGAAATCACATATTTTGTTATATTTTATTAGAAAAATATTTTCTTAATACACTAAATAATAATACATCTATATGGCAAAATAGCAATCAATGAAAATTTTTGGTAAATGCTAACAGGTGGCAACATTAAAAAAATTAACACCTTTTAAATGAGACTTGTTAGGTCAAATTCATGTTGTAATGTTTTAATTCAGTTTCAATATAAACAGCACAATCTTGACATCTGTTCTATTAAACATAAAAAGAGTCAATTGACCACATAGTCAATATTTATGAGTACTTTTGTAAGAACTTAATTAGGTGCCAGCTTTGTTTTGATCTACGAATTGGGAAAATATTTGATGCATTGTAAAAATTGATTAAAAGAGACTATTGATGTTTTCTTCATGTTCAAAATATGTATTTTGTATCAAATCAAATAAGGGAGGTATAGTAAAATAGTTCAAAGGTATGCAAATCCTGTTTGCATAAGCTATTGTGGTCACTATCATGTCTCAAAATCAATCCATTGTATTGACTAATTGAACATGGTTTCAGATATTATGTACTTGACACCCTTAAAGTGTATATTTTATCAGTAATGTATCCTAATCATTTGATGTGATCATGGAGACTAAAGAAACCAAGTGATGGGCATAATGTGTGAATGGTAAGCTAAGTATCATAGATAGGGTTCACAATGGTGAAGTGAGATTTAAAGTTTGTAGTGAAGTCAAAATTACCAAGTTGACACTCAGAGAATGACACAGTATGAGCATAAATTTCAGAATAAATTACATGATGTTAATTCAACTTTGTTGTTTCTCGAAATGAATGTTAGTCTTTTTATGAAAAAAATATATGGTTTCATTTTGAATAAACAATAAAACTAGAATGGATCCAATTCAACACAGAAAGCAGTGAAGAAATGTACTGTGTGTAGCAGCAGAGGGGGCGAACAGACTGACTTTGGAAGCATCCAAAAACTGAAATAAGCCTTCCTAAAAAAAAGGATTAATAACGTCAAAAATCAAAATAACTAACTACGGAGCAGCTCTCAAAGAGTCCCTGTCCCTAGGTTATTTTGCGATGGCGAGTATATTACAAAAAACGAACCAACTTGAGGTCATGCCCCCCTCTGCTGCTATAATTAAATCATCATCATATTAATAAATGCCACCGGCTAGTGAATCTCACACTGCTAGATTAGCTCGAGAAGGACTAGAAGCAATAATGAAATTCATTCCTGTTCGTGATTCTGTTAGACAAAAATTGCAAGAACATCAAGAAGCACAGGTTGAATTTGCAGAAGGCACAGAACGGTTATTTAAACCTGTTACAAAAGTTACCGAGAGTTTACTTCCTCCGTTAGAACAAACTGCAGTGCAGACTGAAAAAATAGCAAGAAGAACCAAGAAAACAAAAAAGATTTTACGAGACCTTCCAACTGACATAGCTGCAGCTCAACCTCCACCTGTTGATGAAGAAATACTTGAAAATATTGAAAAACTTCGTACTGAAGTCGACGACGTGAGAAAAGAACTTACATCTGAACCCAAACCAGTAGAAGAAAACTTAGAATTGATTGTTAGATTTAGGGAAGGTTTTGTTGAAGATATTAGAAATACTGAGAGAAAAATTACCCGAAACAATATTATTTGGTATATTTAATAAATCTGGTATTTTAAAACCCCGTTATGAAAAAGTAAGTGATGATAATCTTATTAAATGGATATATCGCGTATATAGAAACAAAAAACAAACCAGAGATCTAGAATACAAAAATCTTGATAAAGAAGTAAAAAGACTTTATAGAGAGAGAATAAAACAACTAGAACAAGAACAACTCTCCCAGAAGGAACCTTCATATCAACTTCCTCCACCTCTGCAACAAATAGAACAACAACCTTCTTCGTCGAAGCGAGAGTCAATTGAAGAGCTTAGAAAAGAAAGTAAACAGTTTCTTGCAGAATTGGAACAAGAAAGAAAAAAATTGAGTGAGAAAAAAATTGAGCGGAAAAAGAAATTGTCTCTTTTGTGAAGTAAAACAAATTCTGAAAAAGAAGATCCTGGCATTGATCCTCCTGGCGCTACTGGAAGTGGTTTAGGAGGTGGTCTTATTGCCTGTCCTAACAGTGTTCTTTCTGACGTGCAACGACTAGAAATACTAATTGGAAGAAAACGAGCTGGAAACAATTCTTCATAAATTGTTAATGAAATATCTGATATTTGTCGAAGATTATTTCAAGGCGGTATTATGGATCGCAGCAGTTATCGTTCCCTTATTGATGAAATTGCTGATGATTATCATAGCGACTAAACAATTAATTAATCAGTATATAAAAATGATTATACACACTGCTCAACGTGGACCGATCATGGTCAGGGTAGCAAACTCAAGACTGCCAAATTACAAAGCAATTTACGGAGATGGACTTGGTGATGTTGTTCAGGGTCTATTTAGAAGGATGGCTCCAAAAGCAATACCGGTTGCAAAACAATTAGGGATGAAGGCTATTGAGGCTGTTCATGATAAAATTCCTGGTGCTATTGGTAATCTTGCTAGTAAAGCGTTCTCGACTGTCAAGGACAGACTAGCTCGATTAGTGCAAAGAAAACAGCAGCAACCAATGAAACTGGCCAGCACTGAGGTTATGCCAGCAAATGTCAGTAAAATAATAAATCAGGCTGCAAATCAAAAACTAGCGGAATTATCTGAAGAAGCAGAAAGAAATGTAACAGCAAATTTAATAGCAGGAAGCAGTCTTCGTCGACGATGATAATTTAGATCACCATTTGGAAAAATGGTAATTATAATAAAATATTTAAATGTTTATCCGACCCAGCATTTGACTTGGATGCACCGATCCTCAAAGATGAATCGGTACGTGATTATCAATTTTATTCCTATGACGCAAGACAACCAAATCAGCGGGGGAGAATTGAATTACAGGTTCAGGATACAAGTAGATATTTTTTATCCGCTGAGGCGTTTATTGAAGTAGAAGGTATACTTGTAACGAATGTTGTGGCTAATACGCCATATAATGCCAATTTGCGAGTTGGTTTTGTCAACAACAGGATTATGGCACTGTTTGATAGCGCCACATACATGATTGATGGAAAAAATATTGAATCAATACAGAAGGATGTCGATGTTGCTACACGCAGCCGCTTCGTTTTAAACAGATCTTAGATCTTAGATCTTATATAATGGTTGATATTTACAGAAGATCATCTACACGCGTTAAGAAAAAGTCCGATGACATTGATCTGTCGAAGTATGCGACTAAAGATGAACTCGCTGATATTATGAATCTTGCTGGAGTTGACCCAGATGAGGTTGTTATTTTTCAGGACCAATACGGAAAACTAAAAACGAGCAATATCAAATGGAATGATATAATTCGACGAGTACTCGGTGCGGTCTCGGATAATATCCCTGTGTTTACTGACAGCAGTAGAATCAGGGATTCAAGTATATCGTTTATAACCATCAGAGATCAAATTACAGCAAGTGTTGCTAATCACGTGAAAAATACTGGTGACACAATGACAGGTGAACTCAGCATGAACGGAATAAGATAGTAGTTTTGAGAGATCCAACATCCGATGAAGATGCAGGAACAAAAAAATACGTTGACGTCAACTACAACACCATAGATGGTAAATTATCCACGTTGCGGGCCGAGTATGACGTTCACACAAACGCGTTCACAAATCTCCGTAGAAACTTTAGAAAAATTAATGAAACTGCAGAGGAATTTTTTGGTAATCCTTTGGCCGTTGATGTAAAACTCGTTGATATCAAGACGAACATCGACATGATCAAACAAACACAGCAAAGCATCGTAGCGGGGATTCCTGAGATCGTTAATAAAACCAGTTTGATTAAAATTCCTGGCGGGGTTACTCCCGGGCATATTATCAACATCGTATACACAGTTTCCTCTGGATTCGCAACATGGTCTCAGCAAAATAAAACTATCAAATATACTGCAACAGTCACTGGCATGTACAGGTTGTCTGCGTTTAGTGCTGCAAAATATTTAATATTTACAATGTATCCATGGCGTCATTCATCTGATAAGTTTTCTGGGGTTGTATCTGTTATATTAAATAGCGGAAACGAGGAAATATTTATTCTGGAAGCAGCTGATAAGAAATTAACTGCAACATCTTACTGGTGATGTTTGGAATTTGTAGCTGAAATACCTCAATTGGTTACTGCATAAAATATAATGAGTACCTCAATCGACGTTCAAAAATTTAGGTACAATCAAGCGCGTGAATGGCAGGCAGTGTTAAAAGAACAATATACAGTAAAAATAAAAAAGTATCATTGACGATTAGTTATCATTGACGTTGTTGTTTATTCAGTATCCGCTGTTGTTGCTGGAGCTGGAATAATATTATCCGCGGTAACAATGATGGTACCAGTAGCTGTAACCATTTGTATTTCAGCTGCAACAATGATTGCAGGTGTGCTCAATATCACTGCAAAAAAAATACGTACTTGCATGAATGAAAACTTATCCGATTACATGATAAAATTACACATAGAAACTGTCGCATACTCGAAGTTATCCTCGTTGTTATCAGCAAGTCTCAGTGATGGAATTATATCCGATTTTGAGTTTTCAGAGATGATTAAAATATACAACTGCGCTGGTATTAAAGGTGCGAGTATTAATAATGACGGAATTACTCCAGCAGATCGTGACAAACACAACCCCGCATAAGACCACGATGATCTTGGTAAGCTCGATTAATCCTGAATTTAACATCAATTTTCCAACTGCAATTCGCGCAAATGAAATTGCACTAGCGCAATTACGAGTATATCATAGTTGGCCACATATCAGATCGAGATCATTTAATGGTACACCAGCAAATAATTCGCTTGTATTTGCTAATAAAAACAAACCAGATGGAACACCTGAATGGGTCGTTGTTGGAATACCAACTGGCAGTTATGAGATCGAACAAATCAATGATGAATTTGCACGTAGAATAAAATCAATAACAGGAAAAGAAGCAAAAATATCAATGTTCATGAGCTGATGCTATCTTCTGCAATCAAAATAAACTCTCCTGATTATGCCGTTGATATTTATCAGTCCACGATAAGATCCGTGCTAGGTTGGCCTGATATTGCACCAGTGCATGAAGGACCACCAGAACCAAAATTAATTGAATTTCTCACTGACGATGCCAAGTTTATAACAACTCCAGAATACAGAGAAAAATTTCCATGGAATAGAGCTGGTGGTTCATATCGTCCTTATAATTTCAGTGATGATATAACTTATATGAATGTTTTTAGATTGTATTCTAATCCCATTAATTTTGAGATCCAACAATCAATTGACAAAATACAAAATCTGTTTTTCTCGTTATCGCAATATTATTCTGAGATATAAAACAATGAATTATTGAGTCAATACAACATCTAAATCAAGTAGGATCAGATCTCACTTATATTAATGATATTTTTGCTGAAGCAGCACTTAAACATGCTCTTTCCTTCCCCCATCCTAGAAGACCATTTCTTGATAATTATATAATAACAGAAAAGGAATATGAAGGACCGGGTAATCTCGAATTTATAGTACCAAAATATAGAAAAGATAAAATAGAATTATCAACGAAAACGTTCCTAAAATAATTGATGCATGGAAAAAAATAGCTCCACCCGAGCCTATCCTCAGATATAATAATGATCCACACGGCGGCGGCAGACACGTATCTCCGGGAATCGTTAATATAACATCGACAATCGCAGTCAGTCTTCTTTTTGATGTAATCAATGGCAGTTATCAAATAGATCTTGGAAAATCAAATCAGGCTCAAGAAGGATATATCCTATACATGTTCACACCACATGTTCCCCCTGGGGATTTGATTGTGCAGGTACCAACCAATCCTGTTTATCTATGTAGACATAATCAGTATTTGTCACGAATAAATTTTAAACTCACAGACCACATAGGACGATTAATTGACCTGCGTGGGGAGGAATTGATTGTCAATCTACATGTAAAATCTTAAATACTTTTATCGTAATGATTTTTGATCATAGATCTTCGTCTTAAAGACTTTTATCGTAATGATTTCTGTCTTAAATACTTTTATCGTAATGATTTTTGATCATAGATCTTTGATCAGAAATATTTTTATTTTATTTTATCAGAAATATTCCAACATTTTTAGTCAAATTTGTTAATTTTAGTCGATTTGTCAAGTTACAGTTTTTCGTCAGGTCAAACCTCAAGCGGTTCTCTAATTGATTTATCGATAAATCGTTAAAAATCCTCATTTTTTCGAAAATTACCAGAAAAATTAACAAAAATCGCATGAAAAATCTCATTTTTTGAGCTAATTTTACTGATTTTTAACGATTTATCGATAAATCAATTAGAGAACCGCTTGAGGTTTGACCCGAATGATATTGGAAAATTCATCAAAAATAACAAATTTGACTGAAAAATATTGGAATATTTTATTTTTTCTGAAAATTTGATCATTTTACATAGTTCTGAGTACCAACTAGCCCATCAGAGTTATGAAATTGATTGGTTTGCATGATTCTTAGTACCAGCTAGCCCATCAAAATTACAAATTTGATTGGTTTGCATAATTCTAAGTACCAACTAGCCCATCAATTTCAGAAGAAATAAAATATTAAGATCAAAGATCTATGATAAAATAAATATATAATATTTAAGAATAAATAAAATATTTCAGATATAATATTTCAGAATAAATAAAATATTTCAGAATAAATATATAATATTTCAGAATAAATAAAATATTAAGATCAAAGATCTATGATAAAATAAATATATAATATTTCAGAATAAATATATAATATTTCAGAATAAATAAAATATTAAGATCGAAGATCTATGATAATATTACACGTGGTCAGCATTGACAGGGACCCTAGTTACCGAAAATTTCATTTTCATTTTCACTAGAATTATTTTGTACTACTTCACCAACGAGGTTACTTTGGATAGTTTCACCAGTAACGAGGTTACTCGCTAACATAATTTTTCTTAATTGTCTTATGCGAGTACTAATTATTGTTTTTGCCTCGTATTCGTGGGATAACTCTAATCTAATTTTTTTTACTGCGGTAGAGAGAGGAACGAATTCCTTCACTTGATCATCTTCTACAGTAGCTAGCAACTGAAACATCGCCGCCTGAATCCGTTTCATGAACTTGTATTCAGATGATAGTGTGTGTATTCCTTGGTTTTTATGTTCTTGTAAAATTTCAAAATCAGAAACTGTATTTTCAGGATTTAGTTCATTGGATATATTAATTCCATCTTTTTCCAATTTTGTAATAGCAACAATTACATCATTAATATTTTCGTACTTTATTATTTAGTATATATATATATTTAAAATAAAAAAAAATATTTCCCCTATGAACCCCTATTCGAGTCTTTTAGCAAGTTCAGGAAGGGGCACAGCACAACATATACAATGAATGATTGTAAGTATGCAATGAATGAATGACAATCTTAATTAAGGACGGCACAACCCAGAACTCGTAGCTTGCCACCACATTCTATCAAGTTCAACGGGCACACGAAACACTACCCCCTATGAGAGCCCCTAACCCGTCAAACAACAGTCTAGAGGCCCAAGAGGGAGGACAGCACAAGCATATATAAATGACATGAATGAATGACAATCTTAATTAAGGACGGCACAAACATATATAAATGAAATGAACCTCTATTCGAGTGTTTTAGCAAGTTCAGTAAGTATGCAATGAATGAATAAATGAAATATATACAATGAATGAAAACTTAATTAAGGATGGTACAAACATATATGAGGCCATTTTTTACGCTCAACAGAACACCCCCTCCCAATAATCAGCCTGTGGGTGATACAAAACATGTATCAACCACCAGTGACGTGTGGTTGGAGGGTTCTGTTGAGTGGAGGGGGGCTGGCTGTGCCCCAATTAATTATAAAAATCTCTAATATGCGTAACCACTGACCAGTTGTCAGTCATAGGATTCGATCCTGGGACTGTGAGCATCACGGCCAGATTCGTTATCAACTGAGCTATCGAATCATCTAACAATATATCTTTCAAAGGTTATTATATAGCTACAAGATCGGTTTAAATATTTCTGCATTAAAACGGGTTTCTGAATAGATTGTAAATTTCTGTATTAAAACAGCGGTTTCTGAATAGATTGTAAATACTTGTGCATTAAAAACAGCGTTTTCTACCAAGATTTCTCATAGCAGATTGTAAATATCTTGCACTAACAATGTGTTCGATTTACATACTACCACTGCACCATCAAACGTTCTAGCACCTACAGATCGGTTTAAATACTTGTGCATTTCTGAACAGATTGTAGATATCTGAATTAAAAACTGTGTTTTGCCTCGATTTCTCATAACAGATCTAAAATTAACTCGCTATATTGTACGATGTGAAATACGTTTATTTTTTTATTTTGTAAGTTAGAAACCATAAATATCTTTCTTTGGTATAATTATTGATATTAATTATGACGTCGATGATTAATTAACCAATTATGACCATAAAATATCGGAAATCTACGAAGAAAACTATATTACAGAATTATCTCCCTTTTCCATAATCGAAAAATCAGTAGTATAAGAGGGAAATGCTGCGACCCAAAATAATGGTTAATAAATATAATCGAGGTAATTACTTGGTGATTTTCTGTTTATATTTCTTGGAAAAAGTGGATTTATGTATATTTTCCGCAACAAATTGTACTGAAGGCGGATTAATATCAGAATATTTCGCAGCCGCGTTCATTGATTGAAATATAATTTCTTTGCCAGTTTCTATGTTTGTAGATTTTACTGGCCTCCTTACAATTGTTTTACATCTCCCAGTATTACCACGTGTATTATTCTCACTCTGTGTAACAGCTCGAAGATTGGATAAACCATTGTCAGTTTTCACCCCGTTGATATGATCGATCACAAGACCGTCTTTGATCAACCCCTTGTGACACTCGTATGTGAAACGATGACAGAGATAAGTTTTCTTTCCAACAGTAAACAATAGATAACCATGATTATTAATACAAGCAACTGGTACTTTCTTCTGACAATTTCTGATCATACCATCAATATTTGATTTGTAGTTTGTTATTACAGGATGTGGAATAAACTTATTTTGCTCCATTATACAATGATATTATTTGTTTAAATCATGATTTGTCTGAAAACTTAGATAATCCTCCACAGATTTTATAGCGTTGTTATTGACTTTATTTTTTTGTCATAATATCTCTTAAGCTCTCTGAATTGTTTACCACCACAACACGCACACAACTGTGTTTTTACTCGCACTCCAGCACCACATCACAGACATGGTATTGGTAATAAGCTTCCACGGTGAACGCACTGCATGTGTTGTCCGCAGAATTCCTTTTTACAGGATTTATTACAACGAGTCAATGAACCCACCATGAGCCATTTGCATTGAGACATTGTATACATAATATTTTAATTTAAATATTTGCTTGAAATATAATATGAACGAATTCGATAGATTATCCCGAATAAAGCCCCTGAGCGGAGATAAATTTAATCTCGACAGAATATCTCCTAACCTACCGATGCAAGATCTGGTTGATCCGAAAAACAAAAGTTTGATTAATAAAATTCATGACGCCAAGAAAGAATTTTACACAGATGGTGCATCTCATGTCTGGTCAACGTTCAAGATTATACGCAACAAAGATATCATCGATGCTATGATGAACAACAAACGAGCAGCAATTATCATTAACTATCTTGATAATCGCAAGTGTCTTTTCAGAATAAAATTTGTCGTGCTAACAGAAAGAGATGATTGGATTATCTGTGACAAATATGATCCTGTCCACGGTAATAAAAAAACTGTCATACTAAGTAGAGATTCCAAACCAGGTCTATTGACAGGTATTGACAAACCGTATTATGAACGAGCATATCCTGTGATAGTGGTTATTTATGGAATCAGTATGTGATAAATGAAAAACCCAGCGTTGATAAACTGGCACCGATGAAATTTTAAAAAAAAAACTGTGTAGCCAAGCGAGTAACAGAACATTTTACCATTTCGACTTGTGGAAACGGTATAACGGATAAAAGACGTAAAATAACAAACACGTGGGGAGAAATGGTTAAAGATACCAGTGCGTCTATCGAAGATGTCGCTGAGTTAAGAAAAAGATTAAAATTTCCAATAACCGTAGCGACGATAACATGAGAAATTTTGTATGAATCAAAATATAGATCAAAAGGAGCTTTGATCGAAATTATTGATCATAATGCACACGCCTGGACTAACGCAGTAACAATATTTCCATGAGATCGAACTGTTAAATACTATCACAGAGGTATGTTTGATTTTATTAACGAAATAAGTAAAAACGATCCTGTGTCAGTATGGTTATTTCAGAGTTCTAACGACGAATCGTGCATGGAAGAAAAAAATAAATTTGATCAGTTTGTGAGACCAAATGGCGTCATTTATCGAACAGATCTTCTTCACGAGAAAATGAAAAATCTTGCACTGCAATATACTGATGATACTGACGAACTATTGAGCAACTGTTTTACTGTTCTGTCAGTTGCGGCTCATTTTGCTAGAAAGAAAAATTCGTGGAAACCAACTAGGTTTGATTTTCTTGATGACATAGTATCCAGTTGTGTCGAATATGGACACGGCGGATTGTGGAATACTAAATACGATTACAGAGATGTTATTTCAGTTGATATGGTCGCGTGTTAGCCAGGAAGTTTTCTTGGATATGGAAATTGTTCTGTATACTTTAAAAGATTCGGTCATCCGATGCACAAAATGACGCAAGTATCGATAAATGGACCATTACCGGATTTTGACCTGACTGGATTTGCTCGTATTGAGTCATTTGAAATGTCTAAAGGACTTTATCCAATTTGTTATGTTTGGTTTGGAAAACATTTTTCAGAAAAAATGTGGACACCAATAGTACTATTACGGTATATTCTCGATTGTGTGCTATTAATATCACTGACGATCAGCGAAGCAATTATATCATATCGAAAAGAAACCGAAGTTTGGTGACCGCAACAAAAAGAGTATTCGGATGAAACCAATTACGAGAATAAAGTTACAAAAGATCTTGGTAGAAAAATAATTGGCAAGTTTACCCAAGGAGGAGCATATGATCACAGACGACATTGTACAAGATTGATTATGGATGATGCTGAGTTAGATTTTATAATCGCTGATACAATGAACAGAAATACGTTTATAAGTCTAGAAATAGCTTTCTTGTCAAATGGAACTAAACTAGGTACAATTGTGAGCTACATGGACAGTGAGTCACCTCAGTATACTCATTTAAGATCATCGATGCTCGCGTACATTTCAATAAATCTGTTATTGTTGATAAATAAGGTTTCTACACTCGCTGTCAGAGTTGCTACTGATTCATTTTATATAAGTAAAAAATATTCAATACTGTTAGAAAAATTAAGCATAGACACTTGTGCATCGTGGGGTTCATGGAGAATAAAAAAGGAATATATACTCGATTATTCTGAATCCGCTGATGTTGCGGTTAAAGGTATTTACCTGATAAAATCAGGCAGAAATGATCAGATATCTTCTGCACCTTCGGTATACGATCCAATAACTAGACACAAAACAGTTTATCTGAATGGACCTGGCCTTTCTGGTAAAACCACTCGAGCGATCGAACTATTTCAGAATTCAGATATGATTGTGCTAACACCTACACACAGACTCGCACGAGAAATGAAACGAGGAGTACAATCATGTACATGTACTTAACACAGCTTCTTCCGATGGAAGGGTGATACATGGACATCTTTAAAGATGGGCGAGAAATGTATTCCAGGGATCATAATATGGGATGAAATATGCACTGTACCACTAGAAACACTAAAAACATTTCTAGATTTGTTATTAACAAGAAATACTGCTGTGATAATGTGTGGCGATCACGGTCAACCACCACCCGTAGTTGGACCATCTCCACATGATTGGCTGAAAAATTTCACTGATTACTATGAAGAAGTGGCTGATGATGATAGAGCACTTGATGCAGTGTTGAAGGAATTAAAAATATTAATCAGACAACAACCGAATAAAATTCAGTGTGAAGTAATGCGTGAGATAATTTCAGAAACACCCATGAAAGACTTTTTGCGTGCGTGGAGACCAAATGATTTGATTGTTGCAAGTAGAAAGATAGTTCGTGATACACTTCAACGGGAGTTGTTTCAGTTACAATGAGAAAAGTTTCCAACGTTGCCAGTTCCGTTATGTTATCGACCAGCAGATACGCGACAGCAAAATATTGACGTTGATATACCAGGACAGACCGAGTCAAGGAAACAGAATCTTGTGTTGAATGATATTGTTGCAGTTGATGTTGATGTTGTTGAAGATGCTCTACATGCTGATAACTCCCCGTGGACGCTTGGATACGCGATGACAATTCATTCATCTCAGGGATTAACTATTACTGATACAGTTGTTTGGATCGTTGATGATCACATCAATGGTCAAACCTAGTTTATCTTGCAGTGTCTTGAGTTAGAAAAATATCTCAATTGAGACAAATCCTCATGGATTCGTCAGTGACTAGTGATGATATTGACGAATGTCAAAGCGATATAATAAGAAAAAATTATCTGGTTATAAACAAGGTGACAAAAAAAACAAACGCGATTTTGATCTTGATGTTGATTTTATTAATGCGCTGAAACAACAACAGAATAATCATTGTGCAAGTTGTAATTGTATAATGTTATGACGGTATCTGAAAAATGATCCAAGACAATTTACCATAGATAGAAAAATAACAATCTTGGTCATACACGAGAAAATATCATGTTGACCTGTCTTGAATGTAACCGACGTAGAGGTGCTAGTTAAGTGATTTGGGTGGTAATTGTGTGTCATCGGGAATTATCTGTAATTGTTCACGTACAAATCCATGTTGAGGAGCAGTTGAATCCAGTCTGTAGATTGCAGGTCTCCCTGAGGATCTTGTTATGTTAGATATCTTGTGTGTGGTAATACTCCAAATAGGATCAGTCGCTCTTTTTTTACCACCTTCGAGTTCGCCGGGCTCTTATAAATACCTTATAGTGATATTACCTAATACTGGCTGTGCTGAAAGATCACGTTGTTGTACGGATATATGTTTTTTTTTGTAATTGCATTAATAGGTTTCATGTTGGTTGTTTGAGTAATCTCATTATTTAATGCGGTTATCACATTTGGTAATCTTGCCACCCATTCACGAGATCTTTTATCTTGAATCAATTCCTTCGCGTTTTGATATCCAAATAACCACTCAGCAAGTGTTCGATTAAATTGTTCAACAATTGCCTGATCACGATGAATTACAGTATGTCTTTGTCGTATTTTGACATTATGTTGCTTCGTTAACGATGATACTGGACCAAGAAATTCATTGCCAGGATCAACTTGTAACAGCTGTGGCCATCGCAGACCACCTCTTTGATAAATTCATTTAAAAGCATTGGCTACCTCAGATGCTGTTTTCGTTGATAGCGGTTCTGCATCTTTATATCTACTTGCAACATTAACAACGGTTAGCACATATTTGTACATTTTTCTACCTACAGTACCATGTGGTAAAAACAGAATATCAGCTTGATGAACTTCATTAGGAACACTGATACTGAAATGTGCAAATCGAATTTGGTTAGGTGGTGGTAGATAAATTTGCCATATTGCCTGTTTGGATAACCACGCTATAGCAGTAGAATGTTTAACCACTGCTGCATCAGCAAGTTTACTAATTGCTGCTTTACCCTTCCAGTATCCAATTGGTGAATAATAAATCGATTCCATTTATATATTACCAGCCCCAAGCGCTAATTTACCTTTCATCGCGGATCTTACTAACCAATTAGCTAATTTTTCTTTGATATTTTTATTTTTTATAGAATCTAGTGCATGAATTAATTTCACATCTGCAATATGCCTATGTTGTAGATCATTGCTTTTATACGCAACATCATGACCATGGCATGCTTTATCAATAGCATTTATTGGTTCCTCGCCTGGTTTTGGTTGATCTTGATTATCAAGTCTGATATTGAGTCGAGTACCAGGACCACAATAATTATATCCTGGTAGATGTTTTTCTCCTGGGTATTTGGCCCACAGAGTCCCAGGTAATTTTGTTAATTTTGCTGCAATATCACCACCATGTTGCTTTTTTTTTAACGCTGACTTTGTCCCTGAATTATCACTGGGAATAAATTTAAACTTCTTTGTACCACACCGCGTACACTTACCTGTAACCGCTGATCTGTTATTTTGTGTGGTAATAGTTGTTAGTGTATCTGTTAGGGTACACGTCCTGCACTTCACACAATATAAATCCATAGATATTTTATACAGCATGGATATAATTGATTTCTCAGCGACAAGAAAACGAGAACCTGTCAAGCACCATCCTGTGTTACCAAATTCCATCAGAATGATAATAATAGGACCATCTGGAAGTGGAAAGACACAGTTGTTACTCAATCTTATAATGAGATGGTTAAAATGGGATAAATTGTATTTGGTAGCCCCGTCAGTTGATGATCAACGATGTTATAATGTGCTTAAGGATTTTAATGAAAACGCGCAAATAGATAAAGATAACGATGTTATTGAGTTTATAACCGATATTGATGAAGCACCATCAGTTAATTCCATAGATGGATTTATTAAATAATTTAGTTGTATACGATGATGTGATGCTGGACAAACAATCAGATCCAGCTAGGATTTTTTCTCGAGGTAGACATAAAAACACCGATGTCATTTATGTTACTCAATGATACACACAAGTACCAAAAGTGATTAGAGATAACTGTAATATTTTAGTTGTGTTTAATGGAGTTGATACACATACATTGTGAAATATTCATCAAACCTGGTGCAGCGGTGACATGGATATAATTAAATTCAGAAACTTCTTTTCACGAGCGCAAGCTACTCCGCACGGGTTTATAACAATAAATTTGCACGATCCTTGAACAAGATATCGTATTGGACTTGATAAAATATTTGGATAAATTAATAGCAGCAGAGGGGGGCATGACCTCAAGTTGGTTCATTTTTTGTAATATACTCACCATCGCAAAATAACCTAGGGACAGGGACTCTTTGAGAGCTGCTCCGTAGTTAGTTATTTTGATTTTTAAGGTTATTAATCTTTTTTTTTAGGAAGGCTTATTTCAGTTTTTGGACTCTTCCAAAGTCGGTCTGTTTGCCCCCTCTGCTGCATGTGTTTAGCATGACACATGGTAGTATACCGAAACAATGTGGAATGTTGTTAACAATCTCTTCATTATAGTTTATCCTGAAATTAGAGGTAATTTTTGAAAAAGTACCAACTACACCATCATATTTATTCACATTTAATTTCAACATGATTTCTGTTACAACCCTATTGTCTTAAAATAAGTAACAAAACTTAGTCGAACCAGCAAGGTTAGTAAAATCAACAGAAAAGTGTATTTCTCTAAGTTACAAAGTAAAAATTAAATGAATGATTGTTAAATAAATGATTCATCTCGGGTTCTATCTGAACACAGGTGAAAATAATCCCACAAGCTGATCTTAAGATAGGAATGTTTCTTACAGTAAAACTTATATAAAAATCTAAGAACACAGTACAGAATGACCAGGATGTGGGTCAAAAATTCTCTTCCAGAAGATACTAAGTTTGTAAATAAGGTAAAACCTTAAACTCAAATATCAGTAAACAACCTATTTATAACTTATGAACATGACAGAAAGCAGGTACACAACAAAACTGTATCCTCAATGAAGGACAAAGATCAAGCACACTATACAAATTAAATATACTAAGTTTATAGATTATAAATGAGCACTCAATAATGTAACCTGCCATCCCCAACCCCTACATTTGCCTTCCTCTGTCGATTTCCACCCCTTCATTACTTTTTATAGGTCTCTCAGTAATTTACACCCATGCTTATAGTGCGGTTGATGTTTTTGTCCAATGGACTCCACTGAAGAAGCAGTGTAGATGTTCATCCAAACATGGAGTTCTCACCAGTTGATTTCTTATGTTGTCTACTTGGTCGAAATTAAAATGGTGTCCATCGGATGTCCAAAATGGATGCCATGGTGGCAGTCTTGAAAATCATGTTGCTGCTATTTCAGATCTGAATGAAAAGTACTATTGCTATGCTGTTTGCACCAAAGGACTGCTTCTTCTGATGCATAGTTGGTCCAGAAATGGTGTCCCTCTGATGTCCAATATGGCAATCACAGTGGCTATCTTAATAATGTTATCACTAATCCTCCTGACCTAATGGTTATATCAACATTTGATTTTGTGTCTAGTTGGTGCAGACCTCATTTGGTGTCTAGTTGGTGCAAAAGAGAAGTAGTACCAATCTAATATTGATTGTGGCCACCATGATATCCATTATTAACATCATATACTCCACCAAAACAGAAAATATGGGATTTCCACCTGAAGACTTTGTGTGCTGCCTTGCTGGTATCAAATCAAAATGGTGCCAAGCCGACATCCAATATGTCCACCACACCAGCTTCTTTAAAAATCTTCTTGTTGCTGAAGAATATCAAGGATAGTTTCAACACTCAGTAAGAGAGAAGAAATGGTCTGATCTTGGATTCTTTAAGATTGTTTTCAGTCATTTGAGCATTGGTCCCTTCAAATAATTCTTGTTTGTAATCAGTTTTCAAACATTTGAAACATTCTTTAGGTCTTGTTGGTTTGAATTCTTTATGTGGTTTGACAGATAATGCTAGTTTGAGAGTAAGAAAAGAAATTTTATAAAACTGTAAAATGTGTCTTCTGCAGGAAATGCATGATTGTAGTTGAATCATAAGGTTATTATTATTATTATCATTATTATTCATAACTTCCAAAAATCCTTTGGATGTTTTTTCTAATAGGAACTTCAACTCTTCTCTGGATTAAGGATACAGATTGGTAAATTGTATTCAGTAGTAAGCTTTATATATTTTTTCTCTAGCAAGCAGTGTACTACATTTGGAACATTTTGAAATCTTTAATACTCTTGGATAGATCACATACGGTCTGTAAATACGTTGTGCTAATGTTCCCACGAAAATATAGTAAGTTTACAAAACATAAACAGCATGGCTTGTGGGTGCTGAAATATTTAAACAAAGTAACAGCAGGCATGACAAAATATTTCATCATGTGAAAATTATGGAGAGCCAAACTGAAGAAATGACAAGGTTTTGCCGAGAAAAATATTTCAGTGGCATTAAACATTGAATTTTTAATTTCAGAAATGTCCTGGTTTGTTTCTTCAGAAACTGCTCGAAAGAAAAGGCCAGAGAGTTATGGACTGAAACAGCTTAAAAGTCAATCTGAACGCATACATGTACACATGCACATACACATGTTTATTTTATTAAGCTCACATGTCTTTGGCCTTTTTGGCCTGAAGGGCTGATGAACTTTTATGATGTCATCAAGGGCCACGAGGGAGAATAAGTCTTATAAACATACTTGGTAATCCTCTGAACATTAGGACATTACTAGTAGTGGTACTAGTACTGATTATTTTTGGTGTCAGTAAATTGTCCCAATCCATTTACATCTACTTTTTACCATACTGAATCAAATTTCATTTTATTTTCATCTGACTTGCAAGGTGGACACATCATTACTTTGAAGTGTTATGATGCCTAGTTCTTCATTACCCTAATTTCAGTATTAAAGACCAGTTCATAAGAAATATCTGATAGCCCAGTGTGCAGTGTCTGTTGTCTGGCAATTGTTAGCATTTGTTTGCTATCACTACCTCAGAACTACTTCAAGGAAAGTCATAAACCTTGCCACTTAGTTTTGTCTTGAGATGTACCTTGTCTGAAATGAAAATTGTGCACTTTAGATATCTAGCATGGCCACCAAAGTGTCCAGTTTGAAAATCTTGTTATTGTTACTTGTCCTGAACACACTGTTACGGTATCATTAGGATTTAACTCAAAATCTTTCTATATGTATTTACCTCTGATCTTACACAAGAATGGTTCTTATCTGACTTCCACTATCTTTTCCACATTGGCTATCTTGAAAACCTCAAAGTTACTCTTCCTAAATGGATGGTCACATTAACATGGAATTTTCACTAATGCACTTCATTAATAGCAAATTGACCTAAATGAAAATGGTGCTGCATATATGATAAAAAGACTGTCGTCTTAAAATTCATCCTGCTGCTGCACATTCTAAACAAATGGTTTGTGTTGACATGGGGTTCTTTACTAAAACATACTTATCTTACAGTACAGATCACATGATACTTTGTTTCCCTATGATTCTTGCTGGAGATGGGGAGAATGTGAAAAGGATCGAGCAAAGGTTCCTCCAGTGTATCTCCCAGTGTTCTGATGGAACTTTTGCACTTTCATGTGGAGAATATCTTTGCACATCATGATTTCATAGGATTTGCATCAGTTGAGACCCACAGAGTTAATCAAGTGTTCATAAAGTTGGCATGCCTTGCTGTTTATGCCCCCAGAAAGCATGCGCTTAAGAATTTGATTGAGAGAAAACGAGATAACTATTTGACACTTTTACCTACATTATTTATTTTGTAATTGAAGAAACTGGTTTTTTTTCTCAAGATCAAATTTATAGATAAAATAAACATGCCAATGAGACATGAAGTTTATTAATACTTTATATTGTTTTAATTTCCCAGCTTTTTAACTATTCCTACCTATCAGTGCATTTGTTTTTTTTAAAGTGAAAACAAAGTCTTATATACATCAGTGATATATTGTGCCACCTCTTTGAACAGAATGAAAACAACAAAATAATTGATCATATTTATACCTAAACAAGTGAAACATTTTTTTTGCACATCTTTGATATTTATTGGATTCATTATCTTATGGGATTGATTTGTTTACTTGTTATATATCCACCATAAGGTGGAGTACATTTTGGTATGAGGTTTTTTGTCAACACTAGCATCTGTCTGTCCAGCTGTTACCAGGTAGGTATCTGCACAAGAACTCAAGTTTGTCACAATCTTCTGTTACCATACTTCATGGATTGCGTCCACTTGGTGCACGGAAGAACCATATCAATTTCCATCTCTAAAGGTCAAGGTCAGTCTGTCTGAAGAAAACTGGTTTCTGAAGAATAGATCTCATACTCCACTCCCTACAGTTGCCAAATACTTTAGCTGGTTTGCACTATTTTGTTTTAGTTTCAGAAGCTTGAATGTCTAGGTCTTTGTGACCAATGGAAGAAAAATGTTTTTTTGAGCAGTAACTGAAGTATTTCACAATCTACCATTCCCAAACCTGGATAGCTTGCACATTGGGTTTGAAGGACATAGTTTTGGGGTAGATCAAAAGTAAAAGGTCATGGTCACAGTGACTGAAAGAAGAAAAATGTCTTTTGCACAATGACTCAAGTTAGCCTTCATGTACGGTTGCCAGACATTGTTGTCTTTTATGCAGAGTAGGGAAGAATCATGTTGATTTCAAGTTAAAAGGTCAAAGGTCAGTGTCACAGCAACTGAAAGAATGAAAATTGTTTCTGCACAATAACATCAATTCTATATCATATGTCAACTAAAGTTTGAGGCTTGTACGCATCTGGGATGGAAAAAGTTGTATTGATTTTGAGATCAAAAGGTCAAATTTCATGGTCACTGGCTTAAAGAAGTAAAGTAGTTTTTTCACAATACAGTAGGATTTGTTTTACATCACAGACAGGGACTAATTGTGGATGGCTTGCAGCTAGGTAAGGAAACACTCTCTGTTTGGGATCGAAAAGGTCATCTTTACTGGTCACTGAGATTGATAAAAGATAAGTGGTTACTCCATAATAATTTCAGTTATCTATATGGAGGATTATTAAACATAGGTGGGCATGTCATGGTGCTTTTATTGATATTAAAAATACTCATTCACTTAATCGTACATGAACATTTCTTCTCATAACAGTAATGTACCATTTCAACATCTGGTCACTGCATTTTATAAAGTATTTAAAACTTTAAAAGGCATAGTTCTAGTGGTTGCTGCAAAGTTAATAAAACAAGTTATTTGCCTGTTCTGTTTGGGAACTGTATAGGCAATAATGCCTTAGAGTTCAGTTCATGATCTGATTGATTTATAGAATGATGTTGTGAATGTACCAAAAACCATATGTAAATATGTTAGTCTCGGATATGAGAGTTTTTATATGTGCTATGTTATAATTGACCAGACACACATTGTGCACAATTTCCCACATTAAACATTCAGTTCTTTAATTTGGTTTTAAGTAAGTGGCATACCTAATCTGCACAAGAGATGTCTCTCTCTTTTATAAGTTTTCTGAAAATCTTATTTTTGTAAACGTGACTCTGTTGGAAGCTTTGGGAATCAAAGATCTTGTTTTGCTTTTATGTATTCTGGCAATATGAAACTTGCAGTCGATTTGCCTTTCCTAGTTGTAACTTTTATTAGAATTTTATATTTTAGCATCCAGTTTGTAAGAATTAATAGCAACTCTGTAATACTCTACCTGTATGGGTGGCCACATGTGCCATTTTACAGGTAATTGTCATAGTGTGTAGCTCTGCATGTACATGCAGAAGTTCATAAAGCAGGACAAGTGCCATACTTCACCTGTACATATTGTCTGCTCAATTTTTGTCTTCTAATGAATGCATATGTAGCTTACTCCAGTTGCCAATACATGAATACATGTCCGACTTGCATGGTATAAACAGAAGTCAGTGAGTGGCAGTACTGGGTGTACTAAAGTGGAAGGCACAGAAGCACACTTAGAGGGACATGGACATTGTCAGTTTGCATGCTTGGGTTCGACACCATATCACTTGTTGGGGCGCAAGATAGAGAACAAACAAATATTTGCAGTTACCTTGGGGTGGGTGGGTGGGGAGAACAAACAAACATTCGCAGGTACTATCTTGCATATCAGAATATTGGACTGGCTATGTAGATCAATATCCAGTACCCTGTCCCAGTCTCCAGAACTGGAGAAAATCATGCCAACCAAGATAGCCATGCTCCATCATGACCAGACTCAGCCATTATGCATAACCTTTGATGGTAATTTATCTTGACCACAATCAGTCATAGAATATCAGCCAGCAGAAGAATTACCTGTGTCCAATTTCATAAACCTAGGTTATTCTGGCACTTCCATGGATCAGTCTATCCTGCACAGTGCCACTAAGCATTCACTGCATACAATATCCAGTTTAGTGCCTCAGTATTCAAGCCTTGTTGTTGCACTTTGTTCTCAAGCCTTCACCACTCATGTGGAGCCTGTACATAGTGACAGCTTCTGCCGGTAAGTCACTGTATCTAACATGGAATATTCTGTGAGTTGAGGGAGCCACCATCCTCAACAATTTTCTCCATTTACTTCACAACTAGTACAAGAGACATTAGCTACAAGACCTAAAACTAAAAATAACAAAACTTGCAAGTCCCCATGTTACTGCGATACAGCTTGATACAAAGAGACTGGGTCTTATGGGTTTTGACTGAATTAGTTTTCCAACTACTGCCACCAGATTATATACTCCATCTGCAACAGCTTCCTCGTCTGAAGTTGGTTTCCTTTTCAACAAGGACAAATCTGATCTTGTACCTTTTCAAAATTTTGTTCATCTTCGTATGCCGGAGTTCAACACTCAAGTGAACAGAGCATACCTCCTTCAATAATAAGCATTAAAAAGCAGTACAGTGGTGGTTTCCTTGCACTGTAAGATTATCTACCCTCCCAGGAATTACATTGCCAGCTGGGTTTGCTCAATGTGGCAGCTGAGGTCTCTTTGTACCTGCTCACCTTCACCTATTTATGCACCCATTACAAAAGAGTCTGTTGTCCAAATGGAGGCCTAAATGTTGCCCATTATATCAGCTTATCACAATCTGCAGAAATGGGAGGTTTCATATCAGAATATGTGCAACCTCCCTTGGCTCACCTCAGGTATGCCTATGTACTACAACCTCTAGAAATCAGTCAGTACCAATGCAAGCACGGACATGGGGATATGCCTCCTTCCATCATTTCTTTATTTTTGTATTTTATTCATCAACCTGTAGCAATTAGAAATGACCTGCCTTTTCTATTTCAGAATAGGTGCACATAGGAGAAACAAGGATTTATCATTGTTATCAGATGTTTGATATTAAAAGTCCTGCCAGTTTAAGAATTGGAAGTAATAGTATCAGGCTGAGATGATTTTTTACCAAATATTGCTGAGAGGAAGACTAGTCATTCCATTCTTTTTACACCAGTTGAAAACATTAGTCATTCCGTTCTTTTTACTTCGGCTTAATGTATGAGAGTCATTCCATTCTCTTTACACCAGTTGAAAACATTAGAGTCATTCCGTTCTTTTTACTTTGGTTTAATGTGTTAGAGTCTTTCCATTCTCTTTAGATCAGTTTAACATATTAGTCAATCCATTCTCTTTACACCTGTTTAATGTATTAAGAGTCATTCTGTTCTCTTTACATTGGTTTCATGTATTACTCATTCCATTCTCTTTACACCTGTTTAATGTATTAAGAGTCATTCTATTCTCTTTACATCGGTTTAACATATTACTCATTCCATTCTCTTTACACCTGTTTAATGTATTAGAGTCATTCTATTCTCTTTACATTGGTTTAATGTATTAGTCATTCCATTCTCATTACACCAGTTTAATACATTAGGGTCATTCCATATTTCTCTTTACACCAGTTTAATTATGTAATAGAGTGATTTCATTCTCTTTACACCAGTTTAATGTATTTGAGTCATTCTATTCTCTTTACATATGTTTATGTATTTGAGTTATTCCATTCCATTTACAATGGTTTTATGTATTAGAGTCATTAAATCCATTCCTTTAAAGCAAGTTTAATTAATCATCTAGGGCAGGTTGCAGATTGATTTTTAGTTGATGGAAAGAGGATTGTCTTGGATGGTTGGTGTTATCAGCATATACTAAACCATTTTCAACTAATGTCATGTGCCTGTGACCCTTAAATTTTATACTTGGTTCAATATAATTCCCTCCATGCCACCCATAGGACAAATACATAAGAACCAAGAATATAAAGATTAAAGATCATTACAATTTAATTTAGACTGAGTGCACATCAGATTTACAGAATAGAGAGCAATCATTGCCAAAGAAGTACAAGATGATAAATTTCATTGGTTTACAGAAATTTGACTTGGATTAGCTTCAGCATCAGTGGTGATCGCATGGTTGATGATCATTGATAGAAAGTGTAAAGTAGAGAAGATGAAATCTTCAGCAAAATCACTTTAGTATCTATTTCCAAAGTGAGGTTCAAGGAGGAATAAATGTCTGATGTGTTCAGAATAAATTCTAGAAGGGAATGGTTATTCAGACAATGGAATTCAAATGCTATTGTGGATTGCTCACAACAAGGGAGCTTGATAATAATCACAAGTACTCAGGTTGTTGATTTAGTAATTTCCATTCTCAGCACAATAATACTTTGAATCCACTGTAACTGTTGAGTCAGACTACAGCACATTTTGCACTTTGACGTGTTACAGGTGATTCGGCTAATGAATCCTAACTTGGCCGATTGTTGATTAGAGTTTGGAAGTAGTGGCTACATGTAGTTTTGAGCCATATGAAACATGTTGATCATTGCCGAGTGCTCAGTTCCGTGACCTTTTGGTATATACCGGTTGGATTGGGTCAAAACCATTTTATATTTGTTTCTCCACAGTGATTCTAAGTTTATTAAGAATTTTATGGTCCTCTAGGTTACAGCTTTCATGAAATTTTTCAAGATTATGCTTACCAGCTTACTCTCATCTAGGGCATTTAGTCATTTTTTATGAATGGAAGTAATTTTAGCCAACTTTTGTATGCTGGGGAATAACCTAGTTTCAAAGGTAAGATTTGTTAAACATGTAATGCCTTCTGTAGTAAATTAAACAGAAGCCTTTAAGGGTCTGGACCATGATGATCCCATTGATTTCCAACCTTAGTATCATTTTTATTGACAGGGCATTAAACTTTACTAAATAAAACTTGTGTCCAGTTCAGTTGCCTTAGTTACATTGTAATCTGGAATGACCTTAGAAACTTCAGACGTGTGTTTAAGGAATTTGAAAAAAATTTGGGATGGACTGGGATTTGGTGGCTTATTTTCATGGTAATGCTCAAAGTCCACTGCATATGATAATAGTCACGAAAAACAGTTTTAATATCACTAACTTTCTTAATTATACTTGTTCCTAATCTTTGTAAAGATTTTGATAATTGCTCAAGGATCCTCAATGTCACTGTTATTTTCTTATAGTTAGCCTTATGGTATATGCTTGCAACTTTATTTCTCCACACCTTCAAATTGTCTTCATTTTCCAGTGCCTTAGCTGATAGTCCTTCCCATTGGCTGTATGCTGTTGGTAATTAGATAAGTAGAAATAAGAGAAATATAATTCTGCAGAATTTGAATTCTTTTTTTTTCTTCAGAAAAATTGCATCGGAGTGTTCTGAATCGATGTCTGCCAACAATGTTGATGGATCTTGATTTTAACACTGTCTCCACTTACATTCAGAAGGAAGAACTTTTTGATGATGTGACAATGCGTGACATCTTGGTAAGAATTAATGATACTTAAGCATTGTATGGTAGTCTATGTAGGATGTTTTCAAATGATTTTGTGATTGATTTGAGATTTATATACAACCTATCACTTGCACTTTGGTGATGGATTTGAGAGTGATATACAACCTATTACTTGTACTTTTGATGATGGATTTGAGATTTATATACAACTTATCACTTGTACTTTTGATGTTGGATTTAAGTGAAATACAACTGTCACTTGTACTTCTGGTGATGGATTTAAGAGTGATATACAACCTATCGCTTGTACATTTGGTGGTGGATTTAAGTGATATACAACTGTCACTTGAACTTTTGGTGATGGATTTGAGAGTAACATACAACTGATCAATTGTAGATTTTTTAATGGATTTATGAGTGATTTACAGCATATAACTTGTACATTTTGTGATGGATTTATGAAATACAACTCATCACTTGTATATTTTGTGATGGATTTATGGCTGGCAGCCATTAAGGTCATGCCAGCTTATGATATTAGGACTGCAGAGCTTTCCACCTGCTTAATTCCAGCACGATTATAAAATGAATATTCAACAGTGTAACCTGCCACATCCCCCTTCTACTTATGCCTCCCGACATTGATTTCCATCCCTTTATTAGTCTTCAATAGGTCCCTCGGTGTCCTTGTTTTATTTGTCTGGATGATGTTTTTGGACCCGGAGTTTTTGTCGAGTGAACAGTATACATGGATGAACCTTCATACACATATGCTTCTTAGTTTGATGGCATCTCGTGTACTGCAGTCAAGGTTCAGGGTTTTATTATCCTGTCTGCACTTTCACTCTAATGCCTTGTGAGACGGGGCAGTTTCACATTGTTAGTTTTAATATCAGTAATATCTTACCTGTTGCAATTGCATACCTTGTACTTTTTTCCAGGAGGAAAATACCCAACTGAACAACGGAAATTTTGTCCTCCCATTAGTGTGAACTAGCATTGTTCAGAACATTGAATCAGCCCTGCATGAGAGACCCGTACACTGGGAATGCGTGAAGGGCCCTCTTGTATATTTTTTATTGTCATTTTGTAAGGTTCAACATTGTTTACGTAAAGAAAATTAGTCACCTTTTGTGTTGGTCAATGATCAAATTATTATTGTCTTGTGTGTTAAATATTCTTCATCAACTTCAGGACTGTATCAGAATATATTTTTATCACTATTTGATTACGCTTTCCTGTGAGTTATTTTTAGACCATACAATTTGTGTACATCTTGGCATTTTATTTTAGATTTCCCTTCTGAGGATGTTCATAATTCAATTGGTTGTTTTATTTGTATTCAGAGAACATTTTCCTAGCTGCAGTGGTAGGTATTTTATATGAATTTTAGCGGGCTACAGACTTGCCTGACAGTCAGTTTGTTCACTTAAACTATATTGTGAATTGTAACATTTGATATTTTGTAAGCAGACCTCACACCTCTTCTTGATTTGATCTATCATAAAACTTGTTTATCAGGGTCTTGGATTCCTTTTTATTTTTAGAAAGTGATGGCTGAAAAGATATGGTGGTGTACCCTCCCATTTGCTGGTGGGATTTAGTCACCCCCAGTCCCTGACTGGGTTTGTTACTACTGCAACTCATCAGACTGAGGTAATTGATCTGGTTGATTCGTTTGTTCAGCTAATCATTTTGTCTTGTGAGTAAGAGGTTTATATACCCCTTTGTTGCCAGTGTTGCTGGTGCAGCCAGTATTGCTACATGTTAGGTCATGTGACAGTTGTATTGACGGGACCTATTATTGCAGCATCCAGGTTTCAAGTGATACCATTGTCTTGCAGCCATGATTCAGCCTGGTTCACTTGATTAATATTGCTTTATATGTCCTGAAAGCTGAGCATTGCTTCCTTTTTACCATTTATTCTGAGTGAAACATTTGTTTTTGCTGGAAAAAATTAATTTTATGTAGACTTAATCCAGACATTACCTGGTACATTCCAAATTTTAATATATCATTCTTTTTTCAGCATCTTTATTTCAGGAACAATGTCTAAGCAAGGTGTGGGTAAGTGTGAGCACAAGAAATCACCTTGGGGTACACACCCAGCTTCTTTATCCTATACACACTGTAAGAGGACTGGCAGCTGTCCATTTGTAGCATTTGGTCTGACAAGGTATGGAATCTCGCAGAGAATCGACAAGCCTACCATGAGAGGAAGAAGGTATCCTCATAAGAGTTTTACAGTTTTTCTTTCTCTGGGTCCCTCGGATCTCCCTGGAGACTCCTAGGATTAGTGGGCCTCTTCCCAAGGGAAGGTATACCTGAGCAGATAGTGAGTTGTGCCCTGTTGAGGGTGGAGCAGCACTGTCCCCATTCCATGAGGGCAGAGAGCCAGTCATGTCCAGCACTATCCTTAACACTAAGATAAAGAGTGAACCATGCCCTCCCCTCAGGGAGGATCAGCACCCTCTCAAGTCCAAAAGGCAGAGAGTGAGTCATGCCCCTGCTGGGGGAGCAGCACACTTGGCTGACCCACAGCTTGGTAGGGGCTGATTGTGAGTTGAGCACCCTGTAAGGGGGTTGGATCCCCCTTTCAGTCCCAAGGACTCGATATTGGCAATGTGATCTAGTCCACTGAAGAAGTGACAGCTCAAAACCAAGTCTGTCAGATATGAGGATGGCTCATACACCAGATCTTAGATGCCTACAGAGTCCTTGCCCACGCATGCATCTTTGGAACCTATAAGGTCCGTAAATAAGGTATCAGGCTGAGTCCTTCCTCTCTCTACATTACCTCTTCATACAGGGGACTGACAGTTGGCTTACAGATGCCAGATTAGAGGAGGGGATTGGTTTAGCATCTTCCTCTTCCCTATTAGCCTCCTATGGATGTATGGACTCCTCCACAAAAAAGTGATTCGGCCTTCCCTACATGCAGCCATGGACTTCTGGACCTGGGTCATATAGTAGTGAGGGCGTCCCCATGGGCTGTAGTCCTACTTTGTCAGATGATGTTGGGTTGAGAAAGCAGGAGGTGGATAGTCATTCCCCAGATCTGGGCAGGTGGAGAATCACCATAAACCACAAACAGAGAACACTGGTTTTAAGTTTATTATCTACATGGGAGCCATTTCCAGATCGTTTTTACTCTCACCATGTCTCCCCCTAAGCAAAGAGGCACTGTGTCACATAGTCTTGCCTCCCATGAGAGAGTGGATGATGAAGCCTAGAGATTATACTTCTTCCTTTGGTTCCAGTTGGTGCCGGACTAAACCTCATTTTGCAGGCTTGGTCAGGCACAACAGTCAATAGTTGGGTCCATTCTGTCATAAAAGATGGTTACTGGCTTTGGTCCAGGAGAGCCCCCTTCTGTAGTGAGGTCCCCCATTTCCTTCCACCAGTTAAATCTGGCCCAGATAAAGGAAGAGGTTCATTCTCCGCTTTGAAAGGGTGCAGTAGAGAATGTGTTAAAGACAAATATATGGCCTTCTTTTCGCAGATTTTCATGGTTCCCAGTAAGGGAAAGTCTTGTCTCACTAACAACCTTTTCTTCCTAAGCTAAATTATGCAGGAGGAACATTTAAGATGAAGACCACAACCTCAGTTGGGAATGCCATAAGACTTGGCAATTGGGTGGTCTCTATCAATCTTCAGGATGCATACCTTCACATCCCATTTTCTGATTGATACCCCTATCTTTCCTTCACACAGGAAGTCCCTCAGATTTTATTTGGATTGGGAACTCTGCCATTCGGCCTAGACTCCACAGTTACCAGGATCATGTGAGTAGTTGCAGTCTATAAAATGTCCAGAATGGCAGTCTAGAGTCCCTCAGACTAGTCCTTTCATACTCTTGGTCCATAGTGACAGGTCTGGTCTTCTGACAAACTTAGAGAAATCAGAGCTCAATCCATCTCAAGATTCTGTCTATATGGGGATGAATTTTCTAACAGAAGTTAGTCTGAGTCCCTCTGGACCAAACATATAAGATCCTGTCCCTGTTGGTAGCTCATCTTTTTCTCTCTCAGCTGGAGACTTTGAACATGGCAGCAGATCTGGTTCCTATAGGTAGGCTTCACTTACATCTGTTCCAGTTTTCTACTGTTCTACTTTTATTGGCTTGGAAACTGCACAGGGACTCCTTAAATGCTCAGATTTCTCAGAGTTGAGATTTCCATCACCATCTAAATTGGTGGGCAAATCAGGACTAGCTTCTGGCTGAAGTCTCCATGCATTCACCCAACCCCACCCCACCCCAACTCTTACTTGTTTGGAGATGCTTCAGATTCAGGTTAAGTGCTCATCTACAGCCTGAGGGTCTGAGTCTTCATGGTTTATTGTCTTGGGAAGAATCTGCCATCTACATCAATGATTTTGGAAATGAGGGCATTGTTTTTTAAAAGCAAGAACATCTTTTCCTGCCCATTAAAGGTTCTGCTGATATTTCAGCTTACACCAGTTCTAGGTAGATTGCATAAACTATCAAGTTATGAAAATTTAAGCCCAAGTTTGTGCCATTGCTGCCTCATAGGCTTATCTAATTCATTAATCTTTGGGATCTGTGAGGAGAGCTGCATTTTGGTATTCTTGCACTACTTTCTCCTCCTATTATCTTTGCTTGTTAGCCCATCAAAGTAACGACATTTTCTCACTGGGCCAATACAGATTCCATACTGAAACAGTCTCTTGCTCTTCTGTGAGGATGAGTAATTCTGCATTTGTCTTTTTTTATTGCCAGTTTTGTGATGATCAGCATGACATGCCTGACATATGCGTCTCGTGCAGGGCTGATTATGTGTTCTGGAAGTTTCATGTTCACATCAATGGAAGGACAGAATATCCTTCTTTTGTTTGGGTATTTTCCTCCTGGAAAAGCACTCACTATGCAATAGCAACAGATAAGTATTGTGTTATTAAAATTAATTTTACGACCCTCCAAAAATACCTATATTTCCATGTCTGCATGCAAAGAAATTGTCACTGAAATTTGCTTACTTTTGAACCACTTTCAACACATAGTTTGCAATATGGTAGTGAGAAAAGCTTTTTGGCTTTGTCAAAGCCATACAAGCAAACAACTCAGGCTGGCCTGAGCAGGTATAAAACCTGCAACCCTTTTTCTATGAATCATACATTCTGTCAACCATGCTAATAAGGCTTCCTGGTATCAATTAATGCATCAAGAAACAAGATTAAAAACAGTATTTTAGTCAAAAAATCCTCTTTTGAAGAGAATTATGGCACATGTATTGTTGGAGTTACCTGGTGGAATGTGGAGGCATTCCCCATCATCTGCTGGAGTACTCTAGTCATTCCTGGTCACCAATTTTGTTACCCTTTCAACTGGTATGTGTGATGCTTATATACCTGCTTGGTACACATATAGCCAGTGTAGCTGCTTTTTGGACTGCATGACATCATTACCATCAGTTCTTGTTATTAAACATAGACTTTGTAGCCAGTGCACATAGTTCAGATGATATTGTCATTTTATGCAGCTTGGTTTTGTAGAATGAGTGTTTGAAGCTGCTGAGATGGGAAAGAGTAACATCACTAATTGTGAAATATGATATTGTAATGTAAGTTTAGTAACAGGAGGAATGTGGTTCTTTAGAAAGAGTGGAATATTCAGGAAAATATATTGGGGCTTAAATATCTAAGTTATCGTGGGTGACAAAAAAAATAGAATAAAATGCCTTTAAGTGACAATTGAAACAGATGTTGATCCCTGTCAGAGGTAGAGTATGCAGTTGGTTTATCCAGTACCATATATACTCACATATAAGCCTATTCACGTATAAGCCAACCCCCCAAACTGTACAGGTATAAACACTAAAAAGTGCATGACCCACGTATAAGCTGACCCACAACTTCAAGACATCACAAGATGCATGAGGTATGTTCTAAATGCGTTTATTTAGGCAAACTTATATTTAACAAAAATTACATGTATACTTGTCTTAAGTAATTTATTTAATTTTCTGTTTTCTTATTGTTTCTGCCTAATTTAGATTTGTGTATAATCTGATCGAATGATGACAAGAATGTAGCAATCGCGAGTTGCTGTAACACTACCTCTCCCTTTTGACTCATTTATTTTTTGTTTATGCATTATTGCATTGGACATTTTATATCAGTGCACCGGTAATTACGTTTTTACTTTGCTTTGAAATTGTAAATACCTAACTCATTAAAATGTAATCCCAGTATGACAACACAACGAACGACAATACAGTTCGATTCAAGACTCGCAATTAGGCTACTGATCATATTTATATAATGGTACCACTGCATGTACATTGCACATCTCCGGTGGCCTAGTGGTTAGAGCGTCCCTTTCGGAAGCAGGAGGTTGTGGGTTTGATCCCCGGCTGAGTCATACCAAAGACTTACAAAAATGGTACTAACAGCTGCCTCGCTTGGTGCTCAGCATTAAGAGGTTAGTGTTAGGACTGGTCAGCCTGGTGTCAGGATAATGTGACTGGGTGGGACATCATGCTACATGTCTGCGGCAAGATGCCCCTGGGTGCTGGACATCACTATAAACTGCCACACTGCAGACATCATAGCGATATGACTGAAACATTGTTAAAGCTACATTAAAAATCCTAATCACACACATACATAATCACACATGCATGTACATTGTAGGTTTGAATGCACGCTAAATTAAGCACATCCCATGGAGTCGAATCATGGGCACCATTGCGCTAAACTTTAATGATATTTCCAAAATACAATAATGAAGTTTCAGAAATAATGCTTAGAAAATTATGCTAATACCGCAAAAAGCTGCGTTGTAGTTTGCTTTGATGTAATCGACCTTACACCGTACCTGTCAACTTTCACAGCAGGAGAAGAAGAAGAAAAAAACTCCCGAATTTTTCGGTCGCTCCACGCTTACCTCCCAATTTTATATCTTCCGATTTTTGCAGAGAACTTCCGATTATTACCTTATGTCTTCGATTTTCATTTCTTCTAAACAAGAAAAGTCCTACATGTTCTGTTGTATCACCTGTGAATTATTGTTGTGACAAAATAATTACTAGAAAGAATTCGCTTCTTCACTAAATAGAATGTTAAGTTTAAACAGTATTCACATAAATTAATGATTTTTAGTGACTGGGTGGGACATCATGCTATATATCGGCAGCATGATGCCCCAGTGCTGGACATCAATAAAAACTGCCACACTGCAGACATTGTAGCAATATGACTGAAAAACTGTTAAAGCTACGTTAAGAATCCTAATCACACACACACACCTTTAGTTCAACAAAATTATTTGCCAATCAATTGCTGGAGCTGGCATAACACACATTAGTGTAGAACATGTTTTTTTTATTATGATAGAGGGCAAGTCATTTTCACAACATAGTTACATCGATAGGGATTAACTTTTAATTAGTCACGCTAGCTTTCATGCTTGTTTATTTAAGATGAATATTTAGCAGTTGTGCAGTTTGACCACAGCTGACCAGAATATTAAATAGGGCATGACCTGGAGGAAAATAGGGTGCGTCACAGGGAGAAATGGAATCGTTTTACGAATTTCATGCATATTGGACCAGGAATATATCGATCAATATTTAGTGAAAACAAGTCTTTAAAAATGCCACGAAAAACCTCCTGATTTTAGGTCTCAATCTCTTTTTTTTTATTCAGTCTCCCTACTTGGCTTTTGAAAAGTTCATAGGTATATATGCCTTACACCCCGTTTTACAAATTATGGTAATCGTGCTAATATTATGGAATAAAAGGCAATTACACATCAATGTATTGGTATAGTTGCAGGTCAAAATTCCCTCTTAACACAAACCAGTTTCAGGGTTTAAATGATTAACTGGCCTGTACTGTTGTCACAAAATGAAAGACAAATTCGCTGACTATCAACATAGGAGTTGCCAAAATATCAAGCTTTCCATTTTGTGGAAAGTTATGTTTGTTCAGCCAAAACACAAAACTAAATTTGATTGATGTTGATCTTAGTTGATCTGTATGAGAATTTTAGCCTTTATTATTACTACTCTTCCTGAACATGTAAATTATGCTGGTTATGTGCTTTGTACAATTAAATATACATACAGTACTTTTTTTAAATATTACCTCATTTTGTAGGATCGCGTATATCATTGAAAATGAGTAACTCATGAGCACACGATTCAGCATAAATGAAATAGCTATTAAGGACTAGCTGAAATGTTATCTGGAAGAATGCAATTTGATCAAAACAGTGAATAAATCAAAATATGCATCTAATATGTTTGGGAATAAATAAGGATTTAAGTGGCACTATGCACACTTTGCACTGTGTAAGTACTATACATTATAGTTCAGCCTGGTCTTCCATTTAAACTAATCCAGCCCCACGAATTATTAAGTCTGTGTTTACCTTTATTTAATTTCGTGTTGGAGAAATCAGAAAATATGCACATGCAAAATAATAACAAAATCAATCATAGTACTTTATAACAGTTTAATAAATGTTGGGTTACCAAAAGTAATTTTTTTACATGCCTATGTCTTAGCACACGGGAAATATTACTGTTTCTTGTCCCAAGGATTACAGCCATTACAGTAGTCAACAAAAAGATCTAAAAACTATCAAGTTTAGACATTGGCCCGCAGATAAGCTGACCCCCCCCCCTCTTCCAGGCCTTTAATTGTTCCTAAATTATTCTGCTTATACATGAGTATATATGGCAAGTGTTCTTTATTGTTCTGCTTCTAGATAGCTCTGGATCAGACAAAATAATTTATATTATTTGATAATGAACACAGTTTAATGTATATATAAAATATTGTATTACTGCACATAATCCTGTAGTATCATGGCAGGTGACCTTTGCCTTTTAATAGTCCATTGTAAACCTGATGGTTGTATGATAATTGTTACAGTATTGGTGGAATTTGTTTGCTTACGATTCTATTCTGGTCCAGAAATGTCATCTATAGACCTTGAAAGGTTGCTAAATTCAGTAGATTCAGTTCATGATCATTCATAAAGATATAAGCTTAAGGTGGGTCCATTTTGGTTCCCATGGCAGTGCCACTGACATATAGAATTCATCAGTGTACATTAGATGCACAGTTTTATTTAATTTGTGTGTTTAGCTTTTACACAAGTACTATATACCTACTGTTTCACCTGAAACCATGTATGGGGAATGTATCTTGATGGCTATTACAATCTTATCTCAAAAATAGATAACTCTGACCAATATTTGACTTTGGGTAAATGTTTTATTTTAAGTTTATTTTTCAAAGTTTTATTTATGCTAGAGTTATCAGACTAGATGATTGCATGAATTTCTATCAATGCCACACCCTTATACATGAAAAGTAGGACACTGATACCTGCATCTCACATCATACTGGCCTCAACTAAGTTTTTTTTTATGTTGAGCTCTTGGCAAAGTATTCTTTTGCGATCTGTATACACGCTTTTATGAATATGCTCATAAAACTTATTCAGGGGATGCATCTTGATCGTAACAAAATCCTCATCACAAATGTGGCTCACTGTGACCCTTATTTCATGCCTCACTGACTTTGGTTGCATTTTATGTTTTATGTTTAGTTCTCAAGCTGTGTTCATGCTGGAGTAATAGGACTATTTAGATCTATTTCTGGTAGTAACCACATGTAAAAGGTTACTGACCTACATTTCAATTTTTACTGGATATGTTTAGGCTTTTTATTTAGTTCGTGACTGAATAGATCTTTTGTATGGTGTATAAATAATGTTTTATTTACAGTCATGAAAGTTGGAGAGTGAATACATCTTGTTGACTGCACAAAGCAACAGTTTCATGGAAGTGGTGCTGATTACAAATGCTTAATAGTTTGTAGAGAAAAATTGAACATTCCACATGTTATGTAGGTTGATCTTAAACTATATCACTGATAAACTATTAAAAAGGAAAACTGCATGTTACAAGAAAAAAAATCTATGACCTGAAAATATACTTCAGTATACTTCTGCACCAGGATAGCCATTGTTGATCTGTACATTACATTAGCAGGGTTACTGCAGCAATTATGCCAGGAGGCATTCCTTCTAATGTTGGGATGCCCCCTCCCCCACTGATGATGTGCTGCTTTTTACATCTTGCTGCAGCTATATTTGGCTTGATAACCAGCTGATCATAGTTTGTAAGTTGCTGGATGTTCAGGTTCTCGCAGGAGTGTGCTATTTTGGCAGGTGAATCTTCTCTTTTATGCTTGGAATTTTTCTGCAAATGCCATGGCAGCACGTTGGCAGCAAGATGGTGGCTAGATGGCAACACGACCATGGCAAGATGGCAGATGCAGGCACATATATTATCTATTCGCTATCCAAGCCCACTTAAAGATTTTCCAGACCTGTGTTGGTCAGGTGACAGACCTGTTGGTGATAGTAGCTGCCTAGTTTAAAAGGCAGTGGAACTTTTGCAAGTTGATGTTGGTGCTGCATCATGTGACATGGAATCCCACTTTCTTCAGGTTGTTGATATTGCTCCTTCAGAACATGACCATGTTTGCATTTTGTTGTGGATTACCTGTGGTATGTGGAAATGTTTGTGCCTCGTGTGGCTAAAGAGACTGGTGGGGTTGGTCTGCCACTCCAGTAACAGGGTGTTGTGTTTGCTGCAGTCTTCATTGTCAGAGCTCAGGGCCACTTTAGTGACAGAGATGAATGTCACTGGGTCGTAATAGTACCATTGCAGGTGTAAAGTTTCTTCCAGTAGCTATACTCAGCTGTACAACCTGTTTGCAGATGTTGGTGTTGCTGATTTGCCACATCGAATTATAACATTTATGGTTGCCTGCATTGGGCAGAACAATGTACAACTCAAATTTCAAATTTCATCCAATGCACCAGGAGGTTTATCTGCTGTGGCATCTTGCAACTTCCTGATAGGCTGATCAGCAGCATGCAGATGTGGTCAGATGGTAGGAACCATTGGTGCTGTTTCTTTACGGGCTGCATTGTGGTTAATGTTTGACATATCATTCATCAGTGTTTTTCACATTCACTGCAGATCATGGCAGAATGAACTTCGGCATCTGTATGTAGCTCAGCCATTGAAACAGGCAGTACTGCACAATGTGGAGTTCTGGTTCCACACACCTCACAAAGTGCAAACTGAAACCCTCATGCATGTTATTTTCAATGCACCCTTAGATCATGGCACTGGTTTCAGACACCAGCAGCTTGACCTCATTGGGCCACATGGTGGTGGTGGTATGGCTATAGAAATGGTCTGTGCCATTGATGGCTCCCTGCTTGTCTGTCATGGCATTTTCAAGTGGGGCTGCTAGCACAAAGCTAAACTTCATGCTGCTTTGGTCACTGATATCCATGCCAGGGGTTATCTGCACGTTGGTTGCTATATCATCAGCGAAGATTGTTGCATCAGGGTTATCTGACCTGTGTACCTCCATATTTTGTATGGAAATAAAAGCAAACACAGAAATACATATTTCAGGTGCCAAATCTGAGTTTGTGGAGGTAAAAATACAGAAAAGTTATATTTAACAAGTATGAAAATAAAGTGAAAAAAGTACAAAAATAAAGCAAAAGCAGCCTGCCTTAGTTAGCTCTGTATTATATAGAAGGGTCTTGTGCAAAGTGCTGTGCTGAGTGGGGTTTGACAAATCAATTTTAAATGACACCATTGAGGAAAAGAGTAGCTGACAAAGAAGCAACTTCAGCCAAAGACATGAAGAGATGAGTTCAGCAGTTTATCACATCATACAGCAAGACCTGGCCATTCTTTTCTGCTTGCAGAAAGGGCAATAGTTACACCTTCTGTAGACTGTATGAACCGGATCTTTTGCAATTGAAATTTTCACACTGATGTCATTATAGGCATTCAGCCAATCAAACACCAATACCTGATTCATTCGAGTAAGAGATTGACCTTTTTTTCCTTCAGCCTGCTATTTTTGTTTTAAAACTAAATATTTGTAACCAATAACATGTTGAAATGTTTTCCCAAGATTTTCCCAGATTCACTTTGAGAAATTCTAAGAAGAAATTAGACTGTTTTAAGGCAAGATGAAGGATAAGACACCAGAGTAAACCAACCATTTAGGAGTGGTGACAGGAATGGCATCTCTTACTACATAAAATTAGAGAATTATAGAGAAATTAACAAAGTGACAGACCTGTTGGGAATAGTAGGTGCCTAATTGAAAAGGCAGTGGACTTGTGCCAGTCCATGTTGGTATTGCATTGTGTGGCATGCATTTTCAGCAGATTGTGAACAGTGTGAACACCAACCCTGTACTTACAGCACTCCTCTCCTGCCTTCTAAGGGCTTGGACCCAGCATATATGTTTACACACCTGTGCCTGCACCACTCGATACGTCTTAGTTTCTGCTTTGTGCACATATTCTGTCACCAGTGAACAATGTTTACTCATTGCTGTAAATGCCTTCAATTGAGGCATGCAGGCTACCACAACCATCATGGCTGACATCTATGCTAGTGTCCAAACATTTTGTCTGACTGTGCAGACAATTGTAGTCCTGTAATTTAGTACCCATGACAACAACTGTGCTCGAGGTTAGTCACCAAATGTTTCCTATTACTAGTGTTGAAACTAGTCGCCAAAAGTTATCTATGATTAGCAGTACTAATGACAAAAACATTTTGTGAGTTAGGACAAAACTGGCCATTTACTACAGTGTTTAATAAAACTGAGATAACAAGAGCTTGTCAAACTCATGTGTTGTCTTTATGGACCATTTGAGGGTACTGTACGTGCGATCTTGAGTTGTGGTGCCTGTCAGCTGTTTTTATTGCTGCCTGTTGATGACACCTTCAGTTAATCCATGTGATAATTAGGATATTGAGAGTGGTTTATGGTCTGAATGTAGTCTAATCAGTCACCAGCTTCTGTGTGTTGCTAAAACATTCTTTTGTTTACTACATTGCATCTTGAATTCTTTATATTGTTGGCTGTTAGAATAAAAAAGGAATTGCTTGCATGTCCTTTTTAAAGGAAGTTTAAATGTTGTACACACAGTATCAAGTTTAATAATAGGAAGCATAAGAAGTTGTAAAGTGAATCATGTTGTACTAGTAAATATACTAGTAACAATACTACATGGTTAATTCCCAAACATATGCATTAACAATACCCTATTTCCCACCACTGATTTTGTGATCTCGAAAACCTGATGTAGCAACAATACTACATAGCTCTCCACCAAACCCATGCAGTAACAATACCCTGTTTCTAGGCATTGATTTGTTTTCTTCAAAATCTGATGTAGTGACCATACTACATAACTCTCCAGCAAACCCATGTAGAAATAGTACCCTATTTCTAGGCACTGATTTTGTGATCTCCAAAGCCTGATGTAGTAACAATACTACATAGCTCTCCACCAAACCCATGTAGTAACATTCTACCCTATTTCTAGGCACTGATTTGTTTTCTTCAAAATCTGATGTAGTAACAATACTACATAGCTCTCCCCCAAACCCATTTAGTAACAATAGTAAATACCCTATTTCTAGGGCACTGGTTTTGTGATTTCCAAGCTAGATGTAGTAACAATACTACATAGCTACCCCCCAAACACATGCAGTAACAATACCCTATTTCTAGGGCACTGGTTTTGTGATTTCCAAACCTGATGTAGTAACAATACTACATTGCTCTCCGATGACATAATGTTACTTGCAAAAGTAGCATTTCTACATTGTTATACTTGAAATCCTTTTTTAAAAATGTTGTTCCTAGGAGACTGCATTGTTCTGAAGCTGTCATCAACAAGCCTGGTTTAATAGTATGGCCAGTAATAACACAGTCTAGTTTAGATTGTTGAAGGTGCTATTTATAGAAGATGTTCAGTATACTGAAGTACTTGTACACAACATTTTAATCATCATGATATATAGATATTTTAAACAGTAATGTAATGCACAATTTCTTTTTCATGTAATGGAATTAAAATGGCACTAGCATCTCATGCTGTTATTTCTGGTAGTTCTTCCATATAAGGCAGCTGTTTGGGAAATTCTTTCCTTAGGAGGCTGTTAGTTTCATATAAATTCTGTTCTGCTCTTCCATCAATCTCTTTTCAACATATAGCCTATGCATAGAGTCATTGTCTCCACTAATACAGAGTTTTGCCCTCATCAGTTTTCTGAAAAGATAAAATAGTTTATTTAAAAACATTGCAGACACTAGCATGGAAATTTTGTTAATGCTATTTTGATCCACCATGCACATAGCATACAATATGACCTTTAAAACTATATATGGTTATAGGGTGCTCTGAACAGCTTCCAGGAGCTTACCCAAGGGCATCACTGGAGAATGGGATGACCTAAGTGTGTTGGTATGAAGCCTATTACGTATGCCATCTTTCAGATCTCCACCTGCATTTCTTAAGAACCTACATTATGTATGTATGTATCAGCATACATATAGATGGATGGACAGGCTGGATCATAAATGTGTGTGTGATTTGGATTTTTAAAGTAGCTTTAACCATTTTTCAGTCATAACGCTACAATGCCCACAGTGTGGCAGTTCATATAGATGTTGGGGCATGATGTCCCACCCAGTCACATTATCCTGACACCAGATCAAGCAGTCTTAACACTAACCTCTTAATGTCTTGGCAGGATCATATAATATCTGCCTTTACAAAAAGCAGAATAATACATTTATTATGAAAACTGAATATAAACTTCTAAAATATTTTGTAATATTTAGTAGTGAGAATATTTTCAAGATGGCCTTGATCGATTTAATATTAAATTATTTGATTTGCCCAGTTTACATTCAGTATCTGTTAGACCAGAAGTTGAAAGATTGTGTGAAGTTCCTGGCTACTTTGTAGTAATGATAAACATTAAACTGCATGCAATTGCAAAACAACACTTGATATTAAGGCTAATAGACTTCAGATTTCACATGGACAGTAATGTCCATACTCTCATGATAAACATTATATGTGAGAGTTAGAGTCATTGCGATGATGATTTATCACATAATCTGCATATGAAACTATGGCAATTATACAACGAGTCAAGTTAATTAAATCATGGTCTTAGAAAATTTCCTAATCTGTTTTAACTTCAGGTGATGGAAACTTTGATTCCACATGTCCAAAAATGTTGACCGACTAACTGCATGGATCATTTGTTTTTTCATGCAGATTCTGCTCATATATTGTTAATTTTCTAGATTTGTAAGGCAGAATCATATCACCATTAACTGTCATTCTGTCAGCATGGTGGTATGCATAATCCTGAAGCAAAGAATCATTGCATGTTCTCTTCCTTGTACTTTACCACTCTCTTTTCTGTATCCAGCTGAAATTGTGCCACCCTTAGATTTCTTTATGTATTTGTAATAGAAATGTTTGTCAATCCTATACAAACACCTGAAGCAAATCCACAAACACGCTTTCCATCAACCGCTCTGGTGGTCTAGTGGTTAGAGCATCTGCCTCATATACGGGAGGTCGTGGGTTCGATCCCTGGTCGAGTCATACCAAAGACTTACAAATATGGTACAGTACTAACATCTGCCTTCCTTGGCGATCAGCATAAAGATGTTAGTGTTGCGGCTGGTCGGCCTGCATGCCAGGTTACTGTGACTGGGTGGGACATCATACAACATGTCTGCGGCATGATGCCCCAGTGCTAAACATCATTATAAACTGTCACTCTCCAGACATCGTAGCGATATGACTGAAAAATTGTTAAAGCTATGTTAAAAATCCAAATCACACATACATACACACACACAAGTTTTCCACCATCAGTAAAATAAGAAACATTCATTTTTTGTCCTTCCCAGCAGCTACTTTGTCAAAAAAAGCACTCAACTCTGCTTTCAAAACATTTGTTCAGTATCAATATCTTGCTTGTTTGATATCAGTTTCTGTTATCATTTTTAGACAGTAATTCACACATTGTTTTGCTTTCTGTAAACATGTTGTTACATCTTGCATAGCTTTTCCCAGCAGCTTCACTGGAGTTACTGTAAGTTCTTAATTGTTTGCTCTTATTCGATTTGCATGTATCATCAAAGATGTAATTGTATATGCTTAAATCTTTGATGTATATGCTTAAATCGTAGGTTTTAGAGTTAAATTGTGTTATAAAATGTATAAGGTTAAATTTGTTTTTTGTTCTTTTATTTTACTTCATATTTTTTTACAAGAACATAAACATCAGTAAAACACACTTTATAGCTATAATGATTCAGCAATGAACATTTTATCTTCAAAATACAAGAAAATTAGAATTGTTTCGGCTTTTTTAAATGACACTAAAACCCTGAGCATCACCACATGCCCTATCTTCCAGCTGCAAATAATGTCATAACTAATTAACAAACATATTTCTTGCTAAAATGCAATTCTGGATAAAGTGCATACATTTGTTGTTGGGTTTAATGCCATTTTTCAGCACATGAAAGGCTATACATGGTGGTCAGTATAAATGGTGGAGGAAGAACCCGGAAAAACCCCGGTAAGAACCACCGACCCACGAGAAGCTACTGGCAAGCTTTCTCACATACCCACATTAGCTGAATCCAAGACTTGAACCCACACAGACAGGGGTGAGATGGCAGTGATCCGTAACGGAGAGCGCTTACGACCACTCGGCAACTTGCATACATTTGACGTTACATGAAAACTAAGGATAACTAAGATCATGAACATCTTTATATGATGAAGTGAACATTTAAGTGGATAAGTGCATTCAGTTGTGTCACTCTCCCTGTTTTGAGGCTTAAATTGCATGCTTGAACTGGAAGCTACATCAACAGACTAACATTTATTTCTGTATTGCTGTGATGTGCTTATATTAATGGCACAATAAGAACTGTAAAAATTCTACACATACCTACATCTACAAAACGTATTGTTCCACACCACCTGGTTAAATAATAAATTATACTAAATTTTAATCAGAAGTAGGATATTGAAGAATCATATAAAATAATGTAATAATGCTAACTGCTACATCTGAAGAAGAAAATGTGGTAGATATTACAACTAATTACAAGCAGAATAGATAAAATCCTCAGATACATTGCATTTATTTTAAGGTTTATAAATATTTTGTGGTATAACATTTAAAATGCTACATACCTTGATAACTTCAGTAAATGATGGGTTTTCCATCTGGATATCCATGAAGCAACTTCTTGAATATGCTGGTTTTGTAGAAGTTACTGATGATCCAAATCCATCAACATCATCTTTCTTAGTCATGTTGTCATCTTGAAAAGTGTTCCTCTGCAACTGGTGTATCTGAAGCATCATGACTTTTTGACAGATCTTCTTGCAAAGAACTTCCCAATTTGTCAATAAGTGCTGTACCCAGAACTTCAATACTTTTGGATATAGCATTATCCTGCCACACATAATTTTCCATTAATGAGGTTCCTAAAGCATTATTACTTTCAGTTTCATAATTGTTTTCCATGGAATTGCCTACTTCATCAAAGCCCAAGTCTGTTTCACTGACCATTTCAGTGTTATATGGCAATACATTCAAGGATTTACTTCAGGCAGCTTATAATACTAACCCATTTAATAAGCCATATGTTTACATTTACTGCTAGATATTAGCAGTTAAAATACAAAGCATTGGGCATTGCATGAATCACATCTAGCATAACTAATGTGAGTAATTGGATTTTATCCAGTTCTTACCCTTCTGAATTGTTTTACAGCTAGAGAGCCAATTGGGATCCCATTCATTACCCAACAGGTGCTGACATTTAGTTTGATACTCCCATCATCAGTTCTCAGACACTAGTTAATTGTACAGATATAGTCCAACATAACCCACATGTGTCTTGCTATGTCAGGCAAAAGAACTGCTCTGCCATTCTCTGTAACTGCTATCTCAACAGCTGTAAACTTTGATCTTTTCACACAAGGGATTTGTCTCTCCATTTGAAGTAATTATAACATAACTTTACCAAACCTGAGTTTTCTCCATAATACAAGTGGGAGGGGGATATGCTTTCCTTTATTCTTGAAACACTCAGTTTCCTTGCATGCACTCTGATTAGAAGTATATTTAAGAAGGAATAATTTTTACAACAGATGTAGACAGAAATGGGGTTGCATTTGTGTCCTGCAGAATAATGATTACATCATGTGGACAAGAACTTTGAGTATGTATGTACATGTATGTATGTATGCATGCATGGCACATCTGCCAGTAGCTTCTCGTGGGTCGATTAATTAATTAATTAAATAACTAATACTGGCCGCCATGTATAGCCTATCGTGTGCTGAAAAATGGCGTTAAACCCTACAACAACAAAAACAGCAACAATGGCACATCTGCACTATCATAGCCACCACACAGAGCCATATTGTTAATTAGGTAGTAATATTTGTTAAGTTTAATTTGCTGATAATTGTAACTGATGAGATAATCCACTCTCAGATTTGAGCAAATTCATGTGGGTGCTCTTAGGACTGATTGAATGTATATTTAAATTGTATTTGAAACAACTTCCAAACTCAATATCAAGCCCTAATAGTCAGGATTGGTTCGTCATGCTAAAACTATTATACACATAGGTAGACCATCTCCAATCATATCCTAAACTTCAAAGCCTAGAGACAAGAAAAGTTTGGAGGACATGTGCAATATTATTAATAAATCAACTCATCCATATATCCAGGATTGCATAATCCCTAAACTTCCATCAAAATACCCAAGATAACTAGTAGATTTACTTTGTGTTTTTGTTTTGGAAAACAGTAACATTTCCAAGTCTGGACATATATTTGTTCATTCAGAAAGTGCTCGTTTTTACATCTTAATGAATCTCTCTCTCTCTCATTAAGAATATATTTCAACTCTAGTGGTTTTTCACACACTTCTGCTGGGGAACTAAGGCCAGCAAAGCAACAAATTTATTTAAAAATATATGATTTTAAAATAAATTTTAATCTTTTTCAAATAATCTTGCTAAAATATTTTTCTTATAAAATATATGTTGGAAAGGTAAGTGTGTAAAAAAAACATCAAACAAATATTCTCATGAAGGCAGTCACAGTCTCTAGGCTGAAATTTTGTTTTGAAATCAATTTCATTACATCTTTTTAACTGCTGAATGTGGTAACCATCTCTGATGTTCTTCAACAATAACACCATCTTCAATTTAACTGCTATGGTGGACATATTGGAATCCATATTGGCATCATTATTATTTAGGACCAACAAGACATCATAAGAAGTCTTTTGGTGGAAATCCCATGTTGATATTACTTTCTATTTTGCAGGAGAACAATCTGGTGTATGCTCTTCATGTTAGTCTTATAATAATCCCAGCCCTTTTTTCTAAACATATGGATAACAAGTTGGTTCACTATATGAATTTGTGGAAAGTGTGGAAAGCATTATCATATTAATGTCTACCATTTTTTCTTTCTCATCGTACTAAAAATATTTACAACTTGCTCTCTCTCTCTCTCTCTCAACATTATTTGATTGGCCAGATATTTAATATAAAGGCCTCATTGGTTGTTAACACCTGCTGTGTATCCAACTGTGTTTTGCTAACATCATCAGCATGCTAAACAATTATGAGCTCACAGTTAGCAAATTCCTCAGTAAGGAGAGTGCAATGATCAGATGTTTACAGTGATAGCGTGTTTGAGCCCAGAAATTTTCTTTATACCCATAAAAAAACAAAGTTTTGTATGGAGACTTCATTTATAATGCTATGGAAAGTAGAAGAAAGCAGGTTTGGATTACTGAACTATAATTTATACTCTGGAAAGCCAATATGCAGCTAGCAAAACTGCACTTAAAAAGAAACCAAATAACTCTAAGAAACTACCCCTCCCCCACCCGGGAAAAGTCATTTACAATGAGCTAGTAATAAGGACACAAGCACCTACCCCCCCCAACATGCAGTGGCCCAAATTCGCTATTTAAAACCCAACAAACCCAAACACATGTACTAAAGTTATATTAGCACCCCATGACTCCGTTCCAGCATTTGCTGGTAAAGAGTTGGAGGTGTCACACTGTTGCTTGTTTCTAAAGGTCATGGTTTGTAATTTATGTATTCCCCGTTCTCCCAATTTTGAATTTCATGCATGCATTTTTTTCCTTCCTGTCAGGTTGTTCTTTGTTTCATTTTTTCATATTTTTTGAGTTGTCCCTGCATGCTGGTTGTGAGATCTACTCCATTACCACCCGGTACTTAGGTCAGTTTCCATTCTCAGGTCAATACTTGCAAACGTTAGTGCTTGTGAGTGTTTTCTTGCCTTGATCCTTACATGCATAAAGGGGCCCTGAGTGGCCAAGTGGTTTAAAGCGCTCTGTTACATATCACTGCCATCTCACCTCTGTCAGCATGGGTTCAGGTCTAAGATTCGGCCAATGTGGGTATGTGAGAAAGCTTGCCAGTAGCTTCTTGTGGGCTGGTGGTTCTTTCCGGGTTTTGTCTTGGGTTCTTCCTCCACCATTAATACTGGCCGCCATGTATAGCCTATTGTGTGCTGAAAAATGATATAAAACACTACAACAACAACAACAACAACATGCATGAAACTTAGGATCGAACTCCTTTTTCCTTTGCAGAAGTCCAGGGTTAAAGTTTCCGCTCCCATCCCCATTTTGTTATCATTATTATTTTGAAGTGAATTGCCATAGTCATTAAAGTCCGGTGTTGTGCTGTTTGTGTGTGTTGTGATGTAACTGTATGCTTAAAAAAAGATCATTAGAAACTAATTTAGACACATAGTGCCTCTAACACAATGTGCAGGAGAAAGTGGGCCGAAATCCCGCCAGCTGATGACAGATGGAAGACAGCAGGTGGTGAAGCCGAAATCAAATTACCAAACAAGACTGATAAGTGTGCCCACATAAACACGCAACCTAATGATGAATGATAAACACAGAAGGATCTAACATTAGGACATATACGAGTGAGTCATGCAAAATACCACAGGGGAGAATTAACAGAAAATAACCAAGAAATAGAGCACTAATTACAAACTAATTCTTAAACTTAGGGCGAAATAAGAACAAATGAAACTTTTGAAACCAGAATTTTCTTTACCTTGCCTACAGTAAAAACATTGATACCCACGACAACAAAAACAACATAGTATATCTCCCTGGAAAAGCCATCTCAGGATGTGCTGGCTGAGAGGACAGATATCAGACCACCTTCAAGCAAAAAATTGCATTAGAAAAATCATCTTGTCTATGGAAAGCCTTCCAAGGTGGCTAGTAAAATTACACCAGAAACTCTTCTAATTAGCATATTTTCCATCACGTCAGCGTGTTGGTAAATTTCAAATGTATATAATTTTAACCATTCTTAGTTTAACAATTTTTTGCCATCACACTAAAGTGGATTTGGAATGGGCATACTGATATACGGATATAAGGACAGAAATTTCCTGAAGGACACAAGCAAAATAAAAAGGCACAAGGAAGACTTTTAAGGGCTCGAACTATGTGATAAAGGAAGATATAATGAAGGCAACATATGACCACGGTAAAAGTAAAACATGAATCTTTGTCATTTTTGTAATGGAAGAATAATGGGAACATGAATAATGATAAAAACTCAGATTCTAGATGAGAGAAAACCTGTCAAAACTAAAAGACCACATTCCCAAGTAAAATCTTACAGCATAGTGCAATCTGACCAAGTATGTAAGTAAATTTATAAATTAGTATCATATAACTTTTTAAAATTTAATATATGGAAGTGTTCCTTTCCTACAATATTTGTCTTATGTTTGATACTAAATTAAATTGTTTGTAAAATAGCTTTCTTTTACCTATTTAACCACTAGTGGTTAGAGCATCTGCCTCGAATGAGGGAGGTCGCAGGTTTGAACCCTGGACAAGTCATACCAGACACTTCTAAAAATGGTACTGACAGCTGCCTTGCTAGGCACTCAGCATTAACAGGTTAGTGTTAGGACTGGTTGGCCTTAAGTCACCAGATAATGTGACTGGGTGAGACATCATGCTTCATGTCTACTGTATGATGCCCCAGTGATATACATCCCTATTAACTGCCACACTGCAGACATCATAGTGATATTACTGATTTTTTTTAAAAAGCTATGTTAAAAATCCAAATCACACACACTCACACATTTAGCCTTCTTTCTATCTTGACAAGGAAGATACCTATTGTTAACCATGCAAAACTGTAATGGATGTCCCCAAATTACTTATTTTTTGCAATCATTATTTAGTATAACTGGAGTTCTAACTTGTGTACTTACAAGCAGAGTTAGAAAACCAGTCTGCTTTTGTTTCTACAAATCATCTAAAGGCTTACTGTCAGACTGGAGAGCAATTAAAATCCACTTCTTTGATGCTGGTCATGTATTACAAAAACTGGTCATGGGTGCAAGGGACAGTTTTTATGATAAAATTAAATGTTGCATAAACCTGCCAAATAAATTTGTTAAATTAAACAATACATCAGTGAGGTCAAAGAGGGTCATAATTTTGGATAGGCATAATAAAGCAAAACATAAGAATATCACTCACTTGGCCTGATAAGTCAATGGAAATTCACAGAATAAAATGTTTTTGCACCTTATCCCTAAATTTTTACATACATTTTTCATGTTCGAAGACCTGCCATTTTTGAGAGTAATGTTTTGTGATGCTCACAGTGCAATCACCAGCCCTTTCCCTGGTTAATAATTCTGAGGAACATTGCCTACTTAATAGCTAGATGCAAGTCAAAATATTTTGTCATCCAAGCAGTTTTTGAGATATTCTACTTGCCTTGAACCTACATGTCTACTGCTATAACTGGCTAGCTCTGCTTCCTAGATGACTATGGGTGTTTCATTGGCTACTTACTGTGCAGTGATTATATGAGGTGTACATGCCTCACATCAGTTTTAAAAAAAAAACCCCACAAATCTAAAAGACCTAATTAACAAATATATCCATATCTTTAATTATTAAACAATAATATTTTTTTAAAAAAGTCACACCACAGCCTTAAGTTAAGAAATTGCCATGTCCACTGCATCTTTAATACCTTGAGGGTGGGATTGTGGGTCGGTGAAGGGTAACCATTGGTAAGCCAAAAGCAAGATTTTTCACTAATACCAAATGAACAGCAATGAAGCAGACTACACAGGTTGCATCATTTGGATTGCTGAGATATTTTAGATAAAAAGAAATTAAAAAAAAGCAAAGTTAAAAAATAAGTGACAAACAAGTCACAGCAATACTCTTATTAAATTACTGGGCATTGGTTTTACCATTTTAAAAACGTTTTAGATAGTTCACTTAACAACATGGACAATTTGTGTTTTAGGTATCACCTGTGACTTTGTTTACTTCTTGTCTTTCCTCTTTTCTCAGTATCTTATTGACAGTATGAAACTCTGTTTTATATGTAACTAAAGAATAACAAATAAAATGTTCACTATTGCAGTTTTGGAGAAGACTGTCTATGCAAATACAGAAATAAAGTACTAAGCAATGTCATATATCATTAATTTTAAAGAGAGGGACAAATTGGATGAGTTATTGAGAATTGCCTCCATGGGTTTGGGGAGCCCAGTCAAATAAGGATGTTTTAAAAACCTGAAAAAGAATGCAATACTTAATATATCTATTGCAAGATTTGCATATTATAAAACGATGGGAGACATATTAGATCATGTTTGGTTTAAGAATGTATCTTCAATTCCTTTGCATCCAACTCAAGGGGAATACATTTTTTTTTTTACTAAACAATAACTTTCAGTTTTCCATACACAGAGTAAAAGCAGATGTAAATAGCAACAAGATAGTTTTAGATATATCAGCTAACAATCACAGGTATACACTTATAAACAAAGAATATATAGTTTCACAGTATGCAGATGACACCACTCTCACCCTGGATGACTTTTCAAAGTCCCTTAAGTCAACTCTGTATGTTATCTCGTAATATTGTAAATTTTCTTGACTCTGTATAAATAGTGGAAATAAAATTAAATGTGTATTTATATAAAGTACAATAAGGTACTGTGAAAAACATCATTTAGATTGGAATACATCTTATTTTAGGTATGTAGGTACATGTATTACATTCTGTATAGAGTTAGACAATATGGTCAAGCTTAATTATGAAAGCAAATTCAGAGAAGTTAAATATTTACTTTTACAATTGTCGGTATGGCCTTGTTTATTTGATGCTTTTGTTGTTGTTGTTGTTGTTGTTGTTTTTGTAGGGTTTAAAGAAATTTTTCAACACATGGTAGGCTATAGATGGTGGCCAGGATTAATGGTGGAGGAAGAACTGGGAAAAACCCTGGAAAGAACCGCCGACCCACGAGAAGCTATTGGCAAGCTTTCTCACATACCCACATTTAAGCTGAATCCGAGACTCGAACCCACGCAAACAGAGGTGAGATGGCAGTGATCCATAAGGGAGAGCACTTTAGACCATTCAGCCACTCGGGGCCCCTAATGCTTTTGTTGAAAGGAAAAGAAACATTTAGCAGTTGTATATACACATCAGTAAAGTAGAGTAATTTCAAAGGTAATAATGCAGTAAATTAAAGTGCTCTTTGTCTCATAAGAGATTAGTAATAAGAGAAAATAATTATTTAAAATAGTAACAGAATGCAAATATTGTCAACTTTATAAAGCTTGTAATAACAAGCAAATGTTTAATCTAGTGATAACATGCAAATGTGCATGACCATATAAGTATATGTCTGTATATTGTCTAAGTGTTTGTGTTGATACATGTTTGTATGCTAAATATGTGTACATGTAGAAAATGCTTATAATAAACATATGCTCGTTTTGTCACTCTCACTCTATTCTTTTTGTTTTGCACTCTCTTTCCTTAAGAGACTGACATATTTGTCTCCCTCTTTCTTTTTCCTTCTGTACAGTAGCCAATATTAAGTTCTGTATTGGGCTTAGAATATAATGCTATATAATAGTGTTAACCAATACTCCCTGTAAAGTAATGTGCCACAATGAATTATGATGTAGTCCGTCAGATGGTTCCCTGAACAACTGTAGTCTATGTTCAGGGAAATATAAAAAAATGACCCTTTCTTTTATGGCAGTGGTGTTTTCCCAAATTGTTCTGTTAGAATTGTTTGCATAAGGTTGTATGACATTTGTGCAAATCAACTTTCACAGATGTACACAACAGTTTTGAAATTTTGTAATGCAAGATTTTAGCTTGGATACTACATGTATTCGGATCCCTATCTTAGGACAATATTTACAATCCTGTTATTATTATTCATATTAATTATTTAATGTATTTTAAAATTATATAATGTGATCAGCACATTGTAATGCCAAATGTTACCTACCATTTGTTTGGTTATTTGATCTGATGCACATAAACTTATTTTTACATAGGTCATTCTTTACCAGTAATGTTTCTTTTTATTGTCATAGTAATGTATTTTTTTTTATTAGGATCTTACTTTTGTTGACATTGATATAACCTAAGCCCAGTTTGCAAACATGTTGAAATTATTGTAATATTATGTACTTTAATGTACACCATCTATGATGTAACATTGATTTGATAGAGAGAGAGAGCTTAGTTTGCAGGTTGGATACTGGCCTATGCCACCCTGGGTTAGCATGATATAGACAATAATGTCTGAGTCCCAAAAAGTATATTTAATATTGCACTATTATATATATATATATATATATATATATATATATATATATATATATATATATATATATATATATATGGGATTTAAAAAAATACTCCAGGGGGAAAAAGTGATAGGGGTCAGCAACAAAAAACAGAGATGCTCAGCCAACCAGAAACACACATATTTACTTTTTCTTGCCTAATGTAGTGATTTTTGCCGAGATGTGGCTTAAGCATATTATTCTAAATTATGAAATACAGGAAGGAAAGGTTACACTTTAGTGTGATGCAAGCATTAAAAAAAAAAAAAAACATTCAGACGGTTCTACAGTGTGACTTGGACATTTCTGACCTTGAATGTACATGGATAGAACTAAATAATACAGGGAAGAAGGTAGTAGCTGCATGAATATGATGATCACCTAATTATAACATAGCTGCTTCGGAGGAACTTGAATTTAGTATAGAGATGGCCCAATCTACTAAACTTAATCATTTCTTTTCAGTAGATTTTAACTGAAAAAGTCTCTCCTTCCTGAATAAAAGAATATCACTGTTTTGAAACTTAAACTCAGTTAATGTGTAAGGATACAGGAATGGTCCCAGATTTGGTTGGCTACATTTAATTCAAAGAAGACTGAATTAAATCTAATACAGTATCACAAAAGGTACTCAAACTATCCAAATATGTATACATGGCTGAAACAAACATGCAAGAAATTACTTAATGTAAACATATGGGTGTTATCTTTGTTAGTGATTCCTTATTGTACACACATACTCAATATATTCCTGATAAAACCTGCAAGGAAGTTTAATACTTGAGAAAGTTTCAAATACAAACCAGATTGATTCTCCTTGGAAAAATGTACACAATGGTTCTATTTTATCAAGTTTTGGCTGAACAGCAGTCTCATTTTGTTGAACCTAGGACTAAGAATGATTTAATGGACACAATGATTTTTGTGTTAACATACATATATACAGATCTAGTTAAAGCATAATAAAGATGGTCTTCCTTAGTAGATGTGAATGTAATAGTGCCACTGATGTTCTTGTTTCAGTTTTTGTTTTTGTTTTTATTGAACTTAAAGAATGCTACACAGAGCATACATTCTATGAATTCTGTAATTTTCATAAATAAATGATAGCTATTTTAAGTAAATTTATGACCAGGTATGTGTATCTGCCAAAAGAGACAGTCTCATTGCACCAAGAGAGACAGTCACATTGCAGTAAAGAGTGACAGTCACATTTCAACAAGAGTGACAGTCACATTGCAGTAAAGATTGACAGTCACAGTACAGTAAAGAATGACACTCACATTTCACCAAGAGTGACAGTCACACTGCAGTAAAGAGTGACACTCACATTTCACCAAGAGTGACAGTCACATTGCAGTAAAGATTGACAGTCACACTACAGTAAAGAGTGACAGTCACATTACAGCAAGGAGTGACAGTTACATTGCACCAAGGGTGTATGTCACATTGCTGTAAAGAGTGACAGTCAGACTGCACCAAGAGTGGGTCACACTGCAGTAAAAAGTGACAGTCACATTGTACCAGAAGTGACAGTCACACTTATTAAAAAGTGATGGTCAAACTGCAGTAAACAGCGAGACTCCTTGAAGTAAAGAGTGACAGTCACATTGGAGTAAAGAGTGAAAGTCACATTGCACTAAAGTGTGTGTGTGTGTGTGTGTGTGTGTCATTTGGATTTTTAATGTAGCTTTAACAATTTTCTAGTCATACCGCTACGATGTCTGTAGTGTAGCAGTTTATAGTGATGTCTAGCACTGGGGCATCATGTCACATTATCCTGACACCAGGCCGACTAGTCCTATCACTAACCCCTTAATGCTGAGAGCCAAGTGAGGCAGCTGTTAGAACCATTTTTGTAAGTCTTTGGTATGACTCGGCTGGGTATCGAACCCACGACCTCCCGCATTCAAGACGGATGCTCTTACCACTAGGCCATCGGAGCAGTGTGCAGTAAAGAGTGAGTCACATTGTACTAAGAGTAACAGTCAGCTTGCAGTAAATTACTTAACTGGAAGTCCATAATTCATTAGAAAACAATAAATGGTTAATTGCAATCTACAGAACATGTACAGACTGTGAAATGGTGAGAATTACAGCAAAATTCAATTTCTAAAATCAAGTGAAACATATATGTTACTCCAGCTGACACAAATGTAATATACTCTTGTGTTTGCATGAAGTTCAGGCATGTATAATACCTTTAATTAGTTCGCCGTTTTATCCACCATTGCATTCAATAATCAGTAACAATGATACCATGATTTTCAGAATCACTGCAAAGTTATAACACTTGTGCATGTCTAGTTTTAAAATGACTTGTAGACACACAAACCTTAAGATATCATATTACTACATACTACTGCATACAGTATGAGCAAATATATTATTAATATTATTAATATTACTCTGTATCATACCTAAGAATTAGTTTGCCGTTTTATCCACCATTGCATGCAATAATAAGTAACAATGATACCATGATTTTCAGAATCACTGCAAAGTTTTAAAACTTGTGCCTGTCTAGTTTTAAAATGACTAGTAGACACACAAACCATAAGATATCATGTTACCACTGCATACAGTATGAGCAAGGATAGTATTAATATTAATCTGTATTATATCTAAGAATAGCAGACAATGGGACATGTAATGCATTTGGCTTTATCCATGGCAGATATATTAGTTAGACTGCTTCAGTTCATGTTTAAAGCTTGCTTTTGAAGAAATCCAGACTGTGAGTGAGACATTTTATGCAAATTTTCAATCTATGTACAATTTGTACAATTAGCTAAATATGCTTAGTGTTGTGAAGTAAGGTTGAGGGGTAACTCACTGTTACCAATTTTTTAAATAATTAGCAATAATATCTGAATGATGAGCAGTCATTCCAGGTAATCAATACAGTACTAATACATATGACATAAAATAGCCATCACAAAACCCAAAACATTTAGAATTAAATGTTATTTGGGTTCAAGATAGAGAGATTAGAGGAAATTGAAATTAGATTTTGGTTCAAACCTTTAAATGCATCGGAAAAAGCACTTTTTTGAACATAGTTATAAGCTATCATGAGACTGACCTTCTTGGACATATTTTCATACAATTTTTACATTTGGATAGAGAAGTGATCTATGATTTGTTTGCAAAACTGACAAGACACAATCTTAAACCTATTTGTTAGGATAGTTTATGACATCAGCACTGTTTAGAGGAAAAGATACTGTTTGCTACATGTAACTGCATTAAATAAACTGAACCAATCAAAATTACTATATTGTTACTATACATAATCATTTATTGTAGCAAGATGTTGTCTGCAAGCGTGTTTGTTAGAAACACACTGATGCAGAAAATGTCATACAGTTTGAAAAAACAATAGCTACAGCATTATAGCTTTGAGTACAGTGCTTATTTTTTTATACTGGAGCATAAATCAATGAGAGAGAGAGGAATGGGTACACAAAACTTGTGAGGGCTGAGTGTTTTTTGGCTTAAAATTCATTTTGGTATGATAATCATATTAGACTAGACATGGTTCTGTATGTAAGTGGTTATGCCTGACATACTTGCTTCAAAATGATTCAATATGGTTCTGATAGCTTTTTCTACTTTTTTTTTTACTTGAATGCCTTTACTAAACAGCAAGTTCCAATCTGTTATTTATTGTACACTTTTACACAGGTGTAGGGGAGTCATGCACATGAAATTGTTGATTATGTTTAGATCTTTTTTGTCATCTTCTCTAAACAAAGGCTGACTGGGAACTACAAGCACTGATACTTTGTAAACCATGCAACTAAGGCAGGTGCTCTGATAATTCACAGAGACTGATGTATCATTGAACAATCAGGACCAGCAAATATATTTAGTAACACAGATTAGAGATAGCTGTGGTTGATACTTGTACTAACAGCTGAAATAATTTTCAGCCTAACACCCTGTGTGTCAAGGATATCTTCATTAACTAATTCCCATGGGTCAGTGTTGAACAGAGTCAGTGTTTGAACCATGCTGCCTCTAATGTTAACCCTCTCCATTTGAAAAGAGCATCACTCTGAATATAGAATGAAGATGATCAGTTTTCTATGCAGTTTATTAATTACAATGAATGTTGTTGTTGTTGTTGTAGGGTTTAATGCCATTTTTCAGCACACGATAGGCTATACATGGCGGCCAGTATTAATGGTGGAGGAAGAACCCAGGAAATCCCCAGAAAGAACCACCAACCCTCGAGAAGCTACTGGCAAGCTTTAATTCTCACATACCCACATTGGCCGAATCTGAGACTTGAACCTACGTTGACAGGGGTGAGATGGCAGTGATCCGTAACAGAGAGCGCTTTAAACCACTCTGCCACTTGGGGCCCCAATTATAATGAATGGAATAAAGGTATGGTATATCACTATGCTGACAACTTATGTTGGTGTGACAAATCATGTGTGTGTGTGATTTGAATTTTTAATGTAGCTTTAACAATTTTTCAGTCATATCGCTATGATGTATGATGTCAGCAGTGTGGCAGTTTATAGTGATGTCTAGCACTGCAACACCATGACGCAGACATGTAGCATGATGTCCCACCCAGTCACATTATCCTGACACCAGGTCAACTAGTTCTAACACTAGCCTCTTAATGCTGAATGCCAAGCAAGGCAGGTGTTAGTACCAGTTTTGTAAGTCTTTGGTATGACTTGGCCGGGGATCAAACCCATGACCTCTCGCATCCAAGGCAGATGCTCTAACCAGTAGGCCACGAGAGCGGTCTTGAACAATGTAACCATTTGTAACTTTACGTGAGCCAGAGAATAATCAATATAACTACCATTGCAAATCTTTTAGAAAAGTAATCTCTTGATGCAATTGGGAACAAGAATTATGAAGTAGAACAATTCATATACAAGTTTTCTTGACAATGAAATGATGTTCACAATGATAAGACAGGACATGGCATACAATAACTTAATTTTATATATCAAGGTAGGTACTATAATAAGTTGATAAAAACCCAGAGGTTAATTTTGTTTTCCTTGTTAATGTAAGTATTTGTTCTTGGAGTCTGCTTCATTAGTTATTATATTGTTGACCCTGGACAGAGCTGGATTTTTTTGTGTTTTGCTTTTGTTGGTTTTGTCAGCACCATTATAACCAAATACTTTTTCCAAGGACACACTAAAGCGGTTAGCCCAATGCTGGCTTGAGCAGCCTGTCAAAGCTTGAATGCTAGGATTAATAGTCTGATTCCCTATGAAATGAATTATCATAGGTTGCTTTACTAGGTGAAATTACACACACACACACACACACACACACATACATACATACACACAAATACATACATATATACATCCATTCTTCCATCCATACATCCATCCATCCATACATACACAAATACATACATACATCCATCCATCCATCCATCCATTCTTCCATCCATCCATCCATACATATATACACACACACACATCCATCCATCCACACACACACACACACACACACACACACAGACAGACAGACACAGACATACATACATACATACATACATACATACATACATACATACATACATATAGTCTTTTCCATGCACAGTTACAACACATTTACATAAATACATACATAGCCAATAATGATATAGACAGAATATGTGAATTTCTTGTACTTGGAATTGGTGTAAGACAGCATGTTCAAGTACAGAGTGTTACAAAGTGTAGAAAGTATAAAATACAATGAAGTTATAATGTCCTGAACATCTAATTGGGTCAAATATATATATATATATATATATATATATATATATATATATATATATATATATATATATATAATCTGATAATCTGTCTTCCCCTATTGTTTTTGCATAATTGTGCTAAAATGTTTTTATTTTCAAAATCTAATTCTGAAAACTCCCCATTCAGGTGACCCTGCACAGCTACAGGGGAACAGCTGCAGAATCACATATCAACAGGTTTCTCTTTGTAGCAATTACAGTCAGTTGGATTCCAGCAAACTGACATTGATAATCTGAAATATGATAGCCTTCATGTCCTCCAGTCCAGTAATTGGGTTTCTCATAAAAGGCAAACTGATGTCATTTTGCCTGGTCATTTCTGAAACTCCATCCTTAGTGAAGTGACATTGGGGGTCCCTTCTATGATACAAGTCTGAGACCGATCACACCAATAAACAGCAGAGCCAAGTGGCATAGAAAGATAAGTGGGGGATAAAAGACAATATTTTTGTTTTGAAAGATGTCTTGATGACAGAAAAGAAGATACTTCAGATATCTGCAACAGCAGTCAGACAACATGCAAAGGTATGTTTTCAATGTCATGATATTTGACAATTGATTTAATATTTTCTTTTAATTTGATAGTTATATTTTCAGTTGACTTTTTTAATCTTATATAATGTAATTTCCATAAACAAAATGACATCAAACTGGTTAATTCTAAACTAGTAAATTACTTTCTTATAAAGATGGATGAATATTTTATATGAGATTTTCCAAGTCATACTTTTTGTTTTCAATTTATACAGTAGATGTGATTAGCTATATCAGTTATGTATGTAAAATGTGTTGGCTTTAACTGAGTTGCAGATTGAGTTTAAGCTTAAGAATGGCCTTATAGATATCAGTAAATATTCTTTCAAGGTATTTTGTATACGAATTTGATGTGTTGTGACTAGTACCACAATAATAACCCAAGCAGACCTTTAGTCTAAAAGACAATAACATCATTAGGCTGGGTAATAAAAGTTGGAAGATATTCTCCATTTGGTCATTATGAAAGATACACAGTTGCAAGTCCGGTAATGTTAAATACTTCGACCATATATTTATTCATATTTGAAGCATTTGTGGAGAATTAAGTAAAAAAGAACCTCTTCAGTATGTGCTATGAATATTGGACACTGGTAGGAAGAATACAAAAGACATAATTTTATATATATTGGATAACTGATTATAAAAGTACTTCATAACGAGGTCCACAAACATAGACCACACTGTAAGCAGGATGTGAGTTACCACGGGAACTCCAAAAATTGAGAAAAAAAATCCCATTGATATCAAGAAAACGAGGGGGGGGGGAGCGGCGTTATGGAACTGTGCTGTTTATTGACCAATTCCTCATTTTACAATCATGTCGATATTAATTTTTAATAACGTCCTTTTTCTAATGAAGTTGTTCGTTATTCTGTTTAAATAACATTTATTTTCAAAATGTCCAACATATGAAAGATCGTTCCAACTGGTTTCAACAACCTATCACGTGTTACGAATTAATTAATTGGAATTAATAATAAGCGTGTTGCAAGTTATCAGGGCATGAGTTATTAAGGGAGCAGTGTACTTTGTTAACTTAATTCCAAATGCACACTTATTTTTAAGCTTATATTTTTGCAAATAAATGTTAGTGATTTTTCGGCATGATTCTGACTAACTTTATTAAATTCCTTTGTATAATTCAATACAAATCAATAAGGCCTAACATTTATCCCCATGATATGTATCTTTATGCCGATGTAAAGTTTACAGAGGTTTACTCATTCATGTAGTGGGTCTATGAGCCTTTTGTCTTTAGGATATTTGTGACCGAAAATTCAACATTTATATGCTTTAAAGTGTATGTTTCTCAAGATTATATCCTTAATTATTTCATCTTCACAGATTTTATGCAGTTCGTTTTTAGATTAGAAGTAACAAATTAATTTTTTTTTATCTTTGATTGCAGGAAGGAAAAGGATCAGAAAGCACAGACCAAGAGTTAGCTCATGTTGAATACACCCACAAATTTTTGTATCTGGCCATTTTTTCAGATGAAAACACTTTATATTTTGTAAAGAACCAATAGCAAAAGTGCAAAAAGAGAAATTGGCATACAGCAAAATGTCAATGAAGCTTGATAAAAAAGGCAAACATATTATATATACAGCTTATCTAGCATGTAAATTGTTTGGACATGTCACCAAAGATATAATTTCAATGAAAAATATTAACAAGAAGTGGCTGGAAACTAGAATAAGAAATTATTTAAAATAAGTCTAACAATCTTGTCACTGTGGCACAAAACTGCAAAATTGATATTAATCATATGACAAAAGTAAAGTGCTGTACGATCTGTGTGATTTATTTTCCTTTTGAGACCGATTTGATTCTTTCAAGACATCACTGTTTTGAGCAAACCTTACAAACTTTTTCAATCTTTAATGCTAAAATATTAAACTTATGACAATCTCTATAGTATTTTGTACTATTTTGTGAAGACAGTATATGCACACTTGTTACTGTTTGCTTCTTTACAAAGATATGATTGCACTATTATAACGATTAGGGCTGTTCCATTTAAACATACATGGTACCCAGGGAAGGCAGATTTTAAAAAATATATGCCATGATACTTTGATTTCAACGAGTTCATATTAAAATTATAAGAAATTTCTAAATAGCATCTATGGGTGAGTCCCCCACTTTAAAAGTGCTTTCCCTTTGTCCCATGTATGTTTTAATGGAACAGCCCTTATTATCTGGAACAAATGTTCATTATTCAATTTAAAGTGACACACTTGTCAGGTATATATCTGTGCACTGATCATAGAAAGAAGGCTTAGCATGATTTTCAGGATGACAAACTTGATGTAGGGGTGACATCTTTCTTTGTATCCAGATATTATTCTACAATAAAATCTATAACTAGTCACATTTAACATTAGCACCTCTTGGTATAAGCAAATATCAAATGATATGTAAATGTATTCAGGAATCACCTTAAATTTAATTAGGTATATGGTATGTTTGGCAATATAGTGATATTATCACATTCATATACACATTTACTGGGAGCACACAAAATATCAAATATGTCTTCATTTGCATCATCACCTGAACATATTTTCCCAGTAGTCAAAACAAGCATTTTAAGCTGAAAAAGCTGCTGTTGTAATTGTTGTTTTGTTTATAAAATATACATTCTTATTGTATCTTTTCTGAAGGGTAAATCAATTGTATCTCAAAGTTGAATGAGAACTATGTCATTATTTTTGTCCATCTTGATTAATCTTATCAATAAAAGTGGACTTATTTGTGTGACCTCTTCATATGTGTATCATTTAACTACTGTGTTTGTGTTCTTTGAAAGTTGCTGCAATATTAACAGTATGCCTTATTGACATGGACTCCCATTTTGATTAAAATGTGTCAGAAAATAATAATCATTGTGCTTGGATCTGGGATAGAAATTTTCCCCTTGGGATTACAGATCTGCATCAAACACTCAGCACAACCTTGTGTGCCACTTTAAATTCTGAGCCAAGGATGGAATTTTCTTATTTTACTCATAGGCATATGATGGATTCTGTTATTACTACCATGGGCAGTCTCCACTTGGGAGGGTAGTACATTTGATAATCAGTAGAGTAATATAATAATAGAATAAGCATTTACAACTAATATTAAACACAAAGTTCAAGTCATATAGGAATAACAACACATCATTTTTTTATATTCTGGAGACAGTGTGAGGCATAGATCTAGTAATCTTACATTAGATATTTTAAACAACCATGAATGGTATACTGTTACCATGGAAATAGGGTAATGTTGCTATTTGTGCTTTGGAATTAATGATGTAGTATTTTTACTACACCAGGTTTTGCAAATCAAATAAGTTAGTGTTACACTGTTAAATGGAAATAGGGTAATACAACTAAATGAACAATGTAGTATTATCTCTACATCAAGTTTTGGAAATAAAGACAATCAGTTTTACAATGTGACCTAGAAATAAAGTAATCTTACTACACAAATTTGGTGATTGACAATGTAGCATGTTACTACATCATATTTTGGAGATCACAGACTCTGCTTTACAATGTCACATGGAAATAGGGTAATATTACTAGATGGGTTTGATGGAGAGCTATGTAGTATTGTTACTACATCAGGCTTTGGGATCACAAAATCAGTGCCTAGAAATAGGGTACTGTTACTACATGGGGTTGGTGGAAGGCTATGTAGTATTGTTACTACATCAGGCTTGGAAATCACAAAACCAGTGCCCTAGAAATAGGGTATTGTTACTATATGGGTTTGGTGGAAGACTGTAGTATTGTTACTACATCAGATTTTGAATAAAACAAATCAGTGCCTAGAAATAGGGTATTGTTACTACATGGGTTTGGTGGAGAGCTAGGTAGTATTGTTGCTACATCAGGTTTTAGAGATCACAAAATCAGTGCCTAGAAATAGGGTAATATTACTACATGGGTTTGGTGGAAGGCTGTGTAGTATTGTTACTACATTAGGCTTGGAAATCACAAAACCAGTGCCCTAGAAATAGGGTATTGTTACTACATGGGTTTGGTGGAAGGCCATGTAGTATTGTTACAACATCAGGTTTGGAAATCGCAAAACCATTGCCCTAGAAATAGGGTATTGTTACTACATGGGTATGGTGGAGAGCTATGCAGTACTGTTACTACATCAGGCTTTGGAGATCACAAAATCAGTGCCTAGAAATAGGGTATTGTTACTACATGGCTTTGGTGGAGAGCCATGTAGTATTGTCACTACATCAGAATTTGAAGAAAACAAATCAATGCCTAGAAATAGGATATTGTAAATACATGGGTTTGGTTGAAGGCTATGTAGTATTGTTACTACATCAGATTTTGAAGAAAACAAATCAATGCCAAGAAATAGGGTATTGTTACTACATGGGTTTGGTGGAGAGATATGTAGTATTGTTGCTACATCAGGTTTTAGAGATCACAAAATAAGTGGTGGGAAATAGGGTATTGTTAATGCATGTTTGGGAATTAACCATCTAGTATTGTTACTAGTATATTTACTAGTACAACATGATTCACTTTACAACTTCTTATGCTTCTTCTTATTAAACTTGATATTGTGTGTACAGGATTTAAAATTCCTTTAAAAAGGACAAGCAAGCAATTCCTTTTTTACTCTGACAGCCAGTAATGGATGTTTGAAAATTTTATGTGATATCGAAATTTCTTTAAAAAATTTGAAAATATGATGTCTAGATATTTTCATTATTAACATAAAATTGGGCAAAATTCATTGTTCTTAATTTTGAAAGTGTATAAAGCTTTGAATTTGAATATTTTGTAAATAGTCAGGTGATCTACATCAGGCCCACTAGGTCTTTTGGTAAATCCAAGTCAGGTGATCTACATCAGGCCCACTAGGTCTTTTGGTAAATCCAAGTCAGGTTATCTACATCAGGCCCACTAGGTCTTTTGGTAAATCCAAGTCAGGTAATCTACATCAGGCCCAAATGGTCCTTTGGTAAATCCAAGTCAGGTGATCTACATTGGGCCCACTAGGTCTCTTGGTAAATCCAAGGCTCCATTGCTCAATATCAGAACATTGTAAGGAAAGGATGTCAAAGAAAGCATTATTTATTTGTAAACTTGTTGTTTAACTCGGCATCAACACTTCTTCATTGCTTTGTGAACTCCCTGTCAAACCATGCAGTGGCAATTACTTTTTTGGCATTACTAATTCACAAACATTAATACTGAGTTCATTTTACTATTTTGTAGGAGGCTGGAAAGCAATCAGACAAGATAAAGGAGCTCATAGAACGGATTAAGCAAAGAGGTCCAGAGACCTATAAAAAGTTTAAAGAATGTTTGGTCCTGGCCAAGCAAAAAGAGTTAAAAGATATGCTGGAAGAAGAGGAGGCAAACATTGCCATAGGTAAGGACATAAGTTTTTGGTTTTTAGAAAAGGTATGTGACTTTTATTTATTATATTTGAATTTTTGGACAACATTTGAAAGGTGTTTGTTGTTGATATCAAATAACTGTTGGACCTCTGATGTCAGAGGTTAAGATTTGTAATAGTCATGTGATTAGCAATGGAAAAGGAAGAGTACCAGGTCAGGTTACATTGATGCTGTAGTTTCATCTAGTCTGTCAGTGGATTTAAGAAAAAGATTATAATGCTTGCGATTTCTGAGAAAATAAATAATTTTCCTATTGATTTAATGCAGGTAAGACTCAATGTAACTTCATGCAAGTTTGCTAAGCCTGCCGAGAAGCTGCTTCCATGTCCCACCACCCTATGGTGGCATCGAATTCCATATTTGTGACAGGCAATTGGTTCTGATCCTTCATCCCAACGTAAATGTCCAAATATGAAAAATGGTGTGGGTATATTAGGAAGAAACCCAGATTAGAAACAATTACACAGTGACACATAGCTTGAAGTATTGGTTTCAAATCTTAACTATGTCACCGGAGAAATGGGAGATTGTCGTCCCTTGTAGAATATATTAAGAAATGGTACAAGCCCCAGTGGGTATCAATACAGCTTTGGGGACTGGTTCATCACATTACATGCAGACATATGATGATTTTACTGTAAATTCAATCATTGTTTATACAGTTGTCTATAATTTTGAAGGTCTTTTTGTCAAACTTCAAACCCTTTTGTAAATACATTCAAATCTGTATACAGCAGCCACCCATAGGAAAAAGCACAAGTGGCCTTTGTAGACAGGTGAACTCAGAAGTCAGGTTTAGCTCTCAAACTTGGTTCATGGCAAATTTATGCATTAAGAACCGAATAGCATTATCATTATTATTTCGCATGTATTATTATTAGCAGTGGGAGTATGCTACCAGTATAAATGTATTTAGTTAGTTTAGCTATTTAGCGAAAAGAAAAATAACAAAATTTAATAAAATAAGTTCCACTCAAAGATACTGTGTATCCTCATTTGGATTTTTGTACCTGACAATGACAAAAGTTGTTATCTTCTCTCCTGTGTGAATTTATCAGTACCTGATTCTGCTTATCATTTAATGTCTCATAAAGCCAATTTGATAATGTAAATACACCCCATTAAATCAAGAAAACTTCAGCTGTGTATATGCACACATTTATACATCTTTCTTTTACACATGCACTTTTATCTCATTATCATTAGAAATGGATCCTAAAAGAATTTAATAATTGACAGCTTACCTGTAAGTGTGAAACACAAGACTAACCTTTTAGCAGGGCAGGAATAATTAGGCATGAAAACAGGTGTTCACACTTTAAACAATTGATGGATTAAACATCTCACCCCTCCCACCCCATTTTTGATATGTTGACATTTATGCTGGTGTGTAGGGTCAGATACAGTTGTGTATCCAAAAGATGGAATTCACTACCACTGACTATGTGGGGGCAGCATAGGATAGCCACTTATCAGTTGGCCTAGCACTTAGCTGACACTACATAGAGTCATACCTGCATGAAATTGATAGGAAAATGATTTATTTTCTGAGAAAATGTGAGTAATAATTGTTATGTATTTAGTCTGCTGACAGACAGGATGAAACTACAGCATTGATGAAATTTGACCTGGTACTGCATTTTCAAATTATGTGATATCAAAAGTAAATTTCCTTTATAATGTTGTTCTTCAAAACTATGAAAATATAAAATTAAAGTCATATGCTGTTTGTAAAAGAATGAAATGACACATAATTCTCAAGATATTATTCTGAGAACAAGGATTAGAAACCTGTTACTGAAAGGATCCTGGTAGTTGAGCAGGGGCTTTCGAATGCAATACACTACTCTGGCCTCTACTTCTTCTCGACGGGTGGTCAGGATGGGCCCGGTGTCGACAAATCAGCTGGTCACGCCGAGCCCTAGGAAGTCTTTATTTACTTGCTCACCTTCTTTATCTTTCTTCTTGTATCTCTCTTGATACCACCATTGCCCCTATAGTTATTCCTTTAGCTTTCCCTTTCCCAAGTCTTAGAAGACTTCCTAGAAGGTGGTGGCTTCACGGGTCAATCATAGGTAATTTTAGCAACTGAGTATTGCGTCTGTGTATCCCTGGCACTTGAAAAGTGTCCCCTTGTTGGGCTCCATGGTGGGCGGGGAGCACAGGTGCTGAATTTTAATCAATTCAACATGGAAGTTTAAAAACAATATTAAAACAAATGCACCAAAACTGAATCCGAGTCAGATGATGAACCATGTAGTGTGGAGTCATTTCCATGCTTCATGGTTATACAGTCCAAGGATGCCTCAAAACCTCTTGCCACACCCTCTCCCTTTGTGATTGAAAAGACAATGACAGGATCGATCGGCACACCAAAAAGTGTTAAAAAGTTGAAATCGGGTTGCCTTCTTGTTGAGTGTGAGCAGCGAGGTCAAACAGAAAATATCAAGAAAATGAAAACTTTCTTCGATATTTCAGTGACCTCTTTCGCTCACACCACACTCAGTATGTCAAAAGGTGTGATTCGTTGTCGCAACTTGGCTGGAGTCAGCAACACAGATATCATTGAAGGAATGAAAAACAAAGGTGTCACTGCAGTCCATAGAATACATATTAAACGTAACAACAACCTGCAGGACACCAAACCATTGTACTCACCTTCAACAAACCAACAGTACCCAGAGTGGTCAAAGTTGGTTTCTTGCAAGTGAAGGTTGAGATATACATTCCAAACCCCCTTCAATGCTATAAGTGTGAGAAATATGGCTATCATGAAGACCACTGCTCAAAAAGCCAAATATGTGGTCGATGTGGAGACCATTCTCATCAGTAATCTGATTGTAGAGCAGCTCCGCATTGTGTCAGCTGTGGAAAGGAGCACCATGCCAATTCCAAGGATTGTGATACTTGGAAGCAGGAGAGCGAAATACAGAAGGTAAAGTACACAGCTAACATTTCCTATCCAGAAGCCAGAAAACCAAAACAGCCCATCCTGGCCCAGCCTTCTCCACTGTAGTGAAGAACAATCCCAAAACAATGAAGGATGCTCAAACACATACAGATTTACCCGATTCAACACCATAACAAGTTTGGAGACTGTCAATGGTTGAGAGCATGGATGCAGAAGAAACTGCTCCATGCGCTCAAGGTAGCTCCATATATCTACCAACAAAAAATTCACCCCGTACTTCCTCCAGAGAAATAACCACACAGATTGCCTCTGTGAAAGGTCTAACCCAGCTCCACAATCTTCAGTTTAAATTAATAATGAACACCACCATCATACAGTGAACTGTCGAGGACTTAAAGCCAATTACAATGATATTCTCATGCTTTTAAACAAACATGAACCTGCAGTACTATGCCTTCAGGAAACATTCTTGAAAGATACGGATAACATCACACTTAAAAACTACTCCCTGTTTAACACCTACTTCTAAAATGTTGACCGGGCCTCAGGAGGAGTTTCTGTTGTTGTGAACAATAGAGCCCCTCATAGCATCATCCCTTTAAACACAAATTTGGAAGCCATTGCTGTAAGCATCACTCTGCATGCATCCATTGATTACCTTTTGTTCTATTTACATACCACCAAACATCAACATAGTACCAAACAAATTATACAATCTTGTTCAACAACTTCCCGCGCCCTTTGTTTTACACGGAGATTTTAATGCCCATAACATTTTATGGGGATCAAATCACACAAGTGACCGAGGTAGCAAAGTAGAAGACTTCATCTCTAGACACGATTTGTGTCTATATAAAACCAACCAAACCATATTTACACCCAGGAACGGGTACATACGTGTGTATCGATTTGACAATTTGTTCTCCTTCACTGCTTTTGGATTATGAATGGAAGGTCACTGAAGACCTTCATAGCAGTGATCACTTTCCAATCTACCTTGAAAATATCAACTCTACTATTGATGACACAATTCCACAGTGGAATATAAAGAAGGCCGACTGGGCTAAGTTTGAAACACTCTGTAAAACTAGGCTAAATGAGGATACAGTCTTCAATGTTACTAACCCTATTCAGCATTTTACATCTATTTTAATAGAGATTGCAGAAGAATCCATTCACAAGTCCTCACCGAACTGTAGAAGATCCCCAAAACCTTGGGTCACTAAGGAATGTAAGAAGTCATTAGACAACGCCGAGAAGCATTGAAAAAATTTAACAAACATCCAGTGTCCAAAAATTTAAGTAAATACCGTATCCTCCGGGCCAAAGCTCGCCACACAATCAAAGAAAGTAAATGAGTATCATGGAAGAAATATATTTCTTCTTTAAACTCTCATTCCTCTATTAAGAAAGTTCGGGACACTATCCACAAAATAAACGGAAAGAGAAAACACAATTCTCTCCAACATCTAAAGCTGAATAATAACAATTTTAGTTCAAAATTTGACATAACAAATATTCTTGCTGACAGTTTCTCTAAAAATTCCTTATCATCTAATTATTCAGAAGCCTTCCAAAGATTAAAACGTCAAAAAGAAAAGTCACGTTTAAAATTCACATCCAACAACTTGGAAAGTTATAACCAACTGTTCTCACTATCAGAGCTTATGGAGGCTTTAGACAAGGCCCATGATACATCTGCTGGGCCTGATGAAATACATTACCAGTTTTTGAAACACCATCCAGAATCATATTTAACCTCTCTTTTGAAAATCTTCAATGATTTATGGATTGTTGGTAATGTACCTAAGATTTGGAAACAACCAACAGTAATACCAGTTCCCAAACCAGGTAAAGATGGCACAGATCCTACCAACTATTGACCCATTGCACTGACAAGCTGTGTGACTGTGCAAAACAATGGAATGAATGATAAATTCTCAGCTTCTATGGTACTTGGAAACTAACAATTTAATATCTCCTTTCCAAAGTGGCTTTTGATATGGCCATAGCACCAATGACCATCTGGTTAGACTGGAGACATTTATCAAGAAGGAACATTTAGTAGCACTTTTCTTTGAATTAGAAAAGGCCTATGACACGACATGGAAGTATGGGATACTAAATGACCTGCATGATCTGGGTCTAAAAGGCCATCTCCCCTCCTTCATATCAAACTTTCTCTCAGACAGAGAATTCAAGGTACGAGTGGGCTCTACATTCTCAGATTTGCACGAGCAAGAGATGGGTGTGCCCCAGGGCAGCATTCTATCTGTGATGCTCTTCAACATCAAGATCAATAGCATCACCAAGTGTTTGGCTGCTGGTGTGGATTGCTTGTTATACGTTGATGATTTTCTAATATGTTATCAATCAAAATACATGCATACAATTGAAAGACAACTACAACAAAATCTCAACAAGATTCAAAATTTGGCCAGTACTAACGGTTTAAAATTCTCGAAATCCAAAACGGTATGCATGCATTTCTGTCAGTTATGAAAACATCATGATGAACCTAAACTCATGCTGGATGGAACACCTATTCCAGTTGTTGAGGAAACAAAACATTTAGGTATTATCATCGACAAGAAACTTACTTTTATTCCACACCTAAAGAACTTGAAAGCTCAAGATCTACTCAAAATAGTAGCGCGCACTGACTGGGGTGCTGACAGAAAAGTCATCCTCAATTTATATAGAATGTTTATTCGCTCGAAACTGCACTATGATTGCGTTGTTTATGGTTCAGCTAGGAAGTCATATATGAAGATGCTTGACTCAATTCATACTCAAGGAATAAGACTCGCTCTGGGAGCATTTAAGACATCCCTATGTGAAAGCCTCCTCGCTGAAGCGAACAAACCACCTTTATCACATCGAAGAAAAATGCTTTCCACACAGTATCCTCTCAAATTATGATCAAACCCTCTGAACCCTGCTGTTTTGGCTGTTTTTCAACCCAAATACAAAACCTTGTACGAAAATAAACCAAATGTCATACCTTCCTTTGGCATTAGAATATCATCCATCCTTGACAGTACAAAAATTGATCTTTCTAAAATTCAGAAAACGTTCATCTCTGCAACACCTCCCTGACTACTTCAACAAGCAAAAGTACTTTTTACGCTTCACAACGAAAAAAAAATCGGAGACAAACCCTTCCATCTTCCACAATTCTCATCAGGAACTCCTCACCGAATTTAAAAACTTCAAAAGAATTTATACTGACGGATCAAAGGATGAGGAAAAGGCTGCCACAGCCTTCATTAGTGGAAAACACACAACACAAGTTCACTTACCAAATGGCACATCAATTTTTTCTGCCGAAATCAAAGCAATAGATCTTGCTCTGCAATATATCAAACACAAACATATTTTAAACAGCATCATCTTCTCCGACTCCCTATCAATACATCAGTCACTACCATATTTCATGTTATTTTTCATACACGAAAAGGGGCCCCGAGTGGTCTAAAGTGCTTTCCGTTACCAATCACTGCCATCTCACCTCTGTCTGCGTGGGTTCGAGTCTCAGATTCGGCCAATGTGGGTATGTGAGAAAGCTTGCCAGTAGCTTCTTGAGGGTCAGTGGTTCTTTCCGGGGATTTCCCGGGTTCTTCCTCCACCATTAATACTGGCTGCCATGTATAGCCTATCATGTGCTGAAAATGGCGTTAAACCCTACAACAACAACAACAACATACACGAAAAAATAATTATTAATTTCAGTGTACGAAAAATTATATGTAAAATAAATAATTATCATTTGGTGGTACTGACCATGTACAAAAAATAAAGGGATCACACCTGAACAAGTTCTTTGGAACAAACGCTTCTCGACAACCTAACGGTATAAACATACAAAGTAAACATATATTTTCTGTCTCATTCTGCTCTCAATTCAAGACTATGTTTACAATAAAAATAAAAGTACTCCAAGATTGTTGCTGTTATTAGTGAACAAGAGAGTGAGATAGGGAGAAAGAGAGGATTATGTCTCAATGTGCAAGCTCGTCTGCATTTAGAGCATATGTAGCTGTTATGTTGAATAATGTTGGCAAAATGATTAACATGGTTTGAACATGTATTAGTTATGGGTATTATTTATTGGCAAAAAATACGCAATGATATGTGACCACATTGTCAAGAAATTAAGTGCAACTTGTATTTTTACATTAACAATAAACTCATTATCAAATTGCAATAAAAAAATAAAGAACTTGAAATCATGTTTTAGTTAATGTGCATGACCGTGTACGCACGCATGTATGTGTGTGTGTGTGTGTGAGAGAGAGAGAGACAGAGATGAAACAAAACTTTGTCAGTGTACGAGACCATATTTATTCAGGGTGGTTTTTATTTGTAGCTTTAATTTGGAATTACTCCATTATCTTTACATTGGTTTAGTGTATTAGTCATTCCATTCTCTTTACACCAGTTTAATGTATTAGTCAGTCCATTCTCATTAATAATAATAATGAGGACTTTGTATAGCGCCAAATCTTTAGAAGCTCTAAGCGCTTTATAACATTAGACAACACCTATAAGATAAAAAACATATAATGATATGATTACAAAAACAAACACCATGAAATTAGGAAACATTAAAAAAAACACGCTGAGAATATTTAAGGTAGGAAACATTATTAGGTCTTTAAGTTTGTTCTTGCAGTCGAAATAGGTAAGGTAAGTTTTGAGAGCCCTCTTGAATGTGATCACTGTGTCTTTGTGTCTAAGTTCAGTGGGCAATTCATTCCACGTTGCTAGGTCCTGGTATGCAAAAGAACACTGTCCATATGACTTTGTTTTCATAGTGGGAATAATAAGTATACGATTGTCAGAAGAGGAGCGTAAGTATATTGCTGGTGTGTACAGACGGTGAGGTCGGATAGGTATGTTGGACTAGAGAACAAATTTTGTGTTTGATTCTGGATCAAAAGGATAGCCAGTGTAGAGTACAGAGCAGCGGGGAGGTGTGCTCTGATCGTGGTACTCTAAGTATGATCCGAGCAGCTGTGTTTTGAACTTTTTGAAATTTCTGTCTTGAAAGTACTAATGAACACACAAGTGTTTTAGTGGCATCAGCTAAAAGATATTTGTGAACTGAGCTGATGCGTCTCAGCTCAAGATATGCAGCCTTGCATATGTTCATGACATGTTGGTGCAGTGTGAGGGTACTGTCCAGAGTAACACCTAGGTTTCGTACTGATTGTGTGAACTTAATGTTGATGTTGCTGATATTTATTGTTTGAGGTAAAGGATGTGAATGAGAAAGTCTTTGTGTTATGATCAGAATGGCCTTAGTTTTATCATCATTCACCTGCAGCTTGTTACCTGTCATCCATGATTTCACATCAGAAATGGGTGGCTAGATTTGTATATTTGGGAGTCGTCAGCGTACAGTTGGTGAGACACTGGATCATGATCTGTGACACTTGAGAGCTACTGAGTGTACAGAATGAAGAGAACAGGTCCAAGAAGAGACCCCTGTGGAACATCACAACATACATCAACTGGGCTGGAGTGTGTTCCATTTGCAGATACAATTTGTGTCCTGTTGACCCAGTAGGATTTGAACCACAGTAAGGTTGTATCATGAATGCTAAATACATGCTGGAGACGGTAAAGTAATATATCATGGTCTATTGTGTCAAATGCTGCAGATAAATCAAGGATGGTGAGGACTGTAATCTTTCCGCTATCCAATGCAGAGAGAATGTCATTAACTACTTTTAGAAGAGTAATTTCAGTACTGTGGCAAGGGCGATATGCAGATTGTACATTGCTAAAATGACTCTTTGAATTTAGATGAGATACAAGCTGGGATAGAACAACCTTTTCTAAGATTTTTGATATGAATGGGAGATTAGAAACTAGGTCTAGTTCTTTAAATCATTATGGTCTAGTGTTGGTTTCATCAGCAGAGGCTTTACAATGGCAGTTTTGAAAAATGATGGGAATTCCCTGGATGAGAGAGAGGTATTAATATCATCAGTTAATGAAGGCAATACTGGATCAAAGCATTCGAGCAGCAGTGATGTTGGAATTGGATCAAGTTCACATGACTTTGGTGCACTCTTCATCACTGGATTGTGCATATGAAATCCAGAGAGACAGGTTCAAATGCTGCTAATGGTTGCCGCTCAAATTCTGTATCCCAACTATATGGTGATGACGAGTCAGTTGAAGTTGTGGTGTCAAGCTTATCTCTAATGGTTTGTACTTTGTCATGGAAGAAATTTGCAAACATGTCCGGAAGGTCGACTGGAGAGAAGGTAGTTAGAAGTTGTGTAGATTTGTTCCTTGACATTAGCTTGTTAGTAATCTTGAAGAGCTCTTTGCAGCTGGAACTTTCCATGATTATAGTAGTGTAGTGGACTGATTTCGCTGCATGGACTATATTTGTGTCATTCTTCTTAGCAGCTTCATAGATTTGCTTATAAATAGTGTGTCTGGTGGAAAGTCAAAGCCTCTCAGCTTTACGGCGGTCTCTTTTAGCAGTGCGAAGCTGGTCCCTAACACTGCTATACCATGGATAACACTTTTGAATTAATACTCTGTACTTGGTAGCTGGTGCATGTTTGTCAAGCAATGAATGCAGGCAGTTATCGAGTTGTTCTGCGGTAGGAGGTAAGCAAGTTGTTAGGTTAGCTTGGATGTCATGCATTAATTTGGTTCTATTTATCATACGGAGGTTTCTCTTACTAGCAGATAAAGGTGAAGGGTTAGGGACTGATATGTCAAGATGGCATATAATGCAGAGGCAGAGGTGATCTGATGCAAGGTCATGGGATACCAGGGAGGACCGTAGAATGTTATCATCAGGTCTATGAAGAATCCATTCTAAAATGTGACCATGTTTATGGGTGGGTTGGTTAACTGACTGTTTGAGGTTGAAAACATTAATGGAATCTATGAGTTTTGATGTATTTGGGTTTCCAGGACAGTCAAAGTGAAAGTTGAAATCTCCAAGAATAATCAGGTTGCCACCTATCAAATTTCCATAGTCCAGGAGATTCGGAAACTGCTCCAAAAAGAGAGAGTCAGCCAGCTTGTTGTTTCTACTGGAAGGGGGCGGTATAGGCAGCAAAAATGGACTGACCTTTGCTTCAGTGTGAGTGTGGTTTGGACTAGTTCAAACGATGTGTGGTCAAAATTGAATGTTGTGGTGTGGTTAAGACGTTTTATCATGGAGTTCTTTGTGATGACAGCAATTCCACCTCCGCGAGAATTATGGGGGAACGACTTGATGGAATAACCAGTGGGTGTTAGATCCGCAGACTTGGGTTCATCGCCTGATGTTTTAAGCCATGTTTCTGTCAGGAAAAAAGACATCAGTTTTCTGGTCGTTGATAAAATTAACTATTTCTGTACACTTTTCCGGTGGTCCTTACTGACTGGGCATTGAATAATGCAATACGCAGAGGTATCTCCTGGATAGTTGACACAAAGTTTGACGAATTAATAGGGATTTGAATTAGGTTATCTAAATTAACGGTCAAACTTTTTTAAATTGTTGAGCCAAAATAAGGGAGATAACTGGAATTCTTCCTGTTCTACACCGGCCAGCTTTGAAAGAACGTTTCTTTTTTTGCTTCTGTTTACATTTAGGTAATAATGAATGAAAGGAGTGATCATTTAAAGCAATTAACGAGGGTCCATCGTAGCATAAGCGGGTTGATTGGCGAGAAATAATAATACCCATAATATTAGAATCATTACACCAGTTTAATGTTTTAGAGTCATTTCATTCTCTTTACACTATTTTAATATATTTGTCATTCCATTCGCTTTACAGTATTTTAATGTTTTACATTCATTCCATTCTCTTTACACCAGATTATTAATGTATTAGAGTTATTCCATTATAATCTTTGTATGGGTTAGTGTATTAGTCATTCCATTCTCTTTACACCATTTTAATAGAATGGAGTCATTCCTTTCCCTTTACACTAGTATAATGTATTAGAGTGATTCCATTCTCTTTACACTGGTTTAATGTATTAGTCAATCCATCCTCTTTACATCGTTTTATTATATTAGTCAATCCATTCTTATTACACCAGTTTAATACACTAGAGTCATTCCATTCTCTTTTGCACCATTTTAATGTACTAGAGTGATTCCATTATCTTTACATCGGTTTAGTGTATTAGTCATTCCATTTCTCTTTACAGCAGTCTCATGTATTAGAGTCATTCCATTCCCTTTATGTCAGTTGAATGTATTATAAGTGATTCATTTCTCAATACCAGTTTGATGTGCTAGAGTAATTCCATTCTACTTACACGAATTTAATGTATTAGTCATTCCACTCTCTTTACACCAGTTTAATGTATTAGAGTCATTCCCTTCTCTTTACGTCGTTTTATTGTATTATTCAATCCAGTATTCTCATTACACCAGTTTTAAACAATAGTGCCATTTCAAACAATTCCTGCACATGTGATTTTCTTATTAGAATCCATTTGCTCACGTGAGTTCTACCTTATTTGCATGTTAAATTGCACATGAGACTAACCTGAGTTAAATCTCACATGAGAATCTCATGTGCAGAAGGGTAGGCAGTTTTGGTGTGGGAAGGTATGCAAAGGCTATTTGTAGTCTCTATCATGCTTCAAAATCAATTCATTTTATTGACTAATTGAACATGGTTTCAAATATTATGTACTTGACATTCTTAAAGTGTATATTTTAATCAGTAATGTATCCTAATTATTTGATGTGATGATGGAGTCAGTAAAGTAATACTTTACTCCAAGTGAATGACATAGTGTGTGAATGGTAAGCTATCATAGATAGGGTTCACAATGGTGAACTGTGATCAAAAGTTGTAGTGAACTCAAAATTACCAAGTTGAGACTCCAAGGCTGACACAGTATGAGCAGAAATTTCAGAATTAATTGCATGATGTTAATTCTGATCACAGATTCAAATGAAAATTTGCACAGATTGCAAATGATACAGAATTAGATGATGCTGTGTACACCTGGTTCACACAGCAACATAAATAAGGTGTTCCTATATCTGGAACAATCATTAAGGCCCAGATAGAGAAAATGGCAAAAAGTATGGATAATGACTCTGATTTCATGGCAAGCAATGGATGGCTTTGGATTTTTCAGCACTGATGTAGAATAAGACAAAAATTGTTGTCAGAAGAGATATTCTCAGTGAATCAGGCAGTAAAATATGAAATGATACTAATGTCAAGTCTGTCACAAACTGCAAATATTATTGTGCTCTCATTTGTGTCTTATTTTTAAAAAAATCTTTTGGACCCATTCAGTTCATGTTTGGTAGTGATTAACCTTTGTGAATTTATTGTTTTACATTCTTCTGTAACTGTATCTATCTTTCTATCAATCAGTATAATCAATCTGTCTATCTAGTGACAAAAGAATAAAAGGAATGAAAGCAACACATGTTTCAACTGTGTTGTTTCTTGACATGAATGTCAATCTTTTTCTGAAAAAAAATATCTGGTTTCATTTTGAATAAACAATAAAACTAGAATGGATCCAATTCAACATAACAAGCAGTGAAGAAATGTACAGTATGTTTAATGTTACACATGGTAAGTGTACTGAAACAGTGTGGAATTTTTTAACAATATCTTAGAGCTAATTTATGAAAAAGAACAAACTACAACACCATAAAGAGATATTTATTCACAGTTAACTTCACCATGATTTCTGTTAGAAACCTAGGGTCTTAAAATAAGTAACAAAAAGAAGTGAAACCAACAAGTTTAGTAAAATCAACAAATTTATTTCTCTAACTTACAAAGTAAAAATTTAAGAGGAGCTGACAGTATTGAAGATTAAATCCCAAATAATCCTAGAAGTTCTATCACAAGTCCAAATTATATAGTGTTCCAAATGAATTCCGATGTTGAGTGTGGTGATGTACCAATACTTTTGAATAGGTTGATGTACCAACAGCCATGAATTATCCCAATGATATAATCTAGAATGTCTTTGAATGAATTCCTTATGATCCTTAAACAGTGTTTTAGTTCAAAAAAAAATTTTTAAATAAATGATTCCTTTTAGGTTGTATCTGAGCACAACTGAAAATAATCCCACAGACTGATCTTAAGATAGGATTGAATAATTTTGTTTACTACAGCCTGATATAAAAATCTAAGACAGTACAAAATGACCAGGATGTGGGTCAAAAGTTCTCTTCCAAAACATTCTAAGTTTGTAAATAAGGTAAGACCTTGAACTTAGATATCAGTAAACAACCTTTTTATAATTTACAAACATGATAAAGAGAAGGTATACACCAAAACTGTGTTCTCAATCCTGGACAAAGGTTAAGCACAAAATGCAGATTAGGTATACTTAACAGATTACAAAATGAGTATTCAACAATGTAATTTGCCACCCCCACCCACATACTTTTGCCTTCCTCTGTCAATTTCTATCCCTTTAATACTTTTTTTAAAGGTCTCTCAGTAATTTGCGCCCTTGCTTATTGTGCACTTGATGTTTTTGGACTCCATGAGTTATTGAAGAAGCAGTGCAGATGGTCATCCAAGCATGGAGTTCTCGCCAATAGATTTCTTATGCTGTTTACTTGGTTGAAATGAAAATGGTGTTTATTGGATGTCCAAAATGGATGCCACACTGGCCAGCTTGAAAATCTTGTTATTGCTACTTCAGATCTCCTGATTGAAAAGTAATATTGCTATGGGATTTGCACCAAAGGACTGCTTCTTTTGCTGCATAGCTGTTCCAAAATAAAAACTGTGTCCATCTGATGTCCAATACAATAATGTTGTTATCACCCATCCTCCTGACTTAATGGTCATATGAACATGGGATATTTACTAACTAGCTTCAATTGATGTCTACTTTGTCAGGCATTCTTGAAAATCTTGTTATCACCATTTCTCCACAATAAATGGTCATATCGACATGACATTTTCATTTAAAGAATTATGATGGTCTTGATGGTCATAAATAAAAATGATGCTTTTCCAACTCCTAATATGACTCCTACAATAGCCATTTTGAAAATCATGTTATCATTATTGTCCTAGATGGAGTGTCGTAAATGACATGGCGCTTTCACCAAAAGACTTGATTTGGTGACTAGTTGGTGCAAATTAGAAATGGTACCAATCTGATATTGAATATGGCCACTGTGACATCCATCTTTAACATCATATTATCATTACTCCACCAAAACAGAATTTCTTGTTTGTAATCAGCTTTCAAACACGTGTAACATTCTTCAGGTCTTGTTGGTTTGAATTCTTTACGTGATTTGACACATAATGAAAAACTGGTTTGAGACTGAGAAAATAAATTTTCTAAAACTGTAAAATGTGTCAGCTGCAGGGAATGCTTGCCAGTTTAATTGAATCATAGGGCTATTATTATTATTATTATTATTATTGCTATTATCACTTCCAAAAATCATTTAGCTGGTGTTTCAAATAGGAATTTCAAATCTTTTCTGGATGAAGGATACATATGAGTAAATTGTATGCAGTTTAAGCTTATAAATCCAGATATATTTTTTTCTCTAACTACATTTGAAATATTTTGAAAGTTTACTATTGGATAGATCACACATGGTCTTTAAATATGCTTTGCTAATCTTACTACAAAAATATAGTGATTTTAAAAAACAAAAACAGCATGGTCTGTGGGCACAGAATTCATGTTCATTTTAAGTACTCTTGTGATTACTGTGTTAATTTTTTTTAACAAAGTAACGAATGTCATGACAAAATATTTCATCATATGAACATTATGGAGAGCAAAACTGAAGAAAAAACCTGCAAGATTTTTTCCAGAAAAATGTTTTTGGCATTTAAACATTTAATTTTTAATTATTAAAATGTTCTGTTTTGTTTCTTCAGAGACTGCTCCAAAGAGAAGACCAGAGACTGATGGACTGAAACAGCTTAAAAGTAAGTCTGAATGCATATATGTACACATGCACATATACATGATTATTTTATTAAGCTCATAAGTTACTTTATTTTCATCAAACTTGCAATGTGGGCACATTATTACTTTTAAGTGTTATGATGCCTAGTTCTTCTTTATGGCACGAGGTTGTCCATCAGTATGTCCATCCAAGTTCATTTCTACACAGTCAAGAACTCAAGTTGGTTGCTTCCACTTGGGCTAAGATAGAACCCTATCAATTTCTGGCTGAAAAGGTAAAGGTCACTGGAAGAAGAGAAATGGGTTTTGTACAGTAACTCTTGCACTTCACAATCTACAGTTCCCAAACATTACTTTTTGACTGTTTTATACTATATTTTTCAGCTTCAGAAGCTTACATATAAAGTCACTGCAAATAAAATAATTAAAATTGTTTCTGTACAATAACATCAATTCTATATCATGTACATCAACTGAATTTTGTGACCTAATGTACTTGGAATGGGAGAAAGTATACTGATATTGAGATCAAAGGGTCAAATTCCATGGTTACTGTGGTACAGTAACATTTGTTCTACATCACAGAATTGTGGATGGCTTGCAGTTAGAGTAAATAAAAAAATCTCTGATTTTGGGGATCTAAAGGTCATTTATCAAGGTAATTGATTGAAAGAAGATATATGGTTATTGAATAAAAATGTCAGTGATATACATAGAGGTCTATTAAACAGGTGGGTATGTACAGTGCCATTAATAGTACTTTTGTTGATACTGAAAAGACTCATTCAGTTAATTATACATGAACATTGTTCTCACAGATTTAATTACTGTTTCTTTATGCACCTGATCACTGCATTGAAGAGGGATACTAAAAACTTTGACAAGCGTAGACCAAGCAGTTATTATGTTGATAATAAAACAGCAGTAAGATGACTGTGCTGTTTAGGAGAGACATAGATGATAATTACATAAAGTTCAGTTCCTGATCTGATTGAATTTATAAATGCTGTGAATAAAAAGATGTATTTATGCACTAAATATCATATTACTGTATATGTTAGTTAAAAGTGTGAGTGAGAGTTTATATATGTGCCATGTTATAATAGACCAAAATCAGACATTTTGCTTTTGAACCATTTCCCCACATGAAACTTTCAACTTGTTATTTGATTTCAGATTAAGTGAATACATAATGTTGGCAAGAGAGGTCTCTTTTATTAGTTTACTGAAAATCTTATTTTTATAAATACGACTGTGTTGGGGGCTTTGAGAGTCAAAAATCATGTTGTTTGCTTGACATTCTGGAAGAGTATGAAATTACAGGCATTGGGGTGACTATGTCACATGAGTTACCCCAAGCTTGGATGCAGTTGTAGAAATCCTCATGATAGCAATGCCATTTCAATGCAAAACCCCAGAAGTGACCTGCTTGTTTGCAGTTATTTAAAATTAACTGTGATTTTGAAGATATAACCAGGAATTTGTATGTTAAGGGATTGGAAACTTTCTCCCATCTTGTTTTATATTGTGTTTGCTATAGCTGTCACATGAAGTTACCTGGACAAGTGCACAATGCTGCTACATACATGTGCTATATTTTAGTCACTATCAGAAACACCAATCATTTGATTTTAATGCCATGAACTGTGGTTAGTCAAGTAGGTGACAGTTACTAAATTGGACACAATATAGTGTGTTTAACAATCCACCTATCATTTAATCTCATGGACTACTAATGATAGGCTAATAAGGTCCACAGATAGCAGTGTTAGGTGGACAATAATGTGTTACCCTTTATCTTGTAATCACATAGTCAGGTAGTGTCCAGGATCAGATTATGGTAAGGAACAACTTTTCTTGATAACTAAAAATTTAGACTCAAGGGAAAGGCAGACCCGCTCCTTTTTATAGTGGGTCTTGAATTGTGAGAATATATTGGATGTTTCAAAACCTCAGCAGCTAGAATGAATAAAAAGAGCCAAGAAAGAGACCATTTACTGTTTTCCTAATTGTACATGCACTGTATACATTCTCTTTGGCTAGCAGCAGGGTTGCATGTAGGTTTTTAAAATTCAGACCATTTGGATCCTTACCTTTACTCACATGTAACAGAACAGATAAGGCAGTTGAGGACAAATCAGAAGATTCAGAAAATTTGGTCAGGGTTTTTACTTCAAAAGAGGCAGGAGATTTTCAGTGCAGTGCATCTTTGATTTTTTAATCCCACTGAGGAACTAAAGCTTGATTAGCTGTGTGAGTAGTTTTTGTCTGTATGAGAACTTTATTTTGACTAGATCTGAAAAAGATCTGCTACCATAAACAGGATATTATGTTAGGCTGTAAAGTGGGCAAACAGTGTCTCTTAGCATCCATGTTTGACACTGATTCCACTAATATGGATTTCAGTGATTTTTTAATATGCTGCATGATACATCATGTCATTTTATCCATCATAGATTGTAAAAGCAGCAGAATGTATATTTATGTCCTTTTAAGTTGATAGCACAATCCCTGAAATTCCCAGCTCAGTTAATCATTGAATTTTGTATGCTATTTTGGATGCTTACATTTTGGTGTTTAGAACTGGGTGATGGCACACACTTAGACAATTCCACAAACTTTTTAAATACTCAAGCCAAACTAACCCTGTTTTGATATGTTGTTTAAACTTTATAGTAACGTAAGCCAACCAAACTCAGTTAATCTCTTTAGTCCTTTATGGCATTACATTTGATCTCACATAGTATAATGCCTGTTGACAAACTTTGAACACTGAAACTGACCCTGCCTACAGATTCATAGGGGTAATAATTTTTTTATGTTGCATGAAATTAGCAACTAAATCATCTTTCCCTACTTAAGCTAGTTCACAGTCACATGATCACAGGCATTATTACTATAAGTATAATGCACTGGAGTAAAGTATGAAAAGAATGGATTGTTTTTTTTTCAAACATAATATTGTGTAGAATAAAAATTTTCAGGATGTCAGTAAGGTTTACCTGTATGCTTCAGCAACTGTGGTTTGGATCAAGTCTATTATACCCCTTGGGCATAGCAACCATGGTTTTGGATCAGGTCTGTAATAGAACCCTGTGGGTAGTGCAACTCTGGTGTTGAATTAGGTCAGCTGTTATACCCCTATGGGCAGTGCAGCTGTGGTTGTGAATCAGGTCTATTATACCCCTATGGGCAAATCAGCTTTGCTTTTGGATCAAGTCTATTATACATACCCCTACTGAATGTGCAAAGCAGCTGTGGTTTTGGATTAGGGCTACTATACACCTATGGGCGAAGCAGCTGTGGTTGTGAATCAGGTCTATTATACCCCTATGGGCAAATCAACTTTACTTTTGGATCAAGTCTATTATATGTACCCCTGCTGAATGGGCAAAGCAGCTGTGGTTTAGGATCAGGTAATGTATTACCGCTATGGGTAAACTTATGGGTAAAACAGGTTTGGGGCTAATAGCTTGAAGAGCATGTACTTGTTTACATCGTTTAAGATGCACATCGCAAAACCGTTTAGAGCAGGCTGTATTTCAACACCTGTTAGGTCAGCAATAGATGTGCTGTTTACATTTATCACCTCCATGTTGGTGTCATGAGGCTGGTATAAGTAATGTTATTACATATCAATAAAATCATCAGATTTTACAATGGTTGATCTGGCATTCAATACATATTTATATATTACACAACCAGCTAATTGGAACTAATTTGGCGACATCCATGTGTAGAATTAATATTTAGACACAGTGAATTGAACTTCTATAACTTCCAATTTAATTTAAACTTCACTCATGCAGTAAAGTTACAAATATGTTAAAAGCATAAAAGATGGGATGTATTATATATATATATATATATATATATATATAAAGTCTTTTACTTTGATATTGTTCTTGTGGGTCGGTGGTTCTTTCTGTGGTTTTCCCGGGTTGTTCCTCTACCAATAATACTGGCCGCCATGTATAGCCTATTGTGTGCTGAAAAATGGCGTTAAACCCTACAACAACAACAACCTTGATATTGTTTTGTGGGAAGAACTCGCTTAATCTGGCTTATAAATATGTCTTGGCCTAATAACCCAGATGTACTTGATGTATCCTTGCACCATATCAAAAACCCATTCATTCTGCTGAATCAGGTAAGAAGTTTTGTGTATATACATAACAGATTTAAGATTATTGCACATTATTGTACATACACAGTGTTCATTGTAGAAATAGAAAAGTGTAGTTTAATAGCCCCCACCAGATCAAAAATGTTGTCATTTATGAATTGAAGGGTGGCAAATAACTTATCTACATCTTGTTTGTCAAAGAAATCCATACATGTCATTATCATATACACTTGTGTTGTGGATTTATTAATTTATTGAATAATTAATAAATTAAATTATCATAGAGTATGTGCCCAATTTAATCAAATTCACTAAGATGTTTCTGTCAGCCAGTGAAAGCTTGGGATGCACTCAGTTCAGTTTAAAATCAACTGTAGTGATCATTTATCTTTATTTTCTTAGTGACCTTTTTATGTGCCATATAGCGCCATGCAGGGAAAACGTTCTTGCACCAAAGTTGAACAATAAGGGTCATAGTTGCAAGGGTGCAGTCTAAAATCAGCCCTCCATACATTATTGTCTGTGTGTAGAAGTTAATAGTAATATTCCAATACTACAGTCAACAGTAGATATGCTTGTCTACATTTATCATCGGTGCAATAATATCGTGAATGCACTGAAGTTATTTGTACATCTGTTGAAACCTGTCTCAAGAGACAAGTCCTTCTCCAAAATCATTGGTGGCCTTTCATGAGAGTTGATTGTTGTTGTTGTTGTTCTCGGGTTTAACGCCATTTTTCAGCACAAGATAGGCTATACATGGTGGCCAGTATAACTGGTGGAGGAAGAACCCCGGAAAACCCAGGGAAGAACCACCGACCCACAAGAAGCTACTGGCATGCTTTCCCACGTACCCATGTTAGCCGAGCCTTGGACTTGAACCAATGCAGACAGAGGTGAGATGGCAGTGAACTGGAACGGTGAGCGCTTTAGACCACTCGGCCACTCGGGGCCCTGCATGAGAGTTGATAAAAATATATAATACCATTGATCTGTACATAAATAATCAGTTGTTTCTTGATAGGTGGTCTTCCAAAAAAGTTGCCTTTCAGGGGAGGTTTTATTGTAATAGATTGAAAATACACAATTTTCATATATTTTTATAATAATTAAAACACTATATAATGCATTTTCAAAATGTTATGAAAATATAACTATTACTTTTGTTTTATTAGTTATTTAGGGTGAAGCAATACACCTGTGCCATATATTGATATGTTTCACAATATAGGTTTCAATATAATACATTATAGATACACATCAACTTGATCTTCTTTTCTTCTTTAGAAGGGTTGTCATTGGAAGGTTGGTCCCATTTTATGTGTGTTAACATATTGGTTTTATTTCCAGTATGCATATTACATAGATTTATCATCTGTTAATTCATTGCCATTTCCATCCTTGACATGATAACAAAAATACTACCAAACAGACTACAGTTGTCAGTTATTTAATGCAACCTTTTAGGATGTTCAGTTTGATTGGATGTAGGACTTGTCTTGGTCACCCTCTGTTTTGCACTGCATGGATGCTTTGAAAACTTCTTACTAACAATTTCATGATTTCACTTAAATTTTGGAAGGCATTATGGTGTGATCTTCAAAACAGAAAAAATATTGTCGCTTTCTTGTGAAATGAAAATCCTATCTAGAACCAAATCTTTCACATTGTATGTTGTGCAGATGCAAAACACTGTCATAGCCACAGGCATTAGTTGTGTTTGTAAATAGGACAACTATTGACAGCATCTACTCCACTTTGTAAAGTTAACGCAAGGTGGCCACCTTGTGTGGTTTGAAATCTGCCCCTCACCATTTTGTGTGGATTTTATTTACCTCATCAGAGTTCAGTCTCTAATTATGTATATCAGAGTTATATCAGGAGACATTACTATGTAGGATTTAAGATATCTTTTAATTGCTACTTTTTTGTTAAATTTCTCCTTTGGTTTTTATCTATTTGGAGTGAGTTTGTACATCAATAGTTCTGGTGTGTCATGCTACATTGTTCTGAATGGTGGCTATTGTATATGCTGCACAGGAATACAAATTAATCACCTTTCAGAATTCAGTGTAACATATTTTAATGTAACATATTTTTTGAGTGACGCACCAGAAGTTTCATTTTCAAATTTTGCCCAAGTACTTAAGATATGAAGCAACAGGAAATGTGTAAATGTGATTGTTAATGATCAGGAAAGTACTTCAGTTGTATGTGGGAAAGAACTTTGGAATTTCCCCTTTACGTGGATGTATGTTATCAGTGAATGAACATAGTGAGAGGATAAATTAATTAGCATGGAATCAGTGGGTGAAAGAGACAGATTTTAAACCACATCACCTTGTGTTACTTTGTGGAAGGCTAGTTATGCTTTTTTACTGAAACAAAATGAGTGCCTGCTCCCATGATAACTATCTCAGATGAATTCTGAATTATTTTAAAGACTAAAAAGGTAAACGACAAATAAGTATTCATTACTGTGGAAGAATAAAGCAACCATCATAGGGTAAGTATCATTGTGCATTAATTCTTTACCGTTGTATTGATACACATGTATGTGTTTTGGTATGATAAAAGTATTGATGCATTGATAAATTGACAAATCATTTCATCCCTATTATTTATTACTAATTCCATACATGTCCTCATTCAGTGTATCTTATGTCTGTTCATAGTAATACTAGTGCAGGAGATTTAACAATTTCCAGACAGTACTCTGCAATCTATTAATGTGGATGAATTATATTTGGATACGCAGTTTGTACTGTACATTTATTATATTACAATGTCTTGTTTTTTTCTCCAGTTATTCAGATAGATTTACAGCATTTTTCTTTATTTCCATGTTTTATTGTGAGAATATTTTAATGCCCACTCAGTGTGCATGCATCCTTCTGTCCACCACCACTCCTAAATTGCTAGGTGGAAATTAACCAGACTTAGTACATGGAGTGCTTGTGTTGCAACCATCTGCATATACTTTTGTTCCTCCCATAGCAGTTCCTGGGAGGATGAAAAAGATCATGACTAAAAAAATAATGGTGACATGTTTTTAATACTTGTCAATGTTGTGCATGCATTTCATGGAGGAAAATACATGATACACTGAAAATTTTATAAGAGTCACCTAAGGGTAATGCTTGCTCTGATATAAAGATGGCTGGTATATGACGGTTAATTTTATGTGAAATGTGTTATATTGGGTCATGGAAAATGTGGTTGTCATAAAAAGGTGGCTGTTGTAGACTGGCAACTGTTAAAGCAGGACTCTGGATTGTAACCATTGGGTCACGATTTGGAAGGAGGGGTTATGGTTGTGGAAATAATGTCATAAAAAGCTTAGAGATTTGTCATGATGGGTGATGAAAGTAGTTTTGGCTTGGAGGGGTGGTAGTTGTTGTTCCAAGGAAAACTCTGATAAACTTTTCCTTTTCATTGAATCTTGTTTTCTCCTAGGTCAGACAGAGGATAAACTTGATACAGTTAGAAGACTAAGATGCATTCCAACAACACAGGCAGCAGAAGCTAAGAAACTGCTAGAGGAGAAAAGGTCTGTTGTCATCAAAGGAAACCCAGGAGAAGGAAAGACAACAATAGCCCTTCATCTGATAGATGATGAAATGTATAGAGATCGGCGTGTGGTGGTTTATTGTCTGAGTGATTGGAAGACAGTGGACACAGATCGGGTAGATATTGTTGTGGTGGAGGATATACTAGGAAAATATGACTTTGACCCTAGCTGTCTGCAAGAGTGGATGGTATATCTACCTACCATACAGGAACATATAGACACAGGAAAGTTACAAGTCATCATTACCACCCGAACTGACATACTGGCAAAGGCTTACTCCAATGTAGGATCACTAAAACTATTTTCTGATCATTTGTCACTAACACTGTCATCAAAAGATCTAAATAAGTCGGAGAAGATGAGCATTTTGAATAGAGAGCTTCAGAGGCATAACAAAAACATGAATGAAGATGTAAAAGAAAAATGCATTGCTACTTTTAGTGGATTGATTGGCTTTCCACAGTGCTGTTTACTATTTGCATCGGACAGTAACTTATTTGACAGAGGACCTGAGTTCTTTAGATCTCCAGAAAAAATGTTTTTTGTAAATATCAGTGAGTTAAAGAATGAAGTATTCATATCTCTGGCATTTCTCTTTTGTCATGGCAAGATATATGAGGAGTATTTATCACCTGAAACCATGCCCAAATCCAGCAATGATTTATTCATGGAACTGGCTTCCCATCTCCATATTTCAAAAAAGAAGGCAGACATCACATTACTGAGAGATGCTTATGAAAATTTTGGGGGGATGTACATTGAGAAATCAATTTCAAATGAAATCATTAAAGGGGTTTCAGTTAAAAGACCCTGCACCTGGTTCTCTCATGCTACAGTCTGTGAGGCAGTAGGACAGGTCTTAGCAAAACGTTCTTTAGAGATGGTTGTAAAACATGGAGACCCTGAATATTTATATCAGAGGACCTACACTGGAGAAGCCAAGAACAAAACTTCAGAGAATGTGTTTTTACCTGTATCTATGTATTTACCTTTGGCAGAGCGGATGGTTCATGATGTTGTAGAGAAAACACTTGTAAGGAGTGTTGCAAAACATTCGGTTTTCAAACAGAATGAGTTTTTGATGAAACTGAAAGATGTGTTGCACAAAGGTAATGTTATCAAGGACTTTTTCATGGCTAATTCATATTCTAAATATAGATTCAGGGATTCTTTGATGACTTATTCAAGATTATTTTGTCAAGATTTATCAGAAGGAGAGTGTTTGACATTTTTGCAGTATGTATTACAAAGTGATGAAGGCACAGTCAAATTAGTGTACAGTCATTTCATGGAATTCTTTAAATGCACACATAATAACAATCCTGACTGTTGGCAGTGTAAAGAGAAGCAGAATGTACTGGAATTAGCACTGTATTATCACTTGTTTGAGATTGCAGACAAACTAATTACTATGAATGCCTGTTATACACATGTAAGCCTCTGTAATGCTGCCAAACATGGTGACCTCAGCAGAGTTCAGACTGTCATGGAGGACTTAAAGAGGAGTCAGGTGTTTGATCCAGAATGTTATGAGGCAAAAAAGGCATTATGTAGAGCCTATCTCTCAAGAAGCCAGGATGTAATAGAGATTTTATTACAAGAAGGGATCACGCTAGATACCATGCATGTAGTACATGCTGTACAACATGGAGATATCAATATTTTAATGAAGGTAGTGGGACATCTGAAAGATCATAATAAGTGGCATCCACATGATATCAAATCTGGGTCTTTCTACATGCCTGATATATATTCAGGTCTAATTGTAAACACTGCATTTGCGTATGATGAACGTTTAGGTTCCACAGCACTGTACATAGCCTATTGTAAGGAGAAGTTTGATATGGTAGATTATCTTCTGCAAAATGAAGCAAAAGTATCAATGGCCATGCTTGCTGCTGTGACAGAACATAGTTCAAAGGAGGCAGTTGATAGAGTGATACAAGATTTAAAAGTCAGTTGTATTTGGGATCCCCATTGTGATGATGCATCTGAAGCATTAGGAAATGCTTATGGGGCACAAAAGTATGATGTGTGTGATATGCTGATTCAGGAGGGGATCTTAATGACAGTGAAAAATCTACATTGTGTGGTGGGGAGATTTAAGATATCATTAAAAGCTGTTAAGAAAGCAGTGACATACTTGAAAGACACTGGAAATTGGGATCCCAAGTGTAATGATGCATCAGAAGCATTAGAAGAAGCTTATATGTTTCATAATTATGATGTGTGTGATCTACTGGTTCAGGAGGGAGTTTCAGTAACAATGAAGCATGTTCCTCATGTGATACTGAGATCATTGGATTATGTGAAAACAGTAGTGAAGCAGTTGAAGGATACTGACAGTTGGGATCCCAAGTGTGAAGATGCATCAGAAGCATTAGAAAAAGCTTATGGAAAAAAGAAGTATGATGTGTGTAATCTGCTGATGCAGGAGGGAGTTTCACTGACAGTGAAGAATCTTCCACATGTGGTTGGTGGATTTGAGATATCATTGGAAGCTGTTAAGAAAGTAGTACAACATTTGAAAGACACTAACAATTGGGATCCCAGTTGTGATGATGCATCAAAAGCATTAGAAGAAGCTTATAGAGAAGAGAAGTATGATGTGTGTGATCTGCTGATTCAGGAGGGAGTCTCACTGACAATGAAGCATGTTCCTCATGTGATATTAAGATCATTGGATTATGTAAAAACAGTAGTGAAACAGTTGAAGGAAACTAACAGTTGGGATCCCAAGTGTAATCATGCTTCAGAAGCATTAGGAAAAGCTTATGGAGCAAAGAAGTATGATGTGTGTGATCTGCTGATTCAGGAGGGAGTTTCACTGACAATGAAGAATCTTCCACATGTGGTTGGTGGATTTGAGATATCATTGGAAGCTGTTAAGAAAGCAGTGCAACATTTGAAAGACACCAAGAATTGGGACCCCAATGGTAAAGATGTGTTTCTTGCATTAGAGTTGGCTTATATGTTACATAATTATGATATGTGTGATCTGCTGATTCAGGAGGGAGTCTCACTGACAATGAAGCATGTTCCTCATGTGATATTAAGATCATTGGATTATGTAAAAACAGTAGTGAAACAGTTGAAGGAAACTAACAGTTGGGATCCCAAGTGTAATCATGCTTCAGAAGCATTAGGAAAAGCTTATGGAGCAAAGAAGTATGATGTGTGTGATCTGCTGATTCAGGAGGGAGTTTCACTGACAATGAAGAATCTTCCACATGTGGTTGGTGGATTTGAGATATCATTGGAAGCTGTTAAGAAAGTAGTACAACATTTGAAAGACACCAAGAATTGGGACCCCAGTGGTAAAGATGTGTTTCTTGCATTAGAGTTGGCTTATATATTACATAATTATGATGTGTGTGATCTGCTGATTCAGGAGGGAGTCTCACTGACAATGAAGCATGTTCCTCATGTGATATTAAGATCATTGGATTATGTAAAAACAGTAGTGAAACAGTTGAAGGAAACTAACAGTTGGGATCCCAAGTGTAATCATGCTTCAGAAGCATTAGGAAAAGCTTATGGAGCAAAGAAGTATGATGTGTGTGATCTGCTGATTCAGGAGGGAGTGTCACTGACAATGAAGAATCTTCCACATGTGGTTGGTGGATTTGAGATATCATTGGAAGTTGTTAAGAAAGCAGTGCAACATTTGAAAGACACCAAGAATTGGGCTCCCAATTGTAAAGATGCATCAAAAGCATTAGAAGAAGCTTATAGAGCAAAGAAGTATGATGTGTGTGATCTGCTGATTCAGGAGGGAGTGTCACTGACAATGAAGAATCTTCCACATGTGGTTGGTGGATTTGAGATATCATTGGAAGTTGTTAAGAAAGCAGTGCAACATTTGAAAGACACCAAGAATTGGGCTCCCAATTGTAAAGATGCATCAAAAGCATTAGAAGAAGCTTATAGAGCAAAGAAGTATGATGTGTGTGATCTGCTGATTCAGGAGGGAGTTTCACTGACAATGAAGAATCTTCTAGATGTGGTTGGTGGATCTGAGATATCATTGGAAGTTGTTAAGAAAGCAGTGCAACATTTGAAAGACACCAAGAATTGGGCTCCCAATTGTAAAGATGCATCAAAAGCATTAGAAGAAGCTTATAGAGCAAAGAAGTATGATGTGTGTGATCTGCTGATTCAGGAGGGAGTTTCACTGACAATGAAGAATCTTCTAGATGTGGTTGGTGGATCTGAGATATCATTGGAAGTTGTTAAGAAAGCAGTGCAACATTTGAAAGACACCAAGAATTGGGACCCCAATTGTGAAGATGCATTAAAAGCATTAAAAGAAGCTTATAGAGGAAATAAGTATGGTGTGTGTGATCTGCTGATTCAGGAGGGAGTTACACTGAAAATGAAGAATCTTCTAGATGTGGTTGGTGGATCTGAGATATCATTGGAAGCTGTTAAGAAAGCAGTGCAACATTTGAAAGACACCAAGAATTGGGCCCCCAATTGTAAAGATGCATCAAAAGCATTAGAAGAAGCTTATAGAGCAAAGAAGTATGATGTGTGTGATCTGCTGATTCAGGAGGGAGTTTCACTGACAATGAAGAATCTTCTAGATGTGGTTGGTGGATCTGAGATATCATTGGAAGTTGTTAAGAAAGCAGTGCAACATTTGAAAGACACCAAGAATTGGGACCCCAATTGTGAAGATGCATCAAAAGCATTAGAAGAAGCTTATAGAGGAAATAAGTATGGTGTGTGTGATCTGCTGATTCAGGAGGGAGTTATACTGACAATGAAGAATCTTCTAGATGTGGTTGGTTGATCTGAGATATCATTGGAAGCTGTTAAGAAAGCAGTGCAACATTTGAAAGACACCAAGAATTGGGATCCCAAGTGTAATGATGCATCAAAATCATTAGCAAAAGCTTATAGAAAAAAGAAGTATGATGTGTGTGAGCTGCTGATTCAGGAGGGAGTCTCACAGACAATGAAGAATCTTCCACATGTGGTTGGGGGATTTGAGGTATCATTGGATGCTGTTATGAAAGCAGTGCAGCATTTGAAAGACACCGACAATTGGGACCCTAAGTGTGAAAATGCAGCAACAACATTAGAAAAAGCCTATGGAGAACACAAGTACGATGTGTGTGACCTGCTGAACCAAGACGGAGTCTCACTAACAATGAAGAATATTCCTGGTATTGTATACAGTGTATCATTGAAGCATGTTAAGGAGACAATACACCATTTGAACAAGTATGCAGTGTGTGATATGTTAATTCAGAATCAAGTGTCATTGACAGTGAAAATTCCCCATGTGGCAAGGACATTTCAGGGGTCATTAGAAACTTTTAAGAAAGCAGTGGAACATTTGAAAGACCATAAGAATTGGGATGCCCAAAGTGATGAGGCATCTGAGGCATTAGCAAATGCTTATAGTGCACAGAATTACGATGTGTGTGATTTGCTGCTTGAGGAGTCAGTCTCATTGACAATGAAGAATTTTCCTGGAGTGGTGGGGGGATTTGAGGCATCATTGGAAGTTGTTAAGAAAGCAATGCAACATTTGAAAGCCACTGACAATTGGGATCCCAAATGTGATGATGCATCTAAGGCATTAGCAAATGCTTATAGTAAACAGAAATATGATGTATGTGATCTGCTAATTCAGGAGGGTGTCTCATTAACAATGCAGACTTTGGATGGTGTACTGGAAGGATTTCAGGTATCATTGGAAGCTGTAAAGAAAGCAGTGCAGCATTTGAAAGACACGGACAGTTGGGATCCCAGTTGTGATCATGCATCTAAAGCATTAGAAAATGCTTATGTTGTACAGAAATATGATGTATGTGATCTGCTAATTCAGGAAGGAGTCTCACTGTCAATGAAAAATCTTCCAGGTGTCATATACAGTGTATCACTGGAGTATGTTAAGAAAGCAATACAACATTTGAACAAATATGATTTGTTTGATCTTCTGGTTCTGAAGAGAGCCTCACTAACAATGAAAAATCTTCCTTGTGTGGAAGGAAGATCACAGGTTTCATTAGAAGCTGTTAAGAAAGTGATTCAATATTTGAAGGACACTGACAATTGGGATCCTAGGTGTGGTGATGCATCTAAAGCTTTAGCAAATGCTTATAGTGATCAGATATATGATGTGTGTGATCTGCTGATTCAGGAGGGTGTCTTACCTAATAATGAAGAATCTTCCTCCTATGGTGGTTGCATTGCAGGTATCACTGGAAGCAGTTAAGAAGACAGTACAATATTGAAATACCGAGAATTATTACTATAATTGCTGCTTGTGATAAGATGTTACATTCCCAAAATGTCAAATGTGAAATATTATGTTGATCCCAAGAAAAGACTGCAATGTAAAGGAGATAAATTAATATCTGCTATTTGTCAAGACAGCAGATGTGTAAGGTCATTGGCTATTCCAATGACTCTCACCGATGATGATTATTTTAACAAGAAACCTCATGACCAAAATAGCATAATCCATTTATCATATGAGAACATAACAAACTTGTGAGGAATATTCAGGTAGCTGTGAACATTCTCATTATAATAGCATAACCCATATATCTTATTAAGGAATAGAAAAACTTGACGAAACTTGAGGCAGTTGTCACCATTGTCAGAATATTGGACTTGTCTTGCAATGCTAAGTATGCTTACACACAAGAAAATAATGTACATGTGTTAGAAATTATTTAGAAATCTTTCTCTTAGTAAATAATTATGACAATCCTGTCTCTAAGATAGGAAGACAGGAGTTGGTGAGCTCAAACTTATGTTAAAAATGGTATTATAATTATAGCAAACTGGCCTCATGGTCTAGAACTGTTTAATGTTTAGATACAGATTTATCCACAAATTCTAAGACAACATTGGCTTCACATACAGGTCACCTGCATACCTTGGAAAACTGGAATACATATTTTAAATCAGAAATTGAAAAGTGATGACAAATAATATTACATTCTTGGTGATATAAACAATAATATATTAAAATAACAAAGATATGTGAAAACTGGACTGATTGTATTGAACCTTTTGGAATGATAAATTAGTTAAGGTACCAATTAGCATAACTGTAAATTAGAAAAACCCTACTAAAGAAATCTAGACTTAACGCTCAATAAACTAATTTAAGGTTTATGTTCCGTAGATTGGATTGAGTTGCAATTAAAAGTATACCTTTCTTCAACAAAAAACATGCAAGAAAAGTAAGGAAAAGAATGTATACAAATCAATTATTTATACATCTTTACAAAATAGTAGTAAGACCAACTTTCTAATGGACTTGGAACAGATTCCATAGGGTACTTTGGCATTGCTTGAGGGCATAGATATCTTGGGTATATGGATAGTCTTCGTTTTGAATGTATTGATTGAACTGAGACTCAAGTCCTCACAGGCACAGGTGAGATTAGAATGTTCTATTAATGTGAGTGCCATTCACCACTGGGCCAAACCTGGGTCCCACAAATAAAATGTTATAAAAATTATTTGGATTGAAGGGTCTTTGTTCTTTCACAGTAAAGACCAAATTTGTCTCTTGATTGACATGATTAAACTCTTTTACCATAATAGACCTGAAATAAGTGAGTTATGTCCCTTACAGAACATAATATTGCAATACTTTAGATAAAGTAAATTTCATTAAATTAATTACTGTTATGGTATGAACTGAATAATTATTTGTAATGAGTTCCCATTAGTCTTAGTGCATAGTTGTCCATAGGTGTTTGGAAGGGTTATAATTATAGACAGCTGCTCTAACGAATGTAGCACTTATATTTTTTGTTTCATTTCAGTCAGATTGATTGCACAGTCTTTATGTCTATTTTGAAATGTCCGTTTTTCTCTTGGCTTTTGTGAAGTTGTTTTATGTTGTGGAATGGATCCTACTGTTAGAGTCTGAAATTTTTTTTTCTTTATTACAAAATGAAAAAGTTGGAATGGCTAGGTGTGTGTGTGTGTACATATTTCAAACGCACGTGCAGGTGTCTCTTACTATATTGAACTTAATTAGACTTTGGATTATGAAATAGCTGGCATTACCTTTTTTTATCAAGTTAGATTACATAAAATTGTAATATTAGTAATTAATTCTGAAAGGGACCAAGGGATGCCAGAGTGGTCTAAAGAGCTTGCCTTTACTTATAACTGCCATCTCACCTCTGTCAGTGTGGATTTGAGTTTCAGGCTTGGCCAGTGTGGGTGTGTGAGAAAGCTGCCAAAAGCTTCCATGGGTCAGTGGTTTTTACGAGGGATTTTCCTGCTTCTTCCTCAATGGCTGCCACATATAGCCTATCTTGTGCTGAAAAGGGGCATTAAACCCAAAAAGAAAAAGTAATTTTTAATATTATTCTTTTTTGTTTTGACAGTTTGGTTTTCATTGTTCTATTGTTATTTTGAAATATTTTTCACTACCAGAACAGCTTTTGGTAGTTGTCATCTTTACTGTTCCTTGTAGAAAAATAATTCATGATGTACATTTGGCCGAAAGGATTGATCAAAACAGGGAATATCATTTGGATTCTGGCCATAAAGATGCTAATTGCATTTATATTATTGACCTATGTCATTACAATGTCATTTTAGTTGACTAATATTAGTATCCATAGGTTTCTCTTCTAATAAAACTTAGTGTTACCAAACTTAACATGTGCAAGCCATGTCTGTAAAGTTTAAAATTCATTTTATGTTGGTAGGATTTTGTTGCCCAGTTGCAAAACTGTATCATCTATGACCATGGTTGAAAAGTTTTTGCAGGACTTGATGTATTAAGTTCATGTCAAAGATTGCCTATCTGATAACAGAATTGCTATCATTCAATGCAGTGTTGAAGATTCATATTTTTCTGAATTTAGACATAGATAAAATATTTGTAAACAGGTGAAAGAGAAATGTATGACTCAGTGGCACTCTTGACTAATTGTTTGATGTTTAATACTATTATACTTGTGTAGACATTTATAAGATATATTAGCATCTATAACTCTGGTAAAAAGGACCCCCATAAATGAATTGCTTACAGATTACATGGTGCATATCAATTTTGTTGCTCTTTTAATATTCCATGTTTATTGATGTCATATATTGTATGATGTCATAAATTTAGATTTATTATACCATTATTTCATTTATGATATCAAATAATTGATGATACAGTAAATTCATTTTAAGATGTAATAAACTAGAATTTGTTAGATTTATGATATCTTAATGTTGAATTTATTGTATCGCACAATTTATCTTTTTCCATAGAAACCCTTTACTCTCTCACCAATATGCACTACTAGTGTTGCAGTGACACAAAAAAATAGATATTCATTGAAAATCCTTTGATATAGATGGTCCTAGTGTTTGTAAATCTTTATTGCTATACCTGAAGCAAATGTTTGCATCACAAACTTAATTCAGCATGCTTTTTAAGAATATCTTTCTCTGTTTAATCGGAAGATTTTCTGCCTGTCTGCTGTATTAGGTATTGGAGTGCTACTTAATGGCAAATACTTACTTAAAATTTCTGTGTGGGGATTGCAATCTCCATGGTTACAAGATGACCAGATTCTATCTCTTCTGTATTTAGAGACAAACATCCTGTCAAAAGAGGTCGTCATGTTTGCAAAATTCTTAATGTCCATAAGCGAAAGAATGGTTCAGCTTAAAGATTTATGATAATAATACAATATGTGTTGGACTATTCAGACATTAAAATGGAGTCCCACTTTTAATACAGTATTTACCTCATTATTATATTGACTGGTGGACTTGTACAAGTATCTATTTTTATATGCCGAATACAGAATTGTAACCTCTTTATCTTGTATCTTGTACTTCATGTTTATTTGGAAGGAATTATCTTCAAGATTTTGTTTAGCTCACCTGGCAATTATTTGTATATACTGTATGTTTATATTGGGTATGTACAGCCTCTGGCACTGGTGGACTTGTACTTATCTTTTTTATATGCCGTATACAGAATTGTAACCTCTTCATCTTGTACTTTATGTTTATTTGGAAGGAATTATCTTCCTGAAGATGTTGTTTAGCTCACCTGGCAATTATTTGTATATACTCTACAGTTTACAGAATTTAACATCTCTACCTTTTATCTTGTACTTCATGTTTATATCTGTTATGTCAGTTTTTTGTTTGACCCTACATATTTATATGTATTTGGAAGGAATTGTGTTTGTAAAGATTTGATTTGGCTTACCTGGAAATAAAACTTGGGTTTATGGTATGAGAAGGCAACCATCTTGCATGATGCATTGTTTAAATGAAGCTTGCAATATAGCATTATATCATGAAAATATTGAATGAGTTCATTAACAAGTGAGATTCAGGGAAACTAATGCATGTGATTGGTTAACCTTGTTACCAGTATGGAGGCTGTATTTCAGATCCAGTTTTGATCAAACTTGGAATATATGCTTATATTAGGTTATAATGTCCAATATCTGGCATGCTGGTCACATCCAGCACTTAACCTGGTTTCATCCAGTAACATCATACTAATTTAACAAAAAATAACTACCTGGTCTGCATTAGGAGGAAGTTGTACCTGTCTGACTTAGAGCATGCAGATCTTGTACAAATTCAAAAATGAGAAAGATCACACATCTCAATGCATCCTGCATCTGATTGGCTGAATGTGTTACCACTCTGGTGACCATATTTCTGATCTAATTTTGATCAAATTTGAAATATTGGCTTATTTTATGATGCTCTTGGATGCAATTGATAACGAGTCATATGGAATCATATTAATGATATGATCTTGTATTTAATTATCTGAACTTATTACCACTTGCCAAGCTGTATTTATTATTCAGTTTTGATAAGAATAAGAATATATGCTTTCATTTTCGAAGTGTTGGACTGTATCAGTAAAGAGCAAAATCCATCCAAATTTATGATGTCCCCTTGCATGGTTGGCTTAGTCTATTATCATTTGGGAAGCCATAATTCTGATCTGAGTTTGATTAAATTTGGAATTTTGGCTTGTATAATAAAACAACTTGGAATGGACATTTTTTGACTGTAAGTGGGATCAATGCATAATACTGATGTGATGTAGCCTACGATTAGCTGAGCTTGTAATTACTTTTATTGCTATCTTTCTGTTCTATTTGGTTTGTTATTGTCCAGATATAACTTAAATTATAAACAGCCTTCCTTACTGTTGGATGTGTAGTTGAATTGTCTTTATTTTGTCAAGACATTGGATGTGTAGTTGAATTGTCATAAATATTTCATTGAGACATTGGATGAGTTGTTGAATTGTCTTTATTTCATTGAGACATTCGATGTGTAGTTGAATAGTCTTTATTTTATAAAGACATAGGATGAATAGTTGAATTGACTTTATTTTATTAAGACCTTGGATGAGTGGTTGAATTGTCTTTATTTTATCAAGACATTGGATATATAGTTGAACAGTCTCTATTTCATGGAGACACTGGATGAGTAATTGAATTGACTTTATTTTATTAAGACATTTGATGGGTAGTTGAATAGTCTTTATGTTATCAAGACATTGGATGAGTAATTGAATAGTCTTTATGTTATCAAGACATTGGATGAGTAGTTGAATAGTCTTTATGTTATCAAGACATTGGATGAGTTGTTGAATAGTCTTTATGTTATCAAGACATTGGATGAGTTGTTGAATAGTCTTTATGTTATCAAGACATTGGATGAGTTGTTGAATAGTCTTTATTTTATCAAGACATTGGACGAATAGTTGAATTGTCTTTATTTTATTAAGACATTTGGTGAGTAGTTGAATAATCCTTTTGTTATCAAGACATTGGATATTTAGTTGAATAGTCTGTATTTCATGGAGACGTTGGATGAGTAATTGAATAGTCTTACTGTACTTCATTTTAACTTTTATGTTGAATTATTTACCATCATAATTTGGCTGGAATTCATCTTTACATATCTGAGAGTTTTACCTATAGTTGGCATGTTATGGTAACTATGGTTTTGGTGTGCCATAAAAGTTTGCTATATACATTGTTACTAACTTCATTTTCACACAGTAACCCAAGTTTCATGCTATTACCATCTTTGTAGATATCTTGGATTAGAAGTGAGGAGGAAGCCAATTGAGCTTGGGTGAAAGGGCCAAAGGTCAGTTTAACTGACTTTCTGAATTGTGTATTTAAACTAAACTTTATGGATTGCTTGCCTTTGTTGTTACAAAGAAGCCTGGCAATCTTTTGGTCCAAAAGGTCAAGATCACTGGGAGTGCATGTGACTTGCACTTGAGGTAAGGATGAAGTCACTCAATTTTGAAGTCAGAGGTCAAAGTTATATGATTGAAAGAAAAGACAGTGTTTCTGAACAATACAATTAGTTCTAAATCATAAGCCTGGACCAGTCTGTATGGTTTGCTTGTACTCTTAAGGTATGGAGGAAACCTGTCTTTGGCAGAGTGTGTGGGATGGGGCTGGGAGGTGTGTTAATTAAAGGCTTGGATCAAGGTCACTGTGACAGAATATAAATGGTGTCTGCACAGAAGCTTCAGTTCTTGACCATATACTTTCACAACATATTTTGGATGACCTGCATGTGTAAGAATGAAGCCTGTTGACTTTGTGATCAAAAGATCAAGGGTTAAATTCACGAATTTAAAAGATGAAAAGAATGGACTTTTTTCATAAATCTTTAACTTAGATAAGCTATCTTGACCAAATGTTTTGATGACCCTTAGGATGATCAAGAAGCCATAGGTTCTGGAGTCTGAAGGCCAAAAGTCATGGCCTTGATGAGACTAATAAGATAATGCTTTTTGCACAGAAAGCTTAGTTCAAAACTGTAAAGGACAATAATGTTTTTTTTATTGACTGTTTAAATTTCGTCATCTTTTATCCATTCAGATCAATATTACCAAACAACATAATTATATGTTATTTTGTTTTAAAAATCTAATTCATGGATGCACCATTTTTCATCGGATTTCCAGTTTTATCTTATAATCATTTGTAATTACAGAATTGTGTATTATAGTTTCATGGTGTGGTAAAATGACAAATCAGATGTTGTTTCTGTCTTTATTTTGTCAAAAGAGAAACGGATAGCTCAATTATATGAAACGGATAGATTTAGTAATCCCTTTTTTACTTGCAGTGAGGCATATTTTACTACATTCATTTGTGTTATTATATGTATTGCGATCAATCGTAGTAGCCTTTCCTGAATTCTACAAATTATCACCGAGATCCATCTTGGCTTCAGATACAATTTGTCTGCACTCTGTTTCATTCTGTACATTGTATATTTTGTATATATTCAGCTTACTGAATCTAAGTGTAAAAGTATGTATGTACATGTCATTATCTTTTATTCAATTTTTTACATAATCATTAATGGTATATATTATGCTTTACATCCATTTTGTATCATTTTATATCTTGGTTGTAACTCTATCATTGATCTATCTCAAATAAAAACAGACTGGAAGATAGCAAGAACCCATAATATTGCTACAGTTAAATTTCTGTAGATTTGCATATAATGTTTAATGTAAATGTCAAACATTTAATTTTAATCATTGTTAATTTGATCTGGTTGAAATATCATTATATTTCATTTCTAAATCATTGATTGTTTGATTCAGACATTTGTCAGTTGTTGTATGTCCAAATGCAGAGTCACAATGTACAGTTTATTGAATCTAGTTGTTTGACTTAAAATTACAAATAGACTGTATATCAATATTTTTACTTGAGTCTGTGTTTAGCATGATAATGTTTCTATAATCTTGGGGCCTTATTACATCAGCCTGTTCAGTCCCAAAGAATCAATGGTTGAAAAATATTTCATCATTCTTTACAATATGTCTGGTCTATGGAAGTCACCTATATATCAAGTCAAAGCATATTTGTACAGCTTTTGAGTGTTAATGTGTACTTGGACTCTATAGTTTAATGTAGCCATGTAGGTGCAGCAGTGGGATATCAAAGTGGTCTTAGAATGTAAATTTTGTAAATTTTGTTTACATAAATATCCATTAAATTACAGCCGTGGGATATACAGGATGATATCAAAGTGGTCTTAGAATGTAAATTTTGCTTACATAAATAGTCATTAAACTACAGCTGTGGGATATACAGGGTGATATCAAAGTGGTCTTAGAATGTAAATTTTGTTTACATAAATAGTCATTAAACTAAAGCTGTGGGATATACAGGGTGATATCAAAGTGGTCTTAGAATGTAAATTTTGTTTACATAAATAGTCATTAAACTTCAGCTGTGGGATATACAGGGCGATATCAAAGTGGTCTTAGAATGTAAATTTTGTTTACATAAATAGTCATTAAACTACAGCAGTGTACAATGTATCATATAAATGTGCTCAGATTCTAAATTTTGATCAATCTAGTGGCTATTGAGCTATACATATAAATAGGTTGATACCTGAGTGTACTCAGATTCTAAATTTTGATCACTCTAGTGGCTGTTGTGACATGAATGAGATATACATGATGGTATAAAGCAGACTTGAAAATGTTTTAATTGTAGCTATTGAGCTACAGCAGTGCGATAAATAGGCAGATATCTAATTGTACTCAGATTTTAAATTTTGATGACTTTTGTAACCATATAGCTACAGCAGTCAAATATACTGGATGATGCTTATTTGTACTCTGACTCAGAAATTTGATGACTTTAGTAGTCATAGAGATACACCAGTGAGATATACAAGTTGATATCCAAGTGTACTCAGATTCTAAATCTTGATGACTTGGATTGTCATAGAGGTACAGCAGCGAGTTAAACAGGGTGATCTATAAGTGTACTCAGATTCTAAATCTTGATTACTTGGGTTGCCATAGAGTTACATCAGTGAGTTAAACAGGGTGATCTCTAAGTGTACTCATATTCTAAATCTTGATGACTTGGGTTGCCATAGAGCTACATCAGTGAGTTAAACAAGGTGATCTCTTAGTGTACTCAGGTTCAAAATCTTGATGACTCCAGTAACCATAGTGCTACAAAAGTGAGATATATAGTATGCTATCTAAGCAAACGTCTGTCCATTTGTGTAAAATTTCTTAAAAATAGAAGACTCCAACAATGTTTCAAAATTTAAATTTTAACCCAGAGTTTGAATTTGTACTCAAAATATATTTGACAAACTCCATGGCTTTCATTGGGTGATGTTTTAAAATATTGATTTTAACTATAGACATGATGTTGAACTTGTTCTGTTCATTTCACGAACCTCTAACTCTCATTGGGTGGTGTTTCAGAATAATGACTTTTACCATTAAGCTGATGTTGGTCTTGTTCTCTTAGGTTCATGACACTCAAGCTGTCATTGAGCAGTGTTACAAAATAATGATTTTTACCACAGGCATGATGGTGGTCTTGTTGTCTTCATTTCATGAACCTCTAGTTGACTTTGGGTTGTGTTACAGAAGAATGATTTTTACCACAAACCTGATGACCTTGACCTGATGAAGGTCTTGTTACTTTCACTTTATTATCACTAATAGTTATTTAGAAGACCACACAGTCAGTCAATTTGACATTATTACATGGTAACACTACTTATAAATGGTCTGAGGCATTCAATTTTAAGATGTCAACACTCAATCATTGAAATTGCATCAGCTGTTTGAGTGTCTTTTCAAACATTTGAACATCTTAATTGCAGGCATTTGGTAAACCTACCTTGTGATTTGTCATGTGATAATAATACTTCTATCATGTTTGCTATGTATTCATGTTTGCCATTGACATTATTAGAGAAAAACCATGTATAGGTCTTATTTAATAATAACAATCACACATTGTGTGATAAGTATGAATGTTGTCAAATGAAGGATTTTATAGGGACAAATCATGGTTGATTCATCATGTACCAGTAGTAATAATTTCACAAGATATGCTAATTGAAAATAGTTGCCAGTGAATTGGGGGTGGGGGTAACCGTACTCACTAAGTGCAAATATTTTCCATTGAAACGGGAATGAACAAATCATGTATGATAGATATTGAAATAGTACCAGTTATAAGTGTGTGTTATTTGGATTTTTAACATATCTTTAACAATTCCTCAGTATTATCGCTATGATGTATGCATTGCAACAGCTTACAGTGATGTACAGCACTAGGACATCATGCTGCAGACACGTGGCATCATGTCCCACCAAGTCACATTATCCTGACACCAGGCTGACCAGTCTTAACACTAACCTCTTAATGATGAGCGTCTAGCGAGGTAGCAGCTAGTATAAGTCTTTAGTACCAGTTATAAGGTGGTTACATTGTGTAAACGATTTCTATTGAACATGAGATGGACAAACCATTTATGTGATACTTCATCTAATAAAAAAGTTATTACAGCATTTGCTAAGTGGAAATGTTTGCCAGTGAAACTGTGAGGGACAGACCATGTATGCTGCATAATGTATTATTAATAATGATATTACAATGTTTGCTATGTATATATACTTGCCAGTGAATCATGTTTCTTCAAGATTAATAGTAGTTATACCATGTATGTTAAGTGTACATTTTTGCCATGAAAGGAATGAAGGACACACAATGTATGATGATGTAATAATAATAGTTATGCATTGTCTGCTTAGTGTACATGTTTCAGAGTGAACAAAAAAGAGTGAAACCAACAGGTTTTGTAAAGTTCAACATGTCATTTACATGTACTTCCATAAAATACAATGTGAAAAATTAAAAATAACTGACAGCATTGTGATTGAAATCCTAAATAATCCTAAATTTCTATCACAAGTCCAAAATTATTCAGTTTTCCAAAAGAATTCCAAAGTATTACAAATGAAGTTCCCTCTATTGTGCTGATGTGCCAATAGTATTGATGTAACACAATGATATAAAATGAAATGTCCTTAAATGAATTCACAGTAACTTCAAAACGGTTAATTAATTCTAAAGTCTGAGCACTTTGTAATTCCGATGAATAATTTAAGTATAGAAATCATCTCACATGAACACAACCACTAGACTCCACTAAGACTGATGTGTAAGATAAGACAATATTTAGTGTTATTGTAGCAGTAGAGACATTATATTTATGAACCTAATAACTTGTGGACCCAGTATGTTTTCTTCTTTAAAACAATGTAAACCTTCTCGAATTCAGTCCAAGTCTAAATTTATGCAACCAAATCTAGCCAAGTTATCTTTAAAAAGTAATCAAAATTCTCAGATTGTAAGGCAGAAATTTGAGATGTTAAGTAATACTGGTGTCTAATAATTTTGACAAAAATCTAATATGAAATTATGTAATCTTTTGTGTTTTTGTGTATATCTCTGGGGTTTGGTTTTATAATGGAATTTATCATGTGTAATGAAGTGGTAAATAAATATAATGTTTATACACATGTGTTTGTCTTTTTTTATATCTTTGCAGATTTTGTAAGAGATATCTATCCCAATTCTCTGATATTGTAAACAACAAACATATTCATTTAAGCAAATGCACATTGTCTTAATACACCAGACTTTGTTTATTGGTACAATTTTTCACACATACACCCCCCATTATCCCTTTTAGACTATTGCATGGTCATATGTTGAGGATATTGATTAGCTAACACACATAAGCCAGCATTTTAATAACTGCAATGATTGCCTTTCCTGCTTATCATTAGCTTCAGTGATAACTATGGTAGTGAATTCAACTTAAAAATTCCACGTTCTTTGTTAAAGTTTTCCCCAAGTCAGGTGTAATTTTGTAATCACAGCAAATTTCTCACTGTTTTATGAAACTCGTTTTTAAAGGAAGGAAAGTGTTGATGTTCAAAGAACATTCTGGTGAAGACTGGTACAAAACAGTATTTTGTAATGTAGGTCAGCATCATTAAAGGAACTAAAGTAGTCTTTATAAGGGGGTTTCTGGCCCAAAACACTATTTTATATTCACATGACAATATGATTCTTCCCCCCTCCATATTCCCCTCAGGTTAGTCTAAACAAATATGAAAACAAACTTTGTTGAGACAACACAATTTTATTTTATAATCATTTATCAAGGATATATTATTGACTCGTCGCTGTCGTAAAACAAAATAGGGTTTGATCCAGAAACACCCCTTATACAAGACTACTTATATATTTCACACAAAATTGTTAGAGATTGTTATATGATGTTAAACACAAAATTTTTAGAGATTCCTTCTGATTTATGATATTGCACACAAAATTGCTTGAGACTTCTCGAGATATTTTTAACATTTCAGCTTTTGCAATAATATAACTCTCATCATGACAGACCAAATACATATTTATTTTGCCGCGGATAAGAGAATCAGGTTCGAACATTTTGATAAAGTTTCCATGAGAAACTATTGTTTTATTTACGTAACATTTTTAGCTCATCATCAACTGTAATTTTTGTGTATTTGTTTTACAATATTGGATTATAAAGATTATCAACAGTTTTAACGAGCTCTTATGTGAGCATAGCAAGTTTATCAAAATATTCCAAATAATCACTACAAACAAGAGACAACTTACTTCTACTTTTGAAGTACGTGCTGTACTTTTCGTTGTCAAGTATAATTGTCATATGTTTACCATGGAAGAGAATTCTCTTCACATTTAGCGTGGTATCTTCCACCGTAATAACTTCCATTGTATTTCATATTTCACACAAAATTTACCACATACTGTTTTTCATATTGTACAACTCTATTTGGTATAATGTCAACAATAAAATCGTCTTTGACTCGTATAAGATCTAGCATAATAAATTTTCACCTCTGAGATAAGATGGGAGTTGGTTTAATATTTTATTATAAGTCGCTGTTGCTGTCTAAAATAAAGTATTTTTGCTCTCATATTTTGGTTCTATCCTTTTGTTGATCACTGATAATACAATACCTGCTCCGGATATTAGTAAGAATAACGGATTTGCTGTTCCTCCTGCTGACGCTAATCCCGCTGTTGTTAAGGCAGTTGGGATATAGTTTAACATGCTTATTATTCTGCGGTAATATTTTCTGGCGCGTCTGACACAATATATTTTTTTACCATAGAGCTTGTAGTACTTGATGAGCTCGTTACTGTCGTTGTCTGAGAGACTCGATGAAATGTGGTTGAAGTCGATTAGCTCTTGTTTGGTCATAGATCTAACCAAGTAAAAACACAATATCATAGTAAGAAAACGGAAAAAGAACGAATAAAAAAAGGTTCATGATGAACTTGTTGAACAAGCTGAACTATACAAAAATAGACGATGTACCAATCATCAAAAATGTTCTTGCTGATCCAAGATATTAAAATGCATGACAATTGTAGAAAATGTTTTGCTGATCGTGCTAACAGTAAATTTAGTGATCTGTCGAATAAAGCTGCTACTGAGAAAGCGTTTACTTTTGCGCAACAAAATTTGTTAGAACAGTTTATACTATTGATTTTCATAGAATTTTCTTTATTAATCTCAAGCAATGTATTTGTCAACAGCGAGTAAAATTTTAGTCGCTGTTCCGCGCAATCGTTTGGATGACAGTATTTGCTAATAATAATCTCGGATAGCTTGCTTGTTGTAGAACTTTCATTCCTGCAACTTTAACAAAATTGTCTTCGTTATCTGTTAAATCCGGTGATTCTAAAGTTAAACTTTTTTCATTTAGGCAATTATATTTGCTGATCGTGCTTTATTTGCACTCTCTGGGTCTAGTTAATCAGGAGTATCAGCTACTACTATTTCCATATTTGGATGAAACACAACATCGTAAAATTCTTTTGCGGCTCTGATCGAAGGAGGATCAACAGTAATTTATAAATCATATCAAATTAAATTGTATCTTAGTGTGCAGAGCACACCAAGCGGTTTATGTTAACATGCTAAACCGATACCGCCAGACATTGTTCCGCGGCAAGTGAAAATTTTTCAGATAAAGTTGTGGTTAGTTGAGTATAACTTACCGCTTGTGCGTTATTTACGTTGACATGAGGATATGTCGTTTCTAGATCTAGCATTCGTTTTCCTGACATGATAAGGTTGCCGGTCATTGTGTCAACGGATTGCTTCAGATAATTTTGTTAGATCAACATGTGTTGTTCTTGATGTTGTTTCAGCAGATGAATCACTGACTAACGTACCAAAATATTGTGTAGTAGCTCATGCTATTGTAATTGCTGCTGATATTTTGTGCACATGTTATATGATGAGCATAATATACTTTGATACCGAGCGAGTATTAAGTGATAAACATAACTACGAGTTACTGGATTGTCATTACCTGATAGTCGGACGAATTGGATCTAGCAAAACAAACTTGTTAATGAATCTGATGCTCAACGACATACTCAACTATGACAGTTCATATCTACACAATCAGTCCGCAGGAAGACAAATACGAGTTGCTGATCGAGTACAACGAAAAACTAAAGAATGAACTTGGCGCTTGTGAAGATATATTTGTTGTAAGAACATCTAAAGATATTGCTCCTGTTGCCGAGCTAGACTCGAGCGAACATAAGATTATTATATTTGATGATATTCCGTTGAGAAATGCTGAGATGGACAAGATCAAATCTTACATTTCATTGTCAAGGAACCGAAGATGTAATGCAATTCATCTTGCCCAGGGATTTTATAACGTCTATCGTTTTATCAGAAGAAATACGGGCTGTTTTGTACTGTTTAACGGACTGGACAATATTGGTGTGCAAAACATATCAGGAGAACAATGCGGTGACGTTTACTGAGACACAAGTGTCTCATGGGAATCATAGATTTTTCTTATTTAATGAACTTGCCAGAGATACCAAGCATATGTTTCGATGTGGAATTGACAAGTTCTTAGATTGTAAAGAAGTAGAAAATTAGTGTGTGTTATTCATACTAATGAACAAGTCGCTAATAGATCTTCTAAAGAAATATGTGGCTACAAGATCTGTGTTTCAGAAAAAAGTTGAACAAAAACGTGCTGGAAACAACAAACGTCAGAAGAAACAGCTAGACTATTTAAGCATATCACCGAATCTGTACTTGGCAAGCAACACTGTGTTGATAAAGTACCACCAGATGATATACAATAACTTTAAAAAAATAGGTTTGCGAGGGTTATTTGAGAAAGGTCAAAAGTAAATTGCTGAGGATGTTTTTGAGCGAATTGGTGATCCTCATACACGACAAGCTGAGTTTTTCCAAAAAGAAAGAAACAAATTCGTTACTTTTTAAGCAGACGAGACAACAGCGAGAAGAATCAAAATATTCTTGAGGACGTAAACAGAAACAAAATAGTTGAAAATTATTTTCTTCAAAAACAAAATAGGACAATGTATAGTTTGGAATATTGTTCCTTTGAGGTTAACAACATATATATTAAGTTTGAAAATACACAAAAAATAAGAACATGCACTAAAGATGAAGAAGATTCTTTTTTTAAAAAATAATTTTACTAGTGTAATACAAAAAGATGATGCTAAAAATGATTTAGATTCCGCAACGGAAATTGATGATGCTGAAAAATACTATAAAATAGTCGGACAAGGTGTTGTAGCTAAGATATATCTAGAAGTTTTTGATAGAGTTTAGGATCTGAAAAAGGTTTTACAGCTACACAAAAATTTCAAACAGTCGCGAAAGAAATAGAAGATGAGAAATTAAATAAAATTTTGAAGAATAAAAACTAACAGCAAAGTATAGAATATGAAGAGAAGAAAAAAATTGAAAAAAAATCTGAATATGATGCTATGGAAGAAATATAAGGTAAAGGATTAAAGATATTTAACTCGGCAGATGATATTATTGATCGGCTGATAGCGTAGAAATATGCAGGAAAGACGAGCACAGAAATGGATAATGAAATTGTTGAAATACTTGATCATCTACGACCAAGCGGATCTTTTACGACATACCACTATTATGTGTTACACAGCGATCTGAGTCACGGTTAATTAATTCGCTAACGCAAACACGCTATAATGTTTTTATCTGCGAATAACAAATGAAAATGTCGTCGATGACGCTGCTACTTGACTCATCCCAGACAACATCGAACAGCTCACACTTTTCAGTTTTTTATAATCCTCTTATTGAACTTGACACTGAGTCCCCAAAGCAATATGAGATCGGATTAGTATCAGCTACTCTATGGCATATATGGCGAATATCAAAATTAACGTCAACGACGATTTTACACTCGGCATAAAACCCAATGGCATCATAGAGCGGAAATCTGTTAAGATACCCCAAGGAATATACAATGTAACAGATATCAACAAAACAAAAGTATATCTTACAACAGCTGGTAGCAGCGGTATATCATCTGATTATTTTCAGATCATTCCGAACTACAACACGTTGCAGGAAATAATAGCACTGAAAAACAAATTGTGTATCGATCTTAGTAGCCAATACACGATCGGATCATTGCTACGATTCAATAAACAACAATACGGATCTGACACATCTGCGACAATATCATATGATAGTGAATCAGCTGTCAACATCACCGATGTAACCACAATCCTGATAAACTGTTCCGTCGCAAGTGGATCCACCTGGTTCGCTGATGCAAGTAAATCCGATACAGATACTTTACTATCCGATCAGTGTCGAAAATCAAATATTATCTTTCACAATGACACTCACATATGAGCCAGATCGTCAGATTAATCTTAACAATGAAATTGTTACATGCTATCTTCATCTGCGAGTAGTTTAACTGACCGCAGTCAGCTAGCTGACCATAATTAGTTAACAAATCAAAGTCACTTTTATGAATTTGTATAGAGAAATGAAAAAACGAAAAAATTCACAAACAAATTGTAGGTAGGTTTTCTTGAAAAATAGTCTCAAAGATAGTTGAAAATATACCTGGCTTGGCTCACAAAGTAGCACCAATCGCGTTAGATGCGTTGACGACTTTTGAAGCAGAAGCCTCATCTGCAGCAGGAACACCTGTGAGGCAAAAGAGTGGTGATAAAATAAAAGGTGTACAGGATATAAAAGAGGTCTTTTCTGAAATAGCATCATCATCGGAAACAGCACGTGATCTGAACCCTGCTATAGAGGGTAAAGCACTCCGAGATTTTGTATACCAAATGTAATAAAAAATGTCTATGAAAAATTGTCTTAAACTCACTGATGAGATAACCATAGATGACTCTGAAACAGAGTTCGAATATATTGAATATATTGACGAGAACTCTAATGAGCCTAACATAGATGGATATCAGAACATTTAATACACGAGATAAAGATGAGTTTTTGCTTCTTCATAAATCTGAACTTGAAGTTCAAGTTAGTATTACATCTGCCATTGGTAATGTTGACGTCAATACACAAGTTACAATTGTTAATAACGAATGGAGCTTGTTTAAAAGAGAGCGAAATCAGCCGGCGAATCAAACAGTCAAAGATATTTCAATCCACTTACCAGTTGCAGGTACTGTTTTTAACGTGGTGTCAATTCAGTGTCGAGTACTCGAGATCTATTTCAACAAACATGATGTGGTTCAAAGATACTGGAAGTGGAAATGCGTTTTCAAATGAATTTGCTTATTTTATTGAACTTGGAGCTGGAACTGATGTTGGTACTAGATTGGTTCTAGTAAGAGATTTTCTTAGAGCAAACGCCGGTACATTCTGAATTGAAGCACCAGTTGTAGCTGCAGATGAAGATGCAGTACAAACTTCCTTTGTAATATTCTTAAAATTACTCCACCTGGAAATGCAGATGATGGAACTGCTATGTTAGCAGTGGCAAATCGTATAATAAATAACACCACTGTCAACAATTCAACATACGACGAAAGTTACTCTAAACGAAAAGCGTTTTCTAACGGAACAAGACAAATCGCGATGATGCTTCCTCTGAGCACAGTAATTAGATTTTGACTTCACTATAACAAACCATTTTGTGGCATAAAACATACTCTCAAGCTTGATCGATGTGATCAAAGCGATTATTGTCGTGTCCGTATCAAAACTAATAAAACTTGCGATAATGTTAGCCACTAATAGCAGAAAAATGTATTTTGAACAGCACTAGGTTTATGAAATACCTGTAAAAAATAATTCAGCTGATAACACGTTGCTGATAACAACAGATCCTAACGAACCGTTGCCAAGACATGTATTTGTTTTATTTCAACAACAGCAACGACGTAATAATCAACTACAAAACATCTCTGGTTTTTGATAACTCTGACGTCAGACGAATATTTGTTAGAATCAACTCTAAGCAAGATCATGAACAAGCTTTTTAATGCAATTATGCAGATGACAATAATACAAATTTATCTCATGTATATATGCATCTGATGGAGGCGATGCAGAAATATCAGGACGCTGACAGTGGATCTCAGATATCAGTAGAAGAGTTTCCATTTCTTTGCTAGATATTTCACATTGATCTCAGTAAGCACAGCTAACGAGCTATTCGATCAATCGCTAACATCGAAGTAACATGGACGTTAGTAGCTGTTCCAGCTGATCCATATTACGCTTATACGCTTGTAACATCTGACGGTATATACCATTTGTTGTACGAGGCAGAATGACCATGCAAGTGTAATGTGCAAGCACATTCAATATTATAAAATAAAATATGTAACCGAAATAATGAAATAAATATTACATGTGATTAACTGGTTACAAGGACAAACAAAAAACCTAGCACGAGCTATGGCTAAACGAAAAGCGGTTTGACTAAAAAATAAATTTCAAACCACGACGCATTTAAGGACATTAACAAAATCACTTCTGACACAATAACATATATACGAAAATCTGTAAAATAAACCTTTCATAGTCGATCTGTCAGTGGCACAAATAATATTTTCCAGACTGAAAGTGATCCTTGGTGGCTCAGTAGGAACAACGATAGCTACTTTAGCACAAACATTACTGCCAAAGATAATGCCTGTGCAAGGAACATTAGGTATAGAAGCAGCATCATGTGTAATATCAGGAGCAACTCAAAATCTGTATCGGGTGACGGAGTCACTGGTGATAGAATCAAACAGTTGTTGTAAACGTATTGCTTAGGGTGCTTTGCACCTGGCACATAAACAAAGGTCGATTAAACCGACTGCAGTGTATTGCATGGGGTGCTCTGCTCCTTATAATCTCAATTTTATCTGATTATGATTATAAACAGACAATGCCGAAAACAAGAGTCGATTTAACCGACTGCCGTGGATTGAATGGGGCGCTTTACAACAACAACTACTTTGATTCGTTTGGTCTTCCTCTCTGTGATGTTATCAAACAGAACATTTAATAAAACAATATTAAACAAAATACTATAACTCTAATCAACTTCAGCCGGTTCGAACTTCAGCTTGTGCATAATATTGCGTTATGTTTATCAGACAAATGTCTGGATCCGCTAGCGGATCTAAACACATAAATTTTTAAAATTTATTCTACAATTTGACCCGTTTACGATCCAAAGACGGTGTCACAATTATTGCTGATTCTTGGAAACGGGTCAAATTGTAGAATTTATCTAATTACTGTAATAAATGCCAGATGAAATAAAGAATATTGTAAGAGATAAAATATTTAATATGAATCTGCTATTTGTCGTGGTTAAGTTTTTATGAGCAAAACAAAAAAAACCAAATCTCCAGTATGTGAATCTTATCATTTAATAGGTTCCTTATTCAACGTTTGAGATACTTTTAACACATTCTGAGATATTGAAATTTGAGAACATTGAAAAGATATTTGTCAGATATGACAAGGACACTGTTATGAAATGGCTACACTGCCGCTTGACCAGTGAAAATTTTAGAGATATTCTAATGATCGATCTGTGATCAGTCATGGAGTGCAATTTTGTATTAATTATTAAATAATAGAACGATTCGTTGCTCATTAAACACATATGAACTTGAAAAGGATAAAAGAAACATGTTTCGTGGTGATGTTAACGCGATGGCCCACTTCGAAGTTGAACGAGAAAAAAAATCTTATTTTGTTTAACAACGTCGAAGTTTATCATATGCTGAAATACGGTAAGATTTGGATAGCGTACGAGAGGGAAGCGCTAACAAATATGTCAACTGATGCTTGACCAATAGCGATGCTGCTGCTATACTAAACAACAAATGTTAATCTTGAAAGAAGATTCTATCACAAGTTGTTGTTGAAAAGTTGACCTTTTAGTACCATCTGCAGAAAATTTTACTGACACTGGATAAACACTAAAACGTTTCTCTGCTGATGAGATTGAAAGAAATAATGTTTCTTCTCTTGTTGTGGAGTCAGTTGGTATAACAGATATGGCAGGTTGTTTAAGACTAAATTTACCATTGCATCGCCTGTTATTTTCTGTAGACGTAACAAGATCAAGATTTTCAAAACGATTATCAACTTTATTGCTATTGACATGATCGATAACTATGTAACTTTAGATGAGTCCATGAAAAACGTAAAAAACAAAACGATGTAAGATATATAAAATTGTATTAGTTTGTATACCTCTAATCAAGACCATCAAATATCTCGTATTACCAACACGACCAATATTTTTTCTTGATCGGATATTTCTGACAACACCCCATCTGCTTGCCTCATACAAATCGTCGATCTGATATGATTAAAATTCCTCTCTCAAAAACAAATTTGCAGTGCTGTTGTCTATGACTTGATCATTGACATGATAAACGTTAATTCCAGCTGGAATATCTTCATTGAACATAGTCCAGATAAATTCGTGTACAAACATGTCAGTGTACTTTGCATCATTTTTGGACTTTATTTTTATTTTATGACCAGCTGGTGTTCTAATCCCAAACAAAGCTTTCGTTTTAAGATTAATAATAACGCCATATTCATTGCCAGCGAAAAATTATATTTTGGATGAAACCAGAATATTTTCTGACACCCTGCAATACTATTAGCTATGATAGGTCGTTGGTATAAACTGTCCATGTTATACTATTGTGTTTTTCAAATCTCTAATTGGCAACTTTGTACTGTACTATTAGAGAAATATACAACAATATTATATGATGTTGCAACTTGTAGATATTGCGAAAAGGTAGTTTGTCCGTGACCGAATATGAGCCTAAAACAATTGCAACAACATTTGCTGGATTTGACAACAGCTGCAGATTTGATAATCAACTTTTACTAACAAATTTCATATCTACAAATCTATTTCATTTACTTCAACCAACAGTAACATCTGAACTAGCCAAGCATAGAGGATTAAATATCATTGTACATTTTCAAAACTAAATATATCATTAGATCGGCACTCTGATCAGACGCAATCATCTCAACATCAGTTCGAAGAAATTGCTGATCCTTAAATTACATCGCTATCCCGCCGAGTTTTAATCAGAACAAATTTAATATCATTGTCAAATAATATATCTCATGACATGCAAATAAGTTGACGAATATACAACATCTAGATCGGATTGAAGATTCAATAAAAATAGCAGAAATATTGTTTCACGATATGTAATATACTCCTCCTCGAGATAGCTCATATGTTGAGTTGCCAACTAAAATAAAAACCTCAAAATGTTGTATCAATGTCGAGAACAACGACAGCAAATGATTTCAATAGGCATTATTATCAGTATTGTTTCCGGTTGATAAGCACGCCGACAGAGTATCAAATTACATATGTCATTCCAACATATAAACTTTAGCGGTATTGTCTTTCCTGTTTCTGAGTATCAAATTCCAAATTTTTTAGAGACGAAATATTTTACTTTTACCAGGAGGTATCAATGTATTTGGAGCCGATGATATGAAAATTATCCAAGATTTATATGCGACCGAGCTAAACAAACAACAGTAAGCTTGTTGTTCTATAAAAACGTCTATGTGTGGATCAAAAACTTTAACGGGTTAGTTAGTGGGCAGTACAACAAACACAAAGAAAAAAAAATTTCCTTGTCAGATGTTTGCATTGATGCAAGTCCCGGCTGGCATTAGATAATCATCTCAAATACTGTTCTGACGTACTACGAACATCTACGCCAGGCAAAGATGAAAATATATTATAGTTTATAAATTATATAAATAAGATGAAAGATCCTTCTATAATCTACTACGATTTTGAGAATTTTACTTCCGGTGTTAGGAGCAGAAAATAACTCTAAAACTCTTCTACAAGAAAAGTACAACAACATGTTTCTTATAGAGTAACATATAAAGTTGTATGTGCTGTTGATAAAAGTTTATCGACACCTGTTAGATTTTATCGTGGTGCTAATCCTGCTCTGTGGTTGCTGAAAAATCTTATCAACAAAGTTGTTGCTATTACGATGTTGCTCAGTTGGACAAATAAAATGAAACCAAATTTGATTCAGCAAAAATATGTCACATCTGTGTGTGTGTGTGGGGGGGGGGGGGGCCTTTACGCCTGCGTTTGCGGCTCAAGATCGAGCAACAGATCACTGTCATATTACAGGTAAGGGTAAGTATTGTTGTCCAGCTCATGACAAATGCAATTTAAAGTATACCGTACCAGATTTTCTTCCTGCTGTCGCACATAATTTTAGGGGTCATATCTCTTATATTATCGTTGAAGCATTCGGCAACAAAGATATAATAAACCGCCCAAAATTAATAAAATCGATAAAATAAAATGCATACCAAATAACACGAAAAAGTATATGTCAGTGACACTTGGCAAGTTGAGATTCATCGACAATGTACAGTTTATGCCAGCATCATTAGACGAGCTTTAAAAGGATAGGATACGTAAAGTTTGATATCTTGACAGATCATGTCGGTGACAGGACAAATTTGCTAACAAGGAAATGAATTTTTCCTTATGAGTATCTTGACGAATGGAGCAGATTTAAGGAAACAGTAGCAGATATATATGAAAATTTTAGAAAAGTCAGCGCTGACAACTATGAACTTGACCCAGCCTGGTACTATTCAGCACCAGGATTAAGTTGGGATTCGTTACTCAAAGACAGCAAAATAAAATTAGATTTGTAGACAGATCCAGGTATGTTTTGTTTCATTGAACGGGTAATCAGAGGTGGAATAAGCATAATAACAACAACTACAAAAAATGCCATCGCCAACAGCAAGTATATGAGAGACTATTATAAGACTATGATAAGACATTTCAATCAATTTTTCTAGTTTATCGTTAAGCCAATGATCTTTACGATTATGCAGCAATATCTGAGCCGATGCCCGTTAGATGTTTCAAATGGATTAGTGAAGAACAGTTTTTCAAAGAAAAGGATAAAAATGCATCTGATGATATTGATTACTTTGTTTAAGTTGGTATCGACTATCCTGTTAATCTTCGTGATGCTTATAACGATTACCCATTTTGTCCAGAATTAATTATAATCGACTATAATTTGTTATCAGAGCAAATACGTAATTATTCGTCTAATGCTATCACTAGTGTAAAATCAGTTGTTCAAAAACTAGTACCAATATTTTCAAGACAAACGGAGATATATTTTGCATTAAAAAATCTTAAACACATGGTTGATCTTGGTCGGAAATTAAGAAAAGTTCAACGCTTGGTAATATTTAGTCAGTCACGTTGGATGAAGGATTATATAGATTCTAATACTATCCGAAGAGCAGATGCAAAAACAGAATCTGAGCCCATGAATTTGAGCTCATGGGAATGATAATAAAAAAGGAAAAGACGAGGTTACCATGGAAATTATAACGGAGTTTATCGGATTTTGCAGTAAAATGTAGTTTTCAATTATCTTATAACAAGGTTAAAAAACGAGCCAACGGAAGAAAAAGAAATGTTGTTGGTAAGATAATCGAATTTGAATTCTTTAAGTCTGCGTTAGATGGGTTTAGTGGTGGTCATGTTGAAGTGGTGCAATAAAATCAGATTGTCATAAAATTGAGACTGATGTCATAATAAAATCTGGTCTGTGTAATCTGGATGATTAGAGATCCTTTTCTGATGGGATAAATACGCTAGCATTAGGATACGGAAAATTGGAGAGTATTGATTTAAGCAAAGTAAATTGCTTAGATTGGTTGCTACAGTAAACCTCAAACAATTTCATAGAAAAAATGTTAGCAATTTCAAGTAACATTTTGTGAAAAATATCAAAAATAAATATCGTAAAATATTTATGTAAAATATATAGTAGTTTTGTATAATGGGACGTTTCTGGATATAAACCTATTTTGTTTGACGACGATGATGATTCAATAACATGTCCTGAAGTTGGTAATCAGCAACGGAAATAAATTTTGTTGTTTTCGTATTTGTTTAGACTAACTTGAGAGTGCCATGACGGGCTAAGAATAATATTGTCATTAGATTCAAAATAGGGGTTTGGGTCAGAAACCCACTTCTAAAATACTACTACTAATAGCAACGTAAATATGGAAGTCATAACACTACATTCAATTCTACGTATATACTGTGATGTCCTTCAAAGATGAAAATGTAGAAAATTTGATCCATCTTAAGAGTGGAATGTGTATAAATGAATTACATTTATTTCAACATATTTCTAGAGTCCATATGTATGATCTGGTTACGATTAAACATGGAAATGTAGAAAATTTGATCTATCTTAAAAGTGAAATGTGTATAAATGAATTACATGTATTTCACCATATTTCTAGAGTCCATATGTATCACATGGTTACGATTAAACTTGCAAATGTTGAAACTTTGACTCATTTTAAGAGAGGAGTGTGAGTAATACCATTTTTCCCCCAACATTTCTAGAGTCCATGTGTGTGATTTGATTATAATTAAACTTGGACTGTGAGCATTTTTAATGCATATCTCAGGTAGACACATTAATGTATGAGATCCATGCACAATGATAATTTGAACCTGCATCGGAATGGCTGTGCTTGTTATCATTCTGAAGACCATCATTTTGTCTTATTTTCATTTGAGAGCATCAGAAAATTGGTTGACAGTGAGTCTTGATCGAACCTATAATGCAAGCTTATATTGTCAGCATCTGAGGAAACGTTCAAAATGAGCGAGATCCACTAATATGAATGAGGAGACCATGCGTTTGATTGACTAAGCTTGGAATGAATCTTACAGACCATATTTTTGTTAGCATTGTGAAACAAAAGCTTGGTAAATGGCACACATCATCAGTCCCTCAGATTGCAAAGTAGAAACATTCCTATTAATAGGTGATCTTGTATCCCGGTTTGAATAGTTTTGATTTGTGATGAATTTGTTTAAATAGTATAACGTTTTCTAGCACTTGCCCAAGGAATACTAAGTCAGGATGAATAGAGTGTAATACATTTTATTCACGCAAACATTGGAACCACACTCATCCACAATACAATCATAACATACATGTATATTTCTTACCCATTTATGAGTACTGGCATATACCTAATACCGGAGAGGGGTATTTCGTGTTTACCATGACTGTACTTTACACCACAACATAACATTTTGGTGGATTCGAGGAAAATTAGTTCGCCCATGTTTTACTGTCCTACACATTAAGGTTATATTTCTGCGTGAGGCTTTAACCTAGATTTGGAATGAAGATGTTTAGAGATTACGATATTCTCTTAGATGGGGATTAATGGATGCTTGGGATATTTTCCAAAACCGGATTAATTATAGTTATAAAACCGTGGTTATGTGTTCTTTACCCCGAATTCGATAATACATGTAGCTTGTCATAAACATGGTTTTAGTAGCTTTACTTGATTACAACCGCAATATTCCTTCTTCAGTGACTGAAGATTAGCCCCGATCCTTTGTTGCAGATGTTTCTATGTGGCATCAGAACACAATTATATTTTTCTTCTGTTTCACGTATACGATTTCAACACTACGCCAACATATTACAAGGCTAATATTTCACTACCATTTTATATTATACAATAAGATAACTATTCATTGCAGGTAAACATGTTTACAGATGTTCAAGTGAAGGTCCAGCTATTTTTTATATTAGTTAATGATATATTAACAATTTGTTTACAAATTTGATGGGAAAATTCCTCTCATTCTGACGCTGTTATTGTGTCTTAGCTTTATATATTAATGTTGTTTACCTCGAAATTACTCATTCTTATCTTAACATCTAATATGGAAACAGTGTTATTGTTGTGTCCAGTTTTAATTTGAGAGGATTTATTTTATTTAATCCCTGGAATTACAAAGTGCTCAATATTTTCGGACTAAATCACTATTTTAAAATTAGTGTGAATTCATTCAAGGATAGTTTAGATTATATCATAGTGATACATCATTACGAATGACACATTCGAGACTACTGACACTCAGCACAGTGATTGAACATTTAATGAAAATATGAAAACGTATATTTAATGTTTTCATGTTGTTATTTTCCCACGTAAAAATTGTGTACTTCGAATGGAGAGGTCATACTACAGCCCTCATTAACATATTTACAAAACAACTGCATGTGACTCTAGACCACTTGGTGCAATACTTACAAGAAGTAAGAATTATAATTGCTAGGGAGGAACACCACTTGAAGTCATTCAGAAACTCTGTCCATTTAGACCCTCAGACTTATGATAGAACTTTTAAGTCTATTTGTGATTTATTTCACAATAATGTAAGTTCTTTGTAAACCTTTACTTCATAATCAAGGGAAATAAATTATTGTATTGTTGAATTTAACAAGACATGTTGGTTTCATTTACTGACATTATCTCCAAGACTACTGAATTAAATTTCACAAAACTTGAACCTTTCGCCATAAAAAATATTCAAGCTTATATAAATAATTTTGATCCTCCATCAAATTGAACTTCCGTTGCTAAAAATACAGAAAAGAAAACTTAAACGGCTTCTTGAAAAGAAAATCAAACCAAGTGGATATCAAATGTGGCTTCCGTTGCTTAAATAGAGATACGGACATTTAAACGAGTTCTTAAGAAAGTCCAAATGAATTGGACCAAATCTGACAGAACTGATGCTGATCCATCATCAAGGATGGTTGCTGACACTTAAAAAAAGACTTTTCCATGATTTCTTTTGGAAAAGCACTTATCAGAATGGGACATAATTTGATCGAAACATCGTGTCCCGTATACTTTTCAATGTTGAACAAATGTTGCCGTCAAGAAATTATGACTCCATTAATATAAAAAAGTGAAAACAACAAACAACTATTGAAACAACTTCTTGTATAAAAAAATCACACTAAATTAATTTGCTTAAATTTCCTCAACGCGATGGGGACAAAGTCTTAGATCTATATTATAATTAGCTTATTAGTGCATCATTTCCATATGACTGGTCATTTTTTTCTATCTTGATAAAAATATTGTTTTTATATTTTTCTTACAAGAACAATGAAATAATAGGACACATGTGGATTTAACCACGCAGAATGCCTTACATTTGTTGAATATGTAAGATTTCAAAAGCATTTTTCATTTCAACAATACGCTGAGGACAGATTAATTGGAAACAATTACCAAACTTAATCTGTTAATCTGTTAATGATGGAACCATAATTTAAGCTGTAAACTATAACACATCCAGTCATATGGCTTCATGTTGAAAATGTGCCCTTCCCACGCTGAAACATATTATCTTCTGATTCTAGTTTTATAACAGTGTTTACAATGATCACTTTATTTCTGTTGAAAATCATCTCAAGCCAGTTCTTTATTAGGGAGAGACCATTTAAGATTCCAGAGGGTTATACTATTTGAAACAGTTTTATTTTGTGATGAACGAAAGAATTGAAAGAATGCCCCAGTCGGAAAGAACCATAAATTAAACAACAGTCACATACAGTATAAATGCAGTCAGAATTATACTCAAGTTTATTATACTGCTCCGGTGGCCTAGTGGTTAGAGCATCTGCCTAGGATATGCGAGGTTGTGGGTTCGATCCCCAGCCGAGTCATACCAAAGACTTTCAAAAATGGTACTAACAGCTGCCTTGCTTGGCGCTCAGCATTAAGAGGTTAGTGTTAGGACTGGTCGGCCTGGTGTCGGACATCATGCCACATCTCTGCGACATGATGCCCCAGTGCTATAAACCACTATAAATCGTTACACTGCAGACATCGTAGTGATATGACTGAAAAAATGTTAAAGCTACGTTAAAAATCAAAATCACACACACACAGACAATAAAGTTTGTAGCTGCGTATATGTATATTCAGCCTTGTGACTGCGTCATCACATTTCAAGGACTAAACACATGGTTCACATTTAGTTGTAAATTCAGTCTTTTCTGGGCTTTGTTCTTAAATATTAATTTTAACAGAAGCGGCTGTCATTGGGACTTTTATGTATGTACGTCAGAGGATTACTTTTAAATTTTGAACAGTAGCATAACTTTGCACTGTTAAGGAGATGATCAACAATGTCTCATCAAGTCTGTGCATATGTTTAAGATTTTCTTTTACTCATTAGGTCTGTGCATGAGTTTGTTAAGATTTCTTTGAATACAAATAAAAGTATACATTTGTTGCAAAAGGTGTTAATCAGCCTTTTGTAAATGAAAATTGCAGTAGGATTAGCACAGTTCTCAAGGCGTTGTGACTATATTAATATTATCTAAAAGTTGATTTGGCATCATGTCTATTACTCAGTCTTCATTAGAACTAGGAAATGTATATAATCATCATATGGCGATGTAGATACATTAGCATCTCTCTCTCTCTCTCTCTCTCTCTCTGCCTCTAATGAGCTTGCGTGCAGGGGTCATACAGAATAAGTGATACCCATTTGAAAGAGACCATGTCCACTCCAAATTGGTAATCCTCGCCGTCTCCATGAGAAAGCGCGGTGTGCAGAGCAAGTATCCGTAAGCCACCACAGCAGCTCCATCAGGATGCATGGAGAGATGGTGTAGGGTTTTCTTAATCCTCTCCACTCTCTCTACTGCTATGGTGTTATCTGGATTCCGAAAATGCACATGAGCTGTACTGTACATATACAGTACTTAACGGATTATGAATTGTACTACACAAATGGAAGTTCTCAATATGCAAGCTTTTTTCAGACTAGTTTGCCTGCACTTAATCAAAAGCATGTATTTTTGTGTCTGCTTTTATTACCCCCCGCCCCCTTGCTGCCAATATTATGACAAGGCTTGGTCTATATTACGGTCAGGTTCATTTGAAACCAACCTCAGTGCTATAGTGGGGTCACACTATATTTCAAATACAAATATTAGTACACGTGTTGAAAGTCTACATTACATATCCCTGTAAATAAATAGTTTCATTCTTCATGAGTAACGTTTCAGTCCCATTGAAACATTACTGCAGGCATAGATCTTAGTATATAGATCAAAAGTCACTGGTTTATGAACATGGAATTCATCACTTTCTACACTGTTTTCAGTCATCAGAACTGTCTTTCCAATCACTTAAATGCCTGCCATTTAAGAAAACTGCAAAGTGACTAAAACTGTTGATTAAATTTAATAATTTAATTTCACTTAACCTTAGCCATGTACAACATAGAAAAATGAACATGTTATCTAAATACATAATATTTAATAATGTTAAAGCAAATAAAAAAATGGGCTCAGCAAACTAATTTGGGCTGGCATTGAAATACATCTTCACTTTCTCGACTTTACAGTTGTTCATCCTCAACACTTTCAGTTCTTCATTAATACATATCTCTCGCAAAAGATATCACAATTTTATGAATTTTATACCATTTCTGTATTCTGTTAGATCACAGGTCTGGAGCATGAGGCAGGAATAGATCAGAGTCTATCAGAACTTAACATCCAGCAATTATGTAATTGACTGGTGTAATGATTTTACAAGAACTAAATATAGAATTCGGTATATAAAATGAAAAAATACATACATGATTTGGATAAATTGTGCCCAGAATTGTATTTTTACACCATTGTGTACACAGTGATACTTGTTTTGCTGTATATTTTCACATTTGGTGGGAAATGATTGCCATACATGAATCAAAGGTGTATTATGTGCCAGCCCTTTCAGGGGACATTAAGGTTAATCTGGAACAAAAAATGGTTTATATTATATATTAGTTGTTTCCTTTTCTGGTTGTCTGACCACCTTGTAGGGAGCTCAGTATAGCAATGTCACTAACGTCCATGTCTCCACAACCCTGGATTAAGCTTGGCATTAAAATGTGCATATATTTGGCAACAGTATTGTCAGGCAAAGTCAACAAACGACCAGGAACTAGTCCATTATTTAATTCATTTGTATGAACTGAAACATATTAGATTATGCCATCAGTGGCCATTATGCTTCAATATTATGTTTTGTAATGTGCATTATTGGTGTTCATGCACAGTAGTCATATTTGTATCTTCATTCTTGATCAGGCGTTTTATACCCCTATGGGCTAAGCAACTATAGTTTAGGATCAGATCTATTATACCCTTTATGTCAAACCAACTGTATTTGAATCAGGTCTATTATACCCCAATTGTTTGGGATCCCCTTGATTATTAACCTAATGGGTAAAACCGTCTTCGTTATCCGAGGTTCTGATGTGTTAACCATATCTACAACTTGGCAGATTAGACAGATATGTCAATGCTCTGTCCTTGCAACATGTACGGGGGTTCATGAATTGTCTCCCTTAGTATGTAGCGCCAAGTAACCAATAGCATGTAACAGTGGTGTATTGTATGTAGGCCAGAAATTGTGGAGGCAATTGACCTTAATCTGATACATTGTAAGTTTAACATCGAAAGTATGACTAAGTACCAGAGAGAAGCCATTACAGGTGTAATGGAGGGAAAGGACATATTTCTATTACTGGCAGTGCAAAATTGCTTATTTATGGGTCCATATCAGTTGTGAGCTCCCCTTGTCTCGATCATGTAGGAACGGTGTTCAAATTTGAACAACTTTATTTTGAACGGATGCGTTGGTTTGCCGCCACATCCAGTGAAATTCACAGACTTAAAGCACTGAAATATCTGTTCGAACAACTTTATTTTGAACGGATGCGTTGGTTTGCCGCCACATCCAGTGAAATTCACAGACTTAAAGCACTGAAATATCTGTTCGATCCACCAAGGTGTAGATAGAGTTTACATATAGGAACATTGGGTAGTGAAGATGGGGTAAAATGTGTTTGGGCTTAGCTTGGACAGAATTTCCATTGTTAATGGTATAGAGGACAAACTATTCATTGCAGGTAGTACTCCAACATTAGTTGTGTTGTTTACAGTGATCACTTGTGGATTGATGTCATCAGCCCAATGCCATACCCATTTAATCTTACACCACTGATGTGGTATTCAAAACTATGTTAATACATGCTTCTGGATTACATGGCAATACCCAGATTGGAACTATTTTAGTGTTTGTCTCTTTTTGACTTCCACATATTGACATTTTACAACACGGTAAATCAAACTTTTATAAATCCCAGTTTTATTCTAATTTCATTCATGCGTTGAAGCTGAAAATATTCTAAAAGCATAAATTAGGAGATGCATAATAAATACAAGACTGCATTCATGTCTTATTCTGAGTTGGGAATATAACTGGTTCAATATATTTGATGATTATGTCTTGGCTTAATCCTTATCAAACATTCTTTTTCTGCTGATGCAGTACAACATGCAAGCAGGATTGTTTTGTGTGTGTGTGTGGGTGGGTGTGGGTGTGTGCATAATATATTCAATAATTGGACACACATTGATAATGTGCATAAAGTGTTCATTCTAAAAGTACAAAAGAGGAGCTTAATGGACCCTACGAAGTCAAAAAGTTGTGTCATTCAGGAAAAGTGGTGTTGCAATTACTCTTAACTATATCATTATCATATGTATTCAGATTGTGGATTTATTAATTTCTGCAATAAATGCAGCATTATATGCATTAATTCTTTTTACAATTTCTTTTCAATTAAAAACTAACCATGACCACTTTGAAGATCGCAGATATTGTAGGGATTGACCATTCATTTTTCAGCGGAGATGGAAGGGGGTGCTGGGATGTTATTTCCACTAGGGATATTTTTTTCTTCTTTATCCTCCACATCTTAGTTTTTTTTTATAAATACAAATCAGGGCAAAATAATTTATACTTTTTAAGCTATTTGATGGCATGAATTTAACAAAAGGACATCCTAGGTGCCACTTCCTCTCTCTCTCCAACATACATTCAATGGTCACTGTTTTGGTTGTAAGAAAATTGTAGCAAACCATAATCTGCTGTGAATCAGCAATCTCTGTAATGCATGTGATCATTCTCAACCTTTCAAGTGAAGAGCTTTTGAAACTGGGACTTGACATCTCTCATGCTCGAGTAACCATTCCCACTAATCCTGATTATATTTTTAACTTTTGAGTCTATATTTGTAATCCTTGTAAATAAAATGGAAATAAATTCAGCAGTGTTTTTACAGGATTTCATCTTTTTTTTACTTGTTTTATTTTCAATCGGTAATCATAGTGCAAGGGATTAAGTTAATCAAATTCAGTAAGACATTTCTGTAAGCCAATAAATTTGGTAGCCATATGTATCTTTCTTTATGATCACACTCTCTATTCATTAAGCATGGGATTTAGTTCAGTATAAAATCAGTTTATCAAATTTTCTCAGGCACATTTTATGCAACCTGCCATGTCATGCAGGGAGAACATCCATTCACCAAAATAAAGAATAAGGTTCAAACTGTCATTGGTATAACGATGTAGTCTAGAATGAACATTGCATACCTGTACATTATATTGAATAATTAAGGCTGAATGTAAATTTAGGCAATTTTCAGCATGTTGTTCAAATATTAGAAAGGCAATAAATTCACTTATTATTACAAACAAAAGGAACTCATTTTCTTATCATCTAGCTTATCTTTTGAGAATGTGATTAAATCTTGAACCATTTAGTTTTTTCTGTCTGTACAAATTATTTCAGTTAATGTAACAGTCCTAATAATATGGTCAACATCAAATCTGCTTCTTTGTATTTATCAGATGTGCATTGATATTACAAATGCACAGACAGTGTTTAACCTCAAGTTGAAACTTGTCTTGAGGGAAAAAACCTTCTCTCAATCAAATGTGGTCTCTCCAGATGGGTGGTCTTTCGTTAGAGGTCATAAAATAAATGATACAACGAATCTTTGGCTAGAAAATAATGTCTTTCATAACAGGTGATCTTTCAAAACAATGTTATTTCAAGACAGGTTTTATTTACAAGATTTAAGAATGACGACAAAATTTCGTATATTTCCTGAATGGCTATAATTCCATGTACATTCAACAAATTTTCAAAATCTTTTTAAAAAATAAATAAGCTTTGTTATTATTTCATACCAAAATGTATTTGTTTTATTATTTCATACAAAAGTGTATTTGTTTTATTATATCATACCGAAGTGTATTTGTTTTCTGATTATTAAATTTCATGCTTGTGGTTCTTTTAAATCATCCATCTGTCTCGCTTATATCATTTGATACTTGCAGTAATGACAGGTACTTGATTTTTAACAATTGCCAGACAGTACTCCACAATTCATATTAACAGTGATTATTTCAGTTGGATCTAAGTTGGGTATACACTTTTTTATTGTACATACATTTATTATATTAGCTTGTCTTGTATTTATCCACTTCTGGACAAATTTACAAGAGTTTTCTTTATTTCCGTGCTTTATTCAAAGAATATATTAATACCCTCTGTCTGTCCATTCATCAATCTGTCCACCAACAGCACTCTCCTAAGTTACTTGGTGGAAATTAATTATGGTACAGAGCTTATTTATGTGGTGATAAGGGATATACATTTAGGTCCACTTCTGATGGTCCCTGGGAGATAGTCAATGATCACAATGTGAAAAATGATGAAATGTTCTGAATGGTACTTGCTGGAATTGTATATGCATTTCTTGGAGAAAGATACTTTATACGGTGAAATCTTTATAAGTGAAGGCTAGAGCTAGCTGTAATATAGAGAGGACCAGTTTATGGATCTTAATTTTGTACGAAATGTATTTGGTATTGGAGAATGTGGTTTCCATATAAAAGTGGCTGTTTCAAAGAGGTGACTGTTAAAGTAAGATTCATTCAGTGCAAACAAACTTTGGATTACAACTGTCATGTCACAATTTGGGATTATCAACTAGGATTGTGGGAGATAATATGTCGCAAAAATTGTAGAGATTTGCCATGGTGGGCAATAGAAGTAGCCCAAGGATTTTGGGTTGTTTTTAGCGCAAATAGACATAGACCAGAAGAACTTGTATGAATCAGTCCATTGTATGACCATTGTCTGTCTTCAGGCATCCATCCATCCATTAGCACAAGTTTGTTTACCCTACTCAGCCTAAACTATTTAAAGGGTTGCTTTGAAGCTGTACCTGCATTCATCCCATGGTCTAGATGGCCCTGTACATGCATTCATCCCATGGTCTAGATGGTCCTGAACATGCATTCATCCCATGGTCTAGATGGTCCTGAATAAAAATAGTGCCATTCAGACATCCAAATGGCTATGGCAGTGACTGTCTTGAAAATCTTGTAACTTACTACTATCCTGTGTTGATGTTCCAATCAGGGTTTTCTCTAAAGGACTTAATTTGATGTCTAGTTGGTCCTAAATAAAAATGAGGCTGATCTGATCTTTTCACCTCTTCTGAATGAAAAGCTAGATTGACATGTTGTTTTTTTACCAGAAGACTTCGTATGGTGTCTGGTTGGTCATAAATGAAAATGATGCTGAACTGACAGCTTATGTGTCCATCATGAAAATCATATTATCACTGCTTCTCCTGAATGGCTGGTCATATGATGGTTTTCACTTAAAGATTTCTAATGATTCCTTGTTGGTCTTAAACGAAAATAGCGCCAATCTGATGTTCAACATGGCTGTCTTGGTGGCCATCTTAAAAATCTTGTTAATGCTAATTTTCCTTATTGAAAAGTAATCCAGCCATCAGGTCATTACAGCAAATAGTTCTTACGATGTCCGAGTGGTTACATATGCCACATCCTTCTGACTGGATGACTGTCAATGTGGAGGTTTTACTTATGAATTTCTTATGGTGTTTACTTGGTCATAAGGTGCCATTCAGACATTCAGTATTCAAGACAATCTTCTCAATACACCTCTTCCTTGATAAGTCGCACACAAAGGTGTCAACAAACATAGACCGCACTATAAGCGAGGGCGCGAGTTACCGAGAGACCTTCAAAATTGAAACAAAAATTTCGCTTTGACATCGAGAAAACCGTGTGTGGGTGGGATGCGTTGTTAGGGAACTGGGCTGTTTCATGATTGAATCCTCATTTTACAATCACGCCGATAACAATTTGTAATAACACGCTTTTTCTAATGAAGTTGTTCATTGCTCTGTTTAAATAACCTTTATTTTCAAAATGTCCAACGTGTGAAAGATCGTTCCAACTGGTTTCAACAACCCTCACGTGTACGCAAAACATTTGTGTATTACGTCACTGCTTTTAGTTTTCTTGATAAGTCTGGTTCCCGTCGTGGTGTTTAATAGTATCCTGCCAAATCGGGATTCTACATAACAGGGAACTAGACTAAATGTTGATATACCACCAAACAAGATTCATTTTGTTTTTAAATACGCGACATTTATTTCGTGAGACAATCGGCGAAGTCGAAACTAAAAAAATTTATTGTTCAGTTAGTACAATATTGATGTTGTGATTTCATGGAAGTAATAATGAAACTTCATATCCTCCTTCAGGATATCTCTAAGTGCCAGTTAAAGAATTCTCTGAAACTCGCTTGCCCACAATAATAATAATAATAATAATAATAACAATAATAATGAGGACTTTTGTATAGCGCCTAATCTTTAGAAGCTCCAAGCGCTTTACAACATTAGACAACACATATAAGATAAGAAACATAATGTATTATTACAAAAACAAACAACATGAAATTAGTAAAACATTATAAAAAAAAACATACTGAGAATATTTCAGGTAGGAAACTTTATTAGGTCTTTAAGTTTGTCCTTGCTGTCGAAATAAGTGTCTTTTGAGAGCCCTCTTTAATGGGATCACTGTGTCTTTGTGTCTAAGTTCAGTGGGCAATTCATTCCACGTTGCTGGGCCCTGGTATGCAAAAGAACGCTGTCCATATGAGTTTGTTTTCATAGTGGGAATAATAAGTATATGATTGTCAGAAGAGGAGCGTAAGTATCTTGCTGGTGTGTACACATGGTGAGGTCAGATAGGTATGTTGGACTAGAGTCCGACAGTGAAATGTAGCACAGAGAACAAATTTTGTGTTTGATTCTGGATCGAATGGATAGCCAGTGCAGGGTACAGAGCAGTGGGAAGGTGTGCTCTGATCGTGGTACTCTAAGTATGGTCCGAGTAGCTGTGTTTTGAAATTTTTGAAGATTCTGGAGTAGATATTGAGATGAAACAGACATAACTGAGTTACAATAGTCCAGTCTTGAAAGTACTAATGAACACGCAAGTGTTTTAGTGGCTTCAACTGAAATATATTTGCGAATGGAGCTGATGCGTCTCAGCTCAAGATATGCAGCCTTGCATATTTTTATGACATGCTGTTGCAATGTGAGAGTACTGTCCAGAGTAACACCTAGGTTTCGTACTGATTGTGTGAATTTAATGTTGGCGTTGCTGATATTTATTGTTTGAGGTAAAGGATGTGAATGAGAAAGTCTTTGTGCTGTGATCAGAATGGCCTCAGTTTTATCATCATTCATCTGCAGCTTGTTACATGTCATCCATGATTTCACATCAGAAATGCACCTCTCTACACCTTAAATGGTAGCATCAACTTCAGTTGGGTGGCTCGATTTGTATATTTGGGTGTCATCAGCGTACACTTGGTGAGACACTGGATGATGATCTATGACACTTGAGAGCGACTGAGTGTACAGAATGAAGAGAACATGTCCAAGAACAGACCCCTGTGGAACACCATAACATAGATCAACTGGGCTGGAGTGTATTCCATTTGCAGATACAATTAGTATCCTGTTGACCAAGTAGGACTTGAACCACAGTAAGGCTGTATAATGAATGCCAAATACATGCTGGAGACGGTGAAGTAATATATCATGGTCTATTGTGTCAAATGCTGTAGACAAATCAAGGAGGGTGAGGACAGTAATCTTTCGCTATCCAACGCAGAGAGAATGTCATTAACTACTTCTAGAAGAGTAGTTTCAGTACTGTGGCAAGGGCGATATGCAGATTGTACATTGCTAAAAAGACTGTTTGAAATTAGATGAGATACATACAGGGATAGAACAACCTTTTCTAAGATTTTTGAAATGAATGGGAGATTAGAAACTGGGCGGTAGTTCTTTAAATCGTTATGGTCTAGTGTTGGTTTCTTCAGCAGAGGCTTTACAAAGGCAGTTGTGATGGGAATTCCGCAGATGAAAGAGATGTATTAATAACATCAGATAGTGAAGGCAATACTGGATCTAAGCACTCAAGCAGCAGTGATGTTGGAATTGAATCAAGTTCACATGACTTTGGTGCACTCTTCATCACAATTGTACGTACGAAAATGGTGAGTATCAAGCTCTTTATTTTACGAAGTATTCATTTCGCTTGGCTGCCTTTCTATATTTGATCAGTTATGAAAGAGTCGGTTAATTTAAGATAGTTTATGTTACATACACAATAACATTTATAACAGTGTTCAATTGATCAAATGAAGTGAGTTCTCCTGATATCCAACTGAGTCCGCTAGATTTTATGTTTTTAGGATTTTTGTGCCTTTTAACTTTTCTTTTATTCCACCTTCTTTATTTGAATCAAAATGCATAATTAACGTGATAATACAAAGGAGGTCAGCTTTTAATTCAGTGTAACAATGCAACAAATATTTCCGCAAGTCAGTTATCAAAACATGGTCCGAACTTGATTAATTTCTCAGAAAAACGCTCGTGGACATAACTGTTACAAGATATTGAATCTGATGCATTTTACGTTTGATTACAAGAGGAGACATTGCATTTATGATGATTACACTTAAAGGACCTAAATGATAGAAATAGAACCCAAATTTCAGTTGATAACAAAATTATTTAATTTGTATTTATTTATTAAAGTACTGCCTCCACTCGGCGTAAGTGACATTTTCATTGATCAAAATTTCCTTACATATCATTAATTGTGGTGTACTAGGAATGTCGTTTATAAAGAAAATGTGAAAAAAATCGTATGAACTATTTTAAATTTGATGTTTCACAATGTTGATTAAAATTTCCAGGTCCTCTCTATCGTTTTCTACGATAAAACGAGCGATATATAGAAGTTGTCGTTACTAATTTTCAATCCGATTTTCTTCAAGTTCAACACATAGGGGTCAATTTTTGGGATATTTTCTGGTTTAAAAATTGGGATCCAAATCTGACCCTGCGTTATAAGCAAGTCTGCAAGTTATCAGGGCACGAGGTATCGAGGGAGTTGTGTATTTATCCTGAATGAATGGTCATATCTGCATGGGAGTTTCACTAAAGGACCTTTTATTATGTCTCCTTGGTCGTAAGTGAACAGTTTGCCATCTGACTTTTAATATGACTGCAACAATGGCCATCCTAAAACCTTTGTGTGTGTAATTTGTCTGAGATCTGTTGGTTCAGGAGGGAGTCCGTATCTCAGTGGCTCTAGAGAGTTGCACACTTCCCCACGTGGGAGGAAATGCATTGTTTCAGAATATGTAGCCCTGAGGTGACTGGCAGATGATCCTCATTTGTAGGGGAAATCTATGATTGAACTCAGTTGTTATGTTTATCTGTATTGTGTGCTCATCTTTTAGCCAAAATATATGTAGGTTGTAGTTTGATGGTCATTGTAAACAGTGTAATGCCACAGCTGGCTTACATGCTATGTGTTGTATTGTATCAAACAAGGAATCTATTTTTATCATAAAGCTCTTTGTCTCAGTAGTGAGTGTGACCCATGCATACTTTTGAGGTACTTTTGAATGTGATTGGCTGAACTTGTTACCACACAGGAAGTCATAATTGTGATCTGATTTTGATCAAAATTGGATTCTTGTCTTCATCACAGTCCTGGGTAGTTTTAAAAGTAAGTGGGATGAGTGCATATTAATGTGGATCTAATAAATGAGATTATTACTAGTTTTGATGCCATTTCTTTGACCTTTGATCTGTTAAATTTATTGTGATCAAGATCATGGATGACTTTGGTTAAAAGCAAGAGACTATACATATTGATCATGCCTTTGGGCATTCTACAGATATTACGTACATCTGTGAGAGACTATACATATTGATCATGCCTTTGGGCATTCTACAGATATTACATACATCTAAGAGAGACTATACATATTGATCATGCCTTTGGGCATTCTACAGATATTACATACATCTGAGAGAGACTATACATATTGATCATGCCTTTGGGCATTCTACAGATATTACATACATCTGTGAGAGACTATGTATATTGATCATGCCTTTGGGGATTCTACAGATATTACGTACATCTGTGAGAGACTATACATATTGATGATGCATTTGGGGCATTCTACATATATTACATACATCTGTGAGAGACTATGTATATTGATCATGCCTTTGGGGATTCTACAGATATTACATACATCTGTGAGAGACTATACATATTGATCATGCCTTTGGGCATTCTACAGATATTACGTACATCTGTGAGAGACTATACATATTGATGATGCATTTGGGGAATCTACAGATATTACATACATCTGTGAGAGACTATACATATTGATGATGCCTTTGGGCATTCTACAGATATTACGTACATCTGTGAGAGACTATACATATTGATCATGCCTTTGGGGATTCTACAGATATTACGTACATCTGTGAGAGACTATACATATTGATGATGCATTTGGGGAATCTACAGATATTACGTACATCTGTGAGAGACTATACATATTGATGATGCATTTGGGGAATCTACAGATATTACGTACATCTGTGAGAGACTATACATATTGATCATGCCTTTGGGCATTCTACAGATATTACGTACATCTGTGAGAGACTATACATATTGATCATGCCTTTGGGGATTCTACAGATATTACGTACATCTGTGAGAGACTATACATATTGATGATGCATTTGGGGAATCTACAGATATTACATACATCTGTGAGAGACTATACATATTGATCATGCCTTTGGGCATTCTACAGATATTACGTACATCTGTGAGAGACTATACATATTGATGATGCCTTTGGGGCATTCTACAGATATTACGTACATCTGAGAGAGTGACTAGTGTAAACAGACGTTGTTTGCATTTGCAACATGCACAGTGGAGAGAATGCTGGCATACCTCTCTGTTACTTTCATACACTATTGCTGATATTTCTTTGGTTATTGTATTTGTGGTAGTTGTATATTACATGATAGAAGCACATGGCTAACCAAAATGTTTGCTCACATGTGCTTGAAAAAATCAGCTGAATTAGTGTAATGTTTACTTTCTTTAGCAGTTATTTAAATAGGGAAAACAAACTGTGCCAGTCTAGACTGGATTAGCTCCTGAAAGTAGAAAGTTTAAAAAGTTATCAGCATGTGTTTTAGCAATTTACCTCTGAAGTTCGAGAAGTGAAAATAACCAAGCAGAGCTATCATTTGTTTGTTATAGGTGCACATCTGAAGTAATGCCAAGCTGTATCCTCTATAACCCAAGTTACACATGTCAATCATGCACCAGCGATAAGGGTAATTAAAAGTTCTTTTAACAATACCTAAGATATACAATGTTTTTAATTTTTTTTTAAATATCATAGATAACCATTGAGGAAAACTTTAGAAATTCATTTGTTTTAAAAATCTAATCCTATGCTAAGTACATATATTCTTATATTCATGTCATCAAAATGGTACATTAATAGTGTGTCCCCTAGGCGTGGAAGATTTAAAGACAAATATCCATTTGGTGTCATAGATGGGATAGTCTGAGTGAAAAACAAACTTTGGTGTCAAAACTGGGGGTCAAATTAAAAAAATTGGCAATCTCTGATGCACAAATGAGGGAAAGGGAAACACTGATTAATATTAATGTTATGCATGAAAATAAAAGTAAACCAATTGGCAGTACAGTGTGTACAGATGCCTTAATTATGGGGAGATTAGAGTTCTTAGAACACAGGAGTGCTGTCAAGTTCAATTTAAACTGTAACAGTTGCATTAAATCAGAGACAAATATAGTGAAACTTTCATTTCATTCATATGTAATGAAATTAAAGGAAAACGATGCAAAGCAGATTCACTTTCTTCCATCTTCTAGTGTTAAAAGAATAAGCAAACCTTTTACCCTTTGACCTCTATGAACCTGATCTGTTCCAACACAGTTCAAATTGTAATTTTTTTAATGACACTTAAGGAATAATTGTGGCAAGTTTCATTGTTTTCTATGTTGAACAAATGTGCATTTATAAAACAGCATTTTTAAGGGAGGAGTGACTTTTGTGGACTTTGCTATGAAGGAATAATGTTCTGTGGAAAATAAACATGAAACTTATTCAGAATGATTGTCATAATGCATGTGACTTTAATGTTTCAGCTATACAATCAAAATTAAATCGTACAATAATACATGTGTGGTAATGTAGGAAAATTCAATATGTTGGGTGTTTTTACAGTTCTACACAATCCTGATCCATTTGCTACATTATGTAATTCAGATGAGAGATATCAGACCCACTTGGGTCTCTTATTTTGATTATTACAAAGACCTATACATCTGAAAAAGATCTATTACTACTCATGGTGAAGAGTTTTTCTACATACGGGGGAGAGTTTTTATACCCATGGGGAAGATTTTTTCCTGCTCATGTGACTATATTTTTATTAGGATTTTGATCAAACTTGGTAAAGCAGGCCTATCTCATCAAGATTTCAGTTGAATATGAATATCACTGAAATTCATGCATATTGTTTGATACGTCTTTGCAGATGATTGACTGATATTGTCAACAATCTAGCTACTATATCAGGTTGGTCCAACATATCCAACACCATTGGCCACATGCATTAAAAATGTAAAGTTAATGGGCCATATATATATAAGTATGGAACTGACTTTTTGCATGAGCACAGGCTACAAATAAATGATCTATGGACCTGTAGTTGGTTTTATATTATCAAGACATTTAATTATATTAATTTAATGAGATTTATTAAGATACAAGAACCACACAGATTAACTAGATAATCTTGTATCTGATTGAATTTTTTAAAACTTTAAATACATAATTTCAAAAGTATTGTTATCATAGACTGGTTCTGTAATAAATAAGGTCAGTTTATATTATTAGGATACCTTGCATCTGCTTGGCTCAGTTTGTTATCTAGCTAGATCTGCATGCTTTATTTCTCATTCAATTTCCATAAAATTCCACAGACTGATTATATGGTTATATTACCTAAATTTAGGTCAACCTGAGCAGCATTTTATTTTCTTTACAATTGTATTCTACCTTATTGTATGTAGTTTGATTTTGGACAAACGTTAGTGAATGTATGAAAAGAAAACTAGTTATTGGTTATAATAATAGTCTTCATTTTGTATTAGGTCTTTCTAGGTGGAACAGTGCCTCCAACATGTTTGTAAATTATAATGTATTCAGTTTTGATGAAGTAATGAGAAAGTATGTTTTCTCAATGATGACAAGAATCTCTAACAGTTAGAACTGTATATTGAAATCTCTTTGGAACTATGACATTCATTTAAATTCTCATATTATTAGTAGATGGAACAAATTGCTCTTTAAATGTGCCATTTAATTTCATTCTTAACAATGCATGGCACAATTAATTGTTGTAGATGTATCTGTTTACTTGTATGTATGATATATATGTTATTTTATGTTTACAATGTTTTTACTTTATATTTTAATTTAGAGGTATGGATTTTGTAGTCTGAAATAAAGAATTCTTATCTTATATATATATATATATATATATATATATATATATATATATATATATATATATATGTATATCTATCTATCTATCTATCTATCTATCTATCTATATATATATATATATATATATATATATATATATATATATATATATATATATATATATATATATATATATAAAATGTGCTACCTGGTTGCAAGTTACCAAGAATGACTTTTCCATTTGATATTTCAGCTGAATAATCATAAGTGCCAAGTCCATATTCAAATTAAATATTGGTGTACATACATTGAGTATGCACACTTGAACATGTAGATGCAAAGGCCCTTTCACAGGTTATAATGAAAGGTGAACTGGACAGATTGAGCATGGACACTGCTATTCATACCACATTATTTGTTATAATGAGCAGTCAAATTGACAGATCATTCAACATGGACACTGCTATTCATGCCACATTATTTGTTATAATGAGCAGTCAAATTGACAGATTGAGCATGGACACTGCTATTCATACCACATTATTTGTTATAATGAGCAGTCAAATTGACAGATCATTCAGCATGGACACTAGATACATATAGCTACAATGGTCCTGTTGTTCGTTCTCATGAAAGATTACATGGATGATATGTTCACTAGATGCAATCAAGTACACTGGTACTATTTGCTACATATCAAGGGTCAATCATTCATTGAGTATGCACACCTGACACTTACAGCTACACAAGTCTTATTATTTGTTATAATAAAAGGTCATATGAACAGTTCATTTTTATTCAGCTCTGCATTATTAATATAGGGACTTCATCAGTTGAGGCTATGACTGAATTATTAGTTGGATGATATTTTATAAAATAATACGCGTGTACTGTTTAATATACCCATGCCAAAGATAGATTTGTTTTAAAAAATATATTTTTATACCCTTATTTTTATGGACTCAGTAAAGCCTATAAACTGTTATTCAGTTTAAATTGTTTTGACTGTGAATACTACAAGCAATAAATCTAAATGATGACGACACTGTATTTTATTTGCTTTTCCATTGTGGTAATTTTTATTAGCTTTAGGGATTAACAAATTCACGTTTTAAAAAATCACTGTATTGTTAGTCTCTTGGAGGATGGTGCTCATGCCTGGCTTATATCATGAAGATCTTGCACAAGTTCAATAATGAGCAATATCATGCATATTTAATGAGGTAATCTTGCTTCTGATTGGCCAAGGTTGTTACTACTCTGGATACCATAATTCTGATCTGATTTTGATCAAACCTGAAATAATGGCTTATATTATCAAGGTCTTTAATGCAAATGATACTGTGAGTAAGATGCAATAGTATCTTTGATGTAATCTTGTATTTGATTAGCTGTACGTTTTACCACTCTGGAAGCTGTATGAATGCTTAATCTTGTATTTGATTAGCTTAACTTGTTATCACTCGAAAAGCCATATTTATGACTTGAATTTTATCAGACTAAGCATTTATACTTTCATTGTAGAGGTCTTGAACTGGTTCAACAATGAGCAAGATCCAAGCATTTTAATGAGGTACTCTTGCATGTGATTGGTTGAGTATGTTATCATCCAAGTAGCTATAATTTTATGTAGAGTTTGATTAAAATTAAAACATGAGCTTGTGACATACAAGTCCTGGAATGGGTGGTTTTGACACAGTAAGTAGTAGCAGTGTTTTGACTTGTTCAGTTACATAATTATCTATTCAATTCAGATTTTGAGTTGATTATCATTTTCTGAGATTTTGTTTGTAATGTAATTTTATGTTATTTTAATTTTTGTCATAATCATTTGTACTTGCAAAATGGAAAATATCTGTGTATTCCAGTTTCAGAGCATAGCAAATTAAAAATAGTCCAATTTTTTTGCGCTCTATCAGGAAAAGAAATTGATAGTCTAACTATAAGTGTCTTTTGTATGAAACTGATTGCTTTAATAATCTCATTTCTACTTTAAAAGAGTAATAATATATTCTTTTGTGAATCGTTCACATACAGATATTCTTTTAAAATGTAATAGTCTACAAGGTTACCTGAATTCCACAAATGTTTGCACAGATCCAGCATTTCTATAGCACCTAGACTCGACACACAGTTAGTGGGACGCCTGTATTTACATTATACATTTCTGTTTTATTTGTATTTTAATTGGATGAATATGTATATACATATATTTATTTTGTATTTATTAAATCTTTTGAACACTAATTATTGGTATATATCATGTTTTGTATCCATTTTGTGTCATATCTTGTGTTGAATTCTATCATTCAAATATCTAAGAAAAATATAAATTGGAAGATAAAAATCCATGTTATTTCTATAGTAAAATTACTGTACTATTGATTTGTGTGTATTTTTAATATAAGTGTTGAACATTAAATTTTAGTGATTTAGTTTGACCTATTTGAATCATTAGTATATGTTGTTTCTAAATTATGGATTAATGATTTGGGCATTTACCAAGACTTTCAAGAGTATAAACATTTTTTTCTTTAAATGTTCAAAATCAGATTCACAAAGTACAGCGTATTGACATCCTATTGGTTGATTTAATATTACTAATGAAACAAATATTATAATCTTGGGGACTTCTTATATTAGCCTGTTCTGTCCCAAAGTATCAGTAGATGATAAATGTTTGATCATCCTTTATGTCTTGTCTGCTCTGTGGAAGTCACATGTGTATCAAGTTATAGTACCAATGTAAAACTTTCCGAGTGTTTATTTGTACTTGTACTGTAAATTTGGGTGACTTTAGTAGACACAGACAGGGTTCTTAAAGTCTTTGAAGGTCTTTGACAGTTTGGGAAAAATGAGGCAGACTTTCAAGGCCTTGAAAGTTTAAGAAAATTGAGCAGATTACCCTGAGGTCTTTAAACATCTTTGAAAATCGAAATAAACCCAAAACATTTTAATTTCTTTCCATAATCAGAAATAAAATTGTCCAATGTTGTTAGATTCAGATGTAGTTGAATTTTCCTAGTTTCTTTCTTTTGATTAATTATAGTTTGAATTTCATTAAATAGTATTGTAGTATTTTGCATTCATTTTTTCTCATACAACATAACTTTTGTACAAATTGTTAGTGAAAATAAGTCTTGGAAATCTATGTCTGTGGTCTTTGAAAGGTTGGGGGAAATCCCAGAATTTTATCATTCAATACGTTTAATGAACCCTGAAAGAGCTGCAGCAGTGAGATGTACAGCATGATTTCTTAGTGTGTTCAGATTCTAAATCTTGATGACTTTAACAGCTATAGAGCTATACAGGTGAGAGATATAGGATGACACATGTATCTAAATGTAATCATACTCCAAATTTGGATGACTTTAGCAGCCATAGAGCTACAAAGGTGAGAGATATAGGATGATACATGTATCTAAATGTAATCAGACTCCAAATTTGGATGACTTTAGCAGCCATAGAGCTACAAAGGTGAGATATATAGGATGATACATGTATATAAATGTAATCATACTCCAAATTTGGATGACTTTAGCAGCCATAGAGCTACAAAGGTGAGAGATACAGGATGACACATGTATATAAATGTAATCAGACTCCAAATTTGGATGACTTTAGCAGCCATAGAGCTACAAAGGTGAGAGATATAGGATGATACGTGTATATACATGTAATCAGACTCCAAATTTGGATGACTTTAGCAGCCATAGAGCTACAAAGGTGAGAGATACAGGATGACACATGTATCTAAATGTAATCATACTCCAAATTTGGATGACTTTAGCAGCCATAGAGCTACAAAGGTGAGATATATAGATGATACATATATCTAAATCCAATCAGACTCCAAATTTGGATGACTTTGCAACAGTGGGATATACAGTACAGTATCTAAGTGTAATCATGATGACTTGAGTATACATTAGTTACAGCAAGGAGATAAATGTGCTGATATCTAAGTGTACTTTGACCCTAAATTTTGATGACTTGCATAGCCATTGCGCTACAGTGCAGAGATATGGAGAATGGTAACAAAGCATACAGATTCCAAACCTTGATAAGCCAGTGAACATGAGACAGACAAATCATGTATGTTGCATCATGTAATATTAATAATGATATTACAATGCTTGTTAAATATACATGTTAGCCAGTAAATTTATGAAGGACAAACCATGTATGATTCATTATGTAATAACAGTAGTCATACATTGTTTTGCCAGGTGTTCATGTTTCCAACTGAATTTTGTGAAAACAGTGCTTGATTCATCATGTCATACAATTATACAATGTTTTCTGCATGCCCATACGTACTAGTGAACTTGGGAGGAACACACTATGTATGATTCAGTATGTAACAATTATTGTACAATGTCTGCCAATATACTTATTTTCCAGTGAACATGTCAGGGACAAATTGTGTTTGATTGATTATGTAATAATAACAATTATACATGTTTTCCTATGTGTAAATGTTTGCCAGTGAACGTATGAGGTACAAATTGTGTTTGATCGATCATGTAATGATAACAATTATACAGTTTGTGTTTTGATTCATCATGTAATAATACTAATTATACAATCTGTGCTTGAGTCATCTTGTAATAATAATAATTATAATATTTTTGCTGAGTGAAATGCTTGCCAGTGGGCATTTGATAAACAAGCTTTGTATTTCTGTATTTTGTGCTTCAACGTCTTTTGAACACTGAACCCAAGTGTATCTGCAAAGTCCAAAAATCTGGACACTTTGTAACTTTATTTAGCATGAAATTGGAGTCATGCTTTTTTTAAAATTTAGGAAATGTCACTCAGCCAGTGTCATTAAAGCAACAATAATTAAAGCACGGACATGAGATTCCTTTTGTCTACTTGTTGGATCTCATTTACTGATGATGCTACTAAGTAGATTCAGGGGTATTACGTGAGCTTTGTCTCTCATTTTGACAGTGCTGAATTAAGGCCTTCCAGAGACCCACAAGCAGAAAACATATTATGGTGCCCCCCCCCACTTCCTACAAAATGTGAAACTAAAAAAGCAAATATTAAAAGATAAAAAAGATAATCAAAATACTCGTACGTGCAGGTAAAAATGGTCATATCATTCATTCAGTTTTATCATCAACAGTTAATTTTTTTCTTCTTCTAGTGTCTCTGCCCTCAGCACGTGCTTAATAAGTAATCCAGCCCTGCATTAGGAATTGAAAATCTATGAATTGTATATTTGTCGGCCAAGTTGTAAAAATCTGAGTAGTAATTATGTGAACTTAACAAGCACTAAATATTTTGGTCAAATGAGTAAATGCTGAATGACTGAAAATCATATACAGTGTGATAATGCTGAAATTAAATTTGTTTTATCTTGAATTCATGGCAAAATTAGGTTTTATGACTATGCACCAAAATACCCCCCCCCCCCAACAAGGTCATGAAGCACAGTAACAGTGGAGATTAGATGGAATTTTATGTCAATTTTATAATGATTCTGTAAGTTTAACATAAATTGTAACATCAGATAAAAAGTACATTATTGTATATTGAGCAGCTACCACGGGCAGGAAGTATATGTCTTCATCCAATGTCTTATCCTCACTCAGAAAACTTCATCTGAGGATATTTATGACTCTCCCTAGTTTCACTAAATTACCGAACATTTCTCATCGAATCAAGATTTTACTTTTTTTTCGTTAACTTCCTTCATACAATATTTAGGGTTTTCACAGACATAAGGAGAGAAGAAAGGATTCAAAATATTTATAAATCTTATAACTGGTAGACATAGTACATTTTATTTCTATCAAAATGGTGTATGGCTAGATTTTAATTCAAGTCGAAATTTATACAAACAAGGCTAGCCATGTTATCATAAAAAGTAATCAAAGCTCTCAGTTTAAAAATGGAAATTGAGACAGTAAAACTGGTGTCTGATAATTTATACAAAATCTAATATGAAATTATATAAATTTCTGCGCTTTTTATGTATTTGACTGGGATTTGGTTTTATGTTGGAATATATTATGTGTAGTGAATAAATATGATTTGTATAGACATATGTTTGTTGTTTGTTTATATCTTTGTAGATGTCTTAAGAGACTTTTAAATTATGTTCTCTGATATTGTATTCACTTAACATCTACTTTTAACCAAATGCATTCTGTCCTATTGCATCAAACATTTTCTATTGTTACAATCTTTCCGACACCTTTATCCCTATAACTCTGTTGCATTTCCAAATTTTTCAGGATATTAATTAGCTAACACGCAAGCCAGGTGTTTTAATAATAAATTTATTGTCTTTCCTGCTTAGCCATAGTTTCGATGATGACTGTGATGGTGACTTCAGTTTAAGGATTGTGTGAAAGTATTTTGTTAAATTATTCCCAATTTTGATAGTGTAACGTTTTCTTTAGTCGTTGTTGTCAACATGTTTATAAAAAGGTTTGTTCCAGATAAGCACTTGACCAAAAGAAAACTAAGTCAGGATGAAATGACGAAAACATTCAAACTGCACTCATCCATAATACAGACAATCATACCATAAATGTATATTGTTTACCCATCCATGGGTACTGACAGGTATCCGATACTGGAGAAGGTTATTCGGGGTTTACCAGGACTACACGTTACAGCACAACATGACGTTTTGATTGATTGGATGATTAGTATCAGTTTTGGAATGAAAGTGTATTGATTGTATTGTAGGATGGAGATTAATTGTAATTTTGGAATGTTTTCCTTAAATAGGGTAAATTTTATAATTATAATATTAATGCTGTGTTCTTGACTTTAAATAAAAAATATCCATAGCATTGTCATAGCAATGGTTTTAGTAGCTTTACTTTATTCCAACCGCTATGTTTCTTGTTTGGTGACTAAAAATCAGACCGATCAATTCTTGCAGAAGTTTTTATATGGCATCAGACCACAATTATTTTATTTTTTATGTTTATGCTACTATTACCATAACTGATGTACACAATGAGACGACCTTGTATTTGATTGGCATATGGTTTAACCTATCAAGAGACTTTATTTCTCATCAGTTTTTGATACAATTCTGGTAACATAATTAATAATTAGATGGAGATTTGGGGTGGAGTGTATCTATGAGCATCATCAATGTTTATTACTTATGTCTTTATATCTGAAACAACAGATCACATCATATTGCACTTCCTTTATATGTTTTCAAATTCTGCATTTAAAATTATATCTAAAATCAGAGATTTAAATATAAGTAAAATATTTTTCACCTCATATGTTACATTTACTGATTCGTTTTCTTTAAAGTCAAGAGTCTGTCAACAACTGTTAAACTTCTAAACACACACACACACACATACACACACACACGCGCGCGCGCGCGCGCGCGCGAGCGCACACACACCAGTATTAACTAGATTTGGCACAAAACATATTGGCATGAATATCATTCCAAAGTTTACAAACTAGATCAATCCTCTGTTAAGTATACGACCGCTACAACGGAAAACCGAATCAAACAATTTCTGAAACACCGTGGAACAGGATCTTATCACAATTAACAGAAAGCATCCTGGTAGGAAGACCTTCAAAATCGTTACACTTTTAATTTGCTACAAATGAGATTATCTACCACCAAATATGACGACTGTTATTAAACAAAGCTATAGAAATAAATGACTTCTTATTATCTGCTGCACAGAATTTGCTTACATTCGACAGAAGGCTTCTTGGTACGACGACCTTTCAAGTTTGTAAGAATGATGTAGAACCACCATCATACATGGTCATGATTGCTGGGATGAAGTTCTTTCAGAATTGTGCAAAATACACCAATTCACCATAAAATGAGTTGTTACTAAAATCGCCTAAAAATCCAAATTTCAATAACTTCTATAAACCTGCTAAACTGAATTTGTGTTTGATAAAAAGCATCCTGACATAGATGTTCATATTTGTACACTAGAGCATCAGCCGTCAATTATTGCCATCGTTATTAATTGACATAGATGTTCATATTTGTACACTAGGGCATCAGCCGTCAATTATTGCCATCATTATTAATTGACATAGATATTCATATTTGTACACTAGATCATCAGCCGTCAATTATTGCCATCGTTATTATTAATAGAAAAGAAAACAGCTTCTCAGCAACTTTCTTTCATAGCAACACAATTATGTCGCCATATGTGAAAAAACAAACAAACATGATGGCATTACACCCAGTTAAATTTGTAAAGATGATGCCGATCTACCGTCAAATACTTCGACCGCTACAACAGCAAACAAACGCACTGAAACAACTTACACTCCAGACTCTTAGAATATGATTTTACCAAACATTTTTATAAAATATGCAAGCCTTTAAGATCTATGCAGATTATGCCAATCAACCATCCAATATTGCTCTTATTACTGAAACTAGAAAAAGCGTATAAAAAGGTGTTCTCCAAATATGCTGAATACGAGTTAGACAAAATTAAACAGGAAACCTTTCGCCATTAAGACTTTTCAAGCTTTCTTTAATAATACTGGTCCTTAATAAAATATTGCTTCCTTTACTAAAAGCAGAGAAACAAAACGTTAAATAACATATTAAAAATCACAAACTAATTAGACCAAATCTGACAGAACTCATCTAGACATAACGAGATTTGAAATTCTGCAACTGATGCCTATCCAGTATCAACTACGGCCGTCATTACTAAAAATAGAAAGCCTTTACCATGACTTCCTCGCAAAAACCACTGATCAGAATCGGATCAAACATCATCCTGTCCAGTGGACCTTTCAAAGTTGTACAAATATTGCCTCCAACAAATTTGTCCGCAATTTATAAAACAAATTGGAACAAAAACTATTGAAACGACTTCTTATAAAATAAAGCAGTCGCTCTACGGAATTTGCTTAAATTTGACTGAACTTGTTGGAGTCGAGTACGTTTAAGCTTGCACAGTTGAAGCTTATACACCGTCAAATATGGCCGACGTAACTGCAAATAACACGAGTAAACAGCTTTAGAGAATTTGCATTGGAAACAATTAAAACCATTTTTGTGTGCTAAACATGGCAAGAAATAGCCCCAAAAACGAAACCGAACCAAATCAACCATCCGATCAACATAAAGAACAGCAGCATCAGATCTGGTTAATCACTTTTGCCATAGCTGTATGGATGTATCAATTTTGACCATAGTAATTGTCTTAGAAAGTTATGAATATCGTCAATAATGTTTTTCGGACATTTTTCTAATGAATACGTCAACATCATTATATGCAAAAGGATTAATATGTCAGTAGCTTCGTTCAGTTTAAGAGCTGAGCATAGTATATGGAATCGAAGCATTAAGTAAACTTGCCTCACGCTGACGAAAATTTGACATTTCTAGCTCACACAAATCTAAATCATCTCTAACAATGTCTATTGTTCTGACTAGACCTATCTACTATAGCTTATTCACGTTATAACGATATACGGAGAAGCGCATAGTCTGATCAATGTTGTAACAAATAAAATCTGAATATACACAAGTGTTTCAATTATGCATTTGTACTGAACAATTGCTAGAATAAATAAACCAAGAAATCAAATTATTTAAGTCTGTCAGGCAGAAATATGATTATAATCTGTCAATAGCTTTTCTGATCTCTAAATTTGAAAGATTTTTTCAACAATGCTGTTTCAGTTGATAGAATCACCGGGAACAACAGGACCAAAGCAAAACAGATATAATCATCAGAATGGACTGTTAAAATCGATTTAATTTGATACGCCACCCCTTGTAAAAGGAAGGGAGAATAGATAATCGATAAAACGGGGGATGGGGGAGAAACTGACAAAGTTAAGTATTTACCTACCACTTAAATATCCATCTCAGTTTCTTACTGCTACACTATGTTAATGCTCTGTTGAAATAAATATGGTGTCCCCCTCTAGCTGTATAGCAATTATCACAGTGACGCCACTGGACACGGTCACATGGGCTATTTCCTGATATGGTTGGCAGGAGGACCATAGACTTACTCAATATTTGATGACTAATTATGACGTCAAAATAATTATATTTCTCCTTTTCTAGGTATCATTCAGTAGGACTCGGATTACGTACACGGTTTAAGGTTGATAAAACTGGTTCTAAAACTGACTATAATGTTTATTTAGATTTATGTTCCTCCGTCCGAGTCAATGTTTTATATTCTAAAAATATGGACTGAATATTTTTACATTCTCATTTACTAACATGGCTGCTTCGAATATACGTGTTTTTAATGACAGACTTTGATGTCTTAATTCAAAACATGATTTGTTAAAGAAAACGTTAATTTGTTTAATGATACCATGATAAATTTCGACATTTATAAATTGCATGAGAAATGAGTAACATTAGATAAGAAAGTTAAAACAACTGTGAAAATACTGATAGGGATATGTAGAAGAAATATACGAGTGCTGGTTTTATATCTTTCAGAGAAAATACAATTTTCTATTCCTTCTAGCAAATTCTTGATATATACTTTTAATTTATATCGTGTGATTGACATTTAGCCATGATTGAAGGTTGAGTAGTTATGACCAACCAGCCTTTTTTATTTTAAAAGATGTTTATTTTGCTCTCGGTTCTAGATCTAACATCATTTATAAACTAGTGTTATGGAATCAGACTACGACCCATATCCTAGGCATTTTATTGTGTTTGAGGTCAAGTGAAATTAGTCTATAAGGATGTGACAAACGAAATTACTCATTGACTTTTAAGATCAATCTGTGGAATATTTAAAGTTGTGTCATAACATAATTTGAGAGGAATCATTTCTTTGATGTCTTTATTGAAATTACAAATTGCTCATTCACCTTTTGGACAAAAATAATATTTTAGGAATGCTGAGTTCATTCAAAGGGATTCTGGATTATATCATTGTCATACATCAAGACTGTTGGTGCATCAGCCTATTCAAGACTATTTGCACATAAGCACAACTCAATACTGCAATTCATTCGGAACACTGTACTTTTGGAATTGTGATAGAACATTTATGATTATTTAGGACTTAATTCACAATGCTCTAAGTTCATCTAAAAATTAATTTTTGTAACTCGAGTTGTTAATTTTAATAAACATGTTGGTTTGGCTTCTTTTCGTTTACTTAGTTTAAGAACAAAGTCGTAACAGAAACAAGATAGAGATATAAATTTTATATGAAAGTATGTCATCAAATTTGACCTTTCAAAAGGATTCAGTCACACAAAACTCAGAAAGATTCCAAGAAATTTCAGCATTGCAACATCAGATGGAATTTATTATTATAATTTGATGCCATTTGGTATGAAAAATTCTTAGTCAACATCTAGAAATGAATAATTCTTAGTTAGCATCCAGTGTTTTTTAGAACATGTAACATCTAGTCTAGATAACTGCGACGCCACCATCGTTTACGTCATTATTTACCACGATACCTAGAAATATCATCCGGCAACCATTCAGAAAGTTTTTGATCGACTCGGTGATTCAATTTAGGTAAAGGTGAGTAAAGCCGTGCTTGTGTGACATGTTAGGACTTTTTGCGGGACAAACTCGAACAGTAGAAGTTAATGTCAAGGCTATCTAAGATTTCCCAGCACCCGTTAGTAACAAGCATAGGAGGTTTCTCGGTGTGGCTGAATATTTTTCGGAAATTTGGTTACAAAATATTCCATACTTACTGAATCACTGACAAATGTGCTGAGTAAGAAATCCAAGTTTCGTTAGTGGGACACATGTCAAGAAACTTTTGACAAATTAAAAGCCAAACTTAAAAGTGCACGTCAAGTTCTTTTAGATTGAGATTTTATGCATTTATTTAAAATGTTTGTAGATGCAAGTTATTGGAGTAGGAAAATGACAAGAATCATCCAGTGTGCCACGTTCTAAAAAAATCCAACAAACTAAACAAGCAAAAGATGAATTAGTCCATAATTGAGAATAAAGGATTGGTTTTGATATTAGATTTGCAAATTTATGAAATGTATATTAGTTCTTCACCTTTTCCGACTGCTACATTCATTTTATTTTAATAAACGTAATGAGAATGCCAAATTAAACACGTCTGAGGAAGAGTTTGATTCTATAGGAATACAACATTGACATTAGACACATCAGTGGAAAAGATAAAAAGGTTGCAGATGCCTTCTTATGAATTTTGAACTACTATAGTTGCTTTAGCTTCTGTGTTTTTTGTATAATTAAACCGAGTGTCGTTCAAAAGACAGTTTCCTATGTAAATATAATATATGTTTGTTTAACAAGGATGTTAAAGAAAACTTTAAGGTAACGAGTCTTTCTTTTCTTTTTTTACATAATTATTGACGTAGCAAGGATTCAAAGCCAATATTGTTTACAGTTAGAAACGTTTTTACTTTGGAAATCTTCAAATTATATTACGTCATATGACAAGTGAAAATATGTATAAATAGGGATTTTAAAAACATAATTTATTCCTGTGTTAATCCTTACGGTTTTGTTGTGTTTCGAGAAGTATTATGTACACTATTCATTGGATTTCGTAATTACTAATTGACTTTGGATTAACACACCGTCCTAGACTATTGTGAACTCATTCAAAGACATTATGGACTGTGTCATCGTGTTACATCAGGACATTCAAAGATTATTGGAATACACTGATTGTCGAAACATACTATAGAAATTAATACCGTAGTTGAAGAGTTTGGAAACTACAAGTTTGTATTTTGGTCATTAGAAAGCGAGTTAGTCATGACAGTCACTATAGCCACACAATAACTATTTAAAGATCATGTTATCAATACAATATCTGATCATAAGACCATATCAACGTGTCTTCTCCAGAAGATTTACTATCGTGACAAATTAGTTCTAAATGAAAATTATGCCTATCCAGCCACAGTGATCATCTTGAAGACGTTTTTCTGAATGATAATATATTACTGGGGTTTCACCTTAAGAACTGTTATGTTATCTGACTGTTTTTAAATGAACATGTTGCAAATCGTACTTACAATATGGCCACTGTATTAGCCATCTTGAAAACGTGTTATGGCTACTTCTACAAAAGGGATTGTCATGCTAACATGGGGTTTTCACCAAAAGACTTTTTATAATGTCTAGTCGGAAAAAAGATGATGATATTCTCACATCATATTAAGCAACCATGATGGCCATCTTGAAAACTTCAAAACGCTTAAGAATGTCACCGATAGTTTTCAGTTTTGAGTAGTTCAAAAGAATATATGGTCTTATCTTAAATCATGGCGATTACTTACGTGCTTTAGCACAGTTTTCAGAATGGGAAAAAGATACGCCATACTCACTGCCTGCATTCACGCTCTATGAAAGATGCAGAATTTGGACAAAAGATTTGATGTGTGATCGCCCGAAATAATCGGGGAGAAAAGATAATGGGGGAAGAAATTATTAGTTTATTCACAAGTAAGAGTAAAGAAAAAGAAGAGAGAGAGGTTTATTTCTTAAAATTAATTTTTATTCAAAAACAATCTTTTGTGGTATTTATAATACAATTTACTAAGCTTATGCTTGCCATATTTAGACATATTTATAAAACCAATACATTTTTCTGTTTTGTGAATATAAGGAATTCAATGCATAAAATGATGACTGTAAATGATGTTGTTGTAGGTATTGCAGTACAAATTAATTGTATAGTCCATAAGCACGTCGGCTGTTCTAGAACTTAAATTTTCATATATTTTTTTTCAGGTCAAATTCAGGTTATGTATATGCGTAAACTTTGGGCTCGATACACAAAAAATATATACCCCAAAATGTTGCTACAAACTGGGAAATGTAAATATATATATATGTGTGTGTGTGATTTTTTTCAGGATTTCCTTTACAGCAATATGATTTCGGAGATAACAATTTTAATCAGAAATGTATTTTGCAGACATTATATGTAAAACATTAATTTGAAAACATCGAACGTGCCAAGACATGGTAAGCATTATTTTACTCTTATTATAGCTTCTAGTCTTTTATTATCGACACACAGATTCATTTTCCAATTTTCCATATAAAGTAGAAAGTTTCTTATTTTCGAGGATACACATTGCTAACTTTCGTTTACAAGATATCTAAATATGGTGGGAATATATGAAATATATAAACCTTCTCAATACCTGTAATTGTAGTGTTCTAGGAAATTATTTAACAGTGTAAATGGCATGTTTTATGTAAACCGTCGTAATAACTGACTGTTATATGCCAAAATTAATCCATTATAGATTATATAATTGATATTTGGATGCAACTTTTCCATGAGTGAGGGATACATCTTAGCATACTTGTATATCATCATTTGAATACGTGCCTCAGTGGAATAAGAGGGGCCATCAGTTTCAAGGTTCCGCGTGAATTATTCAAGTTTTCCGTATCATTCTTTCCGAGAGGTCTATGTTTTGTTGACGTACATTTGTATATTTGTGCAAAAATGTATGTACCATCAGATTGGTGTAAGTATAGTCTTTCCAAAATGTTTGTGAAAGCAGCATTTTTCACAAATGCATCACTTTTATGCAAACCATTATAGGGCAGCTAATGTCTTTCATTTGCTTTATTTCTCTCAAAGCATGTTTGAGTTTAGCAAAACAAGACTTTAAACATGTAATGATGACTTCATTCATTCATATCACAAAAGACTTTTGTGAAGAATATATTCCTTCTTGAGAGAACAAAAACGCAAGAAACATTTCACATCAAAAATTGAAGAAACAAATATTCAATATCTTTTCAACCAAAGTAAAACTAACCAAATATATTCTTTTTTATCCCCAATTCAAAGCAAATGAAAGAAACAAACAAAATTAATATATAAAATTTAAAAAAACAAAAGATAAAGACAAAGTAGTAATGAACATAATGTGTAGAATAGATAACAATATCAAATGATTACTAATTTTGCTTACATGATTTCAACACAAAAAGAAAAGAAACAAAACACATTCCATATCTTCTCGACCAAAAATAGTACCAATGAAATACATTTCACTTTTTACCCATAACTCTTAAGTAAACAAAACAAACAAGCACAAAATAAAAAAGACGAAGAAGCAATGGAACATATGTATAATAGATAACGATACAAATGATTATCTAAACTTTTTCATGACTTTTGTAATGATCTATGTTCACACCCAAGAAAGGCAAAATCATATGTGTTAACAATATACTTCAATGATTATGCCTTGCACAAAGACGAAATTCTAAACAATCTGGATTCTGCCTGAAAAACAAGAGTCATCTTAAACGCAGGAAAGTATGAAAGATCATGATAGCTCTCAATACAAGACATGGACGCAAATGACGTCTGTAGCCAAATTCCATGTATTGCGTTATTTTATTTTCATTCTGGACGGAAATGTATGATTAATTGCATATATTATGGTATAGTTCATGTAACTGCTCAATCAATAATATGTTCCTAGAGTCAAATACGCTTAAAACAAATTTTCAAAACGATAATGTATATATTTGAAGAATTTCAATACAATTCATGTTATCTTTGTTACAATTATCTTGTATGATCATATTCGTAATAACTTAATTTCAACAGCTTCTGTTTCAGTTCAATCACTAACTTCACAATTATTTATACATGTTTTAAAATATGTGTCCTCGGTACCATTTTTTCTTTGAATATTATTTTCAGCCTAGGCATTGACAGGTATAATATTTCCATTTGTTATATCAACAAATATAACGGCGGCAGAAGATTAGCATATATTCATATCGTTGACGTTTAATGCGATATCTACTCGAATCTCATTTAATCTGTTCGGTGAGGACCTCGTCTGGTTTTCATTGAATGGGGCATCTCATTGTACAACGTCATCAGCTGAATTTGCAGAACCTGTGTCCTTTACAATTCTGGGAAACGCCTACCGGGAGTAGATGCGCCATCACTTTCGTTTGTAGTCGAAAGATCGCTATCCGAACCTCCGAAAATAGGACTTTTCTTTTGGTTTGAATTGGAATCGAACCCATATTTCAGATACCTGTTTAGTGTTGTTGTATGTTGTTTCTCGTTATTCTGGAATAACAACAAATATAAAGTCGAATTAAAGCCAAATAATGTTTTCAACAGGGAAAGGAGTATTTTCAAAAAATAATTTTGGAAGACGAATGGCTACAGGCTACATCATATATCCCCATGTCTTAATTGTTGCGAATTTCACCGTTACACGCGACTGTATGCGCGCACACACTTATTATAAAAATAACTTCTAGTCGACAATGAATATACCGATGAAAACTAGTGTCTGTCATTGATGATATTTACTAGGTAAAAACTCAGAGGATAGCTAGTGCGCTTAAGTCAGTAACCGTCAAAAACCTCTAGTATGGTAAAACTCAGTAAAGTTTTAAATCAGGATTATATTACTAATTTTTAAGGATACCACACAAAGCTGTCGAGACAGTATTATTGATGACCACTACAACGAAGCAGAGAAATATTGTGTACCACCTGTCACAGAGAATATTTTGATATTAAAGAAATATAGTATATGAAGGCGAAATTTTCACAGGCAGATGCGAAGAGTATTTGAAAGAATTTACGGACATATTTAGTCGTGGAATTATTTAACCGGATGATTGGATAATAAAAAAGGTACAAAAAGATTAAATCGTGTCGTTTGATTTGTATGTGATTTGGAATTTAAACATAGCTTTAAGAATTGTTCAGTCATATCAGTATGATGTCTGCAATGTGGCAGTTTATAGTAATGTCTAGCGCTGGGGCATCATGCCGCAGACATGTAGCATGATGTCTCACCCAGTCACATTATCCTAACACCAGGCCGACCAGTCCTAACACTAACTCTTAATGCTGATCGTCTGGCGAGGCACCTATTAGTACCACTTTTAGCAGTCTTTGATATGAACTCGGCCAGGGTTCGATCTCACGACCTGCCGCATCTGAGGCGGACGCTATAGCCACTAGGCCACCGGAGCGGTGGCTGTTTCGTTTAAATACATCATACAGATTTATCATAGAGTCCCAAATGATGTTTCAGCGTTTATGAACACATATCCAGAACATTTTGACCAATTAATTAACGTAGGGATTATCTTAGAACAGCAAATAATTGAGCTGGTAAACATTTTGAGACAAAAATCGAAATGACATTGTTTGATATTGTGCAAGAAACTACTAAGGAGCTATCGTCGAGTGTCGATAATGACGTAGACGTCGATGACATCGAAACGTTATGTGAATGTAGCTTGAGTACAGAAGATCAGTAAGGGTACATAAAGTAGAGAAAATGCTTTTGGAATGACCAAAGACATCTGTGAATAGGTATGAAGAGTGTAATGAATAAATAAACGAATGACACCTTTGAGTGAATTATTTTCTTTGAAAAGAGAATTCCGCGCAAAGAAGCAGAAGCTATAGAGTCAGTGTATCATAAATGAAGATCCATTAAACATTTACGTGTGAGTATACCATCTCTTGATAAACGCTCAAGTAACCAGTATGCAGTTGTTTAGCCAAATACTGAGTAAAGAACATTATATACAAACATCAAACATATTTCGCGTGGATGTTTCATCGATGGTGAATGGCAAAGAAGTTGTGATAGGATAATATTCCCGTATTAACAATTCATTTTTAAAAGCATCAAGTCGTTTACGGCAAATGACCGTACAATAAAATACTTCCTACTGAAAGCAGTTTTAAGACCCTTTATATTTTGTGAGTAAAGCATACGCCAGAGGCTGATGTACCATTAATCGAAAAAGTGTATGATGCAAAATCACTGATGATTTTTTATTAGTGAAATATGATTTAAGACTTTCAATGACATTAAGACGTAATATGCGCTAAGGTGTGTGCATGGGAAAATATGACCTATGTGGTAAGACTTATTATAAATCCCGTAAATCAAATTTGCTGGTGTTACATGTTGACACAGATGTTTGGCTACGTAATAAATGTGGTGCAGGAGTCAAATCACGAAATCAACTATGCCGACTATGTGGATCTGTTCCCGAAAATTATTGTGCACTCCATCAATAAATTGCTGAAAACACCGATGGACGCTTTTTATTGCAAAGATATCTGACCATGTTAACACCGTCGCGAAAACCCCATCTAACAACATCGAAAATGTCGATGAAATAATGAACAGTTTCTAATCTTGGTAGACAAAAGAACATATTATCAATGGAAATTTCAATTACAGAGCGAATTTAATATATATATATATATATATATATATATATATATATATATATATATATATATATATATATATATATATATATATATATATATATGTATGTATGTATGTATGTATGTATCTATAAATGCCAACCGTGCATCAGTTAAACCAATCGCGCAACAGCGTGGAATATACATACCAAGTAAACCCCGACATACTGGAATTATTGGATTTTCCAAACGAACCGCCCCCAGTTGTGCATCACTTTCGCCCTGACAACAACTGAAACTTTTTTGCACGTGAGGGCAATATAAGAATACCAAAACGTGCAAGAAAATATGAAAAAAATGCACTGAATGAATGAATCAATCAATCTTCTCTGCGCCGTTTGCTGCTTGAGGCGACAGAAAGGGAGCACCATTTTGGCCTGTCGGCTGCTGTTGTGGGGGCGGTCTGCAGGGTGAGGCCTCTGTTTTTGAATTCTCGCTCCACGGTTCGGCGCCAGGTCTCTTTGGGTCTGCCACGGTCACTTTTCCCCTGTGGAGTGCATCTCAGTGCCACCCTTGGTAGTGAGTCAGGGGGCATTCTGCAGAAGTGACCAGGCCATCTCCATCGACGAGTTGCAATGGTCTCAGCGATGATGCTTACGCCAGCTCTGTGCCGGAGTTCCTCGTTTGAGACCATGCTTGGCCAGAAAGATCCTCATGATCCGTCGCAGGCACTTGGTCTGGAAGACTTCGAGCTTGCGCTCTATGTTAGCAGTGGTCTTCCAACACTCTGACCCGTACAGATGGGCTTCAGCATTGCGAAGGCCTTGTTGGTCTTGTTGATTCTTGTGGTGACTTCCCTTGTGCAATCTCCATCCGTGGGACTTGCTGCCCAGGTACGTGAAATCGTCTACTTCTGCTCGTTGATGGTGATTGGGTCGCCAACTCTAGTGTTCTTCCTCAAGACTTGTGTCTTCCCTATGTTGACTCGAAGACCTATAGTGCTGCTTGCTGTCTGTTCCAACTGTTGTGTCTTCTGTTGGATATCCTGGTGTCTGCTTTCCAGCAACCCGATATCGTCGGCATAATCGAGGTCATCCAGCATTGACGTCAGCGTCCACTGTATTCCTTGCCTTCTGCCCTCTGTGGTGCGGCGCATGATCCAGTCAATGGCCAGTGAGAAGAGGATCGGCGAGAGAATGCATCCTTACTTCACTCCGGTTTCCATATCGAATGGTTCAGTGAGCAGGTTGTTGTGGATGACTCTGCACTCAGCGTTCTCGTACATGGACCTGATGATGTTGACAAGTTTCTGGGGGATGCCGTAGTGTCATAGGATCTTCCACAGAGAGGCTCGATGCAGGCTGTCGAAGGCCTTCTCAAAGTCCACAAAGACCACATAAAGGGACCCATTCCACTCATGGGACTGCTCAAGGATCGGTCTCAGAACGAAGATGTGGTAAATGCAGGATTTGCCCTTCCTAAAGCCTGCCTGTTCCGGGTGTAGGATGCCGTCCACAGCTGTTGTGATGCGTTGGAGAATGATGCGACTGAAAATCTTACTGGAGATGGATAGTAAGGTGATTGCTAGCCAGTTGTTGCAGTACGCCAGATCTCCTTTCTTCGGAAGTTTGACGATGATTCCTGTTTTCCAGTCATTCGGTGCTTCTTCACTATCCCAGATCTTTTGGAGAATCTGGCAAAGAAACTGCGGTGTCTTTGTGTCTTCTGCCTTCAGCATCTCGGGACATACTCCATCATCTCCAGGTGACTTCCCATTCTTCAGCTTGTGGATGGCCTGCTTGACCTCCTCAACAGTGATGTCGTCGCAGTTGATGGCAAGGTCCTCCTCTGCTTCAGGAATGTCAGCAAGTACTGGTGGGTCTGGGCGATTCAGTATGGACTCAAAGTGTTGCTTCCATCTCTTCAGCTTCTCCTCCTCCACTGTGACATGAGTTCCATCTTCATCTCTCACTGGAAGGTCGTGGTGCTGGCCGTAGTCGCCCTTCAGCTTCTTGATTCTGGTATATTAGATACATTTGAGCATACAAAACCGCCTTCGTATTGCATATGCTGTTGCTGAGTATGTTCGCGAACAAAAACGCCGCCGTCATATTGCAAAGAAGACAAGCATGACCTGGTAACTAGACAAGGCGTGTATCCCTACCAATACTGAAACTCAAATGCCACCTATCGAATGGTTTTTTCTTTCGATATTGTCGCCTGAAGGTATTTCTGGCAACGACTACGCCACGCAAATAAAGTTTGTTCAGCATTTGACTGCAAAATATATGGATGACTGTCATGATCTGTATTTGCGCACCGATGTGCTTCTGCTTGCTGATGTGATTAAGGCATTTCGCGACATACCTATGCGACTGTAGAAGCTCGATCCTGCGCACTATTTCCTGTCAGCGGGAATGGCTTGGGATGCACGGCTGTTAAACAGCAAACTCAAGTTGGAATTGCTGACTGATATCAATATGCATCTGTTTATCGAGCGTTCACTCCTTGTGGAATATCAATGTCAAGTCATCGTTATGCACGCGCAAACAACTCAAAATATAGATGGGTATGATTCCTCTGTCGCAACAGCTACATCGTGATCTTTTCACCTAAAACCTTAACGATTTGGCAATGATACAATAGTTACCTTTTGGTGGGCTTTTGAGGATTGATCCCTACATAATGACATACAAAATCAAGTACACGACTACAACAGCAATAGTGACCACGGATACGTCTTTGAAGTTGATTTAGAATACCCCGAAGAAATTCACCACGATCATAAAGATGTTTCGTTGGCCCAGGAGAGTTGTCAGCATATCGTGATTGGTAGTCACCTTATCATCAGTGGACAATTTTAAAAGAATCCGGACGCATATTTAATATGTTCCAAACATAAGGATGAAAAAAATAATTATGTGGTGCAAGTACGAAATCTCCAGTTGTAATTACGATTGAAGATGGGTGTGAGTAATGTCCATGGAGTGCTTAGATTTTGCCAACAAGTTTTAATGGCTCTACACAGTCTAATGAATACGGACAGATAACAAAGGGCACCAACGACTTTGAAAACATTCCTTGAGCTGATGAATCATTTCGTATTTGATAAAACAATGGAAAATTTACAAAAACGAATTCCAGTTGACCTTGTCTGTGATTGTGAACAAGAAAAGCTTTGAAGGCTTATTGCCAACTCAGCATCTTTGTTGACTGATATTTGTGCTGTTTATAGTAAAACCAGAAACGCTCAATTCGACTAAACTTATGCTGGTTCATCAGTACATGACTTGTCAAAGTTGCTCTTGTACGGTGGTTTTGTAAGATCAAACTGTTATAAGATGCTCTATACCGACAATGAATCACTGTCGATGCATATAACTACCGATGATGTTTATTCATATCGCAACAAACGCACTCGCGATATAATTTGACAACAGCGATAATCCGAAGGAACAATCGTTGTTTAGTAGCGCCAATAGAAAGGTTGTTGCTTTCTTGGTAATTTTATTTTTTAGTGCATATATAATTGATGGGAGTTGCGTTACCCATTCGTATTATCCGCTCTGCCTTCCATGATTGCATTAATATTTATTGTGCGTTTTGATGTGCAAATAATCATTCGGCAGGTGTGCGATAAAATCGGTCCATAATATGTTGAGTCCTCCACGACCTTGTCGACCATGTACACGATCGTTTGGAGGAAATAAGACAAAAACATTTATTATTTCAATATCGAACCAAACAGTGAAATTGTTCTTGACGCAAACAGGTAAATTTGCTACAATGCTTGTTTGGCCAACCATTCTCGAGCATTACAATGGGTGAGGTTTGCCACGGATGACAATTTTTTTAAAGCGTCTTCAACTGTCTAATAATAGCAAAAAACTGTAATACACGTTTCATAAGATTCACCCAGAACCATTATATCAATATATTTTATCTTCAATGGCCACCAAGTGTAATCTTGGCCTTTTGCCGCCTTCGATGATTAATCTTGCGATTCGTTCTCCTAGTGTTGGATTATTCGCACTCAGGTCACGAATAAGATCTATAACGGCATGTTGCCGTACACGGATATTTTTAATATATTTATAAACAAGTCGTTTTGGTAACATTTGGGAACAGCATGAATAATAGGCGCTTCACGAGGTTGTGGTTGGTTGTAAGAATTAAGTCGCATATCAACTCGTATACCAGGGCCACAAGTAAACGAGTTCAACTGTCCGCGAGCAGGCTTGCAAGCCACAAACGTTAACATTTTTGTTCCTCATTGAACAAACTCCATTGATTGTAGTTTAACTAGTGTGTGTTTGAACTGAGCTGGATTTTCAGCACGAGCTCTCATGCGACATCGCATACAATATTAGATTATTATATGCCCATTTTTTTTCTCCGTTAACTTTACATTGTCAGAATCGTTCAGTATTTTATGATATTTCACACCTTCATAGTGCATTCACGTGAATAAAGGAGCTACTTTCTATTGTAAACAAACAATGGACGCAGAAGCCAGCACTTTTGATTTGTAGACAAATCATATACACTCGCGTAGTAGGCTCTTTACGTTTTGGTTGATTAAATTTGTGTCTGAATGAAGTAAAGCAGATGTTTCGTGGACTGCCACATACCAGTTGCTTTGACACATTCCGCGTTAACTTTTTTGATACAATGTTTCGGATTTAGGCTAGCTAAACAGTAGACGCCAGAAAGGGTCCTTACAAATAACATAAAAGTGACAAGGCATAAACTGTCTTCTTTAGCTGGTAATACGAATGGCAAAAAGATATACTTACAGTTTTACATCGTGAATTTCCTCAAATGTACTTTCTTAGTTCTGCAAATCCGAATTACATGAGCCATGTCATAGTTTCTCAATCTTGATTACACATTTCAAAAATGTACTGTAATTTCGATGATAAGTGCAATTACATCCTCCTAACTGCACTCAAAATGAAAAAAGCTTTAATTTCCAAAGCGTCTTTTTGATAATTGCAATTGAAAGACTTCATATTTTTCCCACAATATGATTTCGAACATTCAGTGACAGAAACAAAAACACATTTGCAGATGTCAACACGCTTCTCTCTCGCTTCTTCAATCCGATGTATTTTATGTAGAATTGTCACATATAAATCCAGTCTATAATCACGAAATTTCGTATAATCGACAAAAATAACAAATTATATACATTCCAGATGAAATGGAAAATTTGTTGCATTGCGCATTCATTCACAATATGACTCCAAATTTCAATTTTAACTAGACACGCCGTTTTACTTCGAAAGTTATGTCGACTAAGTTCAAATTTATCTGGGCGGAGTTATTTGCGCTGTAATAATCTCGTTGTTGTGTAATGATGAATCTGCGCTTGCGTATTTAGTTTAGAATACGGCATACATTCATTTACGTTGTTTCTTGTAGCGTATGTTGTTAATATAATTAAGCATCAGGTAGAATAAGACAATGAGCATATAATAAAAAGGTTACTGCATTTTTATGAGAAAATATGAACTCGTTTTGTCGGATGGATATACTTCACTCCCAAGGTCGTGCAGTATTTGCATCCCAAAAACTCGTTCATATTTTCCCATACAAATTCAGTAGCCTATAATTACATGCAACAACTGCATTATTCAATGACATCATGAAAAAGGAAATTCAACGTGACTGATTTATTCGCACAGGCAGTACATAAACCACCAAACATAGTTCTGATAAATCCAGTTTAATATTTCTAAACTCAGTTTGCGCTTTAATCATTAGTCCTGCTGAGTCAGGAAAAACGTATTGTTATCAAATATGATTTTGAGGTGGTTAATATGTGATTGAGTGTATGTGATTGCACCATCATATGATGTTCAACTGTATGATGATGTTCTCAATGATTTGTTGCAAGCGCTTTAAAAATTTAAAAGATACGTTACAGTTTAGAAAAATGGCACTAAAAGACCCACAGCGGCTATGAAAAACTTATTCACTGATGAAACCGGGAAAAGAAATAGCTGCAAACATCGCAGCAACAATATTGGAATGCTTTTGCGCAAAGAAACAAATTTCCTTCAAACAAATCTACAGGGCTAAGTGAGGACAACAAGAAGAATCGCACAAACATGGAAATGGTCTTAATGGTTGCGCTCGTAACCGTATATCAATCAAAAATATTATAATAAACAAAGAGTTAAAATGCGTATCTGAAGATGAATTTGTGGAACGATTAGAAACATTGTTTGGGTCAGTTCTTTCTGGTAACAAAGCACCAGAGGTCATTAACGAGGTCACGTCTATTTGTCAGCAATCGGACCTTTCAATCGTCTCGAGATCGATTACAGCAATTAGTGACTCATCAACTAAGTAAACACTAAAGTAAAAGAGATTTTCAGTAATATTCATACACTGCTAGAGATATTAATACAAATAAAATAAAAGAAAATTTGCAAGACACCCAGAGGTTTTTCCTCAGTGGGAGGCATTCTTGGAATTAAGAGAAAACTTCTATAAAACGTTAACGCTAATTAAGGTGCTGATGTCCAAGTTGGATTTTTCAATAATGATATGGCGTTGTCCAACAGCGCACGTTATATGGTCGACGGAAAGGAAATAACATCAATTACAACAACCATGACACTGCTACGACGATTAGTGGACTTGCCAGATTCATTGATGATTACACGAGAGCAGCTGGTCCATCAATAATGTTTATCAAAGAGTCATATAATAATGCAGATCATAAACGGTGTACATTTCGTCAAATTATACAGGATTCTTTTGCGGACCTAAGACCTGCTGGTATGGATGCCACACCTGATGCCTCTGGTGCCCCTCTGATCTCTTGCATCAATACTATTTACTACCATGGATTTGCACAGCGTCGATCACAACTCATTAGGGACTCATTGCGGTTTTCTTATGCAATTCCCCTGTCACGAATGTAGGATTTGTAGAGATCTTTGCCAGTTTTTCTTTGGAGTTAAACATAGTTACATTAGTTCGGAAGTTGTTGTTGTAGGGTTTAACACCATTTTTCAGCACACGATAGGATATACATGGCGGCCAGTATTAATGGTGGAGGAAGAACCCGGGAAAACCACTGAAAGAACCACCGACCCACAAGAAGCTACTGGCAAGCTTTCTCATATACCTACATTGGCTGAATCCGAGACGCTAACCCACGCAGACAGAGGTGAGATGGCAGTGGCTTTAGACCACTCGGCCACTCGGAGCACCTTAGTTCAAAAGAATAACGCCAACGATGCATTTTGGTGTACAGCAAGTAGTCCTGATATATTATGATGTCAATATTAACAATGTAGATGCCTGTACTAACCCTTTTGCTGACTACAGAATCACGTTTGTTATCGTTTATGCAACCTGAAATAGCTTTAATCCTGTCGTTTCTCGAATGTACCACAGATGCGCACTCACCAAGGATTATCCAGAGACAGTTTACATGGCAAATAAGTATTCAACATGATCTCAGTGCGCCAAAAACATGTATTCTTAGAGTTTCAAAAATGTAAATCGACATAATGACCAAACCACAAGCATGATAATATTTTATCACTTTGGAGCGATTAAAGTTTTTCTGCAGTTAAACTATCAGGAACCCCCGGATTGTTTTTAAATCTATTTATACAGAGAGCCAAATAGCAAATATACATCAAATTTGTGGTCGCATATTGATCGACATCAAAACATAGACACTGGTTTACAAATCTCACAAGATTTTCGTAAATTAAAGCAAATTTATTATTTTACATTAGAACATATGGAATTATTCAAGCAATTTACTCTTGATATCTATTTCTATGCACGCGTCGGTGCATCTCCTGCTGGCGGTCACCGATGTTATGCAATGATTCCTTCTGACAAGACTTCGTTGTTGGACGGCGCTGGTGGTTGAATGAGAGGCTCTGATGCGCCTGTTAAAATTATTTTAGTTTATGAAATTGATCTTGTTATTTCTTTAAATAGTGATCTCATATCATAAATGAAGGTGTACCATAGTGAAAACTAGTTTGGAAAGAAAACCGCAAAAACAAACATGTGTGGGGTCATATTGAAACTTTCTCTAACAAAATTAGAATTGTCCCAAAGTGGTTACCCAAACAACTAAATACGCTTAATGCGGCCAAACAAAATAATACATCGGTTATGTTACAGTTATCTAACTCAAAGGTGCTGCAACTGCATGAGACCGGTTAAATATCCCCATTTCTTGCAGTGATTCCAGCGTTGGGGACTTCAGCGTTTGCAAAAACGTGATGGTATTGGCTGCCGGAGCTTCATCATGAATGGCTTTAACAAGGTCATTGGCGGTCACATACGAATATAAAAACTGAAAAGGTCTTCGATTACCAGAAACAAGTCGACGAATACAATCAGGCAGAGGCCTTCAATTATGCAAAATGTCATGCGTCTATTAACCAACTTATCTACTCTCGATACTAAATTCAGTCAAGAAATTTCGTGGTGCATTTATGCGCAACGCACTTGCATCGATGTTGCCACAAACACGAAACTGGCGTTGTTAACATTATTTAGTTAACAGAACATTGCACTCACCGGGTTGCATATGTGGTGACACCAATTTTATTAATGAACTTCTTTTCGTATGGACTTGAAGTTGTTTATTATTTAACCAGGCGAGGACCTAATCGTATATCATTATTTTATTCGACTATGCCAATATAAACTCGGTTGGATGGCCACATATGTTGTCATCTTTTGTTGAAGCATTGTGTGCACTTGAGTGTTCACCTGCGTAGCAAACACGTATTTAATTTACATTAAATCACGTTTAATATTGTATAAAATATGTATTGATATTTACGGACGTTACGCAACTAGACACGGTGCTGTTGTGGTTAGTAGCTGGTTTGCCACTAAAATGTATGTGACCGAGTTTACTAGTCGTGTTATTTTTTGTGTTAACCAAAGTGAGCTTGAGAGTTTTCCTAGATCAAACTGGTAAACTGCAAACGTCTAACGTCGACACTGAATAAATTGTTGTCTGGTTGAGAGACGCCAATGCAAAATTCTGGCTGAGATCACTGAAAATGGGCGATTTAGACACTTGTCGTTAGTCGATTGCTTATATCAAGGAGTATGTTGATAATAATGGTGCTACAACAAAATACGTGGATGAATAAATCGCTGATGTGCCCCAACCGCCACGCTGATAAACTTCACGAAGCACAATTAAAGGAATATTAAGAAGGAGAGGATGAAACTAACATATTAGCCTGAGCATGTGGCCTATTTATTTTAAATTCTCTTTACAGTTGTTTGGATAGACTTAAAAGTCATATTTGAAAAGGCGCGAGGCCGAATCATCTTTGTTAATCTTAACCGGAAGTAAAGGTGAGTGGGGTCAAATGACGATGATGATAAATGATGAACTGAATATTGTTTTAAGTTTGGTAACATTAGTGCCAATTTGCACAAAAGAGAAAAAAAATTTTTTTTAGGTAGATACTTTGCAATCATTAGTTGGTTGCCGGAGATGAAATTCAGTTCGAAAGAATCAACATTATTCCATAAAGGTACATAACTGTTTTTGTTGTTTATGTTTAACATCTGCCGCGGCGATGAGGTTGTGGAAATTACCGACGGAGTAGACGGAGTATGGGATCAGGTAACTACTGATGCCAAAATCGATAGTGACTGTGCTTTACTTGTAAACGAATATTTGCTTCAAAATGGCGTTACCAGGAATTCGAATGCACTGAAATAAAATTTTGTTACGGCCCGAATAGAAATAGACAGTTAGCACCACCACAACCAGCTCGAAGACACCGTCGAGTAAACGCAAAAATAACCGATCACTGAATCCACCAAGATACACAAAACCACTCATGGGTTGATTCTACAAAGATGAAGTGGAATTCAACTCTAAATTCACTCCGGCTACCTTTTCCAATGATATATGCAAAATCAACCTTAACTCCGTTAAGAAAACAAAGTGCTCGACTGTTTATTCAACAGGGACGCAGGTTTTCGGGTAACAGTTAAGATTCGAAAACAAGAAAGATTGTTTAATACATTAGACAAGGGTGCAACCAGCATATTTTAATGACCATAATGCTAGGCCCCAAGACGGTAGAATCGTTGAAAACTGACATTTTCTTCAGGCAGAGATATTTTATGATTTGTGGGCTTGCCGCTGCAATAACTGTTGGTCTTGGTGTTTCAGGAATCACAACCCTCACAGCTGCATGAACAAGAATTATTGTTTGGGCTATATCAATAGCAACAGGTGTCTCTTGGTGCAAACGAATTAATTCCAATACAATTACATTCACGAATACGTGTTTTTTTTCTTCAGAACTGCTTGCAGCGGCGCAATATTGTCTCAATAGTTAGTAAACTATACTTTGGCTATAGATGATAAAATAATTAGCACGCCTAATTTAGAGACTGTGTTGACGGAAACATAAATTCACCGACAACAAATAAGGAATCGTGTATTTGTGGATTTACAGACAATATAAGTCAAAGAAAAAATATATAAATACCAAAACAAACCCAAATATTATGGTCTAGCTATGAACTGATTTTCCTTCTTAAAAGATCGTGAAAGTAATTACTGACTTAAGCGTAGTAGCTATCCGCTGATTTTCACTTTGTATATATATATATATCATTCAGGCAAACCACTTTAATCCATCATTGGCTTATTTTGTTGTTGTCTAGCACTTACTATTTTATGATCCGTGGGTGTGTGCATACACTCGCGTGTGACGGTGAGATTGCAAAAAATAAATCATGGGGATAGAGGCTGTGACCTGTATAAACTTAACGGTATAAACCAAAAATGTTAAAATGTCCAGTTCCTTACTAATACAGAACATAATTGTCCATTTTAATATTTTGCTGAGTCTAAATTATCTCCATCGCCATAAGGTTATTTCTGCATTGTATGTCTTAAAAGAGTCCAATTTACTTTAATTTTGATTACATTTACATGTACATATATTTATATAATTTTCTTACTTTTCATTATTGCTAGATTTATCGATGGTAATGAAAAAGATTGATATAATATAATTTTCTTTATGGAAATTACTTAAACATGTACAGTTGTATATAAAAAATAGGTGTACACTCACCCCTACTCCCAGCATCTTAGCTTTTAATGTGAGTGTAACTGAGATCTACATATGTAGCCCTAAAAGACACCAATACAAGCTGATAATCTGTTGACCTTCCCGGTACACTAAGTTTTAGATGCCTACCAAATAAAGCGTTGCATTTCGTTTCGGGCTGGTTGCTGGTAATTGGTCCGAATTAAGCTTTTCATTTTCATAAAGATACAAGTTGTAATTGAGAGATCAATGTTGTTCTTTGATTGGTGAATCGTAATAAAAAGGGAGCGCGCTCGATACCATCCAAGACCAGCCCTAAAACCAAATAAAACAATTAGTGATTCAACGGGCCAAAATAACATGACTTGACATTGCAGATATTGATTTTAATCAGAATGCTATTTATTTAGATATTCATTCTACGCCTACCTTGTTATCTTGCAGCAGAATACTTGCCTACCTTGTTATCTTGCAGCAGAATACCTGTCTACCTTGTTATCTTGCATCGTAGTATCTGCCTACCGTGTTATCTTGCAGCAGAATACCTGCCTACCTTGTTATTTTGCATCGCAGTATCTGCCTACCGTGTTATCTTGCAGCAGAGTATCTGCCCAACATGTTTTATTGCACACAGTGTCTGCCTACCTTGTTATCTTGTATTGGAGCTGCAAAGTATTTGCCTGTCTTGTTATCTTCTACTAGAGGGACGGGGTATCTGTAAGTATAATTCTCACTGTGATCTTCTAAAGCAGTTTCCAGGAAAAAGAAAGCTGCGATTTGTTTTGGATACCTGTAATCAGCCAGAATCATTAAGATTCCAAGCAACGTGGTTATGATACCTGCAAAACGTGGACAAAATATGAGTGATAATGTAGTATGAAATGGCAATAATTTAATATTATGTTTAAGATTGTCCTTCTCAACATGTGTCCTATATGATATATAACACCTTTCACTGAGCGAAAAAGTATACAAATAAATTTATCGTATTACATATAATTATTTTTACTTTATTCAATCAGGTATACCTCATTATTTCTCTGTTAATTAGTTAAGTATTTATTAATAATTGATTGATTTATATAAATGATGAATTGATGAAATTTTCAACTACATTGATCGGCAGATCTGTCGATTGCTTTTTCTCTTTAACTTCTCCATCTATCTGTCAAGCCGTCCATTCATAACGTAATTAACCTATAAATAAACCGACCTATCTATCAGTCAATAAATCACTCCGACAAAGGAACAAACAAATCATTAATAGCCTCTCTTCATCACTTGACTAATTCATTTATTCATTCAATTATGCAAACAATAATATATTGTATTGACCAACCAAGCTGGATCATTTGATGAATTGAATAATTATTAATCTGGCTGATTCACTTATTTAATCATTTCATCAATCTATTAAATAACAAACTGACCAATCAAACAGCTAATCTAAGTCTGTTACTTACCTAAAATCAGATTAGACAAGAGACACCATCCGTAGCGTAGCTCCACCTCCCCGTGGGATCCTGGCAGCCTGAACCCCAAGGATGGGTTTAGATGATGGTACACCACTATAGCTAGAATCATGCACACTCCCGATACAGTGAAGCAGACCGCCCCATTCCAAACTACGCTACAAAGAATTATGTTTGATGCGATCCAAAAGGCGAAAGCGGTCCTAAAGTGAAAGAGATATACTCTGTTAAAGTTTGTTAAAGTTTGCTGTCATGGGAATATTTTTTTCAAATTTATATTGGTCCATATTTTACTGAAAATATATATTTTTTTAAATGGCACACCGGCAACTCTCCAAAAATGCAAGTTTCATATCGTTATTCTCAATTTTTTATTTCTAAACTCTTTGACTTATTATATCATCAATATCGCTTACGGCCTTTCGTTAAAAAGTCTAACTCAAATGACAAACTTGCACAAAATATTTCTTATTTAAACTACAAATTACCTATTAATTGTACAAATTACCTATTAATTGGTCTTGACTATCCATTTTCCTGTATTAAAATGATAGCACTTGTCGTGGCAAATATTGTCAACTTTACAAACCATATCTCCGAATAATTTTAATGAATTTGATGCATAAAGAACGTTTCGTTTTCCTATGCAAAATTTTGTTTAACCGGAAAGTGATCTTCGAAAGTTTAAAGCTAGTTAATGGTCCAAAATAGGTTTAAACCATTTGGAACATATCGAAATAGACTTAGCAATAACCTGGTTAGAGTCGTATGCATTTCCAATATTCTCTGCTTATTCTTGATCGAAATTCCGTTTGACTTTAGGATAAGCATGTGAAGTCGTTTTATGGCAGACTACACAGTACGGCCTTTAAGCCCCTACTATGCTTATGTATAAAGTTCCATAAGATTCTGCTGACCTTTGTTTCTATAAATTGAACCTCAACTTTTTTGAAATTGCACACATAACTGACTTCCGTTATGGAAAGGGTCACATTTAACTTGTATTGCTTCGCATTTAGAAAAGTGGAAATGATTTTACTAACAATACAAACCTTATCTTTTTCAGTTTAAACATTCAAAATTTAAAACAGAACTAAAGTGAATCCTTTTAAATACTGCTAATATGTTATGGTTAATATTTCAAAGAGACTATAAGAGGCTTAAATTGAGTGAAATAATATCGGATTGGATACTATCATTTTGCAATACATTGCCATTCGCTTGGAAAATAATTTCCATACGGCACCTCATGCTTAAAGTTTTGAGGTAGAGCGACTATCCCATTATGGACGCTTCCAGACATTTCTTGAGATAATTTGTGATATGATGTGATTTGGATTTTTAACGTAGCTTTAACATATTTTCAGTCATATCGCTACGATGTCTGTAGTGTGTCAGTTTATAGTGATGTCTAGAACTGGTGCATCATGCCGAAGACATGCAGCATGATGTCCGACCCAGTCACATTATCCTGACACACGGCCGACCAGTCCTAACACTAACCTCTTAATGCTGAGCGCCTAGCGAAGCAGCCGTGAGTACCATTTTTATTAGTCTTTGTATGACTCGGCCGGGGATCGAACCCACAACCTGTCGCATCACAGTCGGACGCTTTAACCACTAGGCTACCGGAGCGGTATTCTTGAGATAATTTATAATTAATAATAAGCGGTCGAGTTAAGAAACAGTACTTTAAATATTTACCATAAAAGAATTCCAGCAAAGTATCCAGCCATTTTGCAGCTCCGGCCGAATCTAAGACCTCCCTCGTCGATATCGAAATGCTCCAAGACCATCAAAATTGGGTGAGGGAGACCACGGTCTAGCGCATGGTACAGTTCTGTTCCAGGTCCATTAACTGCAAATATATGATAAGCTTATTGTTTAAATAAGAAACGAAAACCACATTAAGTGTTCATGGATCGCCCTCAGAAGAAAATTACATAGCAATGAGAACAAAAGTAAAAGCACACAAATGATATATATATATGTTAATTAAAAATGCGGTATAATAGACTGAAACAGCATTGTTGTACTCTATTCGTTTCCATACACGGTATATATTTATTATGGATAATTGCTCATATATAAATACGTCATTTCTAATAAGTCACAAGATTATATTATCAGGACCTGAATTTAAATGCAAAACATCTCATCGTAGATCAAAGATAATAAACAAATAAAAATGCACAATAATCTAACCCTACTAAATATTTTGAACTTAATAACTGTCTGTGTCTAATAGAATGACATATACATCAAGTTGTAAAAGTGATGGATTGGTATAAATGTATAACTGAAATTTTGGAGCAAGAAATATTCCTGATTATATAGGTCTTATTCATTGCGACGGTAAAATGATAAAAACTACGTATGCTTACTGTTTTCTAACAAAACTTCTTCGTTGTAATCTACTTTATTTCCTTCAAAATCACCTGCAAATTAAAAAAGTTATGATGAATAGTTGTCAGTGGAATAATACTTTTCATACATGTAGTGTTAAATTTAGCTTACTGAAAATGATGTTTGCTTGACAAAATGCTGGATTCTGCGTATTAATGTTCCTGTTACGATATATGTTGGCAAAGAAAGCTAGAGTACAGCTTCTGTGAAGGAGAAACCTACAACTTCGCTATATGTTTATGACATACCTTCAATGTCATGCGAGAGCTGGGAAGATGAAAGACGGAAGGCCAGTTCACGGAGACAAAAATGCTCGATCAATTGAATGAAAGCCAGAGTAATAATACATCCAGAGCCTGAAGTTGTGAAAAATATGTGAAAACGACAGGGGGCGTAAAACGCTTCGTACCAAAATGGGCTTTCCTCGGATCCTAAATCTAGTACAACAAACAGTGCAACCTGGAGAGACGGAGGAAAAGATGGACCATGATACACACAGCAGTCTGCAGCACTTCCATGTGATAGATGACGAAAACGAGTTAAGCAAGATAGTGAGTTCAAACGAAACAGCACGGTGACAGTATGAAGTTGATGAAGACCAACTATAAGTAGCATTTGCAGAACTTGTTTTTAGAAAGATAGATTATCATTTAAAGTATGAGAAACGATCGGATTGAAATAGAAGAGAATAATCAGTGCGTGTGTGTGTATGTGTGTGTGTTGTGCGTGGTTTTGATTTTTAACGTAGCTTTAACAATTTTTCAGATATATTCGTTACGATGTCTGCATTGTGGTAGTCCACAGTGATGTCTAGCACTGAAGCATTATGCCGAATAAATGTAGCATCATGTCCCACCCAATCACATTATCCTTACACCGACCAGTCCTAACACTAACCTTTTAGTGCTGAGAGCCTAGCGAGGCACCTGTTAGTACCATTTTTATAAGTCTTTGGTATGCCTCGGCCGAGGTTCGAACCCGCAACCTTCCGCATCCGAGGTAGACGCTGAAACCACTAGGCCACTAGGTCAAGAGAAGAAGCAAAGCAATAGAATACCAAAAGAAAACCACAGACTTAGACAAATTGCAAATATGAAAGCAGAGCTTCGGTGGCTGAAGAAGAAAGCATCGCAATGCAGTGGACGAATACAGAGAGTGGCTGAGTGACCTCAGAGATAACGTGAAAGACATGGAATGCTTGCTAAGATTGCTGCCAGTATGGATCTAGTTAGGACGAAAAAACATCGAATGAAAAGCGGATCCACATACATGAGGTTGGGAGAAGCGGCAAGGAACAAAGGCAAACGACTGAATCAAGTCATATTGTCAACGTCTCTTAATAGGGAAATAAATGGAGATAAAAGGACAGCTGAGTTCCTAAGGGGTATCTGTGACGTCAACTTCAGACCTGATATTGTACTGTAGCCATGATGTATCAAGCAAGTGGTTTTGTTGGAAATGACAGTTCCCTGGGAATCCAGAATGGTTGAAGCCCTTGAGAGGAAATGGGTCAAGCATTATCCATTTATGGGTCAAGCATCAGTCTTTTATGGGTCAAGCATCATTCATTTATGGGTCAAGCATCATTCATTTATGGGTCAATCATCAGTCATTTATGGGTCAAGCATCATCCATTTATGGGTCAAGCATCAGTCATTTATGGGTCAAGCATCAGTCATTTATGGACCAAGTATCAGCCACTTATCCATAACTGCCAACATAATGGAAGGCCTGAAATCTGCAGGTAGAAATGGGATGCCATTTACATCTGACCGCGTGGGTTATAGTCTAGGGCTCCACCAGTGTGAGTTTGTGAGAAAGCTTGATTTGATAGGTTATAAACATGGCGGTCAGTGTAACTGGTGGAAGGAGAACCAGGGAAACCCACGTGAGAAACATCAACCCGTGGGAAACTAATGGCTACGATAGCTGGTAACAATATTTCTAACTTAAAAGTACACATTAGCATACAGTAGCTAGTTAGATAATCTCGAGCTTGATTTGATAGGTTATAAACATGGCGGTCAGTGTAACTGGTGGAAGGAGAACCAGGGAAACCCACGTGAGAAACATCAACCCGTGGGAAACTAATGGCTACGATAGCTGGTAACAATATTTCTAACTTAAAAGTACACATTAGCATACAGTAGCTAGTTAGATAATCTCGAGCTTGATTTGATAGGTTATAAACATGGCGGTCAGTGTAACTGGTGGAAGGAGAACCAGGGAAACCCACGTGAGAAACATCAACCCGTGGGAAACTAATGGCTACGATAGCTGGTAACAATATTTCTAACTTAAAAGTACACATTAGAATACAGTAGCTAGTTAGATAATCTCGAGCTCTGATATACATGTAAACTTGCAATAGATGGTACCAATATATCTAGCTTAAACATGCACACTAACAACCAATAGCTGGAAAATTGACCTCTAAACCAAACATATGCGTTAATATACAATAGATGATTAGCAATACCACTAACTAAATTCATAGTAACACGCATTAACTAGAAACAATGCTATAATTCTATTAAGCTTAGTCAAATCGCGTTATATCGGAATTACTGTCTCAACTAGCGGCGTTTTAGTGGTGTTCCATATATATGCAATCTATATCATGCAGCAAACCCATATATTCGATGCACATACTTAATTTTACCTGACAGAGTTATATTGACTGTATAAAGACCAATCCTAATGCCAATCTTGCCGTCAATATAGCTATCCGATCTGTAGATGTACGGTGCTTTGATATCTTTATATGCAACCTGCCAGGAATGCCCGAAAATGCTCACTGAATAATAATAATAATAATAATAATAATAATAGAGGAAAAGATGAGGGGAAAGAAAATGACGATGCTGATGAAGATGATAATGACTTGAAGAGAAAGAGAACATAATCAAAACGAGTCATTTGCAAAGAATTCGCTTTAAATCGAGTTTTGCTGAGTTTTGAAACTAATTGAATTTATTTCTTTATTGATGTTTCCATGCAACTCTTGTTCTTCTGAAAATAAATTGAGTTTATGTATATTTGTTGTTGTGATATGGGTACTCCTATTGAGAGAGAGAGAGAGAGAGAGAGCATGGGTGGGTGGGTGACCTTACCAAGAATAACTGATCCAATTAGCAAGCTGTATCCCAGGCGAATCAAAGTGTACCATCTCTGAAACGTTAACTTGATTTGTAAGCAAATACGTAATGACGTTTTGTCCAAATGTTAATGAATTTACGATATAGGGAGATCACAAATGTACTCTACAAAGACATCTTTTGATGAATTATTTTTAAATGACAGTTTATATGCCTATATATAAGAAATTTAAAAAGAAATACTAATCTTAATGCTAACCCCCATGTTTATAGCATTGCATCATTAGGTAACATTGCAGATTGATTGATCGGCAGGGTATGTTGCTTGGTTGCAAAGTTTCCTAGCAAGATGTCTTGTTTAGTTGGTTTATTGTTTGGTCCTGTGGTGTTCATACAGCTAACTAACCTCTTTTCCTTGTATCCCAGCAGCGGCTATCAGAAAGGCAATCGATATACACAAGCAAACGTAGATGACAACAGTTAGGGGAACATCCAACATAACTGGCATCCGCTGTTCACCATAGTACGCGTAACCAAATTCATTTCTGAACGCCTTGAACCACGCCATGCTGCAATGAAGAAAACAAATGCATAGCATTTTTATGTTTGTTTTATCTATAATGAATTGTCAGAATACTTTCAAATGGCATCTACATTTTTGCAAGTTTCTCTTTATGTATATTGCAAATAAGCCAGTCCTTGTCTTGAGTCCGTTTGTCTATGATCCGTCTGTCATAGACTTCTACCTCTCTGACTTTGTTTTCTTATTCGCCCATATGTCTCTTGCTCTGGTTCTTTTTTGGTCCGTCTATCTAAATAACTGTTAGTTAGGTGTAGTCTATTTGTGCATCTTGGTGTTGTTTGCTGTTTAGGTATCTCTGTCCATATAGGTTTGGTTTGGTGTTTTGATTTGTCTCTTTGTCCGCCGTGGTTTGATTTTGTGTGTTTTACGTCAAAGCCACACTTTAAGGTTATGTAGTGCCGTGGTAAATAGGACAGATTACCTTGCCCTACTACAAATAACGCTAACTGAACATGATTGATTCCAGTGTGGGAATAGAACCCGCACCCTTCTGGTTAATAATCCACCAAGGCTATCTTTTAGTCCACATGTTTCATTGTCTGTCTAATAATAATAATAATAATAATAATACTGCGGACTTTGTATAGCGCCCAATCTTTAGAAGCTTTAAGCGCTTTACAACATTAGACAACACCTATAAGATAAAAATCCTATATAATGATGATTACAAACACAAACACCATGCATTAGAAAACATAGAAAAAACAGGCTGAGAATATTTAAGGTAGGAAACATTATTAGGTCTTTAAGTTTGTTTTTGCAGTCGAAATAAGTGCGTTTTTGAGAGCACTCTTGAATGGGATCACTGTGTCTTTTGTGTCTAAGTTCAGTGGGCAATTCATTCAACGTTGCTGGGCCCTGGTATGCACAAGAACGCTGTCCATATGACTTTGTTTTCATACTTGGAATAATGAGTATACGATTGTCAGAAGAGAGCGTAAGTATCTTGCTGGTGTGTACACATAGGTGAGGTCGGATAGGTATGTTGGACTAGAGTCCGTCAGTGAAACGTAGCACAGAGAACAAATGTTGTGATTCTGGATCGAATGGATAGCCAGTGTAGGGTACAGAGCAGCGGGGAGGTGTGCTCTGATCGTGGTACTCTTAAGTATGATTCGAGCAGCTGTGTTTTGAACTTTTTGAAGTTTTTGGAATAGATATTGAGATGAACAAGACAGAATTGAATTACAATAGTCCAGTCTTAAAAGTACTATTGAACACACAAGTGTTTTAGAGGCATCAACTGAAAGATATTTGCGAATGGAGCTTATGTGTCTCAACTCAAGATATGCAGCCTTGCATATGTTCATGACATGTTGGTGCAATGTGAGAGTACTGTCCAGAGTAACACCTAGGTTTCGTACTGATTCTGTGAATTTAATGTTGGCGTTGCTGATATTTATTGTTTGAAGTAGACGATGTGAATGAGAAAGTCTTTGTGTTTCAATCAGAATGGCCTCAGTTTTATCATCATTCAACTGCAGCTTGTTACATGTCATCCATGATTTCACATCAGAAATGCACCTCTCTACACCACGGATGGTATCATCAACTTCAGTTTGGTGGCTAGATTTGTATATTTGGGTGTCATCGGCGACAGTTGGTGAGACACTGGATGATGATATATGACACTTAAGAGCGCTGAGCGAATAGAATGAAGAGTACAGGTCCAAGAACAGACCACTGTGAAACACCATAACATAGATCAACTGGGCTGGAGTGTATTCCATTTGCAGACACAGTTTATGTCCTGTTGACCAAGTAGGACTTGAACCACATTAAGGCCGTACCATGAATGCCAAATACATGCTGGAGACGGTGAAGTAATATATCATGGTCTATTGTGTCAAATGCTGCAGACAAATCAAGGAGGGTGAGGACTGTAATCTTTCCGCTATCCAAAGCAGAGAGAATGTCATTAACTACTTTTACAAGAGTAGTTTCAGTACTGTGGCAAGGGCGATATGCAGATTGTACATTGCTAAAAAGACTGTTTGAATTCAGATGAGATACAAGCTGGAATAGAACAACCTTTTCTAAGATTTTTTATATGAATGGGAGACTAGAAACTGGGCGGTAGTTCTTTAAATCGCTATGGTCTAGTGTTGGTTTCTTCAGCAGAGGCTTTACAATGGCAGTTTTGAAAAATTATGGGGATTCCCCTGATGTGAGAGAAATATTAATAACATCAGGTAGTGAAGTTAATACTGGACCTAAGCACTCAAGCAGCAGTGGTGTTTGAATTGGATCAAGTTTACATGACTTTGGTGCACTTCTCATCAGGATTGTACGTATGAAATCCATAGAGACAGGTTCAAATGCTGCTAATGGTTGCCGCTCAAAAATGATGTATCCCAACTGTATGGTGACGATGAGTCAATTGAAATTGTGGTGTAAAGCTTATCTCTAATGGTTTGTACTTTGTCACGGAAGAAATTTGCAAACATATCCGGAGGTCGACTGGAGAGAAATTAGTTGGAAGTGGTGTAGATTTGTACCTTGACATTAGCTTGTTAGTAATCTCGAAGAGTTCTTTGCAGCTGAAACTTTCCATGATCTTAGTAATGTAGTGGGCTGATTTCGCTGCATGGACTATATTTGTGACATTCTTCTTAGCGGCTTCATAGCTTTGCTTATGAATAGTGAGTTTGGTGGAAAGCGAAAGCCTTTCAGCTTTACGGCGGTCTCTTTTAGCAGTGCGAAGCTGGTCCCTAAAACTGCTATACCATGGAGAACACTTTTTAATTGATAATCTGCACTTGGTAGCTGGGGCATGTTTGTCGAGCAATGAACGCAGGCAGTTATCGAGCTGTTCTGCTGTAGGAGGTAAGCAAGTTGTTAGGTTTTCTTGTATGTCATGCATTAGTTCGGTTCTATTTATCATACAGAGGTTTCTCTAAGTAGCAGATAAAGGTGGAGGGTTGGGACTGATACGTCAAGACGGCATATCATGCAGAAGTGATCTGATGCAAGTTCATGGGATACCAGGGAGAACTGTATAATGTTATCATCAGGTCTATGAAGAATCCAGTCTAAAGTGTGACATGTTTATGGGTGGGTTGGTTAACTGACTGAGGTTGAAAACATTAATGGAATCTGAGTTTTGATGTGTTTGGGTTTCTGGGACAGTCAAAGTGAAAGTTGAAATCTCCAAGAATAATCAGGTTGCCACCAATCGAATTTCCGTAGTCCAGGAGATTCGGAAACTGCTTCAAAAAGAGAGACTCAATCAGCCTCTTTTTCTACTAGGAGGAGGGCGGTATAGGCAGAAAAAATGGACTAACCTTTGCTCCAGTGTGAGTGTGGCTTGGACTAGTTAAAATGATGTGTGGTCGAAATTGAATGTTGTAGTGTGGTAAAGACGTCTGATCATGGAGTTCGTTGTAATGACAGCAATCTCACCTCCACGAGAGTTACAGGGGAAACGACTTGATCGAGGCTATCTTTATCCACACGTTTTACTGTCTAAAAAGTTTTTCATTTTTAAAATACGAATACTACACGATATTGCAAAATGTCAGCCAGAAAATTGTGGTTTGATCATGGAGTAGAGAGCTTTTTCTAGTATGAAAAAACATTCAGTTTACTCTTATCTGACCGTTCATCATGACTTAATTTCAATGACAGTTCAATGTCTGAAAATTAATGATGGGAAAACCATAGCAATAAATATTAAAATTCTAGATTTTACAATTTATTCAGGAGAAAAAAGAACATAAAACTTGCAATCTACATGGATGTATTTTTCATTCATGTTAAAGCGAAAAAGCAATATAAAACCAAGTTAAATGTCGATTGAAAATAATAAATGATTCCTAAACCGCTTTTGATTGGTTGAGTGCCAAAAATGACGTAATGGTAATGTTGTTATATTTAGCGCCAAGATTTTTGTATGTGTGTGTGAGTGATTTGGATTTTTAACGTAAATTTAACAATTTTTCAGTCATTATCTCTACGATTCCAGCAATGTGGCAGCTGATAGCACTGAGGACTCATGCGGTAAAATTGTGGCATCATGTCCCACCCAGTCACATTATCCTGATACCAGGCCGACCATTCATAACACTAAACTTTTAATGCCGATCGCGAAGAAAAGCAGCTGTGTTATTACCATTTATTACATGTCTTTGGTATGACTCAGCCGAGGTTCAAACCCGCGACCTCCTGCGTTCAAGGCGGACGCTTTAGTCACTTAGCGGTAATATATTTAAATAACGTTGTTTTTCAAGGTCTTAACACAATGCTATCTGGTTATGCTGTGAGAAGGTACAGCTAAAGTAAAACTTAGTTACTTACTCCTCTCTTCCGGTATTACATGTCTTGGATTCAAGGTGTTGAAAAAGTCAGAAGTGTTTTAGAAACAATTTGTTTACAGTCACAGTACCAGTTCTTGATTTATATATTGTTGGTTTTAACGGCACATTGAACACATTTTTAGCTATATCGTGCCATAGCTCTGAAAAAGATTCTACCAAGTACATTATCGCGTTGGTGTTATGGAAACCGACACATACTAGATTCAAAGTATGATGTGTCATTTATATAATATTTGGCCAATTTATGCTGTAATAATCACGAAGTCGTGCGAAGGTCAATTACTGAGAAAAACAAAAAAGAAACAAACACGTAAAAAAATCCCCCGTGTCTAAGCGATTATCAGTTTTTTCAAATACTGTACAACCCTTAACCGTTTTAAACCTGGCGTGTTCAAATGACCTGTAGAAAGATTTCTCTGCGTTTTTTAAGAGCAATTTCCAGTACTTATGGGATTATGATGATAATGTCAAGGTCGACGGAGTTGTCGAGCAAGCACAATACGATAATAACGAGAATGACGACGATAATGTTGTTTACATAATTGTGCGCATGTTAGATATGCTTGTAAAAGTGATATATTATTAAAAGCATTAGAAATATCACTAATAAAATAGTACTACCTTTTATGAGAGAAAGTGTGGTGTGTAATTTTAACGTAGCTTTAAGAATTTTAGTTTTATCACTACGGTGTCTACAATGTGGCAGATTTTACTGATGTCTAGGACTATCGCATCATGCCGAAGACATGTAGCATTATGTCCCCATCCAGCCGCATTATCCTGACACCAGCCCGGCTAGTCCTAACACAAACCTCTTAATGCTGAGCGCCAAGCGATGCAGCTGCTAGTACCCGGTTTAGAAGTCTTTTGCATGACTACCGAGGTTCGAATCCGCGACCTCTCGCATCCGAGGCGGACGCTCTGACCACGTAGGCCACCAGAGCGGTCGGTCGATCGTTCGATCAATCGAGACAGACAGAGAGACAGAGAGAATCAGGAATATATAAAATTAACGCTGAAATGAAGCATTGAGCTACACAACATAAATAATGATTCTTTCAGCTTCTGTGCACGTACTTAAAACAAATTAAAGCGTGCTGTCAATGTGAACATATGGATCAATTATTACCATGCCTTTTGAACATATTCATAAGCACATGTGTCAACTGAACTGAGTTTACAAGACCACAAATCTGCCTACTGAATTCTCTGCACGTGGAAATAATGTATCAATGTTTACTGTAATTGAGTATTTAATTGGACGTAACATTACTCGTTGATTTTAAATACGACACAGCATTGTTTACCGTTGCAAGTAGATTTGTTGTCAACTATAAAAGATTTGATATACACATACAAAACTTGATAGTGTCTCAGATAAGGCATATTATTTTGATATTTCATGATAAGATCTTTCTATGCATGTCAGTGATAGTTTATGTTGTCTTTCTGAACTGTGTACCTGTGTGTGTGTGTGTGGTTTTATTTTTTAACGTAGCTTTAACAATTGTTCAGTCATAAAGCTACGAGTACCATTATTATATATGTTTCGATCACAAAATAATAAGACATATGGAATCCCCCTGAATTAAACTATTGTGTTCATATCACAATATATTAAGACATGTGGAATTCACCTGAATTAAACTATTGTGTTCAGATCACAATATATTAAGACATGTGGAATTCACCTGAATCAAACTATTTTCAGACTACAAAATGAAATAAGACCTTCAACAATAACTTACCTTTAAGTCCCAGCATTATTAAAATCCATTTAAAGTTCTGAATGCACAATTTTTGTAGCGCACTGCGAATTCAAAAAGGAAGAAACTTACCCAAAAAAGTCCCAGTTTGGTGACATGAGTTCTTTCTGTTATGCATGTACACACAAATGTAATCTTCAGTAATTGGTCTTCTTGCTTAAAATTATGAATTACGCATGCGCCAAGAGATTGTATTTGAGGAGACATTAAGTGCAAAGCAAGTATACTGCCCTACTAAACTAACCGCCCTGCATGGAATGCACGTGAATTAAATTCGGTGAGCAACAGGTGACACTAGGTGTACCAGTGCAGTTCCTGTTAGGTGTGTAGACAGGTGCAATATAAATGGTCGTTGTTACTGATGGATAACACTAAAATATTCAAATACTTAAACTGAACTTATTCAAATTGATTTAAAAAATGAAACCTTTTAAATTCAAATTGAATCGATTAATTTAGAAATTTGAAATAAACTAATTATGTTTGAATTAGAAATATATGCTCATATCAACTGTGTAAAAGGTATTCTAATCCGTTCATCCTTGTTTTACTATTTACTTGAAATATGTGTTTGATAGTCGGATACATTTGCTAATTATTTTGTGCAACATTAATTTTAATAGCTGTAAAAATGTATGTGCTGCCTTAGTCATTTCTCAATCACCTGAGAAGTAAGTATATCTGTCAAAACATATATAATTTAAAAACGATTTATTTCCGTTCGGGATTTCTAACACATCTAGAAAAACTGAAAATATATGTGTATTGAAGTCATGAATTATCGTTGATGCACTTCGTTTTCACTTTTCTATGTGGCGCTCTGCAGTGTGATAACTTACACAGGGTCTGATATTTAAAGAAAACAAAAATGTCCCGGTTTTCCTCGCTGATTATACAGGCTATTTAAAAAGACCTTTTGTATCGTACACATCGTTCAAAGAACTTTTTTATGTGTGTGATATGGATTATAGAGTATATAGCTTGGTCTTACTTCAGATGTGCATCGATAAAATATTTAAAAAAACTGCTAGCTCCGTTTAGTGCTTTCCAGTACTTGGACTTCACATGTAAAATGTATTAAAAAAAAGCAGAAGAGCGATAAACTTGATTTTCATTTTATATATTTGGTAATACATTCATTGCCATTGCAAAAGGTGGTGTTGTCTATTTTGAAAAAAATCGTTTGCCTATTTTAATAACTGCTAAATATAGTGTACTTTAGACTAATTCAGGCTGATTTTGTAACACAAGGGAGCAGTCATTTTAGTTAGCTGTGTGCTTAGATCATGTAAAATTTGCACAAGTACACTATCCAAAGAAATTTCAGCCGCATTAGAGCTATAACACATTCTTTCCAATGTACGTGCTGCAAATGAAGGCAACTTCGCCTTATACCCGGCACTCTCTCAGAAGTTCATAATATCTGTAAAGCCGGCTCTCTTCAAAAGAACAAAATTTAGGTAAATAAGTATCAGTAAAATAATTAAAGTTATTGTCAAATCAGAGAAGAAGTTTTGAAATTTTAAATCTTCCAGTGAGTTATAAATAGCTGTTGAAGCTATTGCGAAATTGTAACGACGATTTCAAGTGTAATGTTATTGTTTTTCCATGACATATAGGTATTGTCATTACAAAATTAAGAATTATTGCGATGGTTTTCCCATTAATAATTTTCGGACATTTAACAATCATTGACATTATGACATAACTAGCGGTGAGACACGAGTAAACAGATCCGTTTTTCATACTGGAAAAGGCTCTACAGCCCCATGACTAAGCCACATATTTCTGGCAAACAATATACAATATCGTGTAACATTCATATTTGCAAATGATTGATAAGATCTTTACTTAACAAAAATAGTGATCGATATTATTCGATTTATTTTCCTCACGGACTTCTTCCTACGAAATTGTACAAGGGTTGTTAGCCGATAAACGACTGCATGATTGTTCACATATTTCCAATAAAATTAATAATCGAAATAGTCTGAAATAAAAATTAAGACAGTACTTAAAGCAGTCTTTTCTTATTATATTTCCTGTGTTAATTCTATCAATTAAGGACGGAAGGCAGAATTGATTACGCATGCGTATCGATCCATACAGGTGAAACAGTAGTGAACAATTTTCATACCTAATTAGAAGGTGAAACATACAGGCCCGACACTAGGATGTGCGGGGTTCAAGTCAGCATGCGGGTCCAAGGCATCAAGCGATGAGCGCGTGGCCCCAAACAAAACAATTGTGTGTGTGTGTGTGTACGTGTGTGATTTTGATTTTTAATGTAGCTTTAAACATTGTTAAGTCACATCGCTACGATGTCTGCAGCGTGGCAGTTTAAAGTAATGTACAGCACTGGGGCATCATGCCGCAAACATGTAGCATGATGTCCCACCCAGTCACATTATCCTGACAACAGGCAGACCAGTCCTAGCACTAGCCTCTTAATGCTGACTACCAAGCGAGAGAGCTGTTATTACTATTTACTATAAGTCTTTGGTATGACTCGGCTGAGGTTTGAACCCGCGACCACCCGCATCTGAGGCGGACGCTCTAACCACTAGACCACCGTAGCGGTAAAAAAAATTGCATTGCCTGAAAGCGCGGGGCCCGAGGCGGTTGCCTCATTTGCCTTGCCCTAGGGCCGGGCCTGGAACCATATTTGTATAATTTGACAGCTTGTTCTATTTCTATTTAGTTGCCATATAAAATATTGCACTCGGAGCTGGACAATAAAACCTTTTATTCTAAAAAAATATAATCCAAAGATATCTACTTAGTTATCTTTTTTAAACGTTTAGCCCAGTTATCAATAACACAACACACGTGTTTAGCAGCTGTTTAACTTCAAGAAGGTATGTTGTTTATCAGATAGGATTGAATAGTTAACCAAAAGCTTCGTGATCTTAGAACAGACAATATTCCAAGCACTTTAAGAAGAACACTGGTGAGTGAGATGAGACTGGGCGGTAATTATAGGCGATGACCTTTTTCAAACAACTGGCATATATTTGCAAGAGACCAGTCCTTTGAGATGTTGCAAAAGTCCATAAATTATTGCTGAGCATTGATCAGCCGTTTGTTCCAAAATAAACTCGAATTGTTTGAGAAAGCATACACAGGAACAAGCGAGCACATACGAAAACGTGTTTGTGGTGTTTGCGAGAAATGCCATATCAAGATCCCCAAAGAGGGCCGCTCGGACATCTTCATGGTCCGATTGATTTGCGTTTTGCGTGCCTTACTATTGATAATGTCAAAATTCGTGTTTATAGACTTGTTATCAGCAACAAAAATATAGACTGAATGTCTTCACAGAAGTATGAAGGGCCTTTTGGTCTCTTTCCATGAAGCAGCTGAAAAAAGAAATATTAAATAAACTAAGAAAATCTAACGAGTTGATTCAAAAGAGAAGTACGCATGAACAACAATAAAACAAGTTTCAAAATAAATGCATTTCATGTATTGAAATTATGGAGGAAAAATAATTTTAGTGTGGGGGTGTAGAGCGTATATTTGGTGGGGGAAAGAACCCGAGAAGGTCTACCAATCCACATGAGGCTATTGCCAAGCTATTTCACACATACATGTTGATCGCGCTCAGACATGAATCTATGCGAACAAATAGTTCAAGTCTTTTAAGAGTATATATTTAGGTATAGTGGGTTATAGATAGAGGTAATACTTGTGTTGTCTGGCAGTTGCATTCTCTGAGTGGACGGACGCACAGGTCCTCATCCATCTCCCAAATCTCTCACGTCTGCCTCCAAGAAGGAACTATTACATGCATACCCCGATACACCGCTTCAGCTGGCGAGCGACGTTGTGGGAGTGATTTTAACACTGCATCACCAGGCGTATAAACTTCTACAGGGAAGTCACCGGCTAGGTCAGAAGGTCTCTCAATGTCTGAAGATGTCAAGACAGATTTTCAAGAGAGCCTGGAGTCTAGACTTGAAGAACTTAATTTTCCGCCAGGTCTACCTCCGGCAGAGATGTGGAATCACATCAAGGCTACCACTATGCAAACCTCAGAAGAAATCCTTGGATTCAACGCTAAGAAAAACAAAAGATTGGTTTGTTGAAAACAACCTAGAAATCCAAGAACTGCTTGCCAAAAGAAGATCAGCGTAACAAGTCCATCTCGCACAACCATCCTGTCCACAGAAGAAAGCAGCCTGCCGCCTTATATGCAGCTCTCTCCAGTGCAGTCTCCGAGACATACAAAAAATGAATGGTGGACAAAGCTTGCAGAAAGAACCCAGTTGTACGCTGACACTGGTGACTACAAAGGGTTCTATGAAGCGCTGAAATCAGTGTATGGTCCTTCCTTCGACATACAGAGCCCCCTATGGAGTGCAGATGGCCAAGAGCTACTCACTGACAGGGAATCTATCCTGAACCGCTGGTCAGAGCACTTTCACACCCTCTTCAGTATTGCCGTACAGTCCAGGAGGCAGCTTTTGATCGCATCCCACAACAGCCACTAAGATGGAACTTGATGAGGCACTCACACTGCAAGAGACTGGAAAAGTCATAGAACAGCTGTATACAGGAAAGTCAGCAGGACAAGATGATATCCCACCAGAGATATGGAAGAGATGAGGCCTAGCATTGTACACCAAACTCCACGAGTTCTTCATTTGCTGCTGTGAGTGAGGGAAACTTTCACAAGACCTGCGAGATGCAGTCATCATCACCTTGTTTAAAAACAAGGGGAAAAGGCCTGACTGCTCAAACTACCGTGGGATAACTCTGCTCTCCATTGCAGGCAAAATCCTTACTAGAGTGTTGCTAAACAGACTGGTGCCCACCATTGCAGAAAAACATACTCCAGAGAGTCAGTGTAGCTTCAGAGTCAATAGGGGCACAACTGACATGGTTTTCGTCCTGAGACAGATCTATGCACCTCAAACGTTGTTTCAAGTTTTCATAGGTTTCCTTCATATGGACTGCATGACCAACTGGAATGGAGAGCAAAACATTGCAATTATGCCGCAAAACAGATTTAAGACTCATCTTCGATGTTGAAGGCCGCCATCTCACCATCGATGAAGAAGAACGGGACAATATCATTTTGACGGTCACGTATCATAAAAATCTTAACATCGACTGTCAATAGATTCCAATTCTGTCGTTTTGAGGTCAACATATCTGGTTTACTCTTGAATAGTTCCAAATCCATGACAAGGTCATTCAGTTCACCTTGTGTTATGAAGTGTGGCTCAGAGAAGGAGGATGGGAGAAAATATGCATCGAGTGACATTAATGGTTTTGGCTAGTTTGCTTCATTCTCTTCCTCTTCCTTGTCTGACTCAAGTGAGAATGATGCTGGTGCATCTTTCGTCGTGGAGTACTGGGCGTATAACTGTTGGAATGTTTAGAAAATGCACAGCTAAATTTTTCTTCTTTTACAAACCTTCCCAACTGGACGCACCTTGCAGAAATAACAATTACTGATATAATCTGTTGGCTCTCTCCAAATCACTGGAACTGCAAAATGCATAGATTTCCTTTTCCTGTTCAACCACTGATAAAGATTTGTTGTACAAGAGTAGCAGCATATGTGTGGGGCTCACCTCTTTTACTGATCTCCAATTTTGCAACAAAAATATAGGTAATAGGCTTTCTTAACCATAGTGGTTATTGATGTTTGATGCACAAGTCACTTCACCACAAATATAGCATAATTTATCTGCATTGTTCACACAAGTAAGATGCATCTCTGATCATTTTGCCTAACAGAAATGTTTCCCTTTGTAAAATCAAACAGTGACATATAACATAGCACGATACTGCATAATTTCTAAGCTAATATAGGTCAATGTGTTCAGCAGAGTGATGTAATCTTAGTTATGATTTCATCATCCATGACTTCCAGGAATAACATGATGCAATTCATATTATGAATAAAGCAATACCAGCTTCCGATTGCATCATTCACTGTCTTGCCTAAAGAGCAAGTACTGTCACAACCCTGTCACAGATTTATTCATAGTTCCAGTCAAAGATGTATTTTAGTCAATTCAGGTTTAAACTTGGATCCATTCCCTTTATAACTCACTCATCCTCCGCCACTTCCAAGTCAAGGTTCATATATACTGACCCAGTATCATATCTTTAAACCTAGAGACCATCAACAATTTTAACAATCATTTTCGTTCAGAGTGAACCAGAATTAGTAAAGTTTGCTTACATTTATTTCGGAAGCATTTTGGCTATAGACCAGTGCATTCTTCATGCCGACTTAGAACAAATTGCAGCTCACTTAACCAACATTTATTTACAAAAAATATAATCGGATGACCCCTTTGTAGTCGTGAATCTATAGAAAGTACACAGCCCAATTTCTTGCTCTTTTCAATAACAAACAACGTACGGAATTATAATATCTCACACCATATGATAATCTAACTTTACATACCTTCCTTTGTGGCGATACAACAACGCTTTTGTATAATGCAAACATACGTAGTTTCGATGCCATTTATAAATTTATTAAAAAGTCAGAATTATTTACTTAAGCGAACATGTTCCTCTCACGCATGCACTTCCACTTGTCATGAAAAGCTGCAAACAGAAGTTTCCCCCAAATGATTCGTCGTCGCCTCCGCAACGGCTCTCTCTTGAAGGAAGCACTGGTAAAGTGTGCTGTTCCCTTTTCATTTTATTTATTTTCTCCCAACCCGTTCGTTCCTCCATATATTCGCACATTTCTACACAATATTTGACACATTGTTATTTGCAATTCCTCATTTTTGTTCATTTATTTTCTTTTTCCTCGGCCGTCACGTGCTCCATGGTTGTTCATCCTCTTGAATTATAAACCTTTCCTAAATGCTAATGTCTATTCAAATAACACATCAATTAGACTATTAACAATTTATAGTTTTTGACAATAAAACTTAATAAAATTGAATATTATCCGTTATATATTCATATATATTTACACTTTTTGTATCGTAAAGGAATAAGATTATAAGCCATTAACTTTCCTTATCCTTTGCCGTTGATATTGTAGATCATGGAATTTCCAATTTCATATTAATGAAATAAAATATGTTTAAACTAAAGCTAGTCTGATATATTTTATCAACTGTTAGCTTACTATTAATTTGCTTTAGTCGGAATTTTAAATTCTTCCACATCAAAATATTAGTATTGCAAGACTCGGGACCACAAACGATATAGCCGAGTGATCAAATCTCAACCACATCAGTTATGTTCTATAAATAAACTTAGTTTTATCCTATTACTGGTTCTTGTATATCACTACTTAGCATTTGTGTGGGCTGAGAGCGATATAAATGTAAAACAGCTTACAATCTTGTGTAGCAAACACATTTCAGAGTTTATAGCAATATATGGCAGAGTATGTAGTTTGACTAAGGACTATTGATTCTAGCCTTAAACCTAAAGGGGTTGAAGTCGAGTGAGTATTTTAAAACAGTCGAATCGTCATATTAGCCTGACCAAAGAAACTAAAAGAGATTTTGCCGTGAGCAGATTCAGTAAACAAACAATACTCCGGGTATTTGTCTCGATACCGTCAGGCAACGTTTTGGATTGATATTTTTCTTTATTCAAAAATATAAAATATTACTATATACGAGTACCTCATACGATACTTGATATTGTGTCAGTGGATGTAATATTTCAGTTTTCCAATTTCACGAGATTTTAAAATAATTTGTCTCTGCAGGAACAGGATTTATTTTTGTCCGGACAAGATACAATTATCTTTTGCATACCAGGTTCAAAACGGGTGAACAAGGTAGCTAGTACGAAACTTAATGGATATGCCCAAAAGGATATTGTTTGATTGTACAGGGAGGTTTATCGTACTTAAATCAAGAAGTACTTGATACGTGTACTGTGTTTTCTAGTGTACTAAGCTTTATTTTATCAAACGTTTATGTCAGCGGAAAGAGTAGTATGTATGTATGTATGTATGTATGTATGTATGTATGTATGTATGTAATTAGCTCTTGTGCTACAATGCATGTATGTATGTGTGTACTCTGCGTAAACAAATACATATTTCAATATATATATATCATGCTGCACATCTACATCCTTACGTCCGTATATTTATCATTTATCTTCCTGTTTACAACCGCAACTTATAATAATATTATCTGTCTATGTATGTATGTATGTATGTATGTATGTATGTATGTATGTATGTATGTATGCATGTATGTATGTATGTATATAATTAGCTCTTGTCCTATAATCAATAGCTGCACAGTAGGATTTATATTTCAGTTTTAACATATACATTTTAGTTGCAGTATATTGATTAGGTACTTCACATTCTTTCTATTCCTGATCTCAAATACGTTGAATTAGGAAGTGAGTGGATCAGACAACTTGTTTTTCTAAGAGGGTTAAAATAAAATAAACACATGTAAATGACAATATTTATTATAACGGTATTTAATAGAGATGACCGCATCGAATGTATTAGTAACTCATGAGAGACATATACATCCCACGTAGTCAATGTTTTGTTGATCCTTTATATCTTTAATTCGAATTGACCTTGAAATGTATGAAAATTGGCACCCAACGAAACATAATGGACCCAAATTTATGGCCCGCTTGTATCATTAAAAATGTAGCGTTAATTGCAAAATAAAATCATTGTTACTTAAATTTGTGTAAATATTGTTATCTAGTATACAGGCATAGATATATTGATATGTTGGAGACAAAAATACAATGGCAATTGCTTCATTGGTTATCAAACGTACTCCAACTTTGCCGATTTCATGAATGGCTGAGGGTGGCGTGCTAAAGCTGGGTCCTGCAAGATACAAAGACCGCTTTAATTTTCTGGCATAACGAGATATCTAATAGACAAGGCGAATTTTCATTTTATATATTCTGAAGAAGCATTACTGTAGAATAATACTAGTCATCGTCGTTACAATCAAACAATCATTCTTATTATCTAACAGGCGCCATTTGTAACGTTTGAATAAACAATATCTAATTTTAATAGTCATTCCAAAATGTAATGAAAGGAAAGCTTTTATGCGTCGTTAAATGAGCATCATGACATGAAAGGTTATATCATGCGAAGTTATTAAGCGTGACATGATAGGTTATATCATGCTAAGTCATTAAGCGTGACATGAAAGGTTATATAACGCTAAGTCTTTAAGCGTGACATGAAAGGTTATATCATGCTAAATCATTAAGCGTGACATGAAAGGTTATATCATGCGAAGTCATTAAGCGTGACATGAAAGATTTTTTCATGCTAAGTCATTAAGAGTGACGCGCCTTGCCAAAGAACTCTATTGGATTGCCTACCGGGACTGACCGTGTCTAAATTAGAACCTACTTCCCTAATATTGCGAGCTTGGCATGCTAAATGTTGTGCAACCGTGACTACAACTCAACACTCACCTAATTGTTAACTGTTTGCAGCTTTGAATTACACCTTCCTTCAATGCACCACTGGAAAACATGTATATATATATATATATATATATATATATATATATATATATATATATATATATATATATATATATATATATACATATAGAGAGAGAGAGAGAGAGAGAGAGCACCATAATCTATTACGATACAGGACTACATATAATTGGTGTTATTTTCTGTTAATCACTTTTTCATATATATATATATATATATATATATATATATATATATATATATATATATATATATATATATATATATATATATAATGTGGCTAATTAGCGTAGTGCTTCCCTGAGTCGTAAACACTGCATAGCCAACTCTGAAACCAAATGCTGTTATCCTTTCATTATAAAATATCATACGATCATTTAGGTAACGATCTGTTCATAAGGTATAAGGTTATAAGCCAGTCTAATTGAGAGAGAGAGAGAGAGAGAAATGTAATCTATTGGGATACAGGGCTATATATCATTGTTATTCAGTATGAATCACTTTTATTATATATATATATATATATATATATATATATATATATATATATATATATATATATATACACAACTCGCTTTGTTTCTTATGTTAGTTTTTTATCTTTATTTATTTCACTGCACATTATTATAATGCAGCATTGTATGTTGTATCTGACCTTGTCTAAAAATTAGCTCATTTGCTTGAAATGAATTGACTTTTATATTTTATTATGTATCCATATAAAATACGTAGGTAAATTATACTCTATGTGTATGGGTTTAAAATCAATATTATTAATATAAGTAAATCTGTTTATTTGGGTCTAGATCTAGGTAATGGATTTTTTTAGTGTACTTTACATATCCAAGTTCTGGTGTTTGTTTTCTAGACGGTTATTTGCCATTAGCTAAAGAATTTTCGTATTAGAAAATGCCAATTGTGACCTTAGGTGAAGCAGAGAACTATATTGTCTTGTAATTGAGATGTTATTTTCAGTCATGCTCTAAGATCTATCATTCTGAAATGTTATTATATGCTGTGTCCATTATTTTCCTTTTGGTCTTTAAATTTTATTTCTTCACATTATGATTTCAAAGTGATTATTTTATATGAAAATACAAAATTACTCTGATATGGACAGAGTCATTGACTGGAGTTGAGTGTGTCTTCAAACCTGCAACTGTATTTCTGGGATTCAACAAAAGACCTTTGACATATCAACACTCTACAAGATATCACTAACACATCATCGTCTTCATATTTTGGAATTTTCACTTTGAATTCTAGAGAAATAAATTATTTATTGAATTTTACAAAGCTTTTTGCCTCTCACACTATTTTGTTACTTATTTAAGAGCATAGACCCGTAACTATATATATATATATATATATATATATATATATATATATATATATATAGCCTAATTTGCGCAGCGATTCCGTGAGAGTTGTAAACACCACATTAACAGCTCTGAAAAGAATTATCCTATCCCTATATCACCAAATGATATATAAAATATCACCTGATCATTGAATTAACGAACTATTTATAACGATATAAAACAATCTTAATTTCTTGAGAGAGAGAGAGAGAGAGAGAGAGAGAGAGAGAGAGGAGAGAGAGAGGGAGAGATGATTACCTTGTTATGCCCACATTCAGTTCCTCTAGCTGCACCGAAATAATCTCGCATGCATTTTCCCGTTTTTGGATCCGTACACCTCATTAGGTGGCAAATTTATGCTGGAGCAGTCTTAAAAAAGACGTACAATGATGTATAACTTCAATGCGCATGCGCTCATTTAACTAACCAACCATGCTAAGCTGAGTCGATTGATCTAAAACTATGTTCCCATCATTGCGAAGTGTGCTAAAATATCAAATGTCTATAAAACAGAAGATAATAAGACAAAAACGGGCTGAGTAATTTATAAGCATGCTTTAATGATTTATCGTGAAGGGGAATAATTGGAAACGATTGTAATAACTGAATTAAACACCATATAAATAACTTGCAACTACCTTTCCGGCCACGCACCCATTTTCACTATTATTTTAATGATAACAGTAGTTGTTGTGTCAAAAGATTGATGATTTTTGTGAATTGGTTTGATTACAGAAAATACAAATGAATTAGACATTCTTTCATATAATGAATAGGTACGTATTTATACAAGATCAAAATATTATCACGTAACATATCACCAGCAATTATAAGTTCATTAGCTAACTCGGCTAAATTTACAGATTATAAATATATTAATTATCTTATTGAATGCTAATTGTGTATGCTGGCATCTAGGAATTGGCGTGCTAATTGACTTGCGTCAAGGTACGGAATGTATAAATGAATAGCAGATTAATTAAAATGGTAGATAATTAAAAAAATCAAACAAAGCCATACTTAAGATTGTTGAATACGTCATGGCATCTTAAACCCTTGTTAAATGACAGATAAACTGTATGACATGTATTACACATTATGTCTGAATCGCCAATATAAATAATCATGTTTATGTATCAGGTATTTATATTGCTGACAATGATTTACATTGGTGTTATTATACATATTTATTCTGATTATTCCAAAAAAGTCAAAGAATACCTTTAGCACTAAAAATTTTGGTAAATTTGAACTGTTACCTGACGTAACGGTATAATCTAAACATTGTCATTATATATATATATATATATATATATATATATATATATATATATATATATATATATATATATATATATATATATATATATATGTCTTACGTTTCAAGGTTGGTTGATGGCACAATCTATTATGCGTCTGCGAAGTTTCTTTTCTCATCATAGCCTAATTGTTGAAGGGATCAAACTTAAATACCAAACCTAAAAAGTAATCTATTCAGAACGTCTGAAATTTCACTATTGAGTACTCCAATACTGTACTTGTTTAGTTTTGGATGCTAAAGATGTTGACCTTTCACCAGTGTCATAAAATTTAATGTTCTTCATCATGTCTTTATAATATCTGCACATGTCAAAACTGATAGGCAGTTAATTGGTATTACCTCAATTCTGCCTTAATCTGCTGATGTATCTGTGTTAGTTGTCTCCTATAATAAATGTTATACATTAGTCATTTCATTAATTCTATCATAGTAAATGTTGGATATGACAGCTTAATGAGTTTGGTCGTTTTGTTTGTCGTACTCACAAAAGCAAGGTTATTGAATTTGGTGATATTTGATATTTCATTTGCTCTATACATATTTTCATTTTGGTCTTTTTGCTAAAATATTAAATTTGTTTGCAAAACACACCGTTGTTGATAAACTTGAAGTCCTTTTCAGAACGTTAGCTGCATTTTGTCCAAAGTTCAAATCGTAAGTTTTTTTTGTCCCCATATAGATGTATGATCTCAGGTAACGTTGCTGATTGTAAATACGCAGTTCTGTGCTTTTGGTAATATCAAGCCCAAGTGTCGTAATTGGTAATATCAAGCCGAACTGTCGTAATTGGTAATATCAAGCTCAATGAAGCTCAAGTGTCGTAATTGGTAATATCAAGCCCAAGTGTCGTAATGGGTAATACCAAGTCCAATTGTCGATACAGCTTGTGGTTTCAATGATGAATAATATATTTGTTTTTATACTCATTGTGCACAATTCCTTTTTACAAATGACGTATATATTTTGCATTTTTTAAAAATTTATTTTATAGTGCAGATAAAACCAAGTTTATTGGGAAAAAGTTTTTTGAGTGGGGGCGGAGTAAGTGATCTGAAAAGATATGTTAATGGTGTGCGATTTGTTTTCGCCCTTTGATTTCGTGATGGCTTTCCAATTCATTTGTTCTACTTGTAAAGTGCATCACATTCCTAGTTACACGTTGATTGAGGCAAAATAGGAATGAGTTTGGTTAGTTAGAATGGCAATAGGGTTAACCCTATTGGCAAGACTTATCGAATTCCGGTCACACATGCTACATCAAGGCAATCGTCAGCAAAAAAGGGTTAGATCTTCAGCTATTCATTGTTCCACTTCGATCGGTTCCGATTTATTGGGTTTTGTGCTATAATGTCTTTCCATACCTGCACAGGCAATTAGGTAGCTACTTTTAAATATTTAAAAGTATAAACAGTTTGACATAGTTACGTCGGATCTAGGTTCCTAATAAAACACTACCTCTAAAGCATTGATGTGCAGCACAGTCATTGGTAGATAAGAACGTTTTGACCATGCACAACATGCAGAGTTCGTCATCTCTAGAGATCTGAATGTATCCCTCTTATGTTCTTATCAAACTCACAGTTCAGAATAAACATCACTGAATTGGTATGTCCAAAGAATAGTATTTAGGAACAGTTTCGTATTTCTATACGAATGGTTATTCGTACAAATTTGACAACAGGGTGTTCAGTTTCAGAGTGTTAGACAGGTAGAGTGCAAAGCCGGTCAAAGTTCATATATGACTAAACTTAGGCCCCTGTCAGCCTAGCTTCCAAGCGTAATGCGTACATATCGGATTAGTAAAACATGCATAGGTTTGCATATCAATACCAATACATTTTATATAGAACATCTATACAGTATTTTGCTAACACTTATACTATGTACACTTTCCTACACATACACACACATACACAAATTATTACCTTACAGTAGACAGATCTGTCCCTTTAATGTGCTCACATTGCGCATCAGGATTGTATACCTCTCCTGGATCTTTCTTCACATGCTGTTTATATTCGTCATTATTATAGAAATCACCCGGCTCGACGAGGCACCGTCTGAAAGGCGAAAATATAATAAGTGTAGGGGGATGTTATATGACCATTATTATTATGCAGCTGTTTTTCAAATGAAGCCCTATATAGACTTTAACATTAGGCCACATGACTAAAATGATGAACGGTAATATGGAAAACTTTATCATCACCACACATCACTAACGTTGTGAAACTGTAATCTTGCAAGAGAACACGCAAGTTTAAATTTTCAACAGGTTTAACATGATTGGGATGTATAGGGAACAAACATAAAGACACTGTAAAAGAAACAAGCACACAGAACTAGTAATCAGCGCAAACATTTACAGAACAAACACCTTTATCTACCAATCTATTGATCTTTCCATTAAAGTTTTAATGGTCACCGTCATACGTGTATCACGTGACATTCCGCCATTACGGTACTGTTATCACCCATCAATATTGTATCGAATTTTTTGCTCTAAAATAAATTTTCCTGTGTTATATTCTATAATTGGTTCTTTTGTTTTAACCTAAAACGTGATAGCTTGTCTATCTATCTATCTATCTATCTATCTACCTACCTACCTATCTTATATTTTATTTTATTATATTATATTATATTATATATATATATATATATATATATATATATATATATATATATATATATATATATATATATCGGGATCTGTCCTGACGGTCACGTTTATTCAGTGGTTATTTTGTTCATAAATTCATAACGTCCATTCCAATATCACCAACGGCAAATTTTCTATATAAACGTCCTGTATCTACTGATCACATGCCTACGGTGGGCAGCGTTCATGTGTTTCCTAACCCCAGAGCAATGGTTTCCCCCAGCCTTAATCGGTCACTGGCGCATAATGCAGCAGTGACTGCTCAGACCTTTGTTGCACAAGGATGTCATTGTTTAAATAAAGGAATATAGTTTTAATCGATGTGTAAACGATTTTGATATCTCATTTATGCATATAGTACTCAAGTTACGTTGGGAGTGTACTTTGAAGGTGTCACTATATCAAAATCGAAAGGTAATTAGCTTCTTTCCCTTTAAGACAAGAGGTTGAAGCAATGCGTTGGCAGACTCATGGGAAAAGTATGTGTGTTATAGTGGTAGAAATGAAAATCGCGTTTTTGTGCCAGTGTGACAAGTATGATTAAATATCTTTATCTACTTGCCTGTAATTAAAGCTATTTCTGGTAAAAATTGGTCTATCTTTGAGTAGACATATTGGTTTCATCGCCTTTCTTTAGTGTAAGGGGTCATTCAATATTCAAAACGTGTCTGTAAAGGCTTGCAAAGTTGCGATTCATGGGTCACAACGAACAGCCGTATATAGCTTTGTTTGATTTTTTGTTCTTCAAAGGTTTTTCAGATTTAAAACTCTCTTCAGTCTTGTTATTACCAGTGTATGAAATACAATCCATTCAGGTGGCATATGTATATATAGTCCTTTTTCAAGAAAACTTTGTTTATTGACAAGCTGATCACTCTAATCACATTGCATGATGGGAATCTCCATATGTCTGTTGCTAAATGAATACGGTCAGTTCCGTGATCTCTCATTAGCTTCACCTAGACATACTCATTTTCAAACTAAAGTCTTTGTAAATTAAACACATCCCAACCAATTATCACCAACATTTCACAACCGTTCATAATAGTTCTTCGACAATATACGATTAAAAGGATAATTGCTGGGTATTTGGCGATGTGAACAGTTTATCTGACAACGCAGAAAGATATAATGCGCTTTAAGTCAGATTTCTTAAACAAGTCATTCGATTTTAGGTAGATCACATTTCACCAGAATACCTAACCTCATTTTCGCTAGCCAATGCTCATTAACTAATAGTGTATTATAGGGTATAGTGTCAAAGCTGGTCTTGGCAGTACTCTGAGAAGCTTTAGTAACCTTGTATATTTTTTGTTTTTAAGCAGGGTATTTGTTTTGGTTTTAATATTAAGATTACATCTATCACGTGTTACATTAGCACTTATTGTCCTTGCTGTCTAGGGATAAGATGATGAAAAACAAAACGTTGTCTACCTATGGTGATATCCCATGGATGTAATAGGAACAAGAAACTTAACTAACATGTGGTGAACCGTACTAACGAAGCAAACTTGCTTATACTTTATCAATGCAGAGAGACTGCCAGTGCCATTTACATTAATGACTAAAGAATAAGTATTGAAGAAAGGAAAGGCTGTGAATACATTGGTTGAACTTGGAGACGACATATTTAATCTGAAGTTGCAATTTTGAAATGACAGGGACGGGCTTGATGGTAGTATTATGGCAGAAGGAGATGGTTTTGACAAAGCTGCATCTACAGTGACATTGAAACTGCTTGGGCACGGAAACAAGTTCTCATTATTAAACAATAAGTATTAAATTTCAGATTAGTTTAATGTGATTCTTGAGATCCAATATCATTTTAGAAAACTCTGTAAATTCATAACAAGTGGAATTTTTTTAACATTATCTTACCTAACTGAGAAAGAGACAAAATATAAAACTACGAGAAAAACTGGCCTGGGAAATGTCATCAATTTGAATAACTTATTATATACATATGTTGTACATTGATCGAATAGTAAGTATTTTCGACGTCCTAGATGATTCAGTGATCTGCTAATAGAGATATAGGAAACCATACGAGCAAATCTAGTGATCGTATATGTGGGAGACAAATATGGCGCCAGGACTTGATTTACCTGTGTCCTAGTTCGTGTGCTGCTGTCGTCACCATTGCATTATAATCACCTGCCATGACAACCGACGTTCTGTAACCGTTGTCACATACATGCCCTGTAAATGCATACCCTAAAATAAAGAATAAAAGACCACCATATCAAAAACACAGTACATACACAGTAGTCAAGGTGTAACTTATAAAGATCTATTTTACTTTTCGCAATAAATGGTATTCAACATAGATCTCACTCGGTATATTGATATTGGAAAGCATCTAAGAGAGCGAACAAGAAGTTCAATGTCACAGTGATTACGTTGACGTAAGTAGGTATACCAATATATATATATATATATATATATATATATATATATATATATATATATATATATATATATATATATATAGCGATTACACCCATTGCTTTAGTGATATTTGTTCGCCGGAGTGTGTTTGATTATGGGACAGCATTTCATGACAATATAGTTGTGCATGAAGCTACTTCAAAGCTTGTTTTATCACTTCAGCTAAAATGTATCTTTTACGTTTAAAATCCAGTTATATCAAAATAAATCCAAATTTCCTAACATTCATCCGAACTCGTCAGCATTTCACATTATCGCTATAGATTAAACAAAGTTTGAACAATTGTATTGATTGTTTTCATTCATGCGTAAACCAATTCATTTTGCCTATATATGACTTACGTACTTAATAACTATTGCTTTGACGAGGTGCTCTGATTGTTCATTGATTGATATTAATTGATAGTAAATTTCTTTTAGCAAAGTAGATCGTTATCTTACCTCCATTACTACACCCCCGCCCCAAACAATGACACCGGTTATAAGACCACCCAGGTGAAGCGAATACAAGTCTGATGATCCAAAATAAATACTCAGCATTTAGATTGTACAAATACTATAACCACACCGCTAATAAGGCTACCTTAATAAGACATTCTGGATTTCTTGTCCTGTTTGCAAGGTTTTACGATATAGTGAATGCTTACTAGTGTGGTTTCTTTGAACACTAATTGGCTTATCAGGCCGGTTGTTTGTAGTTATCACTCGTTTTTGCCTGATAAGTATAAGTAGAATATGTGCTGAAGTTCTCAGATTTATGCCTCCCTATCTTCTTCCCTGTTTCTGCAATTTTACCATGTTCAAAGTCTGTCGCTTCAGTATAGATTTGAATCAGCCAGACTGAGCGATCCTGTGTGCAAGGTCTTCCCAGGACTCATGATAATTATTGTAATATTTAAAGATGTATTATATATATATATATATATATATATATATATATATATATATATATATATATATATATATATATATATATATATATATGTGTATATATATATATATATATATATATATATATATATATATATATATATATATATATATATATATATATATATATATATTTAATTTACTTATTTGTTTGTTAGTTTTAATTTTGTTAAATTTCATTACATGCTATCGTAATTTGGCATTGTATTCTGAACTTGACATTGTCCAAAATTGAGTTCATTTCTGCTTGACCTGATTGACTTTATTTATTTCATTTATTTAAACGACTAATAAAATCTTCATTATTCTCTATGTGTATTAGCTCAATATCAGATTATTATTCCGGTAAACAAGAAGAAGTAAATATGTTGGTTTGGTTCGGGTTTGTGGAGTGTCCTATTTGAATTATACAGATTATGGTGTTGTAAATAAATAAGGCTCGCTAGATCCTTCTAGAAGGTTATTTTCCGATATATAATGGTTTTGTTTTTAAAAAATGCAAATTGTGACATGAGGTCAATAAGAGAACTTTATAATCTTGTGACTGAGGATTTAACCAATCGTACTTTAACATCTAGCACTAGCAAATTGTATTATGTTGTGACCAGTTTGGGCTGAATTATTTTCTTCTTCAGATTATTGAATTCAAGTAATTATGTGCACTGGAAATATACAATTGCTATGAAAAAATTCTTAGATAAAGACATTCACTTGTATTTATACTCAAACCTGGAATAATATTTATGTGATTCAACAAGAGACTGTTGGCACATCCGTAGGCTTTAGCAGACACGTTATCGCCTTCAGTTTGGATCTATTCGGGTCTTTTACTGTATTTTATGCAGGACTTTAAATGACTATGACTTGTGTCTATAATTTTGGATTGTTTTGGGATTTACGGACAATACATGCCATTTACGGACAATACATGATATTTACGAAGAATACATTATATTTGCAGCAATATACCAAAATACAACGAAAGAAACCCAAGGAAGGAATAGACATTTTCCATTGTAAAGACGGCTAAATTAAGATGCAGTAGACAAATACAAGATCTTCAATATTGGAAGGATCATAATAATGAAAATATAAACAGGAATAACAAAATGATTCGAATATGCTTGTCCATTCAAATATAAGACAGTCTTCAAATAACATTAATTTTGAAAGAAATTAAAATCATTCATGCAATGGAACTCCACTAATAGGTGTTGACTCACAGCGTACCTATTAATTTCGGTTTAGTACCCGCATTTGTAGAGTCTATCGATTCTAAGAGTATTTTTCTAAATTTTTCTAGTGGCGACTTTTGAATTATATGTATACAAGTTTAGTACTGATAATGAAAGAAATGGATTATTATTTATAACATGAAGGTTATAGTGTGTATTTATTTAATAAAATCAGCCTCTGCAAAAAATAAATTTCGAACAAAGTATGAAAAAATGTGATCATTCGTTTATTTAGGAAGATACGTTCGGTTAGCGTATTATTTATTTACATTTGGATACACTGAAAAGCATATGTTGATAATATGTGAGAATATAGTGATGTACTCGTGCACTAATTATCTTTAGGTTCCATATTAAAAAGATACAGCTGATAAGACAAATATTATCAAAAAGATAATCTAAAAATCACATTGCACTAGCTCCATTCTTTCCACAAGCAAGAGCTATGAGCAATTACATGTCATAATTACATCATTGAATATAATATCAGACGCGTTTATTATACGTGGATAACACTCAAAGTACACGTATAAAACATTCCTAACACATTACGAAATGTCCATTAAATGCACCTGTTGCTTCTTTTCTCCTTTACCCTTAATAAGTTCGTGAAAATGCGTAGCCCACGGAACAGTACAGTACATTGCTTCTACAAAAGAAAGTAAATTGAAAAATGCGTTGGTGTTCTCATAATAAATATAATCCAGTGTTCATGAAGAGGACAAATAATATGGGCAAAAACACAGCAATCGGGAAAAATAAGACAATCCACGAGAGTTCTTTTGCTTTGTCGAAAGCTCCAAGTACACTATATCCATAGATGCGCTTGCAGCCGATTCAGTGCAGTGAGTGAACAGGAAAAGACATAATTAGTGATAATCTCTAAATTATCAAACAAGAGCAGCTCTCTTGGACCAATTTAGGAAATATTTCACAGATATGAGCTTTCATCGGTGGGTTGGGAGTGGGGAAAACAAATCTTTTTATCACGGGATTTCGTTTAATCTCTTTCGAGCGAATTTCTTCTTCTACTTGGAAAAGAAACATTATATGCAATTGCGAGTACCAAGCCACATATGGAAAACAAGGATGACGGTATTTAAGTGAAAGTTCGCAGTTGTTATGAGTGGGCTTCAATACACACAAACAGGTCATTTAATTCAGGCGAAATTAATTTTCCCCTTCTATATATTAACTTTGATATAAAGACCCCCAACAATGTGAAATCTATTATGGGTATTCCTGTTTTGTCGCAAAACAAATAAGTTTGCATTGTCTGCTAATGGACAGAACATTTACAAAATAGGTAGGGGTGTTTAAATGTTTGGTCATAATGCTGGCTGGCTCTTGAAGAAAGGAAAGCGTACGCACATATCCTGTATACAAATATATTGAGAAAGAAAATAAATATTGAAGCAATGAACACCACCACTACTACTACTACTAATTAGATAGTGCTCTTCACTGTAATACAGGCCACTTACCAATATTATATATCTATACATCTTGTGGTACATAAAAGGTACATTAGTGTGTAACGAAAGAACATCGTATATATTGGAAACGTTTTACATGTATTTAATTATTATTTTCAGTGATTATATTTTGGCTATCGGGTACAAATACAAATATATATTACACATTAATCACAGAATGCAAACTAAAGAGAGCCCCGATGTATTCATGAAGCAAACATAAGTTTTCTGATATTAATGTAGAGTGGAGTTGATGAGAAAAGTGTTTCTTTAATCTGTAAAAAAGTTAACATTGCTAAAATTGTCATCAAAAGTTTTTGTTATCATTTTGTAAAAAAACGGCTTAATTGATTTGCATATAAGAAGGATAGTGAAGACTAATTTTTGTATTTCTCATATAGTGGATAATAATAATAATAATAATAATAATAATAATAATGCCGGTAATAATATTATTAAATTATCAACTAAAGTTTTGCTATAATTAGAGAAATTTAAAAAATATTATTTGAAAGACTTTGCAAAATGCTCTATGAATGCTACGTAAGTTTAGGTTCATTCATTAGTTGCCTTTGACACGGCACGTTTAGAACTTTAGTTTGGTCCATCTTGCCAATGAAATGGGTATATAGCGCGTTTCCGCAACAGCTACCATATGATTTGGAGCTCTGTTCTACAAGTTGTATGAATTTGTAACTTAACTCTTGCCAGAAAAGAAACTGCATGCGATATTGAAGCAATGTAACATTCTTGCATTATCTTAACGTGTCATATACAGATAATTGCATAACCTTGTCACTGTATGAATAAATACTTGGGTACCGATAGTTTATTATGTATAGATACATTGATACCCTAAGTATAATATGTATAAATGCATGCATACACTTAGTTTATGTATAAATACTTTCATACCATTGGCATATTATATATCAATATTTGCGTACCCGTAGCACATTATAAATAAATACTTGAATACCCCATGCATATTATGTATACATACTTGGATACCCTTAGCATATGCTGCATAAATACTTTCATACACTTAGCGTGTTATGTAAAAATACTTACACACCATTATCATATTGTCTTCAAACACTTGGATACCCTTAGCATATTATGTGTAAGTGCTTGCATACCCGTAGCATATTATATATAAATACTTGCATACCCGTAGCATATTATATGTAAATACTTGCATACCTGTAGCATATTATATGTAAATACTTGCATACCCTTAGCATATTATATATAAATATATATAAATACTTGTGATGACCAAATCTTAATTAACGCAAGGAATTAAAAGTTCTCAGACATGAGCTTCTTTGGTATTTTATTAACTGCAATGCTTTCTCCAAAGTCTTAAGCGTTAATGGGAAAATAAGGAAAATGTCTATTTGCTGATCATTGATCCATGTGTTTGAAAATCATTCAGTACATAATTGCTGTATACTGAACGCGTGGTTGCTATATCCTGAAAGTTATGGGTTATACCCGCTGTAATGATAGGTACCTCGTAAAGAGCATTGCGTGGTCGATTTCTGGTAGATACTTCGCGCCCTTTGCCATGTCCCACTGTGAGATGTCAAGTAGATAGCTCCTTGCATTGATGTAATTTGTCCCGTTTAATTTCATCACAGCCGATTTTTTGTGTGGAAAGTTTCCCTTTTGTTTAAAAAAATCGGAAACAAATGTAACTGATTTGGTAACAGCGGAAAATCAGTTTCTTCTAAAGGAAAAACAAGGGCAAAATAATGTTAGTTATGTGAAGCATATTCTGAGGTCTATTGTTCAAGGCAATAAACATACCCTTCTAATCTGCCATGATTTAAACTTTATGATTTCAAATCGAATATTTCAGTTTACGATAACTTCTATATGATCATAAACATGTTTTGCTCATGTATTTTATATCTAAAACTTTTAATATGATATCCAAACTAGCTTCTTCTCTGATTGTCTCTGACTCAGTAAAACCAAACTACATGTTGTAACTTATGTATGTTTTTAATTCGTAATTTCATAATGTTTGTTTTTGTAATATTGTTATGGCGTATGTTTTTGTGTTCCCTAACAGCTTAAAGCTCTTGAAGTTTCTCAAGATTATGCGCTGTACTAAGTCCACATTATTATTATTATTATTATTATTATTATTATTATTATTTCAGTGATGGGTGCCAGTATCTCCCTACTTGCAGACATTCATAAAATATATTAGACTATTTCTATTTAGTGAACCAAGTATTGGCAAGAAGTACTCCATGTACTCTTAATAAGGTAAGTATTAGTAAGTTGTATGTAATAGTAGTGAAATAAGAATTAGTACGTAGTATTCTATGTAATTGTAGCCAACCAAGTACTGGTGAGTAGAATCCTATGTAGTTTTAGTCACGCATTGGCAAGTAATATCCTACATAAATTTAGCCAAATAATTTTGAATAGTATCCTATTTATTTTAGTCAGGTATTAGTAGATAGTATTGTATGTACTTTTAGTCAAGTACTGGTAGTAGTATCCTATGTCATTTTAGTCAAATGTTAGTAGCATCCTCTGTACGTTTAGTCACGTTTCGGTAAGTAGTATCCTATGAAACGTTAGTCAAGAGCTAGAAAGTAGTATGCTATGAAATTTTAGTCAAGAACTGGAAAGTAGTATCATATATAATGCTAGTCAAGAATGTATTGGTGTGTGGTATCGTATGATAAATTAGTCATGCATTGGTAAGTACTATCAAATGCAATTTAATCTAGTGAGTATTGGTAAGTAGAATCCCATGTAAATTTAGTTAAATAACTGCTGGTAAGCAGCATTGTATGTAATTATAGTAATATGATTATTAGGAAGTAGTTTCGTATGTAGTGTTAGTCACGCAAGGATTGGTAAGGAAAATTATATGTAATTTAAGTCAGGTATTGGTAAATAGCATCCTCCTTAATTTTAGTCAAATGTATATTGATAAGTAGGATCTGATATAATTTTAGCCAAATAAATACAGGTGAGTAGTATCCAATGTAATTTTAGTCAAGTGTCTATTGGCAAGTAGCATCTGATGTAATTTTAGCCAAATAAATACAGGTGAGTAGTATCCAATGTAATTTTAGTCAAGTGTCTATTGGTAAGTAGGATCTAATGCAATTTTAGCCAAATAAATACAGACGAGTAGTATCCAATGTAATTTTAGTCAAGTGTCTATTGGCAAGTAGCATCTGATGTAATTTTAGCCAAATAAATACAGGTGAGTAGTATCCAATGTAATTTTAGTCAAGTGTCTATTGGTAAGTAGGATCCGATGTAATTTTAGCCAAATAAATACAGGCGAGTAGTATCCAATGTAATTTTAGTCAAGTGTCTATTGGCAAGTAACATCTGATGTAATTTTAGTCAAATAAATACAGGTGAGTAGTATCCAATGTAATTTTAGGCAAGTGTCTATTGGTAAGTAGGATCTAATGCAATTTTAGCCAAATAAATACAGGTAAGTAGTATCCAATGTAATTTTAGTCAAATGTCTATTGGCAAGTAGGATCTGATGTAATTTTAGCCAAATAAATACAGACGAGTAGTATCCAATGTAATTTTGGTCAAGTGTCTATTGGCAAGTAGCATCTGATGTAATTTTAGCCGAATAAATACAGGTGAGTAGTATCCAATGTAGTTTTAGTCAAGTGTCTATGGGTAAGTAGGATCTGATGTAATTTTAGGCAAATAAATACGAGTAGTATCCAATGTAATTTTAGTCAGGTACTGGTAATTGTATTATATTTAAATGTATTCAAGTAAATGCTGGTAAGTAGTATTCTATGTGATTTTACTCAGATAAAAAAAGAACGGAATAACTTTTGCAATTGCACTCAAGTCCTGATAAATAATATCGCATGTAATTTTAGTCAAGTACTGGAGATCAATATCCTATGTAGTATCATTCAACTACTGTTGAGAAATAGCGCATGTAATTTTAGTCAGGCACTGCTGAGCTGTATCCTATGTAAATTTAGTCCAGCACTGGTGAACAGTACCCTATGTAAATTTAGTCTCGAACTGGTGAGCAATATCCTATGTAAATTTAGTCATGTACTGATGAGAGTATCCTATATACATTTAGTCAGGTACTGGTGATCGGTATCCAATGTAAATTTAGTCAGGTACTGGTGAGCAGTATCCTATGCAAATTTAGTCAGGCAATGGTGAACAGTATCCAATGTACATTTAGCCAGGTACTGGTGAGCAGTATCCTATGTAAATTAAGTCACGTACTGGTGAGCAGTATCCTATGTAAATTTAATCAGGTACTGGTGAGCAGTATCTTATGCAAATTTAGTCAGGTACTGGTGAACAGTATAATATGCAAATTGAGTCAGGTACTGGTGATCAGTATCCAATGTAAATTGAGTCAGGTACTGGTGAGTAGTATTCTTCGTAAATTCAGTCAGCACTGCTGTGCAGTATCCTATGTAAATTTAATCAAGTACTGGTGAACAGTATCCTATGTAAATTCAGTGAAGCACTGCTGTGCAGTATACTATGCAATTTTAGTCAGGTACTGGTGAACAGTATAATATGCAAATTGAGTCAGGTACTGGTGAGCAGTATCCTATGTAAATTTAGTCAGGTACTGGTGAGCACTGTCTTATATAATTTTAGTCAGGCACTGCTGAGCAGTATCCTGTGCAAATTCAGCCAGGTACTGGTGAGCGGTATCTAATGTAAATTCAGACAGGTGCTGGGGAGCAGTATCTCACATAAATTTAGTCAGGCACTGCTGGGCAGAATCCTTTGTAAATTTAGTTAGGTACTGGTGAGCACTATCCTATGTAAATTTAGTCAACATTTCTGTGCAGTATCCTATGTAAATTTAGTCAAGCACTGGTGAGCAGTATCCTATGTGCATTTAGTCAGGTACTGATGAGTAGTATCCTATGTAAATTCAGTCAACCACTTGTGTGCAGTATCCTGTGTAAATTGAGTCAAGCACTGGTGAGCAGAATCCTATGTAAATTTAGTCAGGTACTGGTGAGCAGTATCCTATCTAAATTCAGTCAAGCACTGCTGTGCAGTATTCTATGTAAATTGAGTCAAGCACTGGTGAGCAGTATCCTATGTAAATTTAGTCAAGCACTGCTGTGCAGTATCCTGCGTAATTTTAGTCAGGTACTAGTGAGCTGTATCCTATGTAAATTTAGCAAAACACTGGTGAGCAGTATCCTATGTAAATTTAGTCAAGCACTGCTGTGCAGTATCCGGTGTAATTTTAGTCAGACACTGGTGAACAGTATCCTATGTAAATTCAGTCAGGTACAGGTGAGCAGTAACCTATGTAAATTTAGTAAAACACTGGTGAGCAGCATCCTATGTAAATTTATTCAAGCACTGGTATGCAGTATCCTATGCAAATTTAGTCAGGTACTGGTGAGCAGTGTCTTATATAATTTTAGTCAGGCACTGCTGTGCAGTATCCTATGTAAATTTAGTCAGGTACTGGTGAGCAGTGTCTTATGTAATTTTAGTCAGGCACTGCTGTGCAGCATCCTATGTAAACTTAGGTACTGGTGAGCAGTATCCTATGTAATTTTAGTCAAGCTCTGTTGTGCAATATCCTGTGTAAATTTAGTCAAGCACTGTTGATCAGTATCCGAGGTAAATTGAGTCAGGTACTGGTGAGTAGTATTCTACGTAAATTCAGTCAAGCACTTGTATGCAGTATCCTATGTAAATTTAGTCAAGCACTGGTGAGCAGAATCCTATGTAAATTTAGCCAAGGTCTGCTGTGCAGTATCCTATGTAAATTTAGTCAGGTACTGGTGAGCAGTATCCTATCTAAATTCAGTCAAGCACTGCTGTGCAGTATCCTATGTAAACTGAGTCACGCACTGGTGAGCAGTATCCTATGTAAATTTAGTCAAGCACTGCTGTGCAGCATCCTACGTAATTTTAGTCAGGTACTGGTGAGCTGTATCCTATGTAAATTCAGTCAGGTACTGTGAGCAGTATTCTATGTAAATTTAGCAAAACACTGGTGAGCAGTATCCCATGTAAATTTATTCAAGCACTGGTGTGCAGTATCCTATGTAAATATAGTTAGGTACTGGTGAGCAGTGTCTTATGTAATTTTAGCCAGGCACTGCAGTGCAGTATCCTATGTCAACTTATTCAGGTGCTGGTGAGCAGTATCCTATGTAAATTTAGTCAAGCACTTGTGAGCAGTATCCTATGTAAATTTAGCCAAGCTCTGCTATGCAGTATCCTATGTAAATTTAGTCAGGTACAGGTGATTAGTTTCCTATGCAAATTTAGTCAGGTACTGGTGATCGGTATCCTATGTGAATTCAGTCAGGTACTGGTGATCGGTATAATATGTAAATTTAGTCAAACACTGATGAGCAGTATCCTATGTAAGTGCAGTCAGGTACTGGTGAGCAGTATCCTATTTAAAATTAGTCAGGTACTGGTGAGCAGTATCCTACGTAAATTCAATCAAGCACTGATCTGCAGAATCCTATGTAAACTGAGTCAAGCAATGGTGAGCAGTCTCCTATGTAAATTTAGTCAAGCACTGCTGTGCAGTATCCTGTGTAATTTTAGTCAGGTACTGGTGAGCTGTATCCTATGTAAATTCAGTCAGGTACTGTGAGCAGTATTCTATGTAAATTTAGTAAAACACTGGTGAGCAGTATCCTATGTAAATTTATTCAAGCACTGGTGTGCAGTATCCTATGTAAATTTAGTCAGGTACTGGTGAGCAGTGTCTTATGTAAATTTAGTCAAGCACTTGTGAGCAGTATCCTATGTAAATTTAGCCAAGCTCTGCTATGCAGCATCCTATGTAAATTTAGTCAGGTACTGGTGAGCAGTTTCCTATGCAAATTTAATCAGGTACTGGTGAGCGGTATCCTATGTGAATTCAGTCAGGTACTGGTGATGAGTATACTATGTAAATTTAGTCAAACACTGATGAGCAGTATCCTATGTAAATGTAGTCAGGTACTGGTGAGCAGTATCCTATTTAAATTTAGTCAGGTACTGGTGAGCAGTATCCTACGTAAATTTAATCAAGCACTGCTCTGCAGAATCCTATGTTAATTTAGTCAAGCAATGGTGAGAAGTATCCTATGGAAATTTAGTCAAACACTGCTGTGCAGCATCCTACTTAATTTTAGTCAGGTACTGGCCAGCAGTATCCTATGTAAATTCAGTCAGGTACAGGTGAGCAGTATTGTATGTAAATTTAGTAAAACACTGGTGAGCAGTATCCTATGTTAATTTATTCAAGCACTGGTGTGCAGTATCCTATGTAAATTTAGTCAGGTACTGTGAGAAGTGTCTTTTGTAATTTTAGTCAGGCACTGCTGTGCAGCATCCTACGTAAACTTAGTCAGGTACTGGTGAGCAGTATCCTATGTAATTTTAGTCAAGCTCTGTTGTGCAGTATCCTGTGTAAATTTAGTCAAGCACTGGTGATCAGTATCCAATGTAAATTGAGTCAGGTACTGGTGAGTAGTATTCTACCTAAATTCAGTCAAGCACTGCAGTGCAGTACCCTATGTAAATTGAGTCAAGCACTGGTGAGCAGTATCCTATCTAAATTCAGTCAGGTACTAGTGAGCTGTATCATATGTAAATTTATTCAAGCACTTGTGAGCAGTATCCTATGTAAATTTAGTCAAGCACTGGTGAACAGTATCCTATGTAAATTTAGTCATGTGCTTGAGAGAAGTAAATTCAGTCAAGCACTGCAGTGCAGTATCCTATGTAAATTGAGTCAACCACTGGTGAGCAGTATCCTATCTAAATTCAGTCAGGTACTAGTGTGCAGTATCTTATGTAATTTTAGTCAAGCTCTGTTGTGCAGTATCCTGTGTAAATTTAGTCAAGCACTGGTGATCAGTATCCAATGTAAATTGAGTCAGGTACTGGTGAGTAGTATTCTACCGAAATTCAGTCAAGCACTGCAGTGCAGTATCCTATGTAAATTGAGTCAAGCACTGGTGAGCAGTATCCTATCTAAATTCAGTCAGGTACTAGTGAGCTGTATCATATGTAAATTTATTCAAGCACTGTTGTGCAGTATCAATGTAAATTTAGTAAAGCACTGGTGATCAGTATCCAATGTAACTTGAGTCAGGTACTGGTGAGTAGTATTCTTCGCAAATTCAGTCAAGCACTGTTGTGCAGTATCCTATGTAAATTTAGTGAAGCACTGATGTGCAGTATCCTATGTAATTTTAGTCAAGTAGTGGTGAACCGTATCCTATGTAAATTCAGTCAGGTACTGGTGAGCAGTATCCTATGTAAATGTACTAAAACACTGGTGATCAGTATCCTATGTAAATTTAGTCAAGCACTGGTGTGCAGTATCCTCTGTAGATTTAGCCAGGTACTGGTGTGCAGTGTCTAGTGTAATTTTAGCCAGGCACTGCTGTGCAGTATCCTATGTAAATTTAGTCAGGTAGTGGTGAGCAATATCCTATGTAAATTTAGTTAGGTACTGGTGAGCAGTATCCTATGTAAATTTAATCAAGCACTTGTGAGCAGTATCCTATGTAAATTTAGTCAAGCTCTTGTGAACGGTATCCTATGTAAATTTAGCTAAGGTCTGCTATGCAGTATCCTATGTAAATTTAGTCAGGTACAGGTGAGCATTATCCTTTGCAAATTTAGTCAGGTACTGGTGAGCGGTATCCTATGTAAATTTTGTCAAGCACTGGTGATCAGTATCCTATGTAAATTTAGACAAGCACTGCTTTGCATTATCCTATGCAATTTTAGTCAGGCACTGCTGTGCAGTATCCTATTTAAACGTAGTAAGGTACTAGTGGGCAGTATACTATGTAAATTTAGTCAAGCAATGCTGTGCAGTATCCTATGTAAATTTAGTCAAGCACATGTGAGCAGTATCATATGTAAATTTAGTCAAGCACTGGTGAATGGTATCCAGTGTAAATTTAGCCACGCTCTGCTATGCAGTATCCTATGTAAATTTAGTCTGGAACAAGTGAGCAGTTTCATATGCAAATTTAGTCTGGTACTGGTGAGCGGTATCCTATGTGAATTCAGCCAGGTACTGGTGAGCAGTATACTATGTAAATTTAGTCAAACACTGATTAGCAGTATCCTATGTGAATTTAGTCAGTTACTGTTGAGCAGTGTCTGGTGCAATTTTAGTCAGGCACTGCTGAGCAGTATCCTGTGTAAATTCAGTCAGGTCCTGGTGAGCATTACCCACTGTAAATTCAGTCAGATACTGGTGAGCAGTATCCTACATGAATTTAGTCAGGAACTGCTTTGCAGCATCCTATGTAATTTTAGTCAGGCACTGCTGAACATTATTCTATGTAAATGCAGTCAGTACTGGTGAGCGGTATCCTATGTAAATTTAGTCATGTGCTGGTGAGAAGTATCTTTTGTAATTTTAGTCAAGGACTGTTATGCAGTATCCTATGTAAATTTAGTCAAGCACTGGTGATCAGTATCTAATGTAAATTGAGTCAGGTACTGATGAGCAGCTTCCTACGTAAATTCAGTCAAGCACTGCTGGCAGGATCCTATGTAAATTAGGCAAGCACTGCTTTGCAGTATCCTATGTAATTTTAGTCAGGCTCTGCTGAACAGTATCCGATATAAATTCAGTCAAGTATTGGTGAACGGTATCCAATGTAGTTTTTGTCAGGCACTGCTGAACAGTATCCTGTGAAAATTTAGTCAGGTACTGGTGAGCAGTATCCTACGTAAATTCTGTCAGGCATAGCTGTGCAGTATCCTATGTAAATTTAGTCAGGTACTGGTGAGCAGTGTCCTATGTAAATTTATTCACGCACTTCTGTGCAGTATCCTATCTAAATTCAGTCACGTACTAGTGAGCTGTATCCTATGTAAATTTAGTCAAGCACTGGTGATCAGTATCCTATGTACATTTAGTCAAGCACTGGTAAACAGTATCCTATGTAAATTTAGTCATGTGCTGCGAGAAGTATCTTTTGTAAATTTAGTCAAGCACTGGTGATCAGTATCTAATGTAAATTGAGTCAGGTATTGGTGAGCAGTATCCTATGTAAATTCAGTCAAGCACTGCTGTGCAGTATCCTATGTAAATTTAGTCAAGCACTGGTGAGCAGCATCCTATGTAAATTTAGTCAAGCACTGCTGTGCAGTATCCTATGTAATTTTATTCAGGCACTGCTGAACAGTATCCAATGTAAATTGAGTCAGGTACTGGTGAGTAGTATTCTTCGTAAATTCAGTCAGCACTGCTGTGCAGTATCCTATGTAATTTTAGTCAGGTACTGGTGAACAGTATTCTTTGTAAATTTAGTCAGGTACTGGTGATCAGTATCCAATGTAAATTGAGTCAGGTACTGGTGAGTAGTATTCTTCGTAAATTCAGTCAGCACTGCTGTGCAGTATCCTATGTAAATTTAATCAAGTACTGGTGAACAGTATCCTATGTAAATTCAGTGAAGCACTGCTGTGCAGTATACTATGCAATTTTAGTCAGGTACTGGTGAACAGTATCCTATGTAAATTCAGTCAGGTACTTGTGTGCAGTATCCTATGTAAATTAGGCAGGTACTGGTGAGCAGTGTCTTGTGTAATTTTAGTCAGGCACTGCTGTGCAGTATCCTATGTAAATGTAGTCAGGCAGTGGTGAGCAGTATCCTATGTCAATTTAGTCAAGCACTGCTGTGCAGTATCCTATTTTAATTTAGTCAAGCACTTGTGAGAAGTATTCTATGTAAATTTAGTCAGGTACTGTTGGGTAGTATCCTATGTAAATACAGTCAAGCGCTGGTGAACAGTATCCTATGCAAATTTAGCCAAGCTCTGCTATGCAGTATCCTATGTAAATTTAGTCAGGTACTGGTGAGCAGTATCCTGTGCAAATTTAGTCAGATACTGGTGAGCAGTATCCTGTGCAAATTTAGTCAGGTACTGGTGAATAGTATCCTATATAAATTTTCAAAAGCACTGGTGATCAGTATCCTATGTAAATTTAGTTAAGCCCTGCTGTGCATTATCCTATGTAAATTTAGTCAAGCACTTGTGAGAAGTATTCTATGTAAATTTAGTCAGGTACTGTTGAGCAGCATCCTATGTAATTTTAGTCAGGCACTGCTGTGCAGTATCCTATGTAATTTTAGTCAGGCACCGCTGAACAGTATCATATGTACTCAGTTAGGTACTGGTGACCAGTATCCTATGTAAATTCTGTCAGGCATAGCTCTGCAGTATGCTATGTAAATTTAGTTAGGTACTGGTGAGCAGTTTCCTATGTAAATTTAGTCAAGCACTTCTGTGTAGCATCGTATGTAAATTGAGTCAAGCACTGGTGAGCAGTATCTTATGTAAATTTAGTCAGGCACTGCTGTGCAGTTATCCTATGTAGTTTTAGTCATGCACTGGTCAGAGCTATCCCGTATCATTTTAGTTAGGCTATGGTCAGACTTATAAGGGAAATATTAAAGCAAGAATCAATCATTTTTGTTTGCTATTGTTTTTCTCATAACTCATGCCAGCTATCTGGTGTAAATAAGCACAAAAGTGAAGGTTCTTTATTCACAGTCGATATTAGACTTTCCATAAAGTGGTATCTGCTGTGTTTAATGCCCATTCTAAACAGGTTTTTTGTCTTATCTGAATTACGGTTAAGAAAACAGATATTTGTGCATAAATAATTTTTACAAATATTAATACTGATTCTTATACTAATACCAATACTTCTACTAATACTAATGAGTGACGACATAAGGACACATTCTCTCTGTATTTGTTTGTCTGTCTGTATGTCTCATCATATATATATATATATATATATATATATATATATATATATATATATATATATGATTAAAAAGAAATCATGCACTGAACTGCTTAAATATTTGTCTGATTGGTTTCTGCCATTTACTCTGATACTTCTGATAAGCTGGTAACGCTGTTATTTTTTGCCGATACCTCAGCATAAGTAAAATAAATTAGGGAACAGGTGATAACCATGTTTATATCCATGGAGTATATTAAACCACGAGGATTCACTGTAAAACAGCATTTTTTCAATTAAATAAACCATGTATTAACTGAACCATCAAAACTTTAAACACGGTTCAAAATGTTTTAAGCAAATGTTCAGTCTACTGAATCAAATGCTTTCCAAATATCGATCAAAATATCTTAACCTCGCATTGTATGTTTCTCTGCATAAGACATTAAAACATAAACCAATCTGATATTTTGCCTTGAAAATTCACAGGATATAAAGCCAGTTGCATCTTAAGCGAAATGTTGCATAGCTGAGGTTATCAAAACTTGAAACTTTGTCCTGTCAGAAGCTATATCTTATATAGCAATAGTAGTCCATCAAATCGGCTTCCTAGTTCCCACCTTTCTTTTGAATAATCCAAAATGTATATTGTATGCATGGCTGAAAGAGTAGGCAGAAGGCAAACATATATTATAAATCCATGTGGATAATAAAGAATACATTATTACATTTTAGAACTTGGCTTCCCGCCTTTTTCCATTTAAACATCAACTGACTTACGTTTATAAGATGATAATATTCTTTTAATAATATTGCACTGATGCAGAAATTGGCGTGGTTAATATTTGAACATTATCAATTGCAACGGACTATGCACAGTTCATTATAACTCGGACAATGATTATATTTACCATTGCAGACTGAATATCAATAGTTCCTTCGCTTGATAAAATTCTCAAGGATTAATATGACCTCTGAACATTTAGACTGAAAATCAGACTGTTAGACTATTTACATTAAACATATGTTCACAGACAATACCTATACTCAATCGCAATCTCTTAAGGACGTGTATGAGTCCAGAGTTAATAAAATGTCTTACCTTGAAATATATAAATTTACTAAGTATAACATTCATTGATAGACTTGTATCTTCTATTTGTTGGTAGAGGAAGTTTACCTATTACAAAATGCAAAAAAGGTCATTACAACAGTGTTTACAATGTACGATGCCAACATGTGCAAAATAATGCATTTTTAAATTTCTTCTTATAAATTTACTAGTATAAAATGAATAATGTTGTACGTGAGTCATCAAACAAAATATTACCAAACAATATTAATATCCAACATTTGTGCGTTACAGGTGGCCATTGCGTGACCGTCTGATTAGTAATACAATTAAGGTTTCGTGCATAGTTCTCCAAAGTGAAACAGCACGTTTTGGTTACATAGGGGACTGGAAGAAATAAGAACATGTTTATATAACGACCTACTTAGAAACGTTACATCGTAATTACACACACACACACACACACACACATATATATATATATATATATATATATATATATATATATATATATATATATATATATATACACACACACACACACAATTTTTCCCAAACGTTTTAATATGTAACATAAAGGAATGCTAACGTAATGATTGACTGACAATTCATTACTTAAACCGTTCGTTATGTGTGAATAAAATTCCCTTATCTTTTTTCCACCTTAGCACCTTTTGTTAGGAGATTTAAGGTCGGCACAATTGATGAATATCTGCAAGTAGAAATTATATATATATATATGATATCAGCATCATGAAAAAAATAACATGAACAAATCTACTTGCATATCATATGACAATGATGTTTTTTGTCTGCGTATTCATTGCGAATTATGAATATTGCAACGCGATCAGAATCCGCGAAGATTTAGAAGTTTATTATTAATTTATATATTCCAATTGTATTGAGAACTCGAAACTAAAATAACACATGACATTCGCAGAAATTACATAGGCCAGAGATACTTTAGGCATGCAAAAAGATAGACGTGAACATGGTTTCCTCATTAATACCAAGGGGCTTCAAATATTTTGTGTCACATAATCAAGAAACATTTGTCTTGTTTTCCCATTAGCCCTTAACTGAATGCGAATTTTACCAAGCTCTGTTTTGCAGGACTTGAAGTGATTGATACATATATAGACAGATAATTTATTATAAGTTGAGGTTGTAAATATGAATGTAAATGATGAATATATATACCTAAAGAAGTAGATGTGCAGCATGAACGATAAATTGAAGTATGTATTAATTTAAGCAGAGAACACACATACCTACCTACCTACCTACCTACCTACCTACATTCATGCGAGCGCTCACGCACCCACGCACACACGCACGCACATATATACGCACGCACTCACACACACATACACACACAGATATATATATATATATATATATATATATATATATATATATATATATATATATATATATATATATATATATATACAGAGAGAGAGAGAGAGAGAGAGAGAGAGAGAGAGAGAATGAGAAGGACTATGTTTTCATAAAAAGAGATTACTTACGATTCCCATAATCCTGAATCTATCATTACAGCAACATTGATATAGTATTCTTTCCTTAGCTGGCGAGTTTTATCTGTGTATATAATTTGCTGTGATAAAACATTATGCTATATAGTCATAATCTTTAGAATCAAATATAAATATGTATTGATGTTGCGCGATAAGTTCAGATATTAAATGCACAACATGTAGGATTACAGTATAGCACAGACAAAACGAGTTAATATTTTCCAGTATGAATCGATTAAATTTTGTACCATATATTGATTTTACTTTTATACCTATACTTATGCCTGAAAAATATAACTAACACACTACATGAAACAAAGTAATTGGAATTGTACTGAGCCATCAGTAGTGAATGGGGATACCCTAGCGACAATGGGAATTAGCATTACAGAGATCCCTGGGACACTCTGGCAACAATGGAAAATTAACATGGAGAAAAATCGTGGGACACTCTGGCGACAAGGGAAATTAACATGGGAAATAGATTTTGGGACTGTTGAGCGACAAGGGGAAATTAACATGGGAAATAGATTTTGGGACTGTTGAGCGTCAAGGGGAATTGAACATGGTGGGATTGTCTAGGGACAATGATGGTAGAGGGTCAAACACAACAGAGACCGAAACATACATACACTAGTACAAGCGTGAGATTTATATATAAAGCATTACCAAGACCTGAAATCTTGCTGGGGTGTTCAAAAATTTGCATAATTGTAATGATGCTATAAATAGCTATAATCAAGGAAATGCTCAACGACAAAATGGATGTGACTAAAAGTAACGCTAAAATGACGAAATTGTCCCAGAATTTAAAGGAAAATAAACATATCCCCGAAAATTAAGTTACAATAGTTTAGACTAAAATGGATAAAATTAGTAACTACTTACAATATCAACTTCTGTGACGATCGTGGATAAATACGTATGTATCTATAATCAGCTGAAATTCCTATGAAATCCCACTATCTATTTATAGCTCCAACTTGTGGGTTATTCCTTTGGAAAATCCCACTATCTTTTTATAGTCTCAGCTTGAGTGACGTTCCTGTTTATGAATTCTAGTATATATGTATAGCTACAAAATGTGGAAATCCCCAAGTCGATATTTATAGTCTAAAATTTCCAGCGTCAGTGACGTCACTGTACTGAACACTAGGGGATAAATGGCAACAGTGTTGCAAGTGGCTGACCTGAATACGCGCTACTGTAGGTAGGTAGGTAGAGTGTATCTGATAGGGATAAAGTGAGTTTTATAGGGACAAACAGAGACCAACACACACACACACACACACACACACACCATACGCGCGCAGACACACGCACACACACACAGAAGGAAGAGGAAAAAACAAACCCTAAATATACTATTAACACAGAGGGGAGATAATACAAACCCCAAATAAACTATCCACACAAACGTACGCGAACGCATACAAACCCCAAATATACTATCCATACAAACGTACGCGAACGCATACAAACCCCAAATATACTATCCACACTCGGGAGGAAGAGAAAAAAACCAACCAAATATACGATCTACACAACGTACGCGAACACACACACACACACACACACACACGCACGCACACACACACACACACACACTATAAAATGGATAAAATTAGTAACTATTTACAATATCAACTTCTGTGACGATCGTGGATAAATACGTATGTATCTATAATCAGCTGAAATTCCTATGAAATCCCACTATCTATTTATAGCTCCAACTTGTGGGTTATTCCTTTGGAAAATCCCACTATCTTTTTATAGCCTCAGCTTGAGTGACGTTCCTGTTTATGAATTCTAGTATATATGTATAGCTACAAAATGTGGAAATCCCCAAGTCGATATTTATAGTCTCAAAATTTCCAGCGTCAGTGACGTCACTGTACTGAACACTAGGGGATAAATGGCAACAGTGTTGCAAGTGGCTGACCTGAATACGCGCTACTGTAGGTAGGTAGGTAGAGTGTATCTGATAGGGATAAAGTGAGTTTTATAGGGACAAACAGAGACCAATACACACACACACACACACACACACACACACACACACACACACACACACACAACATACGCGCGCAGACACACGCACACACACACAGAAGGAAGAGGAAAAAACAAACCCTAAATATACTATTAACACAGAGGGGAGATAATACAAACCCCAAATAAACTATCCACACAAACGTACGCGAACGCATACAAACCCCAAATATACTATCCATACAAACGTACGCGAACGCATACAAACCCCAAATATACTATCCACACTCGGGAGGAAGAAGAAAAAAACAACCAAATATACGATCTACACAACGTACGCTAACACACACACACACACCACACACACACACACACACACACACACACGCACACCACAGAGGGAAGAAGAAAACCATTATGCACTATCCACACGGAGTGAAGAAATAACCCTTTATATATATGCTATCAACAGAGAGTGAAGAAAATAACCCATTATATTCCATCAACACAGAGTGAAGAAGAAAAAGTTTTTTGAAAGCACCTAAGCCCTCACCTGCAATGACCAACTCTGCCAAACACCTACACCCCACCCCACCCCCCACTCCCAACACTACAAAACCCATTTAACCCGTTATTTTATGGCATCAGTGTGTGCTTTAGGAAACATCAAGACACAAAATGATGGATGAATAGACTGACTATTGTTTACGGACTTGCATGCCTAAAGAGCGTGCGTGAAGGAAAACATCCTTCCATTTCAATTCTAACTAAAACATGATCCAGAGGGATAGAGAGAGGTGAAAGAGCACAATTTCATAAAGTGTGAGTAAAAACAAAACACGCCATCCTTATTATACAATGTCAAGACCAAGAGACACTTACGTTTTCTTTCTGGTCTATTCTCTTTTAGAAGGTAGTATGAAATTTCACATCAGGGCCAACGCATCGGCTCACATTGTCAATTTTTCCATTTCCATGTCTTTACTGGCACAAGTTCTTCATCATCTTCAATTTCTTCTTCTTCTTCTTCTGAATCCCTCTTCTCTGTTTCGTCTTGTTTCTGTTTCTTCTCTTTTCTCGTAGGGCACTCTGAATTCCAGTGTCCTTTCTCCTGACAACGATATTAGGTATCTTGACTTTTGTCTCTCTTTCTTAGACGAAGCAGGTATTTTGGAGACAAATACCCATTTACCTTTGCAGATATAGCAAACTTCATTAGCACACACTTTCGTATGACTCTCATCAAATCAACGACCAAAAGAGTAAGTTTTGTTGCCACTTTCGCCTGTGAATTATGCTTTCGTATGACTTTTAGCAAATATTTGACCAGCAGGTCGATCTGTGCTGACTCTTCCATCTTCTTGATCGTTTGAGAGTGAAATGAATACTCTGACGCTAAGACACTCTCCTTATATACAGGGACCTGCTGCGTATGAAACCTAGTCAAATGTAATTTTGCAATAAGATGAAACGATTTCATTGAGGAAGTAAAAGGCAATGATGTACCGTATCGCCTCACACAAAACCTGAAGTGTTAGCTCAGATCCGTGTCAGCGATTTCGAAGACGACATAACTGAGCTTTCATCAATGCTCTCCATTTATGCCACAAAACCACGAGTCCTGATTCACGCCAAAAGAAATTTCGTTCGGTCCATAAAAAATAGTATCACATCTGAGAAACGCAAAAACGAACTTCCAGAAAACTGAGAACGACGGCTTACACCTACAACGTGAAATGTATGAGTTCAAGTAGTGCGTAAAACTTAGTCAAATTAAATTTTTATAGTCAAGACGAAACGATCTCTTTTCGAAGAAGAAAGCAGACACCAAGCGACAATGGCGATCTGTGTCACACAACACTTTTCAAAATGTATATGATCAGAGGTTTGTTCTAGCGATCTGCACGGTTAAATTAAATGTTGATGTATTTTGTAATAAGACGGACACAATTTCCATGGGATCGCCCATGGAACCATTGTTCGTGCATTAGTTTAATTTTTTAAAATATTTTTTTTATATAAATCGCTTATAGGATAGACCCAGTAAAGCATGGCCATTCTCGTCACTGTGTGAATAGCTGCTCAAGTCAATTCGAAGTGAACGCGGTAAGAAAATAATTATAGCCAATGAAATTGCTTACAACGGGTGATGCACTGTTTTGTTCTAGGACTGTGTGGCGTAATAATCCCTATGTTCTTGCGTTGTTACCATTACAGTACAGACAGACTGAAATGTGAACTTACAAGCCCTCTTTGTGTGTGTTGTACCATTTCTTCTTACCACATCAAAATACTGAGCGTCACAGTATTGGTTCGCGTTTTCAAGCTGACCATTTTTTTATATCTCACTTAAACATTTTAACATAAACACTCACACTCACATCGGTAGAGTCAGAGCAGATGTGTTACAGTATTGAGGGGCATGTTATCTTTTTTTTTTCAAACTAATAAATTTGGGGTTTGTATGAAGTAAAGAACCGAAAGTACAGTGAAACTCAAGGATGATGACCCAATCTGTCTGTCTATTGATGCCTGTATTTACTTAAGAAGAAATATGACCTCTAAAACACAAAGAGATACGGCAAGCATGATTAGAATGAACATAACGATGTTTTCCTTCACGCCCGTGTAATTTAGAGCTTCAATCCTCTTGAAGACAAACTTGGTCTCCTTTTGTAGGCTTGAAATAATAAAAGACCTGAAAAAATCTTAAAAACTTTGCTATAGATAATTTCATCAACAGACTAAACAACATAAATACCGTTACAACACTAGAAAGCCTTAAATCTTCTATCAAAAAGAAATGCATCAAAAAATTAAAGATTAACGATAACTAACCAATGAAACCGAATTTAACAAAGGCAGTGACATGTGAAGAAATGGCTCTCACTTTGGAAAGGTAGGCGAATGTACTCTGTCATGCACCATCAACTTGAAAAAAAAATTATAAACAGAGAGAAACCTGAATTCAAAATTCAGTTGTTTTTTTCTTCAAAATTGTTTCGTTTCTTTTTTCTTTTTTTGGAACAAATCTAAGCACTAATATAGAGTGGAAAAGGGAAAATGCACATACAAGCTTTGATATTTCTGAAAAAATGAGGGGATATTCCTAACGTTCATAACCACCTATGGACTTGGACTTGTCTGTGACTTATCCACAAAACAAGATGTACATATTTCTGGTCAAGCTGCAAGTGTGCGTGTTTTTGAAAATGGTAAAAATTAGATATACAATTTTCTCGTGAAGAGTCTGTGCAAGTGTCAAAAGCCAAAGTCATATAATTTGTGTATTTTGTACGGCTTGTAAAGATTTCCACTTTAGAAAATGTGAAGCATCACAAGTTATTATCACAAACAGAAGTGGAACATAGGGGCTTGCAAGAAAGAAAATAACCCAGACAGTTGGTGTCATCAAGAGTGCTAGAGACGGTACCCGAACTTGCTTGCTTGCTTACTTGAATTAAAGTGATTTTCGCTCTAATGGAGCATATATCACTGGTTTAATAACTCACCGCGTGATTTTTAATTACTCCTGGGGAAGGAAAGAGAGCCTCATCCCCCAGGCTTTTATGTACTCACAGACTACTTTTAAATTTAGCCACTCAGGTGTAGGACTAACTAGTCCTTAACAACCTGACTGAAAGGCTTTAAACATGAGTGGGAATAGTCTCACCACACACTCATTTTTCTGTCCGAGCGTGGTAAAGGAGGAAAAAGGTGCTCAAAAAGACAGCCATGGGTGTTAAGTACTCAACAAAACGCTAGTCCGTACTTATTTCAAATCAAGTCCCGTTTTTGCTAATGGACAGCAAAAAGTACCAATAATGTGTTAACCACTTGTGCAATTAGTTCAAATCTAACGAGTCTGTTAAATTTCCTACTTCCTAACATATCTATCTAATATTAGTACTTAGTGTACATAAAAATAGCCATACTGATCTTATTTAAATTATTATGTCTAAGAGACATATACCAGTTTGGTCACTGTTAGGTTTAAAAAGTTAAGTTTGTTGCGGTGTTCCAATGGGTCAAGGTTGTTTCGAGAATAGTTTAGTCAAGGAGGGATACCAAGCCAAATATGGTTCCCTAGTTAATAAAAAGCAATCTTTTGGAGCCCTAAAAAAGGCTGTTTTTTCTGTTAGAAGGTAACACGTCTCTCTTTTGCTTTCACGTTCTTTCCCGCACTCCTAGTCTCATTATTCTTGATATCAGGAAATGCGTAGCCATGATGGGCGGCAATAAAAGCAGCGGCTTCTACCAGTTGACTGAGGGGGTATCAAGTGTAGGTTTGTCTGTAGAATTGGGGAAGAACTCTGACCCTAATCCCCATTGAGAAGGTCTTGGTTTAAAGGTGTCTAGAGATTTGTAGGCAACGTATTGTATGGCTCTAATAAACTACCCTGCATTGTTGACGTCATACAATGCTTGATCTAGTCCCATTTCGGTGTACTTCTCAACGAGGGTCAGCGTCCCCCTCCTCCTCCTCAACCGCCTCAATTTCCTCTTCTGGTTCTGATACTAATTCTTTAGTTGAGGTAGATAGTTTCAAATCCGCTGCTATGGTGTCTGTCGCTGTTATTGTTGTTGTGGTTGTTCTTTCAGCTGAGATTGCCTGTAACATCGGAGTGAGAAAAGAACGTTGTTGTTGTTGTAGGGTTTAACGCCATTTTTCAGCACGCGATAGGCTATACATGGCGGCCAGTATGAAAACCCGGAAAGAACCACCGACCCACGAGAAGCTACTGGCAAGCTTTCTCACATACCCACATTAGCCGAATCCGAGACTCGAACCCACGCAGACAAAGGTGAGATGACAGTGATCCGTAACGGAGAGCGCTTTAGGCCACTCGGCCACTCGGGGCCCCAGAAAAGAACGTAGTGCCTCCGATAATTACATTTGAGTTTGCCATACCGTTTGTCTAACATAATTGGCCCTTTGTTTTGCCACCACTCTTTCCGGGGCAGGTTGTTTGTTAGGTATAGTCGGATGTTGACTAGATGTTATTTGTGTTCTCGAGGTGGGTGGAGTGCTAACTGGCTAGGTCTGCATTTCTTGCTCCCGCTACTGTTGCGTATATTTCTTCCCTCCACACCGAGTTCTGGGCCTAATTCTTTTAATTTCGTTGTACCCGAACTTACATTATCAATATTATCACCAATAAAAAAAAAAAAAACCAAAAAAAAAACCGCACAAACCTAAAAGAAACACTCACTCACTTTTTTACAGAACATTACTATTTTTAAAATTTTGATAAGCGACGGAAACGAAGGACTTAGAGTCGCACTTTCTAACCAAGATAAAGAAATCATGTGCTGATAGACTCACTTCTGTATTTTTTCTTCTAACTCACTAACATATCATAGGCAATGGAATGTTATTTCTTTTCGAGAGTATGGGGTAGCCCTGATTTTTTTTTTTTGGAACTTGAAGCTATGGCGGTCGCTTCGGTTATAAGATGGCGACCTCCTCTGACGACAGGCTTTCTCACAGGATAAGGTCTGCTTCTTCGGAAAAGAGAAGAAGAACTCTTTGGTGTCGATACAACTGTTGACAAAGCCTCTGTCAGGTTCCTGCTGCTGCTGTTGCTGCTCTCTCTGCTGTTTATGAAGTCTGTACTTCTCCATCCATTCTTCTTTCTCCTTCTTGAATTCCTCCTTGAAGAGCTCTTCTTTCAGGTCTTCAGTGACTTTTAGCATTCTCACATTTTCTATCTCTTCTGGCTTCGGTATCAGACTGTGTCCGACCCTATGCAAATTCACGTAGGCTTCGTTTAGCTTAGCTAGTTTGGAGCACATCTTCATAGGAGGATGAGTTAACAATGGATGGGCAGACTGGAAACTTCCCCGGTTCTTAAAGTCAAAGCGCGGTCGTGAAGGAAAACATTACTACACGGTTTTCTAGCCGGAACGTTCAAATAGTGTTATGGGAGGGATAGAGAGAAGTCAAAGAGCATGAATCAACATTCCTATAGCCAAACAAACCACAAAGGCATTTTTTTCTTCAAAACACAACATTTTTTTATTCATACTAACAAACAACTCTAACATTTTTTTAACAATAATCCAACACTATAACATCAAACATTTTTTTCAAATACCAAACATTTTTTTTCAATTCACACTCTACTTTAAACAGGGCTGACAACGTTGTGAATGAAATTGTGATTTCCACTGTTGGAAGTCATTAGACCATTGATGGACACTACGTTTCCTAGCTTGAGACAAAAGATAAGCATAATGGTCACAGAACCATCGATCTACTTTCACATCGTTTCTAGAAGAAGAACGAGGATCAAAATGAGTCACTAAATGTTCTAAAGAATAGCCCAGGCTGCAATGATGCAGAAAATACACACAGTACTGTCCACACACCAAGGAATATGTGCCTTGTTATTTCACATTATTGAATCGTGTGGTCTGAGCATTTCTTCTCATAAAGTCAATGATATCGTCTTCCAAAGGGGCAGTCCATAGGAATCAAAATATTCCACATATCCTTCTTGAGGAAAGTAGACGGCTACCCAGTGGGTTCCTGGGAGATGACTGTCGTCCGTGTTGATCCCATAAGCTTGATGGTTTTGAGGTGTGCAATGAGGGAGTTCATCTTTAGCACAGACGACAGGATTCCAAGAAGCAGTGTACAAACTGTGGTTCAAAAGCTAATAAAGTTCTCAGGTATCCATTTTTTATTTTTTTTCTTCTTCACAGGTAATGATAAGTGATCAATTCGATCCTGACTTTTTGCTTGAAAATGTCTGACAAGTAACCGTTTCTTCGCCTTGTCTCCCAACTCTGATCCAACCTTCGATGCGATGGATCTCTTGAATTGTTAATGGAGGACAATAATGTTCACGCAAGCCTTTATACCACTGTTGTAACACGTCTTCTTCCGAGATGAGACTCCAAGCTTCGTCCAGATATTCGTCCAATTTTTCTTCTTGACTCAGCATCAGGCATTTATCGTGTTGAATTTCACTGGGATGATCGTTATGACATCCATAGCAATCTTTCTTGATCAATTCCTTAATTTTTTTCTGTCAAGACTATAGCATAACAGGAAACTAAATGTGATTCTTGTTCTGGCCATCTAGACTTCATCATGATGACTTCTTCGTCTTTGTCTTGGGGTTCTCCTTCCTCAGGATCTTCACATTCCATGTCCAAAGAATCCCTACTATACAAACATTGATAAAAGTCTTCCATGACTTCTAATAGTCTAGAATGACTTCTCTCAAACTGTTGGTTTATATCGTATTGTCCAATTCAGCATACAGGATGACGTTCACCGTATTATCTGCGCGTAGATTTTCTGCAAACTGAAATTCCACACGCATCTGGCCGGATTTTATAGGGTGAAAATGTCCCTCCTCGCTGTCTTGACTTACAATTCGTTAGAGAACCGTTTTCGAAAATGGAGTTTCACTGTAACTTTCCCTTTGGAGAATGGAATATTTTGTCCCAGATCTCCTTTTATAGCAATGTTGACAGTGTCTAAATACGACTTACTGACGGGCAAATAGTGAGGATGTACAAATTCACGGTGTACGTGATAGGTGTTTGCACCTTCCTGGTCATTGTTTGTGGTACTGTCCACTTTGAAAGGAATGACACGCAGTAACAGAACAGAGGTGTGTCCCACCACGTTGTACTCCACCACATCGGAATACACAAAGATCAAATTAAGTCCTTGGTTCAGTTCTACCGGGTTTCCAAAAGCTCTGTAAAAATCCATATTACTTTTGATCTTGGGGCTCATATTGTTTGCGACCATTTCTGCATGTCCACCCAAAATTTCAAACAAACTACCATTGAACCTGAGGGACAATGTGTCCGTATCTTGAAATTTGATCACGAGACGATGAGCCACTTTATGGTACTCAATCTTCACACTTTTTTTGGCTCTGTTCAGTGCTTTGCCAAAGGCTAAGTTGAATCTGTCCGCAATAATGTCCACCAAATGTTCACCACTAAAATAATAACCTGAAGGAATTTTCAAGGTGCAGATAATGAAGGCTGGATTGCTGGCTGGTCTTGTGTCCCCTAAAAACCCGATTTTGTTGAATTCTTCCTCCAACTGGGCATTCAGGATTTCCACCTCGAAAGTGTTTTGCTTTTCGGTGATGTTTTTGATTTGTGTTGGGTGAATGATTTCCACTAAAGCCACTTCCCAATGAGCTTCGTGATCTAACTGGATGGTCTGAGGTAATTTGACCGTGTAACAGCACAACGTGTTCTTGGGAAACACCTCCATGGAACTGTCACTGGGTAAGGTTAAGTAAAATTGGTTGTTATTGCTCATAATTCCAGAGTTTTGAGGCTCTCCGAGGCGATACTGGAAGTTAGAGGAGTGTCTCCGCCCAAAATGGGGTTGTTGTTGTTGTTGTGGTTGTTGTTGTTCGACTGGTGACTGGCACTGGCACTGGACACTAGGTTCCCATGGTTCCCGTTCGAGGAGAATTTCAGGGAGGGATTGGGAAGCAGGTAACCGATGTAACTGCTCAATACAATGGTCCACAAGTGTTTGTCTCCTTGTTGCAAACTCAAATTGGCAATGGATGCACCGATGACACAATACACCACGAAGGTTTGGCAGAAAAAGACGATTTGCGTTTTAGGCACACGTTTTCCATACCACACCCACAAGGGTTGTGTTTGTAAACCTTGCAGAGAAGAATTGGGTGAAGGAGTGATCGCAGTAGCTGAATCTGTGTGAAAGGGCATGATGGTCACTTCTTTTTATAGTGCGAAGCGTCGATGCAAGAATCAAAACTGGGTGGATATCCTTTCCAACGTACTTTGACTTCTTTGACACGTCGTTTGCCCACTTTACGGTTTCTGCGTTTGACAATGCCTTTGATGTCGTACACGTCGTTTTTTTTGGTGACACGACTTGATTTGAAATAAGTACGGGCTAGCGTTTTGTTGAGTACTTAACACCCATGGCTGTCTTTTTGAGCACCTTTTTCCTCCTTTACCACGCTCGGACAGAAAAATGAGTGTGTGGTGAGACTATTCCCACTCATGTTTAAAGCCTTTCAGTCAGGTTGTTAAGGACTAGTTAGTCCTACACCTGAGTGGCTAAATTTAAAAGTAGTCTGTGAGTACATAAAAGCCTGGGGGATGAGGCTCTCTTTCCTTCCCCAGGAGTAATTAAAAATCACGCGGTGAGTTATTAAACCAGTGATATATGCTCCATTAGAGCGAAAATCACTTTAATTCAAGTAAGCAAGCAAGCAAGTTCGGGTACCGTCTCTAGCACTCTTGATGACACCAACTGTCTGGGTTATTTTCTTTCTTGCAAGCCCCTATGTTCCACTTCTGTTTGTGATAATAACTTGTGATGCTTCACATTTTCTAAAGTGGAAATCTTTACAAGCCGTACAAAATACACAAATTATATGACTTTGGCTTTTGACACTTGCACAGACTCTTCACGAGAAAATTGTATATCTAATTTTTACCATTTTCAAAAACACGCACACTTGCAGCTTGACCAGAAATATGTACATCTTGTTTTGTGGATAAGTCACAGACAAGTCCAAGTCCATAGGTGGTTATGAACGTTAGGAATATCCCCTCATTTTTTCAGAAATATCAAAGCTTGTATGTGCATTTTCCCTTTTCCACTCTATATTAGTGCTTAGATTTGTTCCAAAAAAAGAAAAAAGAAACGAAACAATTTTGAAGAAAAAAACAACTGAATTTTGAATTCAGGTTTCTCTCTGTTTATAATTTTTTTTTCAAGTTGATGGTGCATGACAGAGTACATTCGCCTACCTTTCCAAAGTGAGAGCCATTTCTTCACATGTCACTGCCTTTGTTAAATTCGGTTTCATTGGTTAGTTATCGTTAATCTTTAATTTTTTGATGCATTTCTTTTTGATAGAAGATTTAAGGTTTTCTAGTGTTGTAACGGTATTTATGTTGTTTAGTCTGTTGATGAAATTATCTATAGCAAAGTTTTTAAGATTTTTTCAGGTCTTTTATTATTTCAAGCCTACAAAAGGAGACCAAGTTTGTCTTCAAGAGGATTGAAGCTCTAAATTACACGGGCGTGAAGGAAAACATCGTTATGTTCATTCTAATCATGCTTGCCGTATCTCTTTGTGTTTTAGAGGTCATATTTCTTCTTAAGTAAATACAGGCATCAATAGACAGACAGATTGGGTCATCATCCTTGAGTTTCACTGTACTTTCGGTTCTTTACTTCATACAAACCCCAAATTTATTAGTTTGAAAAAAAAAAGATAACATGCCCCTCAATACTGTAACACATCTGCTCTGACTCTACCGATGTGAGTGTGAGTGTTTATGTTAAAATGTTTAAGTGAGATATAAAAAAATGGTCAGCTTGAAAACGCGAACCAATACTGTGACGCTCAGTATTTTGATGTGGTAAGAAGAAATGGTACAACACACACAAAGAGGGCTTGTAAGTTCACATTTCAGTCTGTCTGCACTGTAATGGTAACAACGCAAGAACATAGGGATTATTACGCCACACAGTCCTAGAACAAAACAGTGCATCACCCGTTGTAAGCAATTTCATTGGCTATACTTATTTTCTTACCGCGTTCACTTCGAATTGACTTGAGCAGCTATTCACACAGTGACGAGAATGGCCATAGGCGATTTATATAAAAAATATTTTAAAAAATTAAACTAATGCACGAACAATGGTTCCATGGGCGATCCCATGGAAATTGTGTCCGTCTTATTACAAAATACATCAACATTTAATTTAACCGTGCAGATCGCTAGAACAAACCTCTGATCATATACATTTTGAAAAGTGTTGTGTGACACAGATCGCCATTGTCGCTTGGTGTCTGCTTTCTTCTTCGAAAAGAGATCGTTTCGTCTTGACTATAAAAATTTAATTTGACTAAGTTTTACGCACTACTTGAACTCATACATTTCACGTTGTAGGTGTAAGCCGTCGTTCTCAGTTTTCTGGAAGTTCGTTTTTGCGTTTCTCAGATGTGATACTATTTTTTATGGACCGAACGAAATTTCTTTTGGCGTGAATCAGGACTCGTGGTTTTGTGGCATAAATGGAGAGCATTGATGAAAGCTCAGTTATGTCGTCTTCGAAATCGCTGACACGGATCTGAGCTAACACTTCAGGTTTTGTGTGAGGCGATACGGTACATCATTGCCTTTTACTTCCTCAATGAAATCGTTTCATCTTATTGCAAAATTACATTTGACTAGGTTTCATACGCAGCAGGTCCCTGTATATAAGGAGAGTGTCTTAGCGTCAGAGTATTCATTTCACTCTCAAACGATCAAGAAGATGGAAGAGTCAGCACAGATCGACCTGCTGGTCAAATATTTGCTAAAAGTCATACGAAAGCATAATTCACAGGCGAAAGTGGCAACAAAACTTACTCTTTTGGTCGTTGATTTGATGAGAGTCATACGAAAGTGTGTGCTAATGAAGTTTGCTATATCTGCAAAGGTAAATGGGTATTTGTCTCCAAAATACCTGCTTCGTCTAAGAAAGAGAGACAAAAGTCAAGATACCTAATATCGTTGTCAGGAGAAAGGACACTGGAATTCAGAGTGCCCTACGAGAAAAGAGAAGAAACAGAAACAAGACGAAACAGAGAAGAGGGATTCAGAAGAAGAAGAAGAAGAAATTGAAGATGATGAAGAACTTGTGCCAGTAAAGACATGGAAATGAAAAAATTGACAATGTGAGCCGATGCGTTGGCCCTGATGTGAAATTTCATACTACCTTCTAAAAGAGAATAGACCAGAAAGAAAACGTAAGTGTCTCTTGGTCTTGACATTGTATAATAAGGATGGCGTGTTTTGTTTTTACTCACACTTTATGAAATTGTGCTCTTTCACCTCTCTCTATCCCTCTGGATCATGTTTTAGTTAGAATTGAAATGGAAGGATGTTTTCCTTCACGCACGCTCTTTAGGCATGCAAGTCCGTAAACAATAGTCAGTCTATTCATCCATCATTTTGTGTCTTGATGTTTCCTAAAGCACACACTGATGCCATAAAATAACGGGTTAAATGGGTTTTGTAGTGTTGGGAGTGGGGGGTGGGGTGGGGTGTAGGTGTTTGGCAGAGTTGGTCATTGCAGGTGAGGGCTTAGGTGCTTTCAAAAAACTTTTTCTTCTTCACTCTGTGTTGATGGAATATAATGGGTTATTTTCTTCACTCTCTGTTGATAGTATATATATAAAGGGTTATTTCTTCACTCCGTGTGGATAGTGTATAATGGTTTTTTTCTTCCCTCTGTGGTGTGTGTGTGTGTGTGTGTGTGTGTGTGTGTGTGTGTGTGTGTTAGCGTACGTTGTGTAGATCGTATATTTGGTTGTTTTTTTCTTCTTCCTCCCGAGTGTGGATAGTATATTTGGGGTTTGTATGCGTTCGCGTACGTTTGTATGGATAGTATATTTGGGGTTTGTATGCGTTCGCGTACGTTTGTGTGGATAGTTTATTTGGGGTTTGTATTATCTCCCCTCTGTGTTAATAGTATATTTAGGGTTTGTTTTTTCCTCTTCCTTCTGTGTGTGTGTGCGTGTGTCTGCGCGCGTATGTTGTGTGTGTGTGTGTGTGTGTGTGTATTGGTCTCTGTTTGTCCCTATAAAACTCACTTTATCCCTATCAGATACACTCTACCTACCTACCTACAGTAGCGCGTATTCAGGTCAGCCACTTGCAACACTGTTGCCATTTATCCCCTAGTGTTCAGTACAGTGACGTCACTGACGCTGGAAATTTTGAGACTATAAATATCGACTTGGGGATTTCCACATTTTGTAGCTATACATATATACTAGAATTCATAAACAGGAACGTCACTCAAGCTGAGGCTATAAAAAGATAGTGGGATTTTCCAAAGGAATAACCCACAAGTTGGAGCTATAAATAGATAGTGGGATTTCATAGGAATTTCAGCTGATTATAGATACATAGGTATTTATCCACGATCGTCACAGAAGTTGATATTGTAAATAGTTACTAATTTTATCCATTTTATAGTGTGTGTGTGTGTGTGTGTGTGTTCGCGTACGTTGTGTAGATCGTATATTTGGTTTTTTTTTTTTCTTCCTCCCGAGTGTGCATAGTATATTTGGGGTTTGTATGCGTTAGCGACCTTGTGTGGATAGTATATTTGGGGTTTGTATGCGTTCGCGTACGTTTGTGTGGATAGTTTATTTGGGGTTTGTAATATCTCCCGTCTGTGTTGATAGTATATTTGGGGTTTGTTTTCTCCTCTTCCCTCTGTGTGTGTGTGTGTGTGCGTGTGTCTGCGCGCGTATGTTGTGTGTCTGTGTGTGCGTGTGTGTATTGGTCTCTGTTTGTCCCTATAAAACTCACTTTATCCCTATCAGATACACTCTACCTACCTACCTACAGTAGCACGTATTCAGGTCAGCCACTTGCAACACTGTTGCCATTTATCCCCTAGTGTTCAGTACAGTGACGTCACTGACGCTGGAAATTTTGAGACTATAAATATCGACTTGGGGATTTCCACATTTTGTAGCTATACATATATACTAGAATTCATAAACAGGAACGACACTCAAGCTGAGGCTATAAAAAGATAGTGGGATTTTCCAAAGGAATAACCCACAAGTTGGAGCTATAAATAGATAGTGGGATTTCATAGGAATTTCAGCTGATTATAGATACATAGGTATTTATCCACGATCGTCACAGAAGTTGATATTGTAAATAGTTACTAATTTTATCCATTTTATAGTGTGTGTGTGTGCGTGCGTGTGTGTGTGTGTGTGTGTGTGTTTGTGTGTTCGCGTACGTTGTGTAGATCGTATATTTGGTTGGTTTTTTTTTCTTCCTCCCGAGTGTGGATAGTATATTTGGGGTTTGTATGCGTTCGCGTACGTTTGTATGGATAGTATATTTGGGGTTTGTATGCGTTCGCGTACGTTTGTGTGGATAGTTTATTTGGGGTTTGTATTATCTCCCCTCTGTGTTAATAGTATATTTAGGGTTTGTTTTTTCCTCTTCCTTCTGTGTGTGTGTGCGTGTGTCTGCGCGCGTATGTTGTGTGTGCGTGTGTGTGTGTGTGTGTGTGTGTGTGTATTGGTCTCTGTTTGTCCCTATAAAACTCACTTTATCCCTATCAGATACACTCTACCTACCTACCTACAGTAGCGCGTATTCAGGTCAGCCACTTGCAACACTGTTGCCATTTATCCCCTAGTGTTCAGTACAGTGACGTCACTGACGCTGGAAATTTTGAGACTATAAATATCGACTTGGGGATTTCCACATTTTGTAGCTATACATATATACTAGAATTCATAAACAGGAACGTCACTCAAGCTGAGGCTATAAAAAGATAGTGGGATTTTCCAAAGGAATAACCCACAAGTTGGAGCTATAAATAGATAGTGGGATTTCATAGGAATTTCAGCTGATTATAGATACATACGTATTTATCCACGATCGTCACAGAAGTTGATATTGTAAGTAGTTACTAATTTTATCCATTTTAGTCTAAACTATTGTAACTTAATTTTCGGGGATATGTTTATTTTCCTTTAAATTCTGGGACAATTTCGTCATTTTAGCGTTACTTTTAGTCACATCCATTTTGTCGTTGAGCATTTCCTTGATTATAGCTATTTATAGCATCATTACAATTATGCAAATTTTTGAACACCCCAGCAAGATTTCAGGTCTTGGTAATGCTTTATATATAAATCTCACGCTTGTACTAGTGTATGTATGTTTCGGTCTCTGTTGTGTTTGACCCTCTACCATCATTGTCCCTAGACAATCCCACCATGTTCAATTCCCCTTGACGCTATACAGACCCACCATGTTCAATTTCCATATGTTAAATTCCCCTTGACGCTAGACAGTCCCACGATTTATTCCCATGTGCAATTGCCCTTGACGCTAGACAGTCCCACGATTTATTCCCATGTTAATTTCCCTTTGTCGCTCAACAGTCCCAAAATCTATTTCCCATGTTAATTTCCCCTTGTCGCTCAACAGTCCCAAAATCTATTTCTCATGTTAATTTCCCTTGTCGCCAGAGTGTCCCACGACTTTTCTCCATGTTAATTTTCCATTGTCGCCAGAGTGTCCCAGGGGTCTCTGTAATGCTAATTCCCATTGTTGCTAGCGTATCACCATTCACTACTGCCATCAGTCGGTAGTTTGAAAAATAGACATCATTCTGGTCTATTTAAAATGAGTTTTATGATCATATCTTAGATGGATGCACCTTACAAAATCTTTTCCTGTTGGTCCAACTAAATTCTGCGTTTCCAATTCTAATAGACTAGAATTTTTATGTGGGTCAGTTCGAAACGACTTGCATGGGGCTGGTGAGGATGGCATTTATGCATCTATACGCGTGTATCTGTTTTGTCACTGATAGCTTAAAATCATAAGCTGAGAACAAATATGATTATCTAGAAAATTGAGAATTTAATATTAATGTTTTGAAGATATCAATCTCGCTTTTGAGTGCAGTAAAAACGCCTTTGGAATATAACTTTGTTGGAAATGTAGTCTACATTGCAATAGATTTCGAACTGGTGATCCATTGCTGAAAGCCATGCAGTTCTGATTAGCTGCAATAACTAAGGAAGCTCATATTAATGGACTTCAACACGCATACAGTAAATATATTTAATGCCGTTGGTATTACAAGTTATACGTGTCTGCTCTATCACTTTTCTGCTCTTTTTGTTTTGGGACTGTATCTACATGACATGAAGACTTGTGCTAAAATAAAAAACAGTTTCTGTACAAATGTAAAATTTGGAAAATGGAGAAACAGTTGTTGTATCAGAACCAATTTCATCAGGGAAACAAACTACTTCTTTTGACGTCTTGGATTACCGGGTCTGAGTCTCTTGCATTTTATATAACCCAAACCCGCCTCCTTCAGGTGCATTCATTTGTTTTAACTTAGTTCTCGAACTGATTTGTAACATTGTACGCATCTGATCGATGGTATAGCACATGACCTTATTAGGCCTTTGCAAATTTTGAAAGATTCAAGGGAACTCGATTTATATACTGAACAATTCAGTATGCCAAATTGTGTGAAAATTTATCTTCAATAAATATATCAGTGATCAGAATATATTTTCAATACTGCATTGTCGTAAAGCCATCATTGCACATTGCAGTTATCAAGCTCAGTCGTGCACCCTTTCTCATTAAACTCAAATAATTCATCCACATCGTCAAATGTATCGTATCTTTTTCATATGGATCAAACAGCTTTCTTAGTTCATCCACATACAAATGTAATAAATTGAGAGCTCTGTCGTTTGCAACATGAGCGCAATATTGTTTGTTTTCCATAACAAGTATATTCCAACACACGATGCTAATTGTAGACATACGTGTCGTAAAGAATTAAGTAATGCAGTATGGATAAATCCTACATTATTTTGACACTGCTAAGGTAATTGAGACCAAATGTGTATATGGTAAGTAAAAATTTTGCATTAGCTCCGCAGCTTCTAAAATCTGACATTTCGCCTCTCCCATATGTAATGTAGTTAAATTTCGGGATGACAACATAGCGTCTGAGGTAGGAAATTGATTTTGTTTGTATTGTCCTTCGAAAGGTCGGAGAAGAGCCCTAAGTTCGTCTTCTACCGTTTCGTCATCCACTTGTACGGCATCTGCATGAGAAATACACTTCATTAAATAAAACGACTGCTAGTGAAATGTAAATTTAGTTTCATGCATTATGTCACTGTCCGCTACCCTCAAACTCCCCAAAAACAAAACAAAAACAAAATAGATTAGAGCTGTAAGCTGTGGTTTCTTGAAATAAAATTAAGGTTTTATCATTATGATATATTCGTAACATTTTTCAAACCGAGAGAGAAACGAAGTGTAATTAAAATGTAATCGTTGCTTATCTGAAATTGTAATAGAGGAAAGAGACAGTATTACTCTCTGTGCTGGGAAAATGGATTATACCTTCACGACACTGAATTAAAAGAAGATACCAAGAATTTTATGTAGATCCTATTCTTCAAATAAAAGAAGACTTTGTGTACCTTTCTTTGCGACTGACTTTTCTGGTTGGATATGTGCTTGGTCCAGTAAGACATATCGTTTACCAGGAGCACGTGGATCTTCCAGCAAGCTTCCTGATGTATCATCCGTCTCAGCTGGTTGAAGATAGTAACTAATGTCGCCTATTCGTATGTTTCCTTTCTAAAATATGTGTGTATTTGTATATTACCAGCAAGAACCCCCTGTACAGATATAATGAAAGAGGTTAGTCATATTAAATTTCTCCTGCTTTTATGTAATCGAAGAGGTCAGTCAGATTAGATTTCTTCTGTTGCCAGTAATCGCTAAAATAATTCACCCATTGCTTGTAAAGATTAGTATGACGCATTGTTATTGTTTCAAGGCAGCCCTCGTTTATTTTTTCCATCATATGTTTTGCATTTTTCTATCTATCCATCGCGATCCTCTCTTATATTTATCCGAGGCATAATGTCTGTGATGCAGATGCATACAGGTCAAGGTTGCGCAGAGCGCTTATCAGATTAGTACTTTGGACAATAAATACTTAAGGTGACTGCAACACGAGTTAGAAATTTAGACTTTCACATTTTCCTTACCACGAAAATACACATGACCTACTAAGAAATAATACATTATTTAATCATGATGGTATAAATGGAAATAGCTTTTACAGCAGATACGTTATTTCATTCGTCTCTTTGAATGTTATTATATGTCATATAACAAATTTAATAAATTAGTAAAATCGTATACAAATCATAAATGTTTCATATCATTTCCCTAATGTCATATACTTTTATCATATATTTTTCATCCGTTTTTGATACCCTGTGGATATGTCTTTACCTCCAGAAATATTCTAAAGTACACTGACAGTAATTTATAGAACGAAAAAGATGCCAAAATAATTACTAGATAGAAAAAAAACTATGACATACGAATAATAATATTTGCCTAGTAACACAGTTTTAATCCACTAGTAAATCCTGGTATTATATAGATATTGCAATCCCAATGTGCATTATGGTCAATATATATATATATATATATATATATATATATATATATATATATATATATATATGACAGTTGTAACAATTACAGCTGACCGATGACTGAAATCTGTGTCAAAGAACTCACAGATATTAAGGAAAAAAGACTCAAGCTCAGGATATGTTGCACATAGTATACCAAATTAGGGAATTCACTTGGTGAGGCAAATATTTATTGGGATCTTTGAAATACGATATCTAAGTGTATCTTACTTGAAATACTTATAAAGGTATTAGTTATATCATGGTTCGAGTATTTGTAAAGCGTACTGAATCCATCTAAACGCTAACTAGACCCATATTTTGTAGCAGCTTTTAAAAATGAATGGTTTGAAAAGTCACGATTATGGTATAACAACTGCAACGGCGATGACCCAAATCACATTATGAACTCAGCAAAATATGAGAAGCAACTATCGAAAGCATTGTCTTTTTGGCAACATCAACTCAGACTGGTGAAGACGCGCTGCGTGGATAAGTTTGCAGTTGTAAGGTAGATATGATAGCACCTGATTTAACATCTCTTGTTAATACTACTTTTTACAATTCTACCTTTCACGATAGAAGAAGAATGGCTTTGTTTACTCCAATTTCCAAGAAATGCAGCCCCTGCGATCTGAACAATTATAGACGAATACATTTAGTAGATCCCTGCAGTACATTATTTGCTACATTTCCAAATGATAGACCTAATGTTAGTAAATATATATTCAGGTATTATGTCTGCTTTAAAACATCTCATGATCTACAAAGTGAAAACTTTAAAGGCAAACGTGGAGTGAGACAAGGTTGAATATTAAGTACTCTCCTTTAGGGAACTGCAACTTGCAAGATTTGCATGACGCAATTGGATCAGTCTCTTTAAAGAGTTATACTAGTTATAACACTCCTATGCAATGTGAACATTACATGTTGTTGATCATAACAAATTAAAGCGGCTATACATTCTTCTTATTATGTCTTCCCGTTAATATAGCTACAAGAAGACAGCATACTGTCAATAAAGCACGTATATTATATTAATGATGTGACTGCATGGAAATTGAAGATGAATTTCACTTTTTATTTAAATGTCCAAAATACTCAGATATAATAGTTAAGTTTCTTCCTAATATTACTAATGCCCATGTTATACATATTTCTTTGCAATTTACTTTGATGAGGAAATCAGACACTTAGCATAGTTAATACATGATGCCCTCAAGATTAAGCAAACTACATTACAAATTGTGTTTAATAAGTATATTCTGTCAAAATATGTAATTATATGGCTTACCCCTATAAAGTAAACTTAGACAATATTAGTGTGTATCCATCCCGAATATATATGTTCTTCATGATATAATTCTGTGCTTGATCCAGTGTCCTTACACGATAACAAAAATAAGTTATATAGTTCTTTTGATGAGTGTTCTGCTATTTGTGGTAAAGCACTGTTGTTAAAAGGCTTCTGTCAAGCGATTCTGCAGAATAATACGACATAGGTTTTATGATAGAATATAGTCCAGCAATCACTAACAATTTTAAATAAATTTTATTTCTTCACGAAATACGCATTTGCTTAGCAAATATCACTAACACTTAACAATACATGCGATCTGTCTACTTTTAAATTTTGAATGTATTGAGCAACATATAAATCTAGAAGAATATGAAAAAATGCAGTGCTTTAATATTCAGAATAATACATCAAGACGTTGAGAGCATGTGTCTGGCAAGTTTTACTCATGAAAACCTCATGCCCTCTCTCCATGACGTTGTCAAAAACCACCAATATCTTTCGAATTTATGGATGAACATATCAAATTCAGCAGCTCAGACACCCGAGTTGTAACACTATTTCTATAATATTTAAGTGCATTAGACTCTTTTGATAGGGTACCAAGAATAAAGCTTTCTCAGAAGTTTTACTTATATCTCTAGGACTATATGGGAGATAATTTACTTTGGGAAACGTTTTAATTACATCCATAATGTTAATTTTTGATGAGTTGAGGTTCAAATCATACCCATTGTCAATGAAGCATAATAATGCTAGCACGTTTGTTTTTTGTGGTAAACCCCGTCTATCTGTCATGGGTGACATACAAACAGTTCTTCTCGCATGATTACATTCTAGACAGGGGTTCGACATTTAAGCTTATGTTTGGGTGAACATATTTTGAAAAGCAAACCAATTTATCATTGATAATTTACGTCTGTCCTTGTTTTCACAGTGCGCGATAATGTTTGAGTATGTTGCCATTTCTTTCACCCACTACTTACGACTATACAACCAAGTATTTTGTTATATTATTGTTGTGAAACAATATTTTACCTGCTGCCATACTATGATGGTTGCTATTTTTGTTGTTTTGTTTATGTTGACCAACCCCGCGTTTTTTTGATTTAGAGGTAACTGTCTTAGGACAAATCCATAATAACCTTGAACACGGCGCTAACACCGCGGTTGGATCAAATGTGGTTGATGGTATTGGGAAACCGCAAACTTTACACAGAGCCTGTGCAAATTTATATGTGTGTTAAGTTCTTAAGGCCCGTGCAACCAAGCAATAAAAATGAAAGCAAAGACTGCAATATGCCACAAAGATGGAGCAATATGTCCTGTGTTAAATTTCTAGACTCCAATCGATGCAAATGAAAACTTCAGAACAATACAAGTTGTGAGTTTGCAGGTCCGATAAACATGAATGTGCAGGTTAGAGCATATCTGATTTATCTATTGTCTCAGATTTATCATCTATAAGGCTTTGAGATGGCAGCACCTTGGTGATACTGCTGTACAATATTAAACAGATGAATCATATACGGTATGGGGAAGAGACTATAATTGCATTTATGGCCGCAGCTGATTTACATTGTGAATTTTAATAATATATTACACTTACAATGACTCTGTGACACAGTTCATTGGCCTTTTTATCACATCGGACGGTCATGTATGCCCCATTCTTCCTATCTTGGTAGTAAGCCACATCCTATCAAGAAAATACAGGTAGATGTAGACTGAATGGTAGGAACACACACACACACACACACACACACGCACGCGCGCGCGCTTGTGTGCGCTTGTGTGTGTGGATGAACAAATCGAACAAGACTGCCAAACAGACGTGGAAATAGTCCAAGCAACTAACAGAACCTACCAATCCATGTGTCATGGGCACAACATTTCAAAGAACTTTGTCAAGCTGAGACTAGAACCAATTAAATGAAACAAAACTATTTTACATACTCAGAAAGATTTTTGTTTGAGGATATTTTCCCCCAAAATGCAAGAATGAATTTAAATGTAATCTGGTCAGTCCTGTACAAAGCTGCTCTCCACCAAAGAAACTTGCCAACTATAAAATGTTCGCCATCAATAGGGTTGGTGAGAACTGATCAATTCTATTATTATGTCCCAGATACAGTAGTTTGTAAAACTGATGTTTGCTTGAAACTAGTATATCTGCTCTAAGACTGAAAAAGAAAACTAAGTTGGTACTAACAAGATATTAAACAAATAAAAGAGTTTAAATCGTGTTTGTACATTGTGATTAGTGCATAAGGTATATTTTTTTTAAAAAAATACGTTAACTTAGATGATGGATTTAAGAAAGCTAATGAATGGCAGGTGGACGTAACTTAGGTTAATTGGTAGTGTGTTTGTTAGATTTTAATGGGACAGTACCTACTTAAATTCCTCTTGACACTGGAATCTGAGTACTCACATCCGGATAATGCAAATTGTTAATGTGGATTTTATAATCTTCGTGCTTCATTTTTAGTTATGGGTGATTGCAATAAAGCATGATTATATAAAGCAAGATTTTATAACTGAAAATGTGAAGTGGGTACAATAATTGTTCCTCCAGTCGGCATCTTTTGATTTCTTTAGTCTGCTAATATGCTTTCCACATATTCAATTTAATAGCCACGTTCTTAGTTTCATCGTCATGTCGTTCCTTGAGTACCTTGTGTATAATATAGCTGATCACATTTTCTGTTTTTCATCTTACTATGTGGCTGGTATTTTATAACTTTTCATCCGAGTCTCTGTGCATGGACACTCTGTATACGGTATGTTGAGAGATTTAATGTTAGCATGAACGACAAACGGAGTCTATGCTGGTGAAGTTATGTTTGCATTCTCCAACTTGCCACTCTTCTGGCTTTACATCGTTGGCGTTGTTGACACAGTAAAATCTTCGTCTGTGTTCTAATTTAGTGGCACAATTCCAATTACAAATATAACGTATGCTGATGTATTTAGATATTTGTATCAATACTAGTCCAAATAAGTGGCACCTTTCGTATTTGAACTTATTGGCATCTCATGAATGTGAACTGATGAATACACCAACGCGTCACAGTTGTTGTTCCTAAGCTACTATGTTAGCTTTAAAATAGTTATTGCTCTTAGCCTTTTCACCCACTTAAATACTGAATGCAGGTTTGCTGATATTTGAAGTTATTCTCAAATTTTCACAAAGGGCTTCATTTATCGGGCGTCAATTAGAAAAACCTTATTAACTAATACAAATGAAGATTTTGAGCATTACAGAAACATTAAGTACTATTATCTTATTACAATGAATATTATATATATATATATATATATGTAATGCAAAATATTCAATTTTTCCAAAGATTAACTTCATTAATTAGTGTCGAAATAAAGTTTGTCAAATGTTAGATAAGTACCACCAACACCATTCAGGTTGCCTTTCCTGATTTCGTTCATATTTTTTTGTTTTTCGGCAGAATAATCAGTATTTAATTTCTATTTTTCTTCAATAAGCATTGCAATAAGTCACAATATGATGTATAGATGTACTTGATCAGAATGGATTGGTCTAATTATTTATAATGCTTGTTTGTTTCTTTTTTAAATATAGCTCGTTATGATGAAAAAGTGCACGCTAACATTAATACCACTGTAGAATACGTTTAGCATGTGTTTTCAGTGACTCTATATTTTTTTCGTTATTATTATGTTTACTTTCGCGCCTACTAGTACGTCCTTTTCAGGGCCGAGCCTTAAGTTTCTTCGTACATTCTTTGAAATCAATTAATCATGTTACGAAGTCATTACCAATCACCATTCATTTCGGTAGAATAAAATGAAGTTATTTTCTGTAGATATTTTATTATTAATTTGTTGCATTTTCTCTTCTGATTAAACTTATTGGTTTTATGCTTAATTTGATTAATCTTTTTTAAGTTTCTAATGTGACTGAAGCTCTTTTATAAATGCCAACTTTAAAGGGTGTATTTTGTAGTGTTATATTAATTTTAAATTGATCTGGATATTGTATATTATAAATATCTGATTTATAGATATAACAGTAGATAGCCGGGTTGTATTAGGGGTTAGCGTGCTGGAACCGACTGCCACGGAATTGTATAAATTCTTTTACTTATTTAAATACATGTACTCGGCTTACTTTATTGTATACAACGAAACCCAAGGGTGATTTATGTATATTGTACAATATTTCGAAATAGTGAGTTCGGTGCATCCTCTACCGCACGTGTGAGGTGCTTTCAGTGGGAAAAACCGAACGCTTCCAGCACACAGACAATGTATGACGACTTCGTCTGTGTATAAATGCCTCACCGTAAGATTAAATCTTTACATTAAGGAACGTATTGTCAATGAGCTGTCTACTTTTAAGGACCTTCACGTCTTCAGCTGTAAAGGTATGTGAATTATTAATTTCCTATGTATAAGTTATAACTATTGTACTACAACGTTTATTTTAGTATATTTGCTAAGTAGCTTCGGTTTACCTAGTGTAATGCAAATATTTTCTATTCTGGTTTGTGAATTATCAAGGGGTTTAAATTAGCAATATAAAGCTGCATTTTTAAGAAACATTTAGTATCGTAGGGTTCGTCTACAATTCTGTTTGGGACAAACAATAATCGTAGACGTGGTATTGACCTCTATGAAGGGTCACTGTTTTTTTTTTGGTCCAAACACAAGGGTGACCACTCCCTAAGGTGGTCTGATCGCCCTCTCTGCTGCTATATGTATGTATGTATGTATGTATGCGTCATTTGGTTAATTTTTCGATTATACAGAAAAGATAGGAACATAGCTTGACATTAATGGACTTTCAGTACACAATATATATATATATATATATATATATATATATATATATATATATATATATATATATATATATATACATACATGTTTATGAATACATACACCCATATATACATATTTGCACACATACACGTATATGCACACATATATATACACACATATGTATATATGTATGTATGGATGGATGCATATATGTATTGATGCATGTATGGATGGATGCATGTATGTATGGGTGAATATATGTATGTATGTATGTATGTGTGTGTGTGTGTGTGTGTGTGTGTGTGTGTGTATGTATGTATGTATGTATGTGTGTATGTGTATATGTATGTATGTTTTTGGGATGTATGTATGTAGGTAAGAACGTATGTATGTATGTATGTATGCAAAGAGGTATTAAAAACCATGATATTCCAATTTATATTTTATTTATTTTTTATATAGTATATTTAATATATACATACAAAGCAAATACTATACACTACAATAAAGAAAGCACACCTTGCGATTGCTCGAAGTATGATATATCATGTGTACATGGCATGCGTATCGATTTCATAGTTGCAGCTGATCTTGCATATAACATATCATAGGTAATTATAGAGATCGTTTTCCTAGTGCTCTCGTTATATGTTAACTAGAAATAATGACTGTATATGAATTAAACTTTATTTACACTACACATATGAGAAAAGTCTGTATATGAAAATGTGTATAGACGCTAAATACTGGCTAATTGAATCATGTATAAAATAAATTAACAAAAGTTTACGGTTGGAGACTGTCTGCCGTTCTGAATTATAATTCAGAACGTTGCCCGGTTCACGCTACGAGGAAGCCGTCTCCGATAGTGAACCACCTATCTAAGTTTAAGGTTTTACTTTTTGCCTTATCTAAGTCGAACCTGCTCTCTACGTTTTATTTTTTTATTTTTTTTCCTATTTAAGTAAAATTGTCTAATGTAGAATTTCTTAGGTAGATTTATGGCATATTTTTTCATTGAGCATATATTTGAAAATGGAAAAATGATATATTTGCTGATTAATCAGGTCACAAAGCGACTTTACAAATATATTATTCTATGCACATATTTCTTAGATGTAATCGCCTATGAAAATGTTAGTTTGTGGTTAGGCATATATAGAAAAAGAAAGATAAATTTGCTGAGTTATTTACACGCAATAGCATCAACATAGAATAAGACATATACGTTGTGTTGTTTAGTTTCTGCCTCTAAGTAATATTGTCTAATTTATATTTCATTGGTAAATTTATACTTTATAGTTTGGTTTCATTTTCATCCGAAATTTAAACGCGATGGCATGTATATGGAAAATGAATAGTCAATTATCGACCTGAATACTCAGAAAGATATCGGTCTTTTCAATTGTAACATATTTGCCCAACTAAAAGATAAAATTTAGAAACAAGTAGATATATTGTAGTGTTTAGTTGGGCATATATTTTAAAATTGAAAAAATAATATATTTTCTGAGTGATCAGAACACAAAGCAACTTTACAAATATATCATTCTTTAGCTCCACCTTCGCTGCTTAACCCAATGCTAACATCATAGTCGAAGCAGGTGTCAATGATATCAGAGGAATACAATCACGTGGTATCAACCATACACCATTTATAGTGTTGCTCTAGGGGGAAAAAATGAACATATAAGTAAAAGTCACTTAATTTTTATAGAAATTAAAATTATATAATAATAATAATAATAATAATAATAATTACGAGGACGACGAGTGCCTAATCTTTAGAAGCTCTAATCGCTTTACAACATTAGACAATACCTATAAGATAAAAAAAATATAATTATATGATTACAAAAATCACCACCATGAAATTGAAAAACATTAAAAAACATTTAAAAAACATGCTGAGAATACTTAAGGTAGGAAACATTATTAGGTCTTTAAGTTTGTTCTTGCAGTCGAAATAAGTGAGTTTTGAGAGCACTATTCAATGTAATCACTGTGGAACCAACGATCGAGCATCGGTAAATGTTGCTGCAATTTGAAGAAAACCGGATCACTACGCAGAGAACACATGCCAATTTGGTAGTCATGTGACACCAACAAAAACATCGATGACACGTGCTCGTTACTTGAAAATGTTTTTTCCACCCTGCTGCGATACCAAAAGGTTTCTAGTCGTTGTTCGCAGTATAAATATATTGAGAATTAAGTGTGCGTTATATTTATTTGCAAATATTCAGTGACTTCTATATAATACGTCCAAATTATATGTACAAAACCATTAGAAATTTGTTTATTGTCAATATCACGTGACTACATGACCTCTAATGTCATTGGCATGTAAAAAACGAGTATGTATATTGACATTTTTAGTTAGGCATATATTTTAAAAATGGAAAAATAATATATTTGCTGAGCAATCGGCTCAAAAATCGACTTTTCAAATTTATAATTCTATGTGAGTGTTTATTTTACGGAATCGCCTATGTACATTTTATTTTATTGTTGGGCATATATTTTAAAAAGGGAACAATATATATTTGCTGAGAATTTAAGTTACAACGCGACTTTTGAAACATATCCAACTATGATATTGTTTCTTATATTGAACATACTACCTAAGACGGGACTTGGGATTTAAAGTAATGCACTCACTCAGTCCATTTCTTCTTCTCATCGGCCTGGCGAAGGTTGGTCGTACCACGGCGCTCAGACAGAGTCTGTTGGTTTTGAATATCACTAAGTGCACTTTTCGTGTACCAACCCTTACATTTTACGAAAATAGTCAGTTGATTTTCGGTGGTTAGCGCGCGAGGAAAATAGGCAATGGCGTAGGCAACTCTTAGCATATGATTGCTATTCTCTTTAAACAATTGCCAAACTTTTCTCGCCCTGATATAACTTCACTGATGCACAGCAAGCTAGGCTCATTGTCAGTTATATGACAAAAAGGACGAGATACGCCATTGCCACATTATCATTTTGTTATTATTATTATATATATAGTTGGATATGTTTGAAAAGTCGCGTTGTAACCTAAATACTCAGCAAATATATATTGTTCCATTTTTAAAATATTTCAAAATATTTAAATCATTTAGATTTTAATGATATTATAAGTTTTATATTCAGATAAAAAGTTAATATAGAAACTAGACTAGCTATATATAATTATTAATTAACGCATTAATATTACATTATTTAGACTTATTCAATATTTTATATTTTTATTTAAAAACCTGAAAGATTGTATCATATCGAAGTCTCATTTACTCTTTGCATCATTTGGTTATTTATGTATCTTTCTACAATTATATCAAAACAATTACCGATTTCTTCTATCTGATATATAACATCACTGAATGTACGGCGAGGTAGACTAATATAAGGTATAAACATGACTAAATAAAACGTTGCAGAATTAATAAAATAATATTGTTTCTTGTAAGCCAAAAAGTTCAAAATTCATGATCTTCATAAGCATACTTGATTATACATAATTGAAAACACTGCCTTCTTCAAATAAGTGTTATCTTTAAAACAATATATATTAAAAAAAACAGTAATATCTATGAGCTAGAGGCAATCAAATTCAGAGGACAAAAATAAACTGTATCAAACGATTCATTGTTATAAAAGGTAAAACTATTTTAACTGTATTTCAAATTATTTGTATTTCTAAGTCTTAATCACTTGGCTGTACTGGAAACAATTTACATACCAGTCTTGGTTCGACTACGTCGCGGTTAAAGATCTGCATTTTTCAAAATTCCTGTAATATAAGTATATAATAAAACAGATTAAATACATTGAAAATTATTCGTCGAGAAATGAATTAGCGCCATCTTCCCTTGATAATTTATCCTTTGAAACTCCGTAATCAAACTTGAGTTGCATACCTAAAGGTATATTATGTTTCGCATGCATGAGTAAATGCGGGCGTCCATCGAATACTTCTACCTTAGGTATAAGGTTTGGGTTTGACTTGGAATGATTGATCATCCGACCGTGTAATTTTTCCTTGGGCAAGTTATGACAACTGCAAGGTTTGACGCCTTCTATGGCGTACTTTTTCCCTTGGAAGCTAAAAAAGTAGAGAAAGTGGTTTTCATTATCTTTGTATTGTTCGTACCGCCTCATTCCTTCTTCGTGCGATACCAGATCACCATGGTAATCGCACACAATCTCACCTTTGGTTATATCGCGTTTTGAGCACAGTCCTAGTCCGAGTCTAGGGTTCCCCGTGTCGCGAATAGCACAAGAATGCCACTGCTGAGAGTCGATCTTTTCCTTAGTGGATTGCTGTTGTAAGGTAGTCTGTCCCCGTCGCTCGCATGGCTTCCACGTCTTGGTGATTATGTCGACTGTCCGTTGGTTCAACCAGCCCTTGCGTTCCAGAATATTTAGAATTTGCGATTCCTGTGGCTGAGACCGAGGAAAACAAGCAACAACCTCTTCAGCTCTCAGCTGCAAGCGTTTGTATTCCAAACGGGTACGGATTCGCTTAATATCTTCATTAGTAAGCGATTCGCACCCTGAAGTCGCGTCAATGCATCTTCTTAATTCATTGTTTGACGGCAATTCCTTGTCAGCTGTCATCATAAATTTGTCAAGGATAATTTTGTAAAATCTCTCCTTCGACTCTACTGGATTTGGTGTTTTGGATGGAGTTGCTTGCTGTTTCTTCTTTGCTGGCTTTGGAGCCTTTTTCAGCAAAGTTTCTGCTGGCACGATAGACGATGTGTCTTCTGAAGACTTTTCACTTTCCAGTGTATCAATATTCTGGAGTTTGTGCATTGCCTCGATAGATGTTTTAACAAGTGAATTCGTTATATCCACATAGTGAGATTCAGCTGTGGTGTGTGTATGCGCCAGATACTGTGCCAGGCGCGACCTCTCAGATGCGGACAATCTAAGCGCTGACTCCGTTTCGTAGGCATGCCTCGCATCTCTGCTAGTTATAGGAGGCATGCCTTGACACTTTAAGCGACGACTTAAATCGGTCGAGGATTGAAAATGGGTTTACCGTTACGGTTTAAAAACACGTTAGCAGGACTACTCGCATTGGTAAGGTGAGGTCTAACGTTGCTAACGTATTGTTGTATCTCTTCGTACTCTGACTCCAGTAGTGAAATGTACGCTAGTTGATGGGTAGCTGTTTTATGATCAGTTATTCCAACGTTGAACTTAGTAATGCCATTATTCATAGTGATCTTAACTGGACGACTGAATTCTGGCAGCGTCATATTGACGTACACCGACGGTCGTTGGGCGTTTTTCAGGGTGAACAACGCGTTAAAATATGTATTTATAGTGAATAAATCATGTTTGCTCAATTTACATTGTGATTTCAAAAGATGAACTGAAGAAGATGGCAGTGATTCCACACAGTCCTTAATGTCGCTCAAAGAATAAGTAATTTTCTCCCCCTTGAATTGCGCGGCACGTGCAGCAGCTTTTCGTTTGCTTGTTAATTTCGCAAGGCCAGCTCTGATGCTATTGATGCAAGCGCGGACGGATGGCAGCTTTTCTACAAATTTGGGATGCATGCTTGTAATTGCATCAGTCTGTTCACAAAATGAAAGAAACGTATGGAGAGATTTTATGTAATTGACTTTACTACTGGAAGCTAATTCAGAAGGTAGGTTGCAAAAATATGATTTTATAGCAGCTGGATTTGCTACAGCGTCGATATTTTCCCGTTTCTGGTACAGGTGGAACAAGATCCGGTTTACATTGGCAATGGTCTGCTTTCTAAAATTACTTTTAAACCTTGTGATGTCGTTCTCAAGTGTTCCTCGAACTCTTTCAATATTGTGCACGATTCGAGGTCGAACTTGCGGTAAAACCCTGCCTGCATCTTTTTTTTGTTGATAGCCTTAGTATAATTGTATTAATGAACAACTAGGCTAGATCCAGCTGAAGAATCATTGTCGACAGTTCTCTTTAACTTTGATAACGGGATATCTTCACTCTCTTTAGACGAAGAGGACACTCGCCTCTTCTTGCTGGTTGATGGAGTGGAAACGTCCACAGAGTTCTTTTCCTGTACTGGATTATTGGGAAATGACACTTCAAATAAGGGGTCTTCAGTATCATCAAAGTTAACTCCTAGAACACTCGAGTCAGCTGAAGGTCCTGCTACTGGCGAAGGTGCACATCGCGATAACGCTTGTACTGGGCAAGGTAAAGATGGACCAGTTGAGTCTAACAAGGAAGATGGCCCTGGTTCTAGCATGGTTTCTTCTTGGACGAAACCAATGCGAGTATCTACATATTCCGTAGTTACTGCAGAAGATGGCGATTTCATGACCTGGCGATGTTGCTCTAATGCAATTTGTTGTGCACTGCCAGGATTTAAAACTGCGAAAGCAGTCATACCTGGCTTGACCCTTTTAAATGCAGTGGAATTTGATGGTATTCGTGAATTCTCTAAATTTATTGTAGACTGATTATCACTACGTTGCTCTATGGTGCTGTGAACGTCGTGCGAAATCAAAACTCCGAAGTTCTGAATCAAATCTAGTACAAAGTTGTACTCAAGGTATGCTTTCATGTTATCGCCAACTGTAACATTTCTTAATAAATATGATTCACTTACTAGCGCGTGCTTCCACTTATTCAGCCGCTGGCGTTCTTGTTCATAAAATCTAAGACGCTGCGTCGTGCTGTAGCCCTTGCTTAAGCAAGTATGGCGTAAGTGAGACGAGACACGCGTGACCGTTTTGAAACATAACGGACAAACACCGCTATAATCAGAGTCAGCAACTTCGGAACGGCGGATTTTCTTTTTAGCGATCTGAACATTAATTGTAGATGGTGATGCGGCCTCAGGATTACTTACATCGTGTATATCTGACGTAAGTTCAGGGTCGGAATTGATATCATTAATCTCACTCGAAGGCAGAGTGAGGGTCTCTCTAGTGTTTGATGTTACCTGTGCGGCTGGAACAGCAGACATCAGATGTTCACGAGGGACAACTATCTCCGTCGTCGGCAGAGTGTGTGAGGAAGTATGTTTGCCAATTAATAATGGTGAGGAATCATATCCGATGGGTGCACTGGATTCTTCATTACTCGAGCTGCATGTCGAAACTGTCGCTTTTCTTTGGCCCTTAGTTTTTGGGATGGGTTTAGCAGTTGGCTCCCTGCGCATGGTTGTCAAAGAATAAATAACTCCTTTACGAGTTATGCGGCTGGGCAATTCAAGAGCTACCTTTTTACATTTTACATTTGATTGCGAAGTCAGATTGGGGACTGAAGGGAGAGAGGGGAGACAAGGGAGAGAGGAGATAGAAGGGATAGACCCACTTCTCTTACCTACACCCGTGAGGGTAGAAGAGATAATACTTGCGTATGTTTTGATCGGGGAAGCCACTGGAGTTGTCACTGCGGTTGTGAGTGGAATTGTCACTGCGGTTGTCAATGGGATTGTCACTGGGGTTGTCTTTTCACTCACTTTCCTTGGGCTACGCCGGTTCTTCACTGGTACCTACAACAAATTACACCGTTTACGAGTAAACATGACGATTCTGTGAGAACAATATATGTTAACAGTTCAAAACATTTAATTTAATGAAAATGCCTTATAAATAAATCAATAATTACAATATATTTAACAGACTTTTGTAAACATAGGTTTCTACATCGATAATGAAATACTATTATATTCGTATACTCATTTAGTAACTGTAGAGATCAATTGTACCTCTTCAGGAATGCAGCCTTTCCGAAAAGCTGAAGGGGTAGTATCGACCACTTTTATCGGTTTAATATTCAGCACCAATTCTACACGTGGCCGTGCGACTGTCTTGCTTTGGGTAAAATCCTTTTTGCTGCTGATGGATGATTTCTTCATGGTGGTTCGTCTTTTATCCATTTAAACTGATCAAAAATTACAAAACGTAAATTGTATAAATTAGGGACTTGTATCGATTATAATTATAGTATATAATTGCGCATATGTACCTATATTATTTACATACATTACATGATAAATACATATGAGAAAAAACAGGTTTGTAATGTAAGACTAATTAATTAAATGAATAGGTATTTATGTAGCATCAACCAAAACTCAAGGGCCCGCTCTAATCAGTTCATGTCGATAAAATAATTGTCCTTTATGGTTTGCACATCTTGTTTTTATCAATAAACATTATACAAATAAATTGTGTTTCCTGATAATACTATGTTGCTTTTAGCTGATATATGGGTGTTTTATAGTGTTACATACGAATACATACTTGTAATATACTAGATTATATCGTTGTTTGCTTCTTCTCTATTTAAAAAAAAACAAACTTAAATATTTGAAATAGCTGTTTAGTTTGTTTGCTTTTTTTCATTATAAAGATGGATGGCATAGGAATAACAACCTATGGGAATGACAATTGATTGAACATTCTGAATCTGCACTACTTGAGGGTCCGATCGGACTATTAAGCTATGCCGATAACATAATTGTCTTACGTGATTTACACTTTTTAGTAATCAGTATTATACGACTAAATCGTACCGCTTCGGTGGCCTAGTGGTTAATGCGCCCGCCTCGGATGCGGGAGGTAGTGGGTTCGATCCCCCGGCCGAGTCATGCCAAACACTTACAAAAATGGTATTAACAGCTGCCTCGTTTGTGCACAGCATTAAGATGTTATTGATAGGACTGGTCGGCCTGATGTCAGGATAATGTGAATGGGTGGGACATCATGCTACATGTCTGCGGCATGATGCCCCAGTGCTAGACATCAGTATAAACTGTCACACTGCAAACATAGGTAGCGATATGACTGAACAATTGTTAAAGCGACAAAAAATTGTAAATCACACACACACACACACACACACACACACGACTAAATCATGTTTATTGGTAATATTATGTAGCTCAATGTGAATGACAGACAATGATTAAGTTATAGATGAATAAATGATGATTTAATTTCAAATGATCACACCCGAGGGTTGTCATAAAATATTAGTATTGCATACCTGCTATTATCCAAATATTGTGAACATAATACATTGTGTCTTTATGACCTTGTAAAGCTACATGCTAAAATATATGTAAAAAATATAATTACTTTTGCAATCTATGTATCTGTTTGTACATTATTTGAGAACCTTAATCAAATAGCCATGCTAACTAGAAAAAAGATATAGCGATTGATGCCTACGGCACATTATCCATGTGATCTTTATCATTAGTAAACTAATGTGTTGCTATATAAATAATATCTATGTGAATGATGTGTAATTCAGTCAGAACATATCCGACTTAAGGGTAGCGTCTGCTAGCGTAAAGCTGTGCGTATTTGATAGTTTATCCTGCTCTTCAAAACGTCCTAAATTAACTTAAAATCTCTGTGATATGGCCTTGTACTAAAAGCAAATATTAAAACATAAATTCGGAAGTGTTATGTGATACAGTTGCTTATGTCAGATTGTCAAATAATGTTATTATGAAAAACAATTTAATGTATTTTTAATAGCGACATAGCATTTAATTTGCGGACGGTGTCATAAAATATGGTTATTTATACATGTATAAGACATTTGCAAAACATTTAAAAATAAGCAATATCGTAACCTCCAATGTAACTGACATTTACCTTTAATTACTATTTCAGGTCTATTGTGGTATGTTCTTGTTAGAAAATGCCAAATATTTATATTATAGCATATATCTGAAACCTTCATATCCTATTGCGTTTTACGTTTATTACTAATTTAAAGGAAGGGGTTTTGTATAATAAAAATAAATAACTATAGTGTTCTATAGATTATGTTACAGTCAACGTCAAGTTCCTGAAATGGAGGTATTGTTTATGCCCGTAGTTTAAATAGGACGAGACAAGCTTTACTGTTTTGAAACATAACGGGGAAATTCATGCAATATATTAAAAGTAAATATTTACGGATCACTGCCATCTCAACTCTGCGTGAGTTCGAGTCTAGGATTCGGCCAATGTGGGTTGTGAGAAAGCTTGCCAGTAGCGTCTCGTGGGTCGGTGGTTCATCCAGGGGTTTTACCGGGTTCTTCCTCCACCATTAATACTGGCCGCCATGCATACCCTATCGTGTGCTGAAAAATGGCGTTACACCCAACATCACAAAAAATTTAAATAAATCATGTTTCGTTATAATATTATGTAGCTCAAATGTGAATTACATAAAGGCTATGATAAAGTTATGGCTGAATGAATGTTGATTTAGCTTCCGAAGATAAAACAGCCAAACTGTCAATGTAAGTTATATAGAAACAATTTAATTACATTTTCAGTATATGTTTTGTACATCAAACCATTCTAACTAAATATAGCGATTGATGCACAGGGAACATTATCCATATTGCCTTTATCATCAGTAGACTAAGGTGATACTATACTTGTGATCTGTGTCCTATTGAAATAAATACAAGTTAGAACGACGCGTGATTCAGTCAGAATATGTCCGACGTTAGGGTAGGCACTGACAACTCGAAGCTGTGCGTATTTGATAGTTTATCCTGCTGTTCAAAACTTCCTAAATTAACTTAAAATCTCTGTGACATGGCCTTGTGTTAAAGCAAATATTAAAACATAAATAACTAGTACTTATCCATTCGGAAGTGTTTTGTTATAAACTTGCTTATACATATTGTTCTCATAAAAAATAATTTCACGTATTTTAATTTGTTACATAAAAGATGTAATATTTGGGCGATGTCATAACATATGTTTATTTAGTCATGTTTCAGACTTTAGCAAATCATTTAAAAATAAGCCAATAGCTTAACCTCCATTGTAAATAACATTTACCCTTAATTACTATCTACTTCAGGTCTATTTTGCTACGTTATTTTATTAACTGCGAAATATGTATATTATAACAAATATACCTTAAACCTTCATATATTATGTTTTACGTGTATTACTAATTTAACGGAAGGGTTATTATATAATAAAAAATAAATAACTACAATGTTCTATAGATTACGTTACAAACTTACAGTCAATGACATGTTCCTAGAATGGAGCCCATGTTTATGTCCGTCATCATAAATAGCACGAGATAGGCGTTTCTGTGTTGAAACATAACGGGGAAACTCGTGCAATATATTAAAAGTAAATATTAATAAAAGACATGTTACTAATCAAGCTGAAGCGTGTGTGATACACTTCCTTACATTAGAATATTATATCAATGTTATTTAGAAGGTATAAATTACTGTATGACAATTTATAGTCATAAAATATAACATCTGGGCGGTGGCATAAAATAAGGGCAGATTAAGGGTCAACTCTTGTTGGGCGTAGTTTCTTCATAATCCCTCAAGAAGAGGTACCTGGACGAATGGTCATACACGTAAGGTCGATCACTAAAATATGGTGTACATTAAAAATGAATAACTCCTTTACATGTTTCTATCAAATAATTATGCAGACTAGTAACAACAGTTCTTTTATCTACTTTTAGAAAAACAACATATTATTTTGGCCGTTCGTCATTAGTAAACTTACACGATACTAGTTAACATAAATGTTTTGATTTATAGTTTGTCATTGTTCGCTCCTTCCGATATTTTATGTATGACAATTTATAGTCATAATATATAACATCTGGGCGGTGGCATAAAATAAGGGCAGATTAAGGGTCAACTCTTGTTGGGCGTGCTTTCTTCACAATCCCTCAAGAAGAGGTACCTGGACGAATGGTCATACCCGTAAGATCGATCACTAAAATATGGTGTACATTAAAAATGAATAACTCCTTTACATGTTTCTATCAAATAATTATGCAAACTAGTAACAACAGTTCTTTTATCTACTTTTACATAAAAACAACATATTATTTTGGCCTTTCGTCATTAGTAAACTTACACGACACTAGTTACCATAAATGTTTTGATTTATAGTTTGTCATTGTTCGTTCCTTCCGATATTTTATGTAAGCTTTAGTATTTGAAGTAACTGTTTAAAATTCCACTTCAAGATAATTCAATAACTTAAAATGGTCCTTTATGATTCACATCCATTTTATTAGTCATTATTAAAATAAATCATGTTTATTAAAAATAATATTATGTAGCTTACATGTGAATTACATAAAGGCTATGATAAAGTTATAGCTGAATGAATATTGATTTAGCTTCAGATGATATAACGGCAGAACTGTCAATGTAAGATATATAGAAACAATTTAATTACATTTTCAGTATATGTTTTGTACATTAAACCATTCTAACTAGATATAGCGATTGATGCACAGGGAACATTATCCATATTGCCTTTATCATCAGTAGACTAAGGTGATACTATGCTTATGAACTGTGTCCTATTGAAATAAATACTAATTAGAACGATGCGTGATTCAGTCAGAATATGTCCGACGTTAGGGTGCTAACTGCTCTTCTAAACTTTCTTAAGTAACTTAAAATCTCTGAGATGAAATGTGTTAAAGCGCATATTGAAATATAATTAATTGGTACTTATCCATTCGGAAGTGTTTTGTGATACACTTTCTTATTTCAGATAATTGTTATATATTGGTTTCATAAAAAAATAATTTAACGTATTTTAATTTAGTGATATACGATATAATATCTGGGCGGTGTCTTAAAATATATGTATTTATTCATATATCAGACTTTAGCAAATCATTTTAAAGTAAGCCAATAGCTTAACCTCCAATATAAATTCCATTTATCTTTAAATACTATCTTTTCCAGGTCTATTTTGCAATGTTATTTGTATTAACTGAGGAGTATGTATATTATAACAAATATATCTTAAACCTTCATATCGTATTGTGTTGTACGTTTATTCGTCATTTAAAGGAAGTGGTATTATATAACAAAAATAAATAAATACAGTGTTCATTGGATTACGTACAGTCAATAACATGTTCCTAGAATAGAGCCCTTGTTTATGCCCGCACATTTTAAATAGGCCGAGACAGGCTTTTCTGTTTTGAAACATGACGGGGAAACTCGTGCAATATATTAAAAGTAAATATTAAACAAATAATTTATTAATCAAGCTGAAGCGTGTGATACATTTGCTTACATTAGAGTATTATATAAATGTTATTTTGAAGGTATAAATTACTGTATGACAATTTATAGTTATAGTATATAACATCTGGGCGGCGGCATAACATTGGGGCAGACTAATGGTCAACTCTTGTTAGGCGTGGTTTCTTTCGAATCCCTACACGTTAGATCGATCACTAAAATATGGTGCACATTAAAAATGAATCACTCCTTCACATATTTCTATCAAATAATTATGCAAACTAGTAACAAGAGCCTCTCGTAGGTGATTGTTTTTTCTGGACTTTTCTCAGACTCTTCCTCCACTAATTTTACTGAACGCCATATAGTATAGCCTATAGTGTGCTGACAAATGACGTTAAACCCTAAAGCTCTGTGGTACGCCTTTGTGTTAAAGCAAATATCAAAAATAAATAGATGTTACTTACCAACTGGAAGCTCTAAACACGACTTGAATAGAAAGAATGCGCTGGAATTCTTAGACTTGAATCAACAAAGTCCTGAACGAAGTGAATGCTTGCAGTATGCGGAACGCTATTCTACATCAAAGTAACCAATGGCCAAACAGTTTGCTACCAAAGAAAGCAAAATTCAAATTAGTGCGGTAAGCGAAACCTGTTGTTGAAATTGTTGAGTCAGAACAATTGTGTGTGGAAAATATAAATTTATAGGATATTCGGTACTAATGGTCAGTTCAGACCTGTCAGTGAAACTCTGTATATTGTCAACTGACCAACCAAATGTAGGTATCGATTTCTCTGCATAGTTACGCGTTGCTATACAACAATGTTGCACAGAAATATGAGACCACGTTTGATTACTTTTGTTATGTATTGCAGAGAAATTGTAAACGTTGCGCAGAAAATCACAAACATTGTATCATAAAATTCTTTCGCCGTTGTACTTGGGTCACATATGATGCCGACTGTTTTTAGTTTAAAAGGATGACAATTGTATATCTGGTTTGAGCCATAATGTTGCATGCAGTAGAGAATCCGTCAATTCTATGGAAGAAGTGGGAACAAGCCTGGAAATGAGGAACGTAAAATACATGGGTTTGGGTGGCCAAGATTTAAATTGATAATAAGCCATATATTGGAGAGAGAGAGAGAGAGAGAGAGAGAGAGAGTTAATAATGAATGCCAGACTAATTGCTCAAACAAGGTGACAATTAATATGCTTACAAAGTTCCCATACGGTAGATCAATTTGTATACTACATGGATTCAATTGAAATTGGTGTATTGCAATTTTAGACCGAATAATTTACCTTTCATTTGAAGTAAATTTCAGAATATATAGAAAATGAAGGTTTTAATACTTTTGAAGACAAATTTCTCCAACAACATAAAACCAACGGCTTGTTTGGATTGAAATGACTTTAAATAATCAACAGGGATCAAACAAATTACCTTTACAAATCAGACATTATCTACACCTGATGGGTTGTCATAGGGATTACATCAATGATGGATTTGGAAATTGTTATTTGTGGGAACATATTTTGTACATTCTAATTTCTTCACCTATCTTAGTTCCAAAGGCGTGAGATATCATCTATTAAGTTTAAAAATTTACCATTTTAAACAATATGTTAAGGTGCTAAGTTCGTTTCCCGTGTACAAAACGTTTGTCACTATCGAATACATAGTTTAGCATATTGTACGTTTTCATACAACACAACCAAATTTACACACTTCGAAAACATGTCACTCTAGCAGCACCTTAGAAAAATTGACGATATTTATCGATGATGAATCTTGAGAAGCAAAACAAGATCAGCTTTAAAGTATAACAGAGAAATGTTTTTCTTTTTCAAGCTGGTACAAACAATTTTTCTTCTTCTTCTGGCTATGTAAACTATTCCTACTAAAATACTATCAAATGAAGCTTACTCATCCACCAATAGTGCTGAGTTTTCATTCTTTCAGCACACCAGTAAAAACTGAATGTCCTTTGGATCTACAATATGCATTAATACTGATTATAGATGATGGAGGTATACATATAACAAAGTTTATATAAAGGCGTTCTCCTTAAATGTGGATCTAATGTAAGATTTCGCTTCAGATGTATTTTTTCCGGTGTGGTTGGGGTGATTTTATAGTAAACAACGACTGGCAAAGTCAACACTTCAATTTCTTTCCACGATTAGAAACATAATTTGTACATACAATGCGCATATAATTTTCCCTCAAACTGTGCGACTCGTGCATTCTGATAATTTTTTAAAGCTAAGTTACCGCTTTTCATATCATAGCTACGTGCCTCTACCTATGTCTTTTTGTGATGGTACCACATATTACAATGCCACAACTAAAGACATCAAGCTTAGAATTCAACAGTATACAATATTTCTGTTATCTGGACAGCTCTTTGTCCCCACAAACCGCATCCAAATATCTTTCCAAAGATAGAGGTATTCTACCAAACGTCTTCAAGTATGTATATATGTATGAATGTATGCATGTTCAGCTATCTTTTGTGCGTGACAATACATTATTATTATTATTATTATTATTATTCTCTCCGTTTAAAAACTGGTGAAAACCATGAGATTTAAACTGGTGATGTTTAGATTTATTTATTAGTTGTGTTTGCTATTAAATACTTTTTATTTGAACGACGTTAGCCAGCCAACGCTTACATAAACGTTGCTGTTTCCGAAACTGCAGTTTCATGTGGCCATGAAAAAAAGCTGTTTGTTTAGCGGATGTAACTTAATTTAAGCACTTACAACATGTTGCGTAACAAGACATCATATATTACAGTATAACCAGGAATTTCCCTTGTAATTCAAATGTGTTTTATCTGCTTTTCAAATTGTAGGCCTAAAATGTATAACAGTGGAAAAGAACTATACGTTAATTATGTTTCCATCTCGTTGCCAATTTATTCCTCTAACAATACTCGGAAAGAGTCATTTTCTTTCTAGGTAGGATCGAGCCCGTAAGCACGTTCTTGATTCCTTTGTATATCAAGGCGTTGCAAATTCTTGCAAAGTTATTGGCAACAGAGATGTAAGATGTTGGAGACCGTAGGTCGTTGCCTCCAATCTGAAGGAAAACGTAATTGATCTTTGGTGATAGTGGTTTATCCAAAAATCTCAAAATTGTTTCAGTCGTCCCACCAATTAAACTTGTAAGATCCGAATCTACACCCGATATATTTGTTTGGTACTAATTGCAAAATCTAGACAAATGCACACTGATGCTACGCTCCAGTAATAATAGCTTAGACATACTACTGTGCGGAACAAATTTCAAAATTGTATGTTTCTGATCGCATTGACTAGTGAATCTGATGGTAACCATGCGTCAGTGGGTGGGCTACTCCTATTAAACAAATATCACGGGGCTGGGACTAGATCATGAATGAACTGTGCAGCCAAATAATTAATTACAGCTGCTCTATTGCCATTGGTTAGTTGCTGACGGGGCAATGTTATAAAATTATAACTTGGAACAGCTGATCGTCACCCACCGTAACATTTATATTTTATTTTACAGATGATTAAATAAGCAAATTTATAATTTTCATATTCATTTTCATATATAGAATGTTCCCATGTATGTAATGTAAATAAAGTTTCATTCATATACAGTCGTTATTGCTAGCTAAAACAAATAGGAAAACGTTCTCTATAATTATCTCTGTTATATGCAAAATCGGCTGTAACTATGACTGCGAAACGCTTGCCATGTACTCATGATATATTATATTTCGTTGAGTAGCATTGTGTGTACTCTTGTTTATTTTATTTTATAATTTAAGCTTTGTATCTATATTTATTAATATATATATATATATATATATATATATATATATATATATATATATATATATATATATACACATGTATAGGTTTCTCAGCTGTCTAAATCGATTTATTCAATAGAAATCTGAATTTGAAAAAATTCACAGTAAACTAGTTAATTTATATAACTTGGGATGTGTTTATTTCTGTTGTTGCTACATTTAATCGTAGTTTGTCTCCGTGTGGTCAAGTCCGACTTGACTTATTTGTATATTAATTTTTAAACATTTATCTGTTATATGAAAAAAATACATTTTGAAACATGCTTTAAAAATTGTCTATTAAACCCATTTCTGCCCAGTATCCCATGCTGTTCTTCCAATAGCAGAACTGGTTTAAGAAACGACCAACGAAAGTCATACATTATTTGACACTCCATGCTCGCATATTTCATCGAATTTAGACCCATTATCGCGCACAAATCATGATAGTTACACCTATACTATGTAGCTGTTTCACCTGCTGGGTTGCGCAAATCTCACACACACCGGAACTTATGATAATAACAAAAATGTAATTATTCATAATCACAATATAATAATCAATTTGAAAAAGCAATCAATAATAATATGTTTATTATTAATAGATGAAGCAATAAACTCATGTATAAATTGCAATAATCACTGTTAATCTTGTTACTTTACGAACTGTCGCCAAAATGAGCAGTTTCCATATTCATTTTAATTTGATGTCGCATCACTTGCAGAAAAGATGAGATGTGTGATGTGATTTTGATTTTTAACGTAGCTTTAACAATGTTTCAGTCATATCGCTACGATGTCTGCAGTGTGGCAGTTTTATAGTGATGTCTAGCACTGGGGCATCATGCCGCAGACATGTAGCATGATGTCCCACCCAGTCACATTATCCTGACACCAGGCCGACCAGTCCTTACACTAACCTCTTAATGCTGAACGCCAAGCGAGGCAACTGTTAGTACCATTTTTTAAGTCTCTGGTATGACTCGGCCGGGGATCGAACCCACGACCTCCCGCATCCGAGGCGGACGCTCTAGCCACTAGGCCACCGGAGCGGTTTCACTTGCAGAAAAGAAAGTACAAACTGATTTATTATATAATCATTACTAAATGTCACACATATGAATTATAAATACACAACCAATATACGCTATGATATATACGATATAACTGAAGTGCGGTTCGGTGTTTCTATTGCGCTCCGGCATTTGTTTTTCTTCTTTTTTTTTGGGGGGGGGGCACCAGACAGATGCGCCCCCCCCCCCCACTTATCCATAAAAAAGTTGTGTTATGTGTTGTTGTTTCCACCAGGTATGTTGTTTGTTTACTTTTTGAAAAAGAATTTTGATTTTAATAAATTACAGAAACTTTACATGGGGTATTTATGTCCTAGTATTACCTATAGGGTTGTTCATCCGAGTTCTGTTTCTATCACCTTCCACGAAATCCCTCGCCTGAGTTATAAGTTGACCTTGGCTACAGGTCTCCTACGTCCCTTGTGTGCTATATGTATATATGCTATATTGTACGTGTGCTATATAGTTTTCGTGTAGGGACAGCACGACTTTTTCAGTTCATCCCAGTTGTCTTAATATATAGTTTTATTTGGATATCACATATCCATTTGATAATTTTGATAAGAGATTTAAAATTTTAATTAATATTTTTGAACTATAAAACTTAAGTACATTTTAATTTAGGTCCGAGTTAAGGGATGGGGTGAGGGCTCCAGCCGGAACACGGGCGGTGGCACACCACTAATGGGTAACAAACTGAAGCTCCCCTACCATCGCCCATCCCATTCCTTTTCTTTATTTCGGTAATTTGAAAATTTGAGATATTACCGACGGGATTCAAATTGGCTCTTAATTTGATCATTTGGATGCTTAAAGAGAGTGAGAACACATTTTTGATTTGAGGGATGATGTGGGGGCTCTGGCCCGCACACTGCCAGTAGCACAGCCCCTAATGGGTAGCAAACCAAAGCTCCCCCTCCCACCAACCCTTCATGTTGTTTCACAAGTGATACATAGATTTATTAAGCATATTTGTTTATTTGTATTATTTGCCCGCATGCCATCATGGTCTCAATTATGTATTCAATGACATTAAAAATTGCGCTTTTGTCAAAATCTCCATCTGGGGAAAGTATGTTATTCCTTCGGGACTGTTCTCTTTTGCATATCTTTTTAATTACACTGACTAATTTGTAATGAAACATTCATTACATGGAGCAGAAGCATTGTGTTGATTTGAAAACATGTTTGTAATGAAAAACACTAGAA